>WNWU01013639.1:4788724-4885995 GCA_012654045.1 Ptyas mucosa
ATATACATATACATATACATATACATATACATATACATATACATATACATATATGTACCTACGTGTGTGTGTGTGTGTGTGTGTGTGTGTGTGTGTGTGTATAAAAGACGGAAAAGGAATTGGAGGAAGAAACAGAGAAACAGAGTTGGATGGTGATAAAGAGAAGGGAAGAAGGTATGAACAAGGAAAGAAAGAAAAGAGAGCAAAGCCTGTTCTGAGTGTTAAGAAGAAGGCTTAAACTTCATCAACCCAGAGGCCTATCCCAAATAAAGTCTAATCGTCAAATGCATCTATGCTCTTTTGTTGCATTGATGACTACACCATTTGCATTCCCACTCATATTCTTATTCCCAACGGTACCTGTGAATTGAAAAGAGAAGGGGTATAGAGAAAAAAAAGCTATACTACCAGGTAAATTCAGGAATTGAGCCAATAGTGATCAATAGCAGTCAGTGACTTAGCTGTAAATAGCTCAGTATTGCTCAGTTAGAACCAGCAGGTGGTATTTTCTGGCTTCTAATCTAGCAGTGTCACAATGCTGAAAAGACTAGGAATCAAGAGACTGGGAGTTCTTACACACAAAGCAACTGGAGGCTTTGGGCTGATCATCTTCTCTTAGCTCTAGGAAGAAGGCAAAGGCAATGGCAAACCACTTCTGAATTTTTGCCCCCCCCAAAAACCCTGCAGGGACTTGTCCAGGCAGTTGCCAGAAATCAAGATTGAACTGAGCCCCCTTCACCCTCCAAACTAGTATGTTCAAATGAGGAAATAACTCCAAAATAATAATTTACAGGCTGTTCTGTATGACTTTTCCAAAATACTCCCACAAGCTCCAGAATGATTAAATCAGTCATTCATTAGCTGTGCTGAATGCCATTGATCTTAAAAATAAAGTTTTGGTATGGATTTTTTTTTCTTCCCATAGTTTTGTTGTCAGTTACTGTGACTGTGCATATCTGTTTTGCAGCATTCTGCTTGTTTTATATATGTGAAAAAGAACCATTCTCAGGCAAAGCTTAAAGAATTATTTGTGTAAAGACAGTAAAACCAAATATCAGATTTGTCAGAGAAAAGCTTCATTTCTGTCATCATCTGATAAACAAGACAGGTTAATTTCTACTTATTAAAAGCCCTACACAACTTTTTAGTTGCTTACCAGATTTTCTTTTTCCCATCTGACCCAGAGGAAAAAAGAATAATATTTATAATTTCTCACTTCTTCCACCTTTTTAATAAGAAAAAATATATGACGAGACGAAGTGGTAACAGTTCTTCTATCCATATGCTTTTGAAACAAGCCTCTTTTTAGTCACCAAAATATTTCCATATATCTTTGCTCCTGAAGTGATCGCCACTCACTCATCAGTTCTCTTAAAAAGAGAAGTCGTAGTATTCATTCTGGTCCAGTCTATCCAGTATGGACCTCAAAACAGTGAAAGAACCTTTTAATTCACAGCTGTTTCTTCAAGAAGCCAAATTGTTTTGCAGGGACCTTACCCACATTTTGGCTTCATTCTGCAGACAGAACACAATCATTTTACACTGAAGATATACAGGTAGTCCTCAACTTACAACCACAAGTGAGCCCAAAATTTCAGTTGTTAAATGGGATATTTATTAAGTGAGTTTTGTCCCATTTTACGACATTTCTTGCCACAATTGTTAAGTGAATCACTGCAGTTGGTAAGTTAGTAGCCTGGTTGTTAAGTGCATTTGCTTTCCCCATTTGCTTGTCAGAAAGTTGCAAATGGTGATCACAGTGACCCCGAGGCACTGCAGCCATTATAAATATGAACCAGTTGCCAAGCTTCTGAATTTGCTTGATCATGGAAATGCTGCTAAGGTTGTAACTGTGAAAAATGATCATAAGCAGTGGTGGGTTTCAAAATTTTTTACTACTGGTTCTGTGGGTGTGGCTTGGTGGGTGTGGCATGGCTTGGTGGGCGTAGCTTGGAGGGCATGGTTGGGGAAGGATACTGTAAAATCCCCATTCCCTCCCCAATCCAGGGGAAGGTTACTACAAAAACCCCATTTCCTCCCAATCAGCTGGGACTTGGGAGGCAGAGAATAGATGGGGGCGGGGCCAGTCAGAATTTTTACTACCAGTTGTCTGAATTACTCAAAATTGCCACTACCGGTTCTTCAGAACTGGTCAGAACCTGCTGAAACCCACCTCTGATCATAAGTCACATTTTTCAGTGCTGTTGTCTCTTTGAACGGTCACTAAATGGACTGTTGTAAGTTGAGGACTACCTGTACTGAATTTTCATACAAAATATACACCTTCTAAAAGGTGGGCCTGCTGGCTTTGGAAAGTATACTGTCTGACAGCACACTGACATACCACAGCTGCTGCCCTTCTTTTCAACGTTAAGGTCAAAGAGGAAGTTTGGGTCACAGCAAATGTAAGCAAAGGGCCTGCCTTCTCCTATTACTTTTTGTGGTGCCTGAATGCCATTTGGAATTCAGCCCTGTGAACTCTGCTGGCTAATTCCTCATGTCACCCTCCTCCCCCAAGACTCTGTGTGTTCCATTAGAAGTTGGGTGGAGAAGGAGGAGAAACGCAGCTGTTTCCTTCTTTTACTGAAACAGTCTTTGTATGTATGAGCGAGATTGGCTTCAGCTTTTGTAATTAGGAACAGCATCGCAGTGATTGGATTAGAAAGACAAGGACTGTCTGAAAGGATATAAAGAGTAACAAGCACTTAGGATTCAACCAGTTCCCAAAGCCAGAAGAAAATGAGTACAGTGACTGTGGTTTCGAGCCAGTTAACAACATCAGCTTCAAAATGTTTGTGTGTGTTCCCCAAGTAAATTGTTGTGTTTAGTTCTAGCAAGAGAAAAGATTAACCATGGAAATTGTCTTTTGAAATCTGGACTCTTTTGCACACATGGAGAAAAAATATTTCTTTGTGTGGAAGATGATGCTTCCTTGACCATATTTCTCTCTTCATCCTTGGATTCCTTTTAAGCTGATGTAACTATTCTGAACCAATAAATTCATTACTGAACATTAACTGAAAATAAAATACCATCGTGGGTTTTTTCCATTAAAAAAAAAAGCAAAGTATAACCCAAGTATTTTTAACATATGTCCTGTTTCTTCTCCTGCCTTACCTGAGTAAGGAACTCAGGGTATATGTTTTTGAAAGATCTCCCTTGTTATTTTGTAAAAGGAGAGAGTTTTTGCTCTAGCCACTGAAAATAACAGATCCAATTATTTGGCATTTAATTAAAAAAAAGGAACAGATAATAGTAAAAGGACAGATCATTTCAAGGGACTCTAAAAGCAAATACTTGTTAAAATTAAACTAAGCTAAGAATGGATTAGTGAGACACTCAGTATGAAATTTGTTGCAAGAAATAGCCTCTGTTTACCTAGTACCTTGGTAAGTGAAATCAAAACTAGCAAGGATGGATAAATATTTGCAAATCAGGATTTAAATTGGTATTTAAAGCTGGTTTCCTTGTTTATAAATTTCTGGTCTAAATGTCTTGAGAAATTACAATCAAAGCTAAACTTTGCATTAATGTTAAGTTAAAAACCAGATAACATGCTTATGAGTAAATTACTGGACAGAAAAAGTTTATCTCAGAGCTTTTAAAGCTGTTTTCACTCATACAGATGTGAAATGGATTGGTGATCTCTGGTTAGATTGTCTCTAAAATTTCTAATTCATCCTGAAAATGTATACTGGTAATCTTTGATTTACAACTACTCATTTAACAACATGTCAAAGTTATGACAGGTTTTGGAAATGTTCTTTGTGGCCCATAAAGCAATTGGCTGTTGTAAAATGTTGTGCTGCATCCCACCCTGTGGTCACATCAGAGGTGGGTTTCAGCAGGTTCTGACCAGTTCTGGAGAACTGGTAATGGAAATTTTGAGTAGTTCAGAGAACCGGTAGTAAAAATTCTGACTGGCCCTGCTCCCGTCTATTCTCTGCTTCCCAAGTCCCAGCTGATTGGGAGGAAATAGAGATTTTGCAGTAACCTTCCCCTGGATTGGGGAGGGAATGGAGATTTTACAGTATTCTTCCCCTGCCATGCCCACAAAGCCACACCCCAAAGCCATGCCATGCCCACCAAGCCACACCCACAGAACTGGTAGTAAAAATTTTTGAAACCCACCACTGGGTCACATGATCATATTTTGGTTGCTTGGCAGCCAGTATATATTTACAATTGGTTGCCAAGAGCCACGGGATTATGGGATTATCATTTGCAATTTTTTCTGTCAGTTTCCATTGACAGTTCAGCAGAATAACTCACAGAGATGGTGCAAGCAGTTATGGACAGGAACAGAAATCCTTTAGCAGGCTGTAGGAACGGGTCAAAACCCAAATCTTCATGCTATGAGAGGAAGAAACCCTTTGGTTGGTTGCAGGAGTAAAGTTGAAGATTTCAGCTAAATTCATGCAATCTCATAAAGGATTTTCATAATCATAAAGTGAGCTGAAATCCTTAGTGGGCTCCAGGAATGTTTGGCAGCAGAAGGGCTGACCACTAAGAAGATTTCAATTCTACACAGAGTGTTGGGATTGTGGACATTGTGTGACACAATCATTTGGCATCTTGCTTAATGACTGCTTTATTCAGTGACTGACAATTCCAGTTATGATTCTAAGTTGAGGACTATTTGTATTCTGAAATTAAAGAATAAATAGGTGCGGCTCAAAAATAAATCACTTTTATAGTAACAAGATGGACATTTAAGGCTTCAGATACGCTCTTCCTAAGCATTGATTAATAGAGAAAAATGCTAAATTAGGTGACATTTTTATCTTGAAGACAAATGTAGGAAAATTAACTTCAAAATGGACTTCAATCAGGGGGACTCATTTCTATGTCTGACTTCAGCCACAGAAACTCATTGGATATCCTTGTTATGAATTTTATTGGCTTAAGTTGCTCACAGTTTTTCTACACCAAAGAAATAGTTTCATTTTACAGCAACATTTTTACAGTTTTGTTTTACTAGAATTAGCATTTGGCACTTTTTAAAATTATGTAAAACAGTTTATTCTGCCCTTCAAAAACCTGGTGCAAATTAAAATAATAAGAAAGGTGCATACATTGATTACAATAATGCAAATAGTCATCCAGACAGATAAAAAATATTGGTGCTTAAAATACTATTAATTAAAATGTTTGAACAATTCTAAAAATAAATGGGAGCCTTAGGGGTGTCATTAAAAAGGGAGAAATACAGTCCTTTATTTTTTTAAAAAAACTGTTATATTTTTATCTTCTTTTGATTTTATTTTTTAAACTAGCTGCTTAAATAAAAATGAGTCTGCTATATCCTGCTAAGGTCAAATTAAAAAAAAAAGAGATTTGACCTGAACATTTATCAAATACTTTTCACAGTGTGGTAGAAAAGATCTGCATAGATTAGAGCCTTTACATTGCTGGCAGTGTACAATGTTTTTGTAGAAATCTGTTATAATTGGCAACAGGAAAAAAAAGAGGCATTCACTGTCAGTCGTTTTTTTTTAAACTTTATTTAATTTGTGCTAGCATGCAGTCCAGGAATAATTTTGCTTTCTGCCCTGATTATTAATGCAATAATTTTTTTAGAAAAAAAAATATTTTCAGATGCAGTAAGAAATTTGAAGGAACTTAAAGATCCACCCATTTATTAAAGTACAGCTTTTATGGATTAGAATCCATTTCAGCAGATGTTTGGAATTGTGATCTAAGAGTGGGAATTTCAAATCTGTGCCAATACCAGTAGGTTCATAGGCTTCATCATCCTATGTACACATCCAGGGAGAGGATAGACAATTGTGGATTGAGAAGACTATTATAGGAACTGCCAGTCAGAGATGCAGACAGTGAAATTATCTATAAACATTTGTCTTTCCCTCCAAAAACAGATATTCAATTTAACATAGATACTTGCATTGATAAAATGATTCATACATTGCATTGATAAAATGTGATAAATAGGATTAAAAATTTTATGAGCTGTAACTTAGATTTTTATCTCTCTCCTTCCTTCCTTCCTTCCTTCCTTCCTTCCTTCCTTCCTTCCTTCCTTCCTTCCTTCCTGTCAATAAAGCTGCAAATTATTTAGTTTTCCCATCCTATGTTTTCAGAAATGTTTTTAACTTGTTTTACAGCAGTCTTTCTTATACTTTGAGCCACGTTTAATTCATGTATTTAATTTTGCATAATTCAATAAGGTGGAGGAAATGCCACATTTCCTCCACCTTATTGAATTATGAAAGTATTCTGCAGGATTCAATCTGAGTCAGTCACTGGGATCAGAGGTTTGTTGTTTCAAGCTTTTTTAAAAGCCAAAACTATTTTGAATGCATAGAAAAACAAAAATAATAAATAACCATGTAGAGAAAGCCTACAGTTTATAATAAACAAATACTTTCAGTATACTTGATCCAATGTTTTCTATTTTATTGTTATCCTGCCTTATTATTTTTATTAATAACTCAAGGCAACAAACTAATATTCCTTCCTCCTCCGATTTTCCCCACAACAACCCTGTAAGGTGAGTTGGCTGAGAGTGAGTGACTGGCCCAGAGTGACCCAGCTGACTTTCACATCTAAGATAGAATTAGAATTCAGTTTCCTGGTTTCTAGCCCATTGCATTAATCACTAGAATAAACTGTCTCTCATTTATATTCTCAACACTTAAATTTTTAGTTTAATGTTTAAGATGCAAAATAGCCATCTTCTATGAAGGCTTTATATTTTGGTTTGGTGTAGAGACAAAAGATCAAAGTTTACTTCTTTAATTTCCTGTTTTCATTTTGTTTTTTGATCTGTTGGGGAATGTTTATGTGCAGTACATCCTGAATGAGTAAAAGAAAGGGATTAATTCTAGTCTGAAACTTTATTAAAGATCTTTTAAGTCCTCTCTGAATTTTTGCTTTTTTGAAAAGGTAACATTATTTCAATTTATAAATGGAAATTACCATTTGCACTGCAGCTTTGATACTTACTATACTTATTATTTCCTTATCCAGAAAGTCTCCCAACCTAGTAGCTTCCAGATGCATCAGAACACAGTTTTAATCTATCTTAATTAATGTCTTCAAGTTAACACTGAAGTCCTCCCCTTCATATACGCTGTTTTGTGATCTTCAGATGGTTTGAACTTCAACTCCCTCTGCCTCAACCAACATGCGTTATCCAGAAACAAGGGGTTGTGGCCAGAGTATCCAAAACATATGGAGGACATCATGCTTATTGTCTTTGTTTCAGTTAAGTAATCTATATTCTTACTGCTTATAACAATTGTTCAGTTGATATGGTGAGTGAGGAAGATTACTTTGGCAGAGTTCAAGCCCACTGTTTGATCCAACTTAGAAAGTTTCTAAACATCTGGATGTTGCTGTGAAATTACTTATTGCTATGTTCTACATTGCTATGAAATTACTCAAACCTCATACTGCTTCCTGTATTATTTTAGTAGAAGTAGTGGATTGGTAGGGGTACATGAAAATCCTATAAAGGTAGCCCTTGACTTATGATCATTCATTTAGCGATCATTCAAAGTTACAACAACGCTGAAGTTACTTGCAACCAATTCTCACACTTATGGCCTTCAAAGCATCCCAATCACCTGATCAAACTTTGGGCACTTGACAATCAGCATGTATTTATGATGGCTGCAACATTCTGAGATCAAGAGAACACCCCTTTTCAGTCAGATTCCAACAAGAAAAGGAAAAGGAGAAAGCCAGATTCACTAAACAATTTAACATTAACATTGCTTAACATTAACAGCAAAATAAAAGGTTATAAAAATCAAATCACTTAATGATTGCATCACTTAACAATGGAAATTCTGGTTGGTCTGAAATCATGGATTACTTGTACATTCAACAGCAGAGAACCAATTAATAGTTTAATAGTCAATCACAATTCACCATTAAAGTTTTTGTTTATCCTACTTTTTCTCCTTTTTAATGATTCAAAGGTTGTCGTCATGTTTTCTGAAGAAGCAAAAAGTAAACAGCAGCTGAATGATCTTGGATAGAGTCCCTTTAATTAGCAAAGCTCAAATGTTCTGTCTACAGAGTGCAGTTACTATAAAGTTTGTTTCTCAAGAACATTTATCTGGCCATGATTCCAAGCTTTGAGGTTGACATGACAACCTGAAAAGCAAACAATTAAATCAATGGAGAGAAGAACAAAACTAAATAGCACTTGGGGACAGTTAAATGGCTACGAAAGAAGAGAAAGAATTGCAAATTCTGACCTAATTAGAATTATAAGCAGGTATCAGGAATATTGCAGCCAAGAACAAAACAAAATGAACCATCCACGTAGAACAGGAAGCAAAGTTATGGAATGGCTGAAGCAACTCTCTTCAAAGGATAAAAGATTCATATTACTTCTCAACCCTTGCTAAGCACCAATAAAATCCTTAATATTTTAACCAAGAAACAAACAGACTTCTAAAGGTCAGAAACTGGAGTCTAAAGCTTTTTGCTAGAGAAAATATCAGTATTTATATTAAATATTATTATTATTATTATTATTGTTTATTTTAACCACTTTTCTCCTGCTGCCTTAAATTCATTATAAATGTAATCTTTTGCCTTCTAAGGTGTGGATGTGGCTTCCCCCTTTTTTCTTTTGGTGCTTGGGAACTGAGGTATTGTGGCACGAAAGTTCATGGAATTATCTTCATGGATCTGCAAGAGTATGTGGTGGGCACCAACATTAAAATGATAGGTGCAGCCAG
This sequence comes from Ptyas mucosa, assembly GCA_012654045.1. Taxonomy (NCBI): domain Eukaryota; kingdom Metazoa; phylum Chordata; class Lepidosauria; order Squamata; family Colubridae; genus Ptyas; species Ptyas mucosa. The sequence goes on from WNWU01013639.1 coordinate 4,797,442, forward strand.
GCACTTGAAATGACATTCCTTTTGGAACACATATTAATAAAGGGCAAGTATTCAACTGCTCACTTATGCCCACCATTTCTGATACTGTTGACCTCCACCCTGCAGATGTCCCCTGCATTTTGATATAATAGTTACAACAAAGGCAGCTATTGTGAGCTGCGTAAGAGTGTTGGTTAAAGAGCATGTCTGCATTTCAGCTAGGTGACACCTCAGGAAAGCAAACTAAGCATAGAGAAGTGTATTTCACTTAATTACAACTTTGATCTATCCAACCCAATATACTAAGGATCATGCTGATTGGAGCCTTCTAGAGTTTGCAGTAGGGATATTCTTGGAGGAGTTTCCTGAAGAAGACCACAAATATTTTGTATTCAAAAACATGTAGTAATTGTAAGTGTACACCAGATTGGCTTTGTTGTAAAACCATGACTCTCATTCTGAATCAGAGACACAGCATATTCCCTTCATAGGTCCACCATTTATTATGGTAAACAAAATGCCTATAGGAAAACTGATGGTTCCAATATTGTAATTAAAAGCTAATGGACTTCTGAGGTGATTCAGGGACATTAAAGCCATGAAATGCCATTAATACATCATTGTTTTTACAAGCTATTGGTATGTGTTTACTTGTTCCATTTGAATCCCACCCTGCCTCAGAAATGCTTAGGCTAATGTCTAAGTAGTTATCTCATGTTATCCTTGCAACAACCCTAAGGATGAAGCAAGCTGACTCAATCAGGACTATACCATGGGGATCCCATACTGAAATTAATCATTCTAATTTCTCTCTGTGTGGATTAGGCATAATGTATTTTTCCCCAAACAGAAAAAGTGTAACTTGCAGAGAGGAGGAAGAGGGAGAACCTATTTTCTAAATTTGAACTGAATACAACTCAATGCTATTGTTTAAATATATACTTTCAGAAATGTTGGATTATTTGTAATCAAAAAGAATTTAGAACTGTTGTAAAGTATGTAAGCATTCTGTCCTTATTTCCTGTTTGAAATTAATATTCATGAGCAAGTGTTGCAAGCAAAATGAGATCTTTGTTATAGGTTTTTTTGGTCTGTGGGAATGGGAATTTTTTTCTAAATTAGAATACATTCATTTTAATTGAAGACTAAGGGTCCAGCTCGCATTAGGCATCTATAAGTAAGCCACAAATGTCAGATTACAGAGTCAGCGCAAAGAAACAAAAATTTAATGCACCTCAAAAATTATGCTAAGATACATCAAGTCATGCCCAATTTTATTAAAAGAGCAACCTCAAAAACAGTTTGGAAGAGAAATGAAACATCCAAACTAAGAACAAGGCGTATGTGAAATGGTTATCAATAATGACTGTGTGAGATTCATTGCTTAATGCAAAGACTCAACTCTCTGGAGAAGATTCTAATGTTCAGGAAAGTATAGGAAAGAACTGGATGATTGGCAGCAAAATGGAGGGAGGGTCAGTTACAGTGATGAAGCACCTTTGGAAGAGCTAAAAGACCAGGTTAGAGCCAGATTGTGACGGAGAAAATCTATCTATGTGGTTGCTAGGACTCAAACACTATTTGACGACACATAAAGTGACTCAGTGCAGCTTGTTGACATATATTACTTTGCAGTTCAACACTGTCTTGCTGGGAAAGTGTACCTTCATTTGATGTAGGTAGCATGTGATCAAGGTAGCATACCTAGTACTCCCATCTCTTCCTTTTCCTCACAACAGCCATCTTGTAACACAGGCTGGGTTGAGAGACACAGGCCCAAAGTTCCCCAGGATTGATAACCACATCTTCTTCTTCTTGGTTCAACACTACATCACACTACTTCCTTTCCTTTCTTCTATATGCTTTGCATCTATTTTCCTAGTATTTTAGTAACATGGGAAGAGTGATTTGTGCTTACTATCAATAATGCTGCAGGATTTATTCTTTCCATAAACCAAATCTGTGGGTTGCTTCATAAATGATTGTTTAAACTACTAGATTGTATTAAGAGTGTGTAGCAAAAGAATTTATAGTGTTGTGACTCACTGATCATACAAAGGCAAACCTCCTAGGTGACAACAGTAGTTTCTAGTGCAATTTTTATAGCTTTTGCTCATGGTTGCTTGCTAAAACTTAAAACGGTCTATTGTTAATTTTAAAAATGCTTTTGGCATCATGCATCAGCAGTTCAGCTAAACTATTTTGTCTGCATTTCTTTATAACCCTAACCCTACACTCATTATCCATGTATAATTATTACATTAGCTGTTTGGCACACAACTGGTAACACTTAAAACAGTCATGGAGCTTAGAGAAAAATGATGAGTCAAACAATGCTATTATTAGATATTTGTCAATATCGTAAGACAAAACCAGAATTGATCAATTTTTACCTGGGACTTATACCAGGACTTTTTCAGGACTTTTTGTGAAATCATGCTAATTTTAAAAAAGAGTAACTGGATCCAACAACAAGAACAGGAAGTACATGGTTGAGTCTTCATTACTGCTGCCAAACAAGCTACTGGAAACACTTTTTGCATAATAACATTAGTGTCACTCAGCAAGTGTCTTGTATGGAGAACGTCTGCCAATATGAATCATTATCGGAACATTTTCATTTCTTTGGTTTTCTTACACTGAAAGATAGCAAAAGTACCTTATGAATTTTAAGGAAAAGTATATGTGTGCCTATCCATTCTGTTGTGATAGTTCAAAGAAAACAACAACGTATTAAAAATACTACACTGCAGCTAAGTAATGGAGAAAACATTTGAGTCTTATTTTCAATGGATTATACATCTTACCTATTTTCATGTAATGCATTTCTGCATAAGCGCGCCTTGTACAGCCTTTTCAGCATAAATGTTGTTAATTGATGTCTTTTTAAAACAACCAAAATCTCTGTTTCAGTTATCATGCATGTTGTGACCTTATATGGACTTTGGGCTATTTTGAATAAGTAGTTATGTTTTATATTTTAGTTCTTGCTCCAGCAGTGCAATTAATTTGCTCAGTCTATAGTTTTACTAATGTATATGATTTGCACTACAGCCATTTATGGTAAATAGCTATTTTACAATATAGAGATGTATACATTTGCTTCATCTCCAGTATTTAATTTTAGAAGAAAAAAAATGCTTTATCCCATAAAAAGACCCTGGGCTGTAGAGCAAGTTTAGTCTAACTTAGGTTTGTACTTCTTAAGGAATATCAGAATCTAGACAAGCATTGGGTAGTATATAAAAATTGAACTTTGTTGTTCTCACACTGCTGCCATCTAGAGGCCATCTGGATTTCTGCAGTTTAGTGAAATAGAAACTGATAGCTGAGATGACTGGAAAAAAGAGAAACAATTCATCATTTATTATTTTAATAGTGTTGTGCAACAATTAAAACGATAGCATATGTACACATTTCATAGGCAATTGTGTTATTATTATTATTGCACAGGAATTAAAACTACTTAGTTTTGCTTCAACTTTCTTTTTCTTGGCTTTGTTTTCTTAATTGGACAAAACTGCAGATTATCTATAAAACATGATCCACAAAATTAGATTCACACTTTTTGTATACACTCTTAAGGAGTGTATTTAGGAGAAAACTATGCATAGAAACAGGCTTATATAAGTAATATTTCACAGGAGTCCCACCTGGTTGTGCCCATACCAATGCTCTGAATTTCCTTTAGACCCATTGAATTACTTGGGCACATTTTGATACAACTGAGGAGGAACTTCTCACAAAATTAAAAAAAAGAAAAAAAAAGAATGTGACTAATGATAATTGGATTGGGTCCAGATTTGGCCGTATGCAACTACAGACTTTACTTTCTTCCTTATGGGATATTATGAAATAATATATAGGACAAATTGCTATACAGAGTAGGCTTAATGAGAAAAAATAACCTTACCAAATACTGAGTATCCCTCCTCTCCTGCTAGTATTCCCTATCCATTTAACTTTTGTTAACAGGGAAATCTGCTTCTGGCACAAACATACATGCATTTAAATTTGTATTCTGTCTAACTTGTGTGGGTGGTGAATGTTTTAAAAATTGAAATCCTACATGCTCCGAGAATTAATTTGAGTGGGCAGAAACAGATTTCCGCTGTGTTTATGTCTAAACCCATGGTTAAGTACTGCTAGGAAGTCTGGGAGTTGTAGTCTAGCACAACTGAAACATAACCAGTTTGGTCCCTACATTACTCCTTATTTACTCAGTGTTAAGAAAATAATTTCAGGAAGAATATATTTTACATTCCTAAGAAAAAGGTACATAGAATAATTATTGGGCCACCTCTCCTTATTTATTTTTTATGGTGTTTGGAGCTATGCATTCTGTCCACAGAAGAGTTGGAAATTTCAGATGACATTCCATTCTTAAATGAAAGCAAATTAATCCCATCAGAAAATGCCTTATCTGCAATGTTAATCAATATGAAGTACAGATGGCAGATAGATTACTTCCACAAGTAAGCCATAAATCTGAAGGAGCGGTGTACATATGGGGTTCTCCTATGATGTTTGGCAACAAAATGCCCAAATTAGTCAATGCAGTTATATTAAGTTTAATAGCATTGGCACTGAAAATCATCATACAATATTTTATCAGCAGAGAAAATACATTTGCTAGTGTGACTTATAATGCAATCTATATATGTTTATACAAGAAATGTCACATAGTGTTCAACAGACTTTATTCCATCATATTTCAGTTTTCACTGAAAATACTGAACATATTGTATGCATTATCTTGATAAAAAAAAGTTGTGCTTTGCTTCAAAAGTCTGTAGAATCTTAACAGATTGAAAAAGAAAATCTGTACTGAAGATCCTACAGATGTTATGTAGATGACGGCATTGTTGTTCTTAACATGATTATGTAAGTCACTTTGGGAATGTTTTCTGCATTGAAGGGTGGGGTATACTTTAATCAAATAAATGCATTGCTTAAGTATACAGGGAAGACATCATATATGTGCACTGGGAACATCTGTTGTTCAGGGATTAATAAAAGTATGGAGTTGTGGAAATGACAGAGAGTGGGCTACTGATGGGACTAGATATATGGTTTCTCAAAAGATAAATATGTATGTGTGTCAGAGAAAGAAAAAAATAACCATGTAGTGCCATCTCTAACTATTTAGATATAATTCCAACTACATTTAGTATCTAGCTGAATACCCAGTTTTCCAGAATGCAAGCTGATGGATTCAGGTCTGGTCTCTTAGCCTATCTACTATTAGTATTGCAGTCATTGAACATAAAATGTTCAATCTCTGTCATATAATCATTGGAATACCTATTCAAATCAAAAGGACTGTTGATTGCTCATGTACAAAGTACAACAGCATCTACAGGAGATTTCTGCTGTGCTTTTAAGTACAGAAAGCCCACCAGCAATATCATTTTCAAATCAACATGTGACATTATGTACTATACATTCAAGAGGGCAAGGCTTGTATTGCAGTGCCACACTGCAGTGATTTTACTTCCCTTATTTCACCACAGATGGTCATGTATGTGATTTGAATCTGAAACCCATAATAGAAGTGCTAAGCTTTATTTTGGGACCATTTGCCAATCATCTGGAGTGCTATAACAAATAACATATGGAAATTTGCAATAAGACTGCAGAATTACAGTCTAGCTTGCAAGTTGCTTTTCTATAATATAGATAAGAAAGAATAATGGCGTATGACTAGGAGTAAGTCATACACTGCCTGAGTATATTGCAAGGCCCACAGTTTGATTAATTATGGTTTGTTCAATGAGCTGGAATTGGATGGATATACTACGTGACTTTTGCTATTCTCATATTTCCACAAAGGACAATTTCATGGGAAAATAACCACACTTTAGCAGTGCTAAATTGGCAAAAATGCCACAGCTGTTTTTCTTTCAACTTGCAGTGACGCAGCTCAAATTATAAAATGTCCATTTTGTTATCTGCTATGATGGTGTTCTGTTGAGCTTTCAGACTGGGATAGTTCCAATTGTCAGAGTTGACTCATCCTACTATCTTCTGCCTGAACATGGGACTCTGGTAGATTTGAAAGGCAATCTTATCAACAAGTTTTATTTTAATTATTCTTCTTAGCTTCCGATCAGAATGACAATTTCCTTAAAAACAAGCACATCTTGACATTTATCCAAGAGACTCATGTGAGCATTATACTCTCTTTGCATCTTGGCTTCAATGTTGGGGACAACATCTGGCTGGAAAACTATAGTACCATCTTAACTCTCAGTGGCAATCTACATGCAGGGAAAATGGAATCATAATGGCCAGGAAGCTCTATCTTCTATCACCATTTGGATGATGACTTTGTAATTTTTCTACTGATGGCTGGAGAAGACTGGCTCAGACTGGCTCATGGGTACCCTATCTGATTTCAGCACATCTTTGCCTGTAGGAATGGAGATGACCATACCCCTTGGTGGGATTGGAAAGTAGAAAGAGTGTAGTATTGAAGTGGTCTTGACTGAAAATCAAAACATAATGGCACTGTAAATAGCAAATATTTGAGTTCCCTGTAACTTTCACCAGGGTCAGTAATAACTAAAATCAGACCACTTATTAAAAAAGAAATAAAAGAGGCTATAGTCTTAATATCTGTATTTAATTACAGTAACTTCCCAACCTGGTGACTTCAAATGATAAAGTTGCCAGAATTTCCACTTAACACAGTCATTGTGCATGCTAATTAAGGTTTTAGCTGTTGAAGCCTGACATATTTAAAAAAATATCAGGCTGAGGAAAACTGAAGGGATGAGTTCATACCATTGTGCCAAGCATGTTGTTTTGACTATGGTTTGTTGAACAAGCCATTGTGAACTTATTTATATATCAAACAAATATATAAAACAGTTTAGAAACATACTAGGTTAAAGCCAAAAACCTACTCTAAATATTATCAAGAGGGGTGAATCCAACCATAGTTTTCAAGCCAAGGTGGTAGATCCTTAATTTACACCTTAACAGGTGCTGGGATGGTTCCTGAGCTCTCAATATCTGTAGGAACTGCTGGGATGAAGGGAAAAAAATATGATTAATCTTCATTTTCTAATAGAAAATCCAGCTAGTACTTGGATTGGAATAATGTTCATTCTTACAGATGTTTGGTTCGAAATGTCAATTTTATATCCAAAGACTAGTACAAGACTTTTTTATCCACATAATTTTCTTGTCTTCTTTCCAACAGTTCTTCCCCGTCTGGCTAACCACCAAATGCTTCTGCTGAATCCCATTCAGAACTAGTATTTCACCGATTTAAGACCAAGCTATGCCAAGATCATCTGCAGGATTTGTGTAGTGTTTGACCTGAGTTCAGAAATGCAAAACAGACATGAATAAAGCTACTTAAAATTAATGTTTTATTTCTCCACCGCTTATGAAAGGGAATGAATAAAAGAGAAATTTCCAATTATCCTCACCTAGTGTCATTACCTGATTCTTCCAAAGCAAAAAAATGTCATAAATTTATTGCAACAATATAGCGTGTACAGGAATAATAACGGTACTTTAATGTTCCTTTAAATAGCTGGGCTGGGAATTTTCTGCAGTCCTTGCTTCCATGCAGGGATTGATTAGAAAACAGAGCAATCTGATGATGCTGCAATATAAACCCAGTGCAAAATTCATTTCTAGCACAGGCCAACATCTCTCACTTTAGTCTGTGATTTCAGAATCATTCGTTAGGAAGGCCTACACTATAGGTTCCTGATATACCCCGGGAGAAAGTCTGATTCCTGCTATCAATTCAGCTATAAAATTAAACAGAACACCTCTTTATATCAACTAAGTTAGAAGAAGATGCTTTCAAGAAGTTTACGCTACTAGACAATTCTATCTGATTTCATTTCAATTGACTTTATCCAGCAATGTTGCTTAAATAGCTATTTACTGCCTTACAAATCTCCATATTTTATTCCTACTAGGGTGGGTGTCAGCAACCCATGGCTCTGGATCCGCATGCAGCTCTTTCATCCCTCTGCTGCCGCTCCCTGTCACAGCAGAGGGAAGAAAGAATGTCACCCTGTTGCCGTGGTGGTGATGGCGATGGCTGGAGCCTTAGTGTGGGAGTGAAGAGCCTCGTACTGGCCTTGCAAAAGCGCCCCTATTGGCGAGTCGGATCATGGTGTTTTCTTTTCTGTGAGAAATGAGTCCAAATGAGTGTTTGAGTGTTTAAGGTTCCTGATCGCTGTACTAGGGATATGAATATGTTTCAATAGATTAAAACAATTTTGATTTCAGTAGTAGATACTGTATTTCTCAAAATAAGGAGCCAAAAGGTTTTCCTCTTTTCTTCTCAGGATGCTTTGGGAAAATTCTCATTTCTGTATTGTTTTTAATACAGCAACATTAAAATGTATGGACTTCAGCTCCCAGAATTCCCCATGCCATTTAAGAAATTCTGGGAATCGGTGTACACACATTTAATATGTTGACTTGTTGAGTTTAAGAAACACTAATTTAAAGCAATCTAACTTGTATGTTGTTCAGTTCTTCTTTACTTCAAAATCAGCCACATCTATCCCTTCTGGATTTTCACTGAGAATGTTTTAAAAATTCAATTTTTAAAAAACTAATAAACTTAGTGTAGATGAAATTAGATTTTTCTATTAATTAGATTTCTCTATTAAGATGATTTTTTTTCATTTAATGAAGTTAGTGTTCACTGTAGTTTCGGTTCTTACCAATACCTACTTGTTTTTCAGTGTGCAAAATCTGCAAATGAAAGAAATTTGTTAAATTATGGGATCATTCCCTAAAGGTGAGATCTTAAACTTAAGCATGTTGAGGTGAAGAGAGGCTAGAGACCTTCAGATTAAGCTGTCATGCGCTAATGGTTGGACTATTGGTAATATTGCCAGGTTGGAAAAGTAAAGAAAGTTGTAAAACTTTCTCTTTCGAAAAATCTGAAAGAAACCTCAACACAGTGTCAATAAAAGGTTAACACTTTATGGAAAGCCAGAATATTAAATGTGTCTGCAGACTGTAAAAATAAAAGATCTCACAACCACGGGATTACCATTTAAACTGTTTGAAGAGAACTCTAGTGTCCCTAAATTTTTCAAAAACATATTAGATACAGCCCCCATCCCCTGAACCCAAAACAATGCAGTTTTAACCTTTTATCTTAACACAATTTTGTGTTAATCAACCCTTATTTTTTAGCCTAAAATTTTCTGAACCCAAAGCCCTCCACTTCAGATGGGGCAATCTCTCCGAGAACTCCAAGCCAGTACAGTCAAGGAAGCTATAATTTCCAACCATTTGGAAGTCATTAGTTTTGCGGAGGGAATCACCAGACTATATCCTGTTTCTTTTGAATGCTTTAATGGTGTAGCGGAGCAGGAAACACACCAAGTGCATCTTAGCACCAGGACACTGTTTTGGGAAACTGTCTCGGGTCCATGAAGGCAGCACCCACCTTGGGCGCTCAGGCAATCAGAATCAGATTTCCGCTTGTGGAACGGCACATTCTAAACTGCTCTAAGCCACGGCTATTAATTTGGGCAGACAGGCGACGACAACCTACAACACTAGGATTGGGGAAGGGGAAGGCCACGAGGAATCCCAGCCTGTTCCCTATGTTAAAATTTATGAGCGCTTAATCTCCGGTCCACGGGTTTCTATTTCTCTTCCCTTCTCCCCTTCTCTTGCCTAGACGGCAATCCCGCTGTTTAGCTACGCTCCCCTCGCTACCCCTCCTTCCCTCCTCTCCCCCCAACCCCGCGCCGCCCTGGTCCGGCTGTCTCCTTCCAATCCGCTGGATCTGGCCTTTCTCCCGCTCCCCTCCTTCCACCCGATCTCCAGGTCTAGCGAGTCCCCGGGGGCGAAGTGTGGGAAGTGCGAGTTTCCGCTCCGATTGTCTGTCCCTGGCCGCCACCCCCGCCTGGCTTGCAGGCTTCGAGAGCAGTCGCTCAGACACAGGCAGGAGAGGGTCGCGGGGAGCCAGAGCCCATCGCGAGGGCGCGGCGGCGGGAGCTGCAGGATCTGCAGGCGACGGAGCGCTCGGACAGGATCTGGAGCAAGGAGCCGTCGGCGCTGTGAGCGGGAAAGAGCGCGGCTGGTGGCCTGCGTTGCACTCGGACCTGGGTTCGGAACCCGACCCAAGCCGCCGCCTACAAGGAGGGGATGCCGGAGAGACGCCGAGGGAACTGGGGAAGAAGCCCGCCGATCGCCCTAGAGAGATGGAGCCGCCGCCGCCGCTGCTCCAGCTCAGAGTCCTCCTGATGCAACTGCTGGTCGCCTACTCTCTCTTAGTTCTGCTTCCGCCGGCTGTGGCGCCCATCTGCCCGGAGTCATGCGACTGCCAGCAGCAGCAGCACGTCCTCTGCACCAATCGGGGACTGCGGTCGGTGCCCAAGGCCGCTGAGCCGCAGGACATCCTCACCTATAGCCTGGGCGGCAATTTCATTGCCAATGTCTCGGCTTTGGACTTTCACCGCTTGGTGGCACTACAGCGCCTAGATTTGCAGTATAATCGGATCCGTTCGCTCCATCCGAAAGCCTTCGAGCGCCTGGGGCGTCTGGAGGAGCTTTACTTGGGCAACAACCTCTTGGCTTCCTTGGCGCCCGGCACACTCCGCCCATTGGCTAAACTGCGAGTCCTCTACATCAACGCTAACGAGATCGGTTATCTAAGCACGGCTTCTTTTGCTGGTCTAGGCAATCTGATCAAGCTGCGGCTGGACGGCAACTTGCTGGCTTCCCTGAGCGATGCCACCTTTTCAGGACTAACCAACCTGCTGTATTTGCATCTGGAGGCCAACCAGATCCGTTGGCTGAGCCGTAATGCCTTTGCTGGCCTTGGCAAGCTTCGCTTCCTTGACTTGTCTGGCAACCAGCAGAATTTGCTGCGCCACCCAGACACCTTCAGGTCTCTGCGCTTGCTTAGCACCCTCCTGCTCTCTGGGAATGACATGCAACAGCTAGGGAAAGGACTCTTCCAACATCTCTCTAACTTGGTCAGGTTGTCATTGAGTGGAAACCGCCTGACTTGGTTGGCAGTGGAGGCTTTTGCTGGTCTGGGGTCCTTGAAAGAGTTGCACTTGGAAGGGAACCTGCTAAGCCAACTGCCTGCCACCTTATTTCAGCCTCTGCAAAGCTTGGAGGTGTTGGATCTGAGTAACAACCTCCTCACTACTCTTCCTGCTGGTACATTTGGTCCCCTAAATAAGTTGCGGGAGCTCAGTTTGCAGGGAAATGCCCTGGTCTCCCTGTCTGGAGACCTCTTTACTTCCAACCCAGCATTGTATCGCTTGGAATTGGATGGGAATCCCTGGAGCTGCGATTGCCACTTGCAAGGGCTGAAGCAGTGGCTAGCATCCTGGCATTCCCAGGGCCGTCTCCTGACTGTGTTTGTCCAGTGCCACCGGCCACCTGCCCTGGCTGGGAAATACCTTGATTACTTAGAGGATGTGCAACTCTTCTCGCTTTCTAATGGCTCTTGTTTGGAAGGGTTAACATCTGCAAGCCCTGGAGGCAATGGTAACTCTAATTTAGACCTGGGCCTGGATAAACAGAGCTCCCCACCTTCTGTTTCAACTGGGTTGCTAACGGGGTCCCAGAAGATGGTACCCGAAAAGGGAAGTTGGAATGTGGAGACCAATCCAACCACCCTGTTGCCCAGCTTTCTTATCAGTACTAGGTCTCCCTCTGTACTTGCTGCCGCCTGGCCTCGGCGAGCGGGAAAACACCACTTGGTCTCCTCGGTGTCTAGTACCCTTCCTCTGGTCACCGATCCATGTGATTTTAACAAATTGTTTTTGTACAACCTGACAGTGGATACTGTCACTGAGAGTGCAGTGACAGTGCACTGGGGGGTCCGCCCGCACCGCAGCCCTCGCTTGTTAGGGCCAGTGCGCTTCAGAGTCCTTTTTGATCGCTTTGGTACTGCCATCAAGTTCCAGCGCTTTGTTTATCTCCCTGAATGGAATGAGCCGGTAGCCACTCTGCGAGAATTGCGTCCAGATACCCCATATCTGGTTTGTGTGGAGGGAGTGATGGGGGGTCGGGTCTGCCCAGTGGCACCACGGGACCACTGTGCAGGGCTGGTCACTTTGCCTGAAGAGGGTGTGGGGGCAGCAGTTGCAGCAATGGCTGGGGGGACCCAAAGCTTGGACCAGCAGCTCCTCACTCTTGTGCTACTGGCAGTCAATGCACTGCTACTCTTCCTGGCTTTGGCAGCCTGGGCTTCCCGCCTGGTGCGGAAGAAGGTCCTAGGGTGCCGTCGGAGAAAGGCAGCCTCACCAGTCCATGTTAGACAGATGTATTCCACCCGTCGGCCCCTACGGTCCATGGGGACTGGCGTCTCCACCGACTTTTCTGGCTTCCAGTCCCACCGTACACCGCGTAGTGCTGTTTGTGCCTTGCGTGAGGCTGACCTCATTGAGTTTCCTTGTGAACGCTTCATGGATAGTAGCACTGCAGGGAACAGCAGTGTCCTACGTGGAGAAGATAATTTGTTGCAACGGTTTGCAGACTAGAGATGGGGCTCTAAGCTAATTTGCAAGTATGCTATCATGAAGTGGCTGCTGGCATTATGATTTAGTGAAGTCTGTGGGAATGCAGCTTCTGCAAAGGTGGCCCCCCATATTGCAAAATTACAACTCCCAACAGCCTTAGTTAGCATGGCAAATTGTAAAGGGTGCAGGGAATTATAGTTTAGCAATAACTAGACTACCCCCTGTATCTGATCTTCCTATCCTATCTTTAGATCTGCAAAGAAATATGTTTCTATAGAGATGGCTGATTAAAAATGGGGTAACTCCTGGAGTAAGATATACTTTTAAAAAAAAGCAAAAATGGTTTTTCTGAATTTACTGTTTACTTAGATGATTTACAGTCTATGATTCTCTAAAAACCAATTAGAATGGGAACCTACTACACTCTTAAATTGCCATCGTTGTGGCTAAATGGGCATTGATCTCTATTTGTGAATTAAGTAGATACTAATAGAAAAAGCATTTTAGTTGTCTAATCATCAGTTGTCAAATAGATACAGAATCTAACAATTCCTAACTTGTTGATGTAACTCTGTAGCTACTCAGTATTATCCTTGGGTAAGAAATGAATTAAAATAACTGGAATCAAACAAAAAAGGGTACAGAAAGTTTTATGCAAATGTTTGAAGCTGTACAAATTTGGGGCCATTTCAGGTTACATCAGATTCTTGCCTTTGCACCATTATTTAAAACTGATATGAACAAGACCAAGCCAGAAAATTTTATTTTCAGTGTCACTTGCCAATATATGGATCTGCAAAAATCTGCACAACCATAAAATGAGAGTGAAAAGGTACAAAGATGTAGCTCTTTGGTGTCATTTCATGGTTATCTTCATTTATGGAGACCAGATATAGTAGCATTAACAATTGGATGGTGCAAAAAAGTATTCTACTTAATACATCCTAGATAGTAGAGATATCATTTCTTCAGACACAGAAAGTTCTATAAACATGGAGCCTAATGGTGGGAGCCTTTTGCTGGCTAGTTCTGATTAGACTTTGCAAACATTGAGAGCAACAGGAGAGGAATCGATATAATTATTATTGCTTTTAAATAAAACTCTGCTCAGAGAAGAGGCTGTTAAGTGTCACTCCCTTGATGGATAGCTGAGACTCTCCTGGGTATAACTCAAAATACAATTCAACTTTTGGTAGATGCCTGTTGGCAGTTTGCACCAATGGTATTTCCTCAGCTGATGTCACTCTTATCTAGAATATGTATTTAGGATGAGCCAGATTTGCTTCTTGCTTTTCAAAAAAATGTGAACCCCTATTACTACTATGATGCAGGGAATATTCTTGAATTTGTGCTATTAGACACTGATTTTTAATTCTCATCAGCTCTTCCAAATTATAGTTTTAGATTAAAAATATTTTTTTCTAGAAGGGCTTTGAAAATATGTTTAACTTGTGACCTAAGAATGGTGCTTTTTTTATACTGACCAGGGCTTTCTTTTATTAAACGAATGTAAGAAATTTTAGTGTATGTTTATATAACATGTTAAAATAAATAAATAAGAAGATGAAGAAAGGGAGGAATAAAGGAAGGAAGGAATGTTAATTTTGCAAAATTCAGATGTTGACACTGCTAGGGAGAAGAATCCTAATCTAATTTGTTATAATTTGTTTAGAATTTTTTTTTCACAGTGGTCTTAAATAAATACTTTTTGGTACTTCTACAGCTTTGCCTATTTTTTAAAAAATCTTGTTATTCATAAATGATTTTGGATAGAGCTATAGGAGCTTTCAGCTAAACTGGAGAAAGTAGATTATGTTGCTGTCCTATGATTGTTGTGCAGCAACACTATCCTCCCCGATATTACATAATGAGCCACTAAACCTTGCTAGGTTTCTAGAAAGTTGCTGCAGGAATTGGAAGAATTTCCTTAGAAGATACTTCTATCCAGTGCAGGGGTTCTAAAATTTTTTACTACTGGTTCGGTGGGTGTGGCTAGGTGGGGGGGGCATGACTGATGGTGCATGGCCAACATGATGTCACTCACACACTCAGTCACATGACCCCCCCAAACCACACCCACCGAAAAGGTGGCTAAAATTTTTGGAACTTTTTGAAACTTTCTTTTGACACTCTGGCCCCATATCCAGGTTGGGATGCATGGGATGGCGGTGGTCATCTCAGCTTTCCCTCCATTGCCCTTCCTGGCCAAAAAGCGCCCCTTCTCGCATCTGACGGTTACAGCTGGAGCAACCCACTCCGCCAACTTAGGGCAGCAGACTCAGCTGCAGCCCAGATGAGCCAAGAAACTGCGGGGAGCCTCCTGCGTGTTGCACCCCCTCCCGGCCTTCCCCCGTGCCTCGGCACCATTTTCGGGCACTCAGCTTACTGGGCTGCCCCCATTCCTGTTGTGGCTCCAACGGCGGCGGCTTCGGGAGACGCTGGTGGCACGGAGGCACAGGCGGAGGCTGGAAGGGGGCTACAACACATGGGAGGCTCCCCGCAGTTCCTCAGCTTGTCTGGGCTGTAGCTGATTGAGGTGCTTTAGCAGCCATGAGCTGCACTTTCCTCCAAGTCTCACAGAGAGAAGCAACTGTTTCCTTCTGCCACCCACATTGCTTAGAGGAAAGCAGCCGGCTCATGGCTGCTACTGGGCTGCTCCAGTCCCTATCGCGGCTCCAACGGCGGCATCTTTGGGAGATGCTGGTGGCATGGAGGCATGGGTGAAGGCTGGGAGGGGGAATGCAACCCGTGGAGGGCCAAGTCCGCTCCCCTTCACCTCCCCTCACTTGTTTACCCATTCCAGAGAGCTCAGGCTATGCCTCCCTCCAACCCAGCTGTCTTCCTTGCTGGCATCGCTCCTGAGCGAATTCTTCTGTCCTTGGCTGTTGCAAAGAAGTGGCAGCTCTGGGTGCGCCATGCCCGCTTTGTTTTCTTTGAGAGCCGCTTTGCACCTTGTTTGCAAAGCAGCTCTCAAAGAGAAAGAAGCGGGCATGGCTCACCCAGAGCTGCCACTTCTTTGCAACAACCGAGGACTTCTTCGACTTGGAGTTCCAAGCTGTGGGGAGGGGGGGAGCGGCTGCAATGCTGGCAGCTTCGGTGGGCTCCTTCTCTCAGAGGATTGTTTTCTTTTACCTCATCTAGACAACTTTGTAATTAAAGGCTGCGCTGCGCCTTTTGATCTTTCTCTGGCGTGGAGAAAAACGACCCTGTGTGAAGGGACTGAGCCTGCTGCTGAACTCAGAAGCCAAGAGGCTTCTTTTCTACCCAGCCACTGATGCACAGCGCCGAAAAGACCTCTGGTCGCTGCTGCCATCTAAGTGCATGCGCAGCTTTCATCAGCTGAAGGACTTTTCAGCACCCTGCAGCCAGGTAACTGAGAGGCTTCTTTGCTCTGGTCAGCTTCGGGTGGGCGAGCAGCAGCAACCAGGGAACCGGTTCGGGGGTGTGGCCTGGCTGCCGTTACTACCGGTTCGGAGTACTACTTCCTAAAGTTACTACCTATTCGGTAGAACTGGTCCGAACTGGGAGCAACCCATCACTGATCCAGTGGTGGGATTCAAGTAATTTAACAACCGGTTCTCTGCCCTAATGATTTCTTTCAACAACTAGTTTGCCAAACTGCTCAGAAAGTTAACAACCGGTTCTCCCGAAGTGGTGCAAACTGGCTGAATCTCACCACATCTTCTATCCCATTGGAGGGAATTCCCTCTTCTTCCTCTGGACTTCAGCCCCATTCAGCAGAGGTTACCGGCCTAGTGAAATGAATTTTTGGATAAATGCATGGGCTGCAAGGGGAGGAAAGTATAGAGAAGCACACATTATGATTTTCATGATAGAAATCTCCCCCTCTCTATAATGCCTTGGTATGACCATACTTGGAATACTGCATCCAGTTTTGGTCACCATGATGTTGAAAAGATGTCGAGACTCTAGAAAGAGTACTGAAAAGAGCAACAAGATGATTAGGGACTGGAGGCCAAAACATATAAAGAGCGGTTGTTGGAATTGGGTATGTCTAGTTTAATGAAAAAAAGGTCTAGGGGGTGACATGATAGCAGTGTTCCAATATCTCAGGGGTTGCCACAAAGAAGAGGGAGTCAAACTATTCTCCAAAGCACCTGAGGGCAGGACAAGAAGCAATGGGTGGAAACTAATCAAGGAGAGAAGCAACCTACAACTAAGGTGAAATTTCCTGATAGTTAGAACAATTAATCAGTGGAACAACTTGCCTCCAGAAGTTATGGATGCTCCAACACTGGAAGATTTTAAGAAGAGATTGGACAACTATTTGTCTGAAATAGTATAAGGTTTCATGCCTGAGCAGCGGGTTGGACTAGAAGACTTTCAAGGTCCCTTCCAACTCTGTTATTCTGTTGTATGGAGCACAAGACAGACTTTGTAGATAGATTCATGCATCTTTAGTCATGACATCACATATGCTGTATAAACCCACCCATGAATATGATATGCTAATCCCAAGTATTTGTTCAGTTCAAAATGGAAACAAAATAGATATTTAGTAATAACTCATTTTCAAGTGTATTTCTGATTTAAATCTTAATTTAATTTGAAGAAACACAAGGAGCTGAGTATTGCATTTTTAATTAAATTGATGTCTTGGAGTATGTAATATTGTTCCAAGACAAGATAAATTATGTTTATTAAACATGTCTGTATGCCACCAGATTCCCTAAATTGAACCCAAGTAAAAAAAATACATTTCAAACAGTCCATCACGGAATCTTTAAAGCCACTCTTAATAAATCTTCTCAAAAATGAACTATGAGACAAAAGCTAAAATTCTAAATATTTGCAAATAATATCCCCATGTGACTAAAATTATCTTAGTTAAATTGGTAATGCTGTTAATCTAGGCAACATTTCAGTTTCAGTGTAGAGAGGTTCTGATAATACTCAGAACCTCCGGGGAAGAAGTGAACAGGAACTAAACAGAGATTATTGTCTACATTTGGAAAGTAGTGACTCCTAATTGAAATTTCAGATATCCAGTTGTTAAATAAGAGAACCAAAAAGGTTCCCCAGCTTCAAAATCAGATTGCTGATATTAAACAGCATGTAAAACTGGAATGTAGGAAATATAGAAAAACAGTAATTGATGCTAAAACACATTTATACTCAGAGATACTCTGAGTAGCTGTTAAGATTCTGTTTTGCACACGATTCCCATTTTTGGATTTTGAAATTCTAAAACAAACTATATTGAAATTTGCTCTTCCCATCCATACTAGTAAATATAAACTTGGCTTTGTGCTAATTAGATTATCTGATGTTAATACAACAGGCTTTGTAAATTCCACATGAGATAGTGCTTGTTAATCTCAAGCTTCAGGAGTCTTAAAGAGGAAAATCTTGGCTCTATAGAGCTTTCATATATGAATGTGAACTCTATAAACAATAGGTCCTCACTTTAATCCATTTTTCCTCTAATCTGGATACTCTGCAACTGTATGAATAATATTTTTTAATGGAGTCCGACAATAAAGCTATCCTTGCCTTGATCCTTCATACTGGCTCTTAACTAAAGGAAAGTGACACCTGTCACTTCATCGTATGTGCAATCATTTAACTTTTTGGGAGAGGGCGGTGTCACACTTTATTTTTATCATAATTTATTTATCTGATTATTGTGATTCTCCTAGAATTATTGAGGATAGGGGAGTATACAAGTTTGATAAATTATTATTATATTACCATTTCTACCAAAATAGTCCAGCCATCAGTGATGAGAGGGCAGTAGAAGGAATGTCAACATAACAAATTGCAACTTTCACAAATATGGTCAGAGTTCTTGCCTCCATCCCCTGAACATAGTTCTGGCCTGAAGACATTGTGCAATGTTGCATACAAAATTCTAGTCCTTCATTGTAATCAAACCTTGGGAACTACTGGTAGTCCTCATTTAACAACTGTTCTGTTTAGCAACTATTCAAAATTACAACAGCAGTGAAAAAATAATGTTATGTCCAGTTGTCCCATTTATGGCAGTGTCCCACGGTCATGAGATTGTAATTTCTGCACTTCATGGCTGATTTCCAACAACCAGAGTCAATGGAAAGCGGCAGTAAAATCACATCTTGATTGTGTGATATCTCAACTATTTGCTTAAGAACTGCGATGGAAGTGAAATCATAAATCCATCATAGGCATATGATAAATCACTGCATTGCTTAGCAGCTCCAGCTATAGTGATGAAACGAATACTAGCTGTTCAGCCTTAAATTTAACTGTACTTCTTTGAAGCAATATTCATAAGGTCAAAATCACTGCACTGCACTCCAATCAAAATCAATCCTTTATTTGTTTATTCCTAATGGACAGAATCTTGCCAGACTAAATACCCTTATATTTTGCTAGATACATCATGAGAAATTCTAGGGGTAACTATGGCTACCCAGAATCTCTTTCCCCTCCCTGGGACTGTGTAGTATCTTAATGTAACCCTCTTTCTGGAAAAGCTTTTTTGCCAAAGCTCTCCCTCATGGCTCCTTGAGGTACATCTTCCAGCACAATAGTTTTGGTTATCTAATGCTGAAGTTTAAACATTGACTATAGATAAATATGATCCTATCCAATCTAATGCCCTTCCATGTGTATTGGGTTTCAATATTCACAATCCCTAATCACCAGATGTCCACATATCTGTAGAATAGCAGACTTAGGATGGATGGACAACATAGAATCTTGTATTATGTGTAACACCTATTTTCAAAAGAAAGATAGCTGTTTGCATATGCCAATAAACCCCAAGGTTTCCAGAAGTATAAAATGTTACAGATAAGTAATTTAGTAAAGACTGAATATATTCACTATAGCACAATTAGTAATGGAAAACTTGGCCTGGAAAGGATAGTATTTTTTTTTAAAGGACATGGCTAGAATACAGAATAAAAGCATTCCATAATAAGAATGATTAATGTGAATTAGTAACCTCAAAGTCTTTTATATTCACTCTTCTGCTGCATCAAAAATTAAATGGGAAAATGCCATTTAAATGTGTAGTTAGGCTGCCTGGAGGGGAATTAATTCATGTTACTGTTAAGAATATTTCTTTGAAATTAATAGTTCCATTTGCTTATGTTTATATTTTGCATACAGCTATTTCATTGCTGTAGTGCAAATTGACAAACAGAATATATTATAAGTTGAACTGCACTAAAAATGGTCTCTTCAATGTGTGTATGTGTGTGTGTTTTGTGTGTGTGTTTGTATATACCCACATATGTACTTGTGTATGCACAAACTGGAAAGAGAAGTTTCATTCATTGCTGCTGTTTGGTTCCTTTCTATGTGGAAGATACCAAAGTAAGGGCAGGAAACAAGATTTCCTGACTGCCTTCACCCCACGGCCTCCCGATGAGCCATGTAGTGATGTTTCCTGCCCTTACTCTGACATCTGCTGGGTTTGAAAACAACAAGGATTAGAAAGCTCAGGGCCAGAAAGTGGGAGGGAACATAACTGTTGCAACCATCACACGAACATGCAAACAAACAGTGGGTGAGATCTCTTAATTGTCACTTCATAGAGAGGAAGTGGTAGGATTTCTTCTTGTCCCAATATAGCCACACATTTTCAAGTAAAAGGGGTTTTCTTAATCCCTTTTAACCCAGATTCTTTTGTATTTTAGAAAAGGAAATGAAGCCAAAAGACACCCATTAGGAAAATTTCAGGGAAAATATAGTGAAGTGGATCTCACACAAAAATTGTCATAAGTGTCTCATGAAGACTATTCTAGTAACTGGAAGGCTACAAGGCTGTCTTGTCATATGTTGCCATATCACTAATTAGTGGGGTGGAAAAATTAAAATCTCTCAAACGTGGATTTCACTGGATGACTTTAGGACCATACCTGTTTCATGTTTGGTGGCAATAAGATCAGGAACCCTACAATATAAACTGGACTGAGTTATCAGAGGAAAGAACATATGCTTTCTGTCTGTTTCTGTGTAATGTTATTATTATTATTGACATTGAAACATTTATTTTATTTATTTATTTTATTTATTCGGCTTATATGCCGCCCTATCACACAATGGACTCAGTGCGGCTCACAACAATAAAACAAAGCCACAATATAAAACGAAGACTAAAAATTTAAAATTAACCCTTAAAACCCCATTATCAGTCCAGGTCAAGGGATTTAAACAGCCAAGTTTTTAATTCACGGCGGAAAGTGCGAAGGTCAGGAGCTAATCGGAGTTCCAAGGGAAGTTGATTCCAGAGGGTGGGGGCACCCACCGAGAAGGCTCTACCCCTGGAGGTTGCCAGCCGCCACTGTCTAGCTGACGGCACCCTGAGTAGGCCCTCTCAATGGGCGCGAACCGGGCGATGGGATATCATTGCTGGCTGTAAGTGGTCCGCCAAATATCCTGGTCCTAAGCCATGTAGGGCTTTGTAGTCATCACCAGCACCTTGAATCTCACCCAGAGGGCAACTGGCAACCAATGCAAACCGCGCAGGAGAGGTGTAACATGGGAGTATCGGGATTCTCCCATCACAACCCGCGCAGCTGCATTTTGTACCAGCTGAAGCCTCCGAGTGGTCCTCAAGGGTAGCCCCATGTAGAGAGCGTTGCAGTAATCAATCCGTGAGGTGACCAGTGCGTGAGTAACTGTGCGTAGGGCATCTCAGTCCAAGTAGGGACGCAACTGGCGCACAGACGTATCTGGCCGTATATGTATGTATTACATTATATATAACATGTTACATATAATAGGTCATATACTGCCTGAAACAATATTTTTGTTTCAAGCCAGTTACATTTTCTATACATCTTAGTGGGAATTCAGGCTATCATTTATAAAATCCAACCAATCCCAATAAAATATTCCCCAGTTTGTTTTTTAAGCACATTACCAGATTTTTATCAAGCAAAGTAATCAGCCAACCAAATTTTTATCAAATAATTTTTCAAGAGAAATATTGAAAGCAGGTAAATCAGGGGTGAAATGCTCCCAGTTTGGACCGGATCGCCCGATCCGGTAGCGATGGCAGCGGATGGTTCGGAGAACCAGTAGCAAAAATTCCTGCGCCCCCCTCCACCATGCTCAGCTGAGCCGCACAATCATCAGAAGCTTTTTTTTTACTTTTAAAAGCATTTTTTCTACAACTTCTTCCGCCAAAAAAATGCTTTTAAAAGTAAAAAATAAAGCCTCTGATGATCGTGTGGCTCAGCTGGGATCATCAGAGGCTTTTCAAAGCATTTTTTTCTGCAACTTCTTCTGCCGAAGAGGTGGTTAAAAAAATGCTTTGAAAAGCCTCTGCCGATCAGGCAACACAGCTGCGATCATCAGAGCCTTTTCAAAGCATTTTTTAAACCACCTCTTCCTTCCTAAGAGGTTGCAGAAAAAAATGCTTTAAAAGTTTCTCTGACGATCCCAGCTGAGTTGCCTGATCGTCAGATAGCTTTTAAAAAAATAACTGACGATCAGACAACTCAGCTGGGATCGTCAGAGAGGTTTTTTAAAAAATGCTTTGAAAAGCCTCTCTGATGATCAGGCAAGTTAGCTGGGATCATCAGAGAAACTTTTAAAGCATTTTTTCTGCAACCTCTTCAGAGGAAGAGGTGGTTTAAAAAATGATTTGAAAAGGCTCTGACAATCCCAGCTGTGTTGCCTGATCGGCAGAGGCTTTTCAAAGCATTTTTTTGCATTTGCAGAAAAAATGCTTTGAAAAGTAAAAAAAAAAAGTTGGCCACACCCACCCAGTCACATTAAACCCCACCACTACCACCAAGCCACACCCACAGAACCAGTAGTAACAAATTTTACATTTCACCCCTGAAGTAAATAATATATTTCTTGCAACCTACATTAAATTCAATATATGTAATAAGTCTAAAATTAGTGAGCATTCAATCTTATGGGCATTGCTATCATTTCATTAAAAATCTCTTTCCAAACTTTCTCAAACTTATTTCATTCCCAGCAAAAATGATGAGTGGAAGTCCCTCAGTACCTCATAAAATAATTATATGTGAAATTCTTATAGGGGTTAAATGTAAGATCTTAAGATATAATTCTTGTATTGAAGTACATAAAAATTCCTCAGATTTCCACAAAGGTTGCCACATTGCATTATATAATTATTTTGTCTAAGTCAGGTTCCCAAACTTATTTCAAGCCTGTTGTATAGTTATTTAGACTTAATTCCAACAAGTTTTAGTGACTACTAATATTATACCTTCTTCATTATATGACTGTAAATAAAATAAAATAAAATATTATTTTATTTTAAACAGCCTAATTTTTAATTTCTAAAAATTGGACAGTGGGTATTGAATGAGTTCCATCATCCCTAAGTTTACATCCAATGCTCTGGGCCAGGTATTCTTGATTCTTTCGTTAATGGCAGAAGCAGGGTGGAGAAATTGCTATAATAGATGGACTGGCAACTCTTGCATGAAAAAGTGATTTCATCTGGATAAACACTCAACACAGGGGACTTTTCTGGCTTCTGGTGTAGTTCGTTCCATTCCTGTCTTTTGCTGCCTTGCTGCTGCCAGAAACAATCTGCTGGCCTCTCTGATTCATACGGTTGCATTTCTCATGGAGCAAATTCTTGGCTGCTAAGACAAGAACACATGACGTGTATCTTCAGAAATGTTTCCCCAGACACAGATGAGACCAAGGTTTTCTGAACAATTCCTTACTCTCTGTGGTAAACAAAGTGAGGCACAAGTGCAATGTGCTATCCTGGAGAAGAGACAGCTGTAACTTTGAATGAATATTATTTATCAGTTATTTATTAAACAAATTAAGCCTAATTTGGGAAAAGAGACAATCTAATTACACAGATACTTTATTCCACTTAAATGCATTGTTTTTTTCAGGTAGCTATTATACCATATGCAAAGAAAGCATACTGTAGAGAAATTGGACTAAATTCATGCTACATACACTCTACATACATATCCAGCTATATTTTCCAAATTAATTTTCTGGTATATTAAGAGTTCTGTTATTCCACCTGCCATTCAAAATGGCATACCTAGCATTCAGTGGTTCAATTTTTTTCTTAACAGTTAGCCTGAAGTTGGGACAACGGGTCTAAAATCCAGTTTTATCCCAACATCTTAACCCAATGTTTCTCAAGTTTAGCAGCTTGACGATCAGTGGACTTGGCTGGCTGGAGAATTCTGGAAAATTTAAATCTACACATCTTCAGGTGGTTAAGGTTGAGAAAACTGTCTTCACCACTCAACTTGACTTGTGTATGCCTATCATTTAGGGATCCTTGGGCAAAGCCACCATATTTGTTGCACATTCACCTGTGCTGCTGTAAAGCACATCACCTCCTATAATTGTTGTATAAAGATCATGCTACGGCTGGCTATACAGTCTCTCCGGCTGAGAACATTTGTATTTATCATCCATAGGATTGTGCATTGAAACAAAGATGGTTGTTTTGGTTTGTATTATATGAACAAATAAAAGCTGACCAGGGATGTCTCTATTATGTGGTCAAAAAGGTGAAGATGAAGCCACAACTGAAGCCTCAATCTTATTATCATAGTCATTACCTTCACTTTTTCCCCCCTGGACCATGCAGAAGTCCCTAAAGCTGATTAAACACTTCCTTGCCAGCTATTCCCAACAAATTTAAGGCTTGAATAAATTATAATAAAATCAGACTGATGTCTTTGAAGAAGAGTCCATCATACTTCCCCAATAACTTAGTATCAGAACCCTCCCCTTTTATTAATTGTATCTGCTTGCTTTCAGTTATAAAAAATGGTTCTATTGTTTAATATGCACCACTTAAGTAAGAAATTTTAGTCTGAAATGCACTGCATATTTTACCAGAACTTATGTCCCTTTTGACATAAGAGAAATCACTTAAAAGTAAATATGAATAGAATTCAGTTGCATGTTTTTGGACTACAAATTGCATTATAGTAGACTTTATTTCATCATACTGCTTGCGTTTATTTAGTTTCTGACCTTTTTAACAGGGAGATTACTAGTCTGTATCCAAAGGATATTAATACATAAATAATCTCAGTAAAGACTATGGATTTGAAGATTCCTAAATATTCACATGAAGTTCCAGTATTAGGATTGGCTGCAATACTGATAGGTAACAAAGGCCTAAGAAAGAGGTTATTCTGTAAACCAATGTTAGGATTGCGGTGACTGTTGAAGTTCAGTTATTATATTGATCTTCTAAGATAGAGGTATAAGAACATGTAAAGTAGCTTTGCGATGGCAAAGCACTGAACTTATTAAAAATAGGTAGGATTAATTCACCAAGTATGATATAATCCATGATTCTGTCTGAATTTTCCCTGGGTACATTGGACTTCAACTCTATAATTCCAAGCCAATTTACTCTTTCAAATTAGGAGCACTAGACATGTCCAACTGTAGCTCCTATAATTTCTAGTCCCCAATACACATACTATCAGTAATTGTGTGTGTTCTACAACACGAGACTAAGGAACACCTGACTGGAGAATGTTAGATCAAGGAAATTAATCTTAGTATCATTCTTTTGTCACAGAAGATACAGCCTTATAAGCATTTAGGACAATATTAATTAATTAGTCTCTGAAAATATTCCATTTCATGCTTAGATATGATTATTACATCTCATATGAAAAGCCAGTTAACAATAGAAACATCTGTTCTCTGTCCCTGCAAATGAACTTTTGTACTGTTAATCATTTTAAACTGCTGTTTTTTGTTTACTGGGCTAGATGTGATCTTTGAGGTAGGGCTGAGATCCACAAAGTGGGAATAGAGTTGATGATAGCATTCCATCAATTTGAGTTCCAGTTTTCCCTCTGGGAAACAGTAATTTTGTTTGGATTTCAGAAGCCAATAGCTTAGTAAAGCAAGACAACTTTAGAGAGAAGGCATTAATACAGGGAAGAATGTACATGAATCCTAAATTTGCAGCTTTTAAGGAGCAGTATACATATTCCATTATCTTTGTGATATTTATAACAAAGAAATAAAATTGAATGGGAGGAGAACTTGTACTTCAACTTGTACATTTCTAGATATAAAAGTCTTATTTCATTGTCTTTATTTGAATCATAGGGAAAAAACTTTGTTTTTAAGGATCACACAATTATCAGTTGTCAATATCTTCTCATTACCTCTTTCTGCATTCCACAACAAATTATTATTTTTCATATTATTTACTAGTCAAAAGGTTTGGGTTGGGAAGTAGTTTGCAGAGTTACACCCATGTATTGTCCACCCATTCCATTGTCAAATGGAACTCTTTTCCTAGTTTTAAAATATGGGCAACATAAATTTGCTCAACCACTTTATCCAAATTATTGGGACAGGTTTCAAGCTCTCCTGATGTATTTCTATCACTTGTCATCTTTTATTTGTTCCTTGGTTTTCCTCCAGCTCTATTTCTATTTATCTTTGGAATATAATTGGATTCTATCTACCAAACAACCAAGCTAACTTATTAAGGCAGGCTTACATTTCATAAATGTCAAAGCTCTTGTATATGAATATTCACTTATTTCTGAAACTCTTTCTTCATTATGTTCTGCTTAAATGAAAGCTGTAATAGAGTTCTTGCTTTGGCCGGAGGCAAAGACATCCAGTCTGATGTTATACTTAAAAACTAGCTAGAGAGAGTACTTTTTTCAAGTCTACATAACAAATTAATTAATTGTTGGCTTCAGGACTGTGACCTTAAGAAGCAAGATAGAATAATTGCTTTAGGAGTAGATTTCAGAATTGGCATCACTGTTCTTCATCCACTTGAGCTCCAGATGAGAGCCAAATTCTGAAGCATCAAGACTTACTTTTTCCTTACTATTATCTTTATTCATAAAAAGCAAAATTCCTTTTGAAGCATCTTACTCTTTGGCAAAGAGCTGAGAATACTACCAGCTGCCATCAAGGTTAGGGGCTATTTTCCTAATACCGTACTCAAGAAGATATTCTTCTTCTTTCAATGCATGCATATATGTGAAAAAGGAATTCTAGCCTACATTCCATTTAATCATTGTAAATTATTCCATCTAAATATGGTATGTACAAGGGTAGCTTTATGCATCCGAAACAAGAAACTATTGTATATAGTTTTTGGTTCAAGCAAGAGTTGACTACTGGATTAGTCCATTTCCTGATTTCAGAATACATTGAATCATAAAGTAATCAAATGGACAGAACTTCTCATGCAAAATATAACCCTTGTAAAAATAACCAAGCCTAGCATATTTTGTGAATCCAGCATCTTATTTTGTACTGACATGGTCCAGATATATTATGCAAATTCATCTGTATATTCAGAACTATCCATATTAATATTGTTTACACCAGACTTTATAACTGATATTCTTGAAATATATTGGTCCATCTCCCATAACATACAGCCAACATGGTCAAAGGTTGGGTGTTGTGTGGAAGTAGTCCAATACATATGTCAGGAACTAAGCTAAAAGTTCACTAAGCTAGGAACTAAGGAACTAAGGAACTAAGCTAAAACAGAAGCTGTTTTGCACTGAGTAACAAAAGATCTCCAGAAAAATTTTCCCAGACATTTTTTAAATGTTGGAATTTGAACTAGGACCTTTTGCATTTCCAGCATGTGGCTTAACTATGAGCTTCCTTCAGTCTCTTCTATTGAAGATTCTCAGAATGAAAATAAAGAAGTCAGTCTAAAAAGCCTTTTAAACCACAGTCACTTGAGTCAATTTAAAGTAGTTAAAGAGAGAGTTTTCAATTTCTGTACAAGTCCAGTTTGGATGACTGGATTCAATCCTTTGTATGGTTTTGTGATGTGTTGGTCTATCTGTTGATGTTCTCCTGTTTTGAACAACTTTGGGAGGCATTTGTACACATGTAATACTAGGACAGGAGTCTGCAACCTTAAACAAAGAGGTTGAGCCTAAATGGCTCAAAGAGCCATTTAGAACCATTTCCCAAAGAAAAGAAAACACCGGGAGCCACGAAACCCTTCCCATGCCTGACTATTTCTTGAGCGGCCACAAAACTAGCATATGTAGTTGAATTAAATGTTCTGTTTTCTTCAGAAACTTTACTTTTCTTGGATTTATCCATGGTTGGCCTACCAGGGGTTGAAAAGCTCAATAAATTGTGTGTTGCCGGGTGTCACACATTGGTGGCTGTGATGTATATTTTGAGTGACAGAGCTGCAGCAGAGCGGTGAAAGAGCCACATGCGGGTCCAGAGCCGCAGGTTGCTGACCCCTGTACTAGGATCTAAGTTCCCAGTGCCTTTCATATGACTTTTTCTTTCTTCGGTCTATGGTACCCAGAGTGTACTTAATTTCACTGAACTTGTCAGTGAATAATTTATTTCTGTGTTAGAGATCAGAAAGAGGGACAAAAGATGGGTTCAGGAGAAGCCAAGAAGAAAGAACTCTGCCTTATCTATGGGTCTTCCTGTGAATTAACCACCTCAAGCAATCTCAGTGTCTATACTTCTGTTTCAGTATTAAACATCTTGCTACTATGAAAAGCCATGTTCTGGTATATACTACTTGAGGTTAAGCTATAGTTTGAGGTTGAATTCAAACCAGATGTTTATTTTTCTATCAGGAGTTTTTTTTCATGTTGTCTAGGGAGCATTGGGTAGTAGGAAGGGGGAGAAACAGGGATGGGAATAGAAGCAAAAGTTTTATGAAAATAAGATATATTTTGAGGGTGGAAAAGGAAGAATCATGCAGGTAATGAGAACAAAAAGCAATGAATAAATTTTCAAATGGGTAAGGTGTTAAACACCCCCTCATCCCCATGAGGAAAACAACTTAAAGATTGAAAAAAGCATGCATTGCAAATTGTTGAATGACAAGGAGGCAAATGAGTACAGAACAACTGGATTTCATTAAGCCTACAGAAATTGAATAATTTAATAGCTTGCACATATCTTCTTCTTCAGAATATCCTCTTCAGGTATAGAACTTCCTATACCAGTGATGGCTAACCTTTTTGCCATCGCGTGCCAAAATGGGGGGAGCACAGTGGGGTCACATGCACGTGTGCCCACCCTCATAATTCTATATGCCCCACCCCCCTGTGCTCCCCCCGCCTTTGGCACGTGATGGGCCTGGTAGGCTCGTTTTTCACTCTCCCCAGAGCCTTTCTAGGAGCCTGGGGAGGGCAAAAATGGCTTTCCCCACCCCCACAGAGGCCTTCTGGAGGCCAGAAACAGTGTGTTTCCTGACTTCTGGTGGGCCCAGAAGGCCCGAAAATCAGCTGGCTGGTGCATGCATGCATGCTGGAGCTAAGCTCGCATGCCCACCGATATGGCTCCGCGTGCCACCTGTGGCACCCGTGCCATAGGTTCGCCATCACGGTCCTATACTGACGCTTGTACAGTAACACTTAGCTTTATTGAAAATTGTCCTATTGTCCTAAGATTATTTTATCTGCAGGAGAATTTCTATCTCTGGAGGAAAGGAAATGATCACAGTTCCAACTTGATGTGCTCCAGACATTTATTCATTTTAGTTTTTAGAGTCTGCCCAACTCAGAGGATCTGAGCAGATAATAACATATGAAAATTATAAAAGCAGCTATAGAAATAAATAAATAAAATCTCACATAATAAATCTCTGCCAAAATAGAAAATTAACTAGGGTTGAAATAAATCTCTCTTTAAAGATCTTCTAATAATCAAGCAGAGGGAGTTATAAGACCTTAAGGGAATGAAAGTTTCAAAGTGGATTAACAAATTTCAAGCATGCCTACATGAGATTGAAGACATTTAGGATAGGATATTTGCATCTATGGATTTTCATTCATCTTACCATAGATGAAATTCTAATTGAAAACTATTTTATATGCATATGTTGGGATATAAAAGAACAATTTTACCCCTTTGGAAAAATTAGGTTATTTCCATAGCTATTATACTACATAGATATCAAAATTGATAAAGTATGGAATTATTATATTTCAAAAATTTGGAATTTATTTCACTGTGAAGGATTGTTGAGTCTGGATTAATGCAAAAATATTTTATGTATTTTTGGACAGACATTTGTATGCATACTAGCAATGTTGGTTTGTGAAATATCAGCCAATATACTCAGCAATATCTTGGTTGGGAATGCAAATCTGCAAAATGGTCCATTGCAGTGCAGTGTCATTATACAAATGTCATTCCATTTTATATGTTTTGCCATAGCATGCCTATTCAAAAGATGTAAGTTTGTATCATAATGTACACTTTTTCAAGTATAAAGGGCATAAATGTGTGTTGTATTTTGAGTTATCATTTCCCCCCCTTTTTCTTCTCATCTATGCATATGTCTCTTTTCTTTATTATATTAAATGAAGTACTTTAAGATATTGGCACCTTGCAACTCTTTTTCAAAGCCACAAGGAAGGGAGTTCTTGCTGTGTGCATAAGTGATTATTTACTATTGTTACTTATTTTTTAGCCTTCTCCTGAAATCCAAAATACTGGGTCTGCTTATTCTCCTAGCAATAATGAAAAATAAATGCAAGTAATCAAAATGTAACAACTCCAATCTGGTTTTAATTGAATCCTTTGCTGTGGCATATACTTGTCAGAGAGAAACAAAACACTAATTTTACTAGCAAGCTCTAGGAGTGGCCGATGACAGGGAGCCAAAATGAAAAATGAATTGGATAAAAGCCTAGAGATTTTTGAAAGATGAAAGAGAAATATCCAAAATTTTCAGAAATACCAAACATCGAAAGATAAAAACAGCAACACCAAGAAACAGTCTCTACCCTCAAATTAGTCATGTGGCAATGGAACATTTCATATCAGATTGGGGGGAGGGGAGAATGAAATATTAGGTAAAGGGATGAGGCCTGATCATTTTTAAAATTCAAATAAAATGATGAATGGCTTTAACCAGGAACATTCCTCCTGCATGGATTTAAGGCTGCTCAGATTATCTGTTCCCCACCATCATGTTCCCTGGATAATTCCCCTGGATAAATAATAGCCATACCAAACTGATTGACACACAGCTGAATCACACTATATGGATCATATAGGACCGTGATGGCGAACCTATGGCACGGGTGCCACAGGTGGCACGCGGAGCCATATTGGTGGGCACGCGAGTGTTGCCCTAGCTCAGCTCCAGCGCGCATCGGCCAACTGATTTTCAGGCCTTTCAGTCCCACTGGAAGTCAGGAAACTGGCTGTTTCTGGCCTCCGGAAGGCCTCCGGGGAGATAGGGAAGGCTGTTTTTGCCCTCCCTAGGCTCCTAGAAAGCCTCTAGAGCCTTGGGAGGGGAAAAACGGGCCTATCAGGCCCACCATGCAATTGCGTGCCAAAAGCAGGGGGAAGTGTGGGGGGGTCACATGCGTATCCATGGGAGGGCGGGGTGCATTGAATTATGGATGTGGGCACACGCACCCATGACCCCCCTGGTCCCCCCTCTTTTGGCACGCGACGGCAAAAAGGTTAGCCATCACTGATATAGGATATAATAACATCTAACCCCACTTTCTGGTTATCAGTTTTGAGCCATATGCCTCCACCTCAACTATGAAGGGAAAATACTTTATTGTGAGAGTATAAGAAAATAATTAGTAATACTCACCTACCAATCAATGTGGATATTACTGATGCTATAAATAACAAGTTTCACTCCAGACACTTATTAAGATAGTCAGAAACTTGCTGGATAACAACTTCAATCTGCTTCAGGCCTGGATGCAAGAATGCTCATCTATTGCTTCTCCAGAATGTCACAACATTCCCTGTTTTACAGCTGAACCAAAAGGATTCAATGTATCTTGTAAGACCTGGTCAATCCTCAACAGGATTAGTATCCAACATGGCAGGTGTGCTAGTGATGTAGGTGTTATTGAGAAAAGCTCTTCTCTTCAGAATGTAACTCTGGTTCTCCAAAGCAGACAGTGCAACATATTGTGAAACAGTGCCCTCTAAGTGCATTTTGGGGAAAGCTCAGAGACTTTCTGTATGCAACTCCACATTGTATTGATTATATAAATAGTCTACCTTTGAATTTGTAAATAGAGTAAACAATTTCATATTTGCTCATTGACAATGTAGATGTGATATGATTTTTAACAATTTTGCCATATGCTAAATAAATAAATAAGACCACCACACCATGTTAAAAATAATTCGCAGTTTTTCAACTTATTTTTGAAGGCGTCTAAAAAAGTGACAATTTTCATACAAGGCTGTGCCAAGAGAGGAACAGATTTTTAAAACATCATGTCAGATTCTAGGATCTTTCTTGGAAGCAATGACTCCTGACTTTTCTTGTCATTAAGTGGGATAGTGGAAGAATCAATCCAATATGCAGCAGTTCTTTGTTAAATGGAATGAAATTTGTTTAGCTGATGTGGTCATGGCCAGTGAAAGAAAATAATACATTTTTTTGTGATGGCTGTAAGATCATCCCTGGATACAATCAGGCTCACAAAAAGGTAAAGAATAATTTTAATTCTTGTAATACAGGTACCGTATATACTTGAGTATAAGCTGACCCGAATATAAGCCGAGGCCCCCCAAAAACTGGGAAAACTTATTGACTCGAGTATAAGCCGGGGGTGGGAAATTTTATTTTCAAAATAAAAAAAGACTGGTCAAAAGTGCGAGGACCTGTCAGAAACCACTTTTTTCAGCCCTCTGGGTAGTCCTTTTGTGCATATGGAGTACTCAGAGGGCTGAAAAAGTAATTTTTGACTGGTCCTCGCACTTGTGACCAGTCCTCAAACTTACGACTGTCCTCACATTTTACGTTTTTGCCCTATCTTGTCACCATGGTGAAGAGAAGCAGTTGTGAAATGAGTGACAGGGTTGTTAAGAATGCTACAATGGGCATAAATGATGACCAGTCATAAGTGTGAAGACTGGTCAAAAGTGCAAGGACCTGTCAGAAATCACTTTTTTCAGCCCTCTGGGTAATCCTTTTGTGCATATGGACTACTCAGAGGGCTGAAAAAGTAATTTTTGACTGGTCCTCGCACTTGTGACCAGTCCTCGAACTTATGACTGTCCTCACATTTTACGTTTTTGCCTTATCTTATCACCATTTCTCTCTCCCCCTCTCTTTCTCATTCTTTCTCTCTCCCCCTCTTTCTCTCTCATTCTCTTTCTCCCCTCTTTCTCAAAGAAAGAGGTGGTAGGTTTGAGGAGAAAGATTGCTGTACAATAAAAAAGATGAAAGGGAAGAAAACCAACCCCAAACAAATATAAAGATATCAAGATAAAGAATGAATTGTTAAACTTTAAAGAATAAAAGAGAACAAATATGAATAAATAGCAATAATTAGAAACACACATACAAACATACAATGTATTTTCTTTGAACAGAGTATTTGGCCGATTCACAAATTTAAACAGTATTTAGTCATTTCACTTAAATTTACAATTTCTATATTTCCTTTTTGCCATATTTATTCCTCATCTATTTTTTAAAAAAACCAATATTACCCTTCATCCTCATCTCTAATCTTGATCAAATTCAATTTTTCACTTCTATTCTATATTATACCCCTTCCCATTGTCATCTATTTTTATATCCATCCTCACATTGGTTAATTATGTAATATTACAGTTGTTCAATACAAATTCAACATTTTAATATAAATCAATTAGTTATATAACTATCTTTTTTGTATATTAATCAATATGAACATGAATATTCCAATTATTTCCATGCAATCCAATTTCTTACAAATCAATTACCGGTAATTATATTTACCAATAATAAACCAAATAATTTCCCCCATATATTCTTCCAAATCACAACTTAACCATTTCTGCTTTCAACACAATATACAATTAATAGTATCTCAATTATTACAATTCCCTAGTTAAATAGAGCTTTTTTTCTTTTGTGTTTTAAAATCTTGAACTGTCCTCTTTTGCCATTTGTCATAAATTTCTCATTGTTTGCACTTACCTTTTTTGATGAGGAAAAAGAAAGGAAATCTGCCTTTCCAACATTGCAAGCAAACAGCAAAGCCAACAATCTGCTTTAGTTTCGGTTTCATTTTCAGCTTGAATTGCACAAGGAGAAAAAAAAAATGTGCCTGAGCAGCACTCTTTGCAGCTAGAAAAAGACCCCTGCCCAAAACAACTGAGAGCAAATCAGCTGAGAGTCGGGAGGCTGTTCAAATCAACTTATGGTAATTAACCTATCCTGAACCTGAAAGGGTCTGTTTTTTCTATTTTTGCAGACACGGGTCTACTCATTTGTTTTCTTTTAAAAAGGCATTTTTTTTCATGACTCGAATATAAGCCGAGGGGGGCTTTTTCAGCCTGAAAAACATGCTGAAAACCTCAGCTTATATTCGAGTATATACGGTATTTGAACCACTTTTTACCCATCCAGCTTTTTTTAAAAAGCCAAAATGCAGATTATTGTTGATCTAGGGGGACTTAATATCAAAATCCCTAGGAAAGGATTGATGTTCCAAAGGCAATAGGTAATCTTTAAGCATTTGTTTTATTGCCCTCAGACTACTGAAATCTGTCAGCAGACTTGTGTTCAGATGTATGATTTCCTGATGATTTTTAAAATGAATATATAGAAGATATGTAAGCACTGTGAGATGTTTAACATATGCACACAAAATTTAAAATCCCTTTGTCCTTGAAAACCTAAAGATGCAACGAAGTCCTGGTTGAACTACTTATGATGATGTTGTCAGATAATGCCTCTGCCCCAGGGGTGAAATCTATTTTTTTTTGCTACCAGTTCTCTGGGCATGACTTAATTAGTGGGCGGGGCTTGGTGGTCAGGTGGGCGTGGCCAAGTCAATGTCACTTCTTTGCCCTTTTAACCTACAAAACACAACACAACACAACTGGCTCACCCACAATGTAAAAGCAGCTGTGCTAGACCCAAAACAAGCAACAAGCAGGAACCTCACACAGGCACAAAAAGTCCAAAAAAAAACTTTCACACTTTACACACACACAAAACAGCACAACACAACACAACTGGCTCATCCACAATGTAAAAGCAGCTGTGCTAGACCGCAATGCCCCCTGCAACAAGCAGGAACCTCACACAACCACAAAAAGCCCCAAAACCAACTTTCACATTTTACACACACAAAATTCCATATACAGCTTTGTGAGATTTTGTGTGTTTGTGTAGTTAGAGTGAAACACTACAGAAACACACTAAATCTCAGAAAGCTGCACAAATATTATTTTATTTTAATTTATTTTTATTTTTATATAAAAGCAGCTAAATTTAAAACTTCCTAAACTTTAAATGGCTAGGTCTAAAAAAAGAACAACTAAAAAAAACCCCAATTAACTCTTTTTTTTTAAAACTCCCAAAGGGGGAAAAAACTTACCCAATAGAACAGGGGTCTTCAACCTTGGCAACTTTAAGACTTGTGGACTGCAACTCCCAGAATTCCTCAAGCAGCCGACTTTCCTTGCCAAGGTTGGAGACCCCTGCAGGCAGGAAGGCAGGCAGGCAGGCAGATAGAGCTGCTCACCAATGAGCTTGATTGCAAGCAGGGAGATTCAGTTGCTTGCTGATGCAATGGATTGCAGGGTTTACAGCAAGCAAAACAAGGTAGGCGTTGTGACCAGCAGCTAAGGTAAGCAAGCTGGAGGCAGGGGGCGGGGGAGGAGGGGGGGATGGATTTTTGCTACCTGTTAGCAGGCAACTCAGCTGGGATCGTCAGAGCTTGGATCATCAGAGCCATTTAAAAGGGAAAAAAAAGGTTCAGATGATCGCGCGGCTCAGCTGGGCATGGGGGGCGGGGGCAGGGATTTTTGCTACCAGTTCTCCGAATTGCCCGCCGCCATCGCTACCTACTTGCCCGAGCCGGTCCAAACCGGGAGCATTTCACCCCTGCTCTGCTCAGTGAAAAACAAAAACTACAAGTTCAACTGCTGCAATATTATGTGATACCAACAGATCGCCTGAAACATGAAAGTGAATGTTTCTATGAACTTGCTGTGCTGCATAAAGAGTTGGACTCTATGGTCCAAAATGGCCTCTTCTAGCTGTATCACTTTGAAGGGTGCCAACTTGTATGTTTGACAATAACTCTATGACTTACAAAAAATTGCATTCTCTACTTTTTAAATTTTGATAAAATTAAGGATGAATTTTTTTTCCCCCTGGGAGTGAAAATAATGGTTCCCTCTGCTTATCAGTAATATAGATCCACTTATTTCCACAATTGTTTTACCTAGTTTATTATCCTATGCATTATAGGATAATATATATTTTTATTATTATTCTTGGCTACGGTTCTATAAAATGGGCCTTTTCATTCTTCATGACTTCCTCTACTTTCACTAAAAGACTATAGTATTCTTGTTCTGACATGTAATGCATTGTCCCTCTTTAATCTTAAAATACAAAAAAATACAAGCTCAAAATTCATAGCATGTTTTGATATCAAATCCCTCATCCTATCAACTGGCCATGCAGATTGGGACTTATGAACTAAACAATTGGGAAATATCAGCTTGCCCTCTTTTGTTTTATTGAGGACAATATACATGTAGAAATACAACAATGATATTTTTGTAATAGGGAAGTGATTTACCACAGTAGTCTTTTGAGTCATCCATCCTTCCCCCTCCCCATGCCTAATCTAGCCCACAGTCCTGGGACTTTTTCCTATTTTCTCAACCAAGTACTAACCAGATCTGATTTTGCTTAGCTTTGGTAGAATAAAAGAAATTACTTAATTATGAAACCTCAAATCTTATAGGACTCTGTGGAAGACTACATTTGAAAATTCCTGTGTTTCTGCATGCCGATGTTTTGCCTGCAGAGAGGAAACTAACCATTTCCCAGACCCGAACAATAGCATATTGACTACGAGGCTGAAATTGAACAGTCAAATGGCCCCCAGCTGCAGATCTGGTATGACAGAGATAACCAATTTAGCTTCCAAAGCAGTTTGCTAGTGAGCTTCAACTTTTAGATAGTTAAGTCTGTGCAAAAAAAATTCATTACCCTGGACTTAATACGGAGTAGCTCTCATTATTGTGAAATCTTTATGCTGCTATAGTGTTAGATGATAGTAAAGCACAATTAGACAAACCCAGATTAGATTTCATTGCTTATTACTCAGAATGGTTTATAGTGCTGCCTGAGAATATCAGCCTTTAGGTTTTAGGGCTCAAGATTTTATTTAAAGAAACGTGATGCCACCTTGTGGATCTAGGATTTATTGCAAAAGCATATTCTAACTTTTTTGTAGGAAGGGCCAAACTTCATAGTATTTTGCGAATAAAAGAGGAAACCAGATTATGTTTCTTGCTTAGTTTCCTAACTTTTACCCAATTCTGTAATATTTTTAATGTACCCTAAAAATATAAAATAAATATATATGTTCATTACATCAACATATACATATGTTGATGTAATAAACATATGGTCTTTATATGAATGTTTGGAGGCAGCAAGCACATACTACGTTTCAGTCCCTCTAATGTAGGTCTGTCAAACTTAATTTAATTGAGGGCCGCATATTTGATCTTGGGGGCATAGTGGGGTGTGGCCAGAGTGTGTGGCCAGATCAATGTCCCTTGTGTCAGGAACGCCTGTGGTGGAACCACGCTCTCTGCCAGTGAAAATGGAACTTGGAAGGGCCACGCATGGTCCTCCCAAGCTTGGTTTTTGCTGGAGAAGGTTGCAGGAGGCTATTGCAGCCAAAAATAGAGCTCAGGAGGGCCTTGTGCAGCCCTCCGAGCTCCTTTTTCACTGACAGAGGCAACACGGGCCAGTCCTTTGGTGTTTCCAGGCAGCTCAAGGGCTGGATCTAAGCACCTCATGGGCCAGATCCCACCTCATGGGCCAGATCCAGCTCACAGGCCTTGAGTTTGACACTCTTACTCTAATGTATTTGTGAGGTTCGGGAACAATCCATTTATATATGATCTAATCTTCGTGCCTGTGTATTTCCTGAACTTGTAAGAAGGTTAAACATAAATAGAAAGAAAAGTTTCAAAAAGGTGTTTATATTTCATCAAACAATTAAGCCCAGTCTGGAATTATGAGGGAAGATTGCATTTGTCACCTCTCTGAAATGATCCTATACCACTGTTATTTTCACAAATACTGGTCCAATCTGTGCTAATTTCACTATTTCATCTAATTCAGCTCACATTAGTTTACTCTGCAGAATATATAATTGAATTTTTGAAATTTGCTGCTGAATTTGCATGGCTTAAATTTGGCGGCAGCTTTGATGAGGAATGATAATAACAACAATGACTTTGTAAAAACCAGTCTTGCTTGAAATTTCTTGCACTATTACAATTAAACCTCCATAATTACAAAACCCTTTGTTAAACTTGAATAATTGAAAAATTCCCAATCTTAAAAGATTCTGATATTCATTGGGTTGAACATCTTACATCCTGCGATGATCTCTATAACACTATCAAACATGCACATCTGCCATTCCAGGTCTTTGGAAAGGACTCAATAGGTAGACAAAAATGTCAATTCCAGACTGAACATCTGGCAGATTAGGCAACAAATCATCATCATAATAAATAAATACAAACTGATTAAGTCTCGGCTTATAAAACACCTCAGATTTAACTGTTTTTGAACAGAAGAAAGAGTGGATAATTGAAGTGGGCAATAGAATGGAAGATAAATAATTGAATATCACAAAATACCAAGATCTTAAAATTGAAACTGAAAGATTATGACATAAACTGGGTTATTGGCACACTGGATGCCATATCCCCAATACATGGAGATCACAACAAATCTGTGCATTGACAATATTTCCATCTGACATTTATGAAAGGCCACACTGCTTGGATTGGCACATATTCAATACTGATATATTATTCTCAGTTCTTGGAAAGAACCTGATGCACATGAAGCCCAACACCAGCTAAAGAACTGGCAGCTATGATTTTACATTTTTGTGTATATAATACACCAAACAGCTCAATCAACATGTATGCAACAGAAATAAACAGTAACAAAATAACCATACAAAGTAACAAATAACCACACAAAGTTTTAAAATCAAGTAACCATACAACGTTTTTTTAAAAGCCTAATATGTATATAAAACATAAAATGGTAAACAAGCAGGAATATTTGAGAATCCTGCTTGAACATTGTTAGGTATTTATATACAGGTATGTTTTCAGGGGCACTTTCTTACACTATTCTCAACTATATAACTTAATCATCATGATTAAACCATGTCAGTATGTTCCATTCACACTAGTCGCTGATATTTTGTATTTGATTTGTATTTATTCATCACCCTTTCATTCTTGAGCTTATTTGTTTGTTTGTTTTTTACAATGTATGGTAGACAACCCATTGCATTCAACTTATTCATATGCTTCTCCTGACTCATTTTCATGTAGCAATACAGGTGGAATCACACTCTAACAAATACCTCTGCCAAGGTACATAGTTTCATTTGAATTACTCTAATTTTTCACCATCTATATATAAATTGAAATTATTCACCCATTTTTGTTGTCAAAGACATTAGTCTTTGATTTATTAATTTCCTTTGCTCTTACTTAAAAGTTTGGTATGAGTAAAGTCCACCTAGGTGAACAAAGGGAGGTAAGTCTGTTTCTATAGGGGTCAATGTTTATGGACATTTTGTTTTCTAATTCACATGTAAAGCATGGTTGACCTTCTAAGAGAAACATAGCAGGAGTGAAATCTAGCAGGTTCTGGAGAACCGGTAGTGGAAATTTTGAGGAGTTCGGAGAATCAGCAAATATCACCTCTGACTGGCCCCAGAATGGGGTGGGAATGGAGATTTTGCAATATCCTTCCACCAGGAGTGGGGCGGGAATGGGAATTTTGCAGTATCTTTCCCCTGCCACACCCACCAAGCCACACCATGCCCACCAAGCCATGCCCACAGCACTGGTAGGAAAAATATTTGGATTTCACCACTGACTCATAGATTAAAAGTTCTCCCCAACATGGTTAGTACTAAGCAGTACAATTCTGGAAAGCTTTGCCTCTATATGAGACACAACAATGTTATAAGCTAAGATATTTCTGCCAGAAAATTGTTTCTCTCCACCCCACTGTATCTACTGCTGAAATGCTCATATGCTCTGAGCCACTTCTGAACTCAGGACTTTGTTCTCAGGAACCAATGCTGTGTGTGATGCTACAATTATTCCTTTCACACTGGTCAGTAAATTAAAGATGCGAGGATTTGCAGAAGGTGAATGACAAGTAAAATGTTAAATAAGTAGTCTGAAGCACGCTCATTCTTATAAATCCCAAATGTTTGCATTTTTCTGAAAACAGTAATTTTTTTTTAATAAGAGGGAGGAAAGAAGAAGGTAGGTTTTAATTTTTTTTCTTTTTAATTTCAGGGATGCTTTTTCCTGTTGTCAGAATAATGAAATGTTTTGCGTAACTACCAAAATTCCCCTGCCATTGAGAAAATGTAGGCTTAAATAAGAATACTAAACTTGATGAGAATGGTTTATCAACATTGTGGAAAATAATATTGTTAGGTGAGGCTCTATTAATTAAATTAAACATAATTTTTAAAAATACCACTGCAGTTTAACAAACAGTCAGGTTTTCCCAAAGTTTGGCACCCAGTAAGAATAATTACCACTTCTATTTACGTCTGACAGATTCAATTGCTCAATTACTGAGTTTTCTTTGTTATTTCCTCCAGTAACTCTTGCTAAAGGACTGGATTCATTTGTTGCTGGGGTTTTTTTTTCCTGTTGCCAGTACAGCACTGAACATGTGAAGCATAATAAAAGATGGGAGTAATAATTATAATTACTTTATTGCCTTGTACTTAAATTCCCCTCCTTTCCCCCACCCCCCTCCAGGACATTTTTCCATTCTTTGGCGCTGTTATACCACTGTTTTTTCAAACTTGACAGATGAATGGGGAATTCTGGGAGTTGAAGTCAACACACTTTAAGGTCACTAAATATGATAAATGCTGTCTTATACTAATAATAGAGGCAGCAAAGGAAGCAGCTGAAATTGTGAATTGAACATTTGTAGTATCTGTATTAACTTTAAAAAACAATATGTAGCAATTCATTTTTAGGCAGAAGAATATTTCTTGTAGAATGAGAATATTGTACAAAGAGAACCTGTGTTGTTCTATGGTGGCAAAATATGGAGGAGTTTGGTTTGGTGACACCTTTTTTGACTAACATATTGTATTAAATAGATTTTCTTGGCCTACAGCTCCCATCTTCTAATGGAAGGGAGACCTAAGACTTTTCCTAAAGCTCTGATAGTCTCATACCAAGAAGGCAAATGACAGACAAAACAGCATTTTAAAAAAAAATTATGTCTTCATACCAAAGTTTCCCTCCTTGTTTCCTAAGACAAAGAACCTTGTTTTGCTTTTCAAGTCTTGAGGGAAGAGAAGATCCCAGAAAATTTGGGATCCTACAGGTTCAATTTCTCTTGGGATCTCCAAGAAAATTCCTTTATTTTGATCTACCATTGTGTATTTTACAAGCCTCAAATATTTCTCCAGCAACATATGAACATCCTAAGGACACATCTGCCTTCTGCTGTTAGAAACAGAAATCCATAGGACTTCCTTTTATTAATATTAAGCACAGGAGAATTTTCATACACAGAGCTAATTGTTTGAACAAAAATTCTGAACAGATAGCAGAGTGCAATTCAATCAAAATAGTATAAAGTCACCTCTACAGTGAATTGTCCTTATGATGGGAAGCTGTTTATGACTGCAAAGGACCACTGAGCCACTTCTAAACTCAGGACTTTGTTTTCAGGAACCAACACTATGTTTGATGCTACACATCAATAGGCACTAAAATAAAGGCAAACGTT
The DNA here is from genome assembly GCA_012654045.1 of Ptyas mucosa. NCBI lineage: Eukaryota > Metazoa > Chordata > Lepidosauria > Squamata > Colubridae > Ptyas > Ptyas mucosa. Next base: position 4,838,665 of record WNWU01013639.1, read on the forward strand.
ACATTTTATGTTAACTATATCTTTCCCTTTAACAGGGAAATCCCGGATTTACGTACTTTCCGCCATGCCCTCAAGACTTTTCTATTCCAACAAGTGGGGCTGGCCTAACCCTTTTTAATTGTTTAATTTTAATTCGAATCTGTTTTTAAAAATAGGGATGTTTTAATTAGTGGATGTTTAAAATTTATTATTTAACTAGTTTTTATGCTATTTCCTGCAATTCTCAGATCTTGAATTTAAAAAATTTAAACCATGAATGAAGGCAAATATAAGTACCTCAGGATAATGTTGCAGGATCCAATCTCGGTCAGTAAACAGGATCAAAGGTTTTGTACTTGTGCTGGTGCCCATCCTTTTAAATTATACCAGCTAAATCATTTGATGTCAATTTTCTTTCTGCCAGATACATAGTCATAGAAGTGTGTGTGCACGTGTGTTTTAAAAAGTGGTGTCCACAGGGGAATCAACAATGGAAAGATGGCAACTGAATAATCAAAGCTCCAATCCTTCGTCACATGAATCAAAAACAATTAAAAGGTGAGGGGCTTCAAACACCAAGTTACTCTCACCATTTTAACCGCACTGATCTTCCTATCGACATATCTGTTAAAATACTGATGTTACAATTTCTGAGGAATCCTTGGTGCTCCCTGAGTTTGCTGGTGTTCTTGCAGATGTTTCATTACTGAAACTAGGTAACATCATCAGTGCTAGTCAATACTGACAATAATCAGCACTAGCATGATATCACCTTGTTTGGGTAATGAAACATTTGCAAGAAAACAAGCAAACTCAGAATGCACCAAGCACCTCTCATTTCAACTCTGAGCTACAAATATTCTCCTTTATTGTTAAAATTTGTGAAAATATTCTTGAATAAGCATTTATTCAAGGCTCTTTTTATGAAACCAATGCTTTAAATAACCACACTGATTAGAAATGAGTCCAGAGATTCCAAAGTTGAACTTGTGACATTCCAGAATTCAGAAGGCAAATATTGAACTATGAACATATAAGGTTCTGATTAAAAATATCTCCATGAAGGAAATATCCTGTATCCCAAGATAATCTGTTCCATAGTTCAACAGCTGTATCACAGAGTCTACTCTTTTTTTTTTATAGAAGGAAGACCAACCCTAGCATTATTATGTTAGCTCATACTTATTCATTACTGTAAAATTGGCTTTAAGAGTTATAATTTTCTCTGTATTAGATTATGTGAAGCAAAACTATTTGGCTTGAAGAAACATGATTCTGTTTCAAGAAGAAAAATTTAGAAACATCTGCCTGATGTTTGAGGTTTGTAATTATCCACAGTCAAGTGAGAGCTTTGCCGTTATTCTCCTGCCTATTCTTTATTTCCATAGACTCTTTTCCAAGTGAGGTAGTAGAACAAGACCACCTGCAGTTCTAACACTCCTCATGTTCCCTGAAACAATTTTCCTGGCCAGAAATCTGAATTTAATAAGGTTAGCCTAGCTCTGGTTTGAAGTATGAAAAGTTTTACACATGATTTTGTAGCAACTAATTTGGGAGCTGTCACTTTATGATGACACCAAACTATTGCTCGATTGGGTATCAGTTGTAAAAAATATAGCGAGTCTTTGTCACCAAAATTAAAAATCACTTAATTTTAATAATAATAACAATAATTTGAATAAATTATATTCATAATTTTCTTTTATTGGTGAATAATATTTTCCCACCCATCTCAATGTTCAACGATCTTGTCAATGGTTACTACATGGTCTTTCTCCAAGATGGATTGCAAATGCCACTGTTTGACAAAGCTAATATTTTCATACAAGCCTTTAGGGCAACGCTTACTCTTGTTCTCTTTTTTGTAATGCATATCACTACAATTGTTGTCCATCTACATGCATTATAAAAACGTTTCTCAGCAAGAATTTTTGTACAGTATGAATTCTATGAATCAGAAGAATGGCTGGATAGACCATTAGATAGATAGACCATGTTCAACCATTAATCAGCAAAAGAATAAAGTGATCCTAGTAACTGAGGGCCACATGAACTGGATAAACAGCAACACTGCGCCAGGGTGAGCAAAGAAGCATTTCAACTTATTTGTCTTGTTGTGTATTTCATTTTACTTCTTGACCCTTACTTTCCCCAGGGAAAATCATTTTGCTGTATTGAGGTTTTCAGGGAATTTTGTCACAGAATTGCCTCAAATATTCAAAAGGGCTGATAGCATTGGGGGTGGTCTGGTTACTTTGAAACCTGAAAAAATTAACAGTTAAAACAAGAGTGCTATGAACATGATGGCATGCATTTTATTCCAAGTGAGCTTTGGTTACTTTTTAAAGGTGTAAGGTTACTTGTCCCAGGTGTAGCCTGAGACATAAAGGAGCACAGGTACAAATAATAGATATAGAAAACATAAATACACTGCTTTGTCAGGTCCAAAGCAGCTGTTTTATACCAATACAGTAAGATTACACCAAACAGCTCCAAATACAATGTCATGCTTCACAAATATTTTTATAAGTTTTTCTTAAAACGATTAAGAAATTAGATCTCTTTGTATAATAACAGTGTGTTCCAGGAAAAGAAACAGAGTTTATATAAGAATCCCTATGATTCCATCTGAGAATCTCTTTAACTTTTCTTGCCCGTAACATAGTGTAACTATGCTCAATGTCATTCTTGGCTTGCAAAATTAGCATAGTTAGTTGCATTTAGTAGTTATTGCTTCCAAGGCAATTTAAGCTTGACTCACTAGTCCTATTGCAGGAAAGGTCTTACATAATTTTTTATTTTAATATAGGAGTTGTTGCAAAGAACCTTGACATGAAAACCAACATGATTGTGGTATTGTTATTAAAACATTAGCATATTATGTTATATTTTGATAATAATATATCCATTACAGCACATTGGTATTGTTTTATATCTCCTAAAGTCGTTTGGCTAAAAGCTTCATCTGGTTTTTAGGTTGCTGTTCTCCAAAAAGTGGGAAGAACCAGATGGGCCTAAGACTAAAGCTAAAGTTGACTAAATTGGTATTAAACAAAAATTAAATTAATTAATAATTACTTTTTAAATATACATAATAGAATCACAAAATGATAGAGTCAGAAGGGAAATTTTATCCTTCCAACTCAACTCCAACTCAAGAAAGTCTAAACATTGTTCATTGCAGATATCAAACCAAAGGAATCCAGGTCAATGGCTGTCCAGCCTGCATGTATATACTATGAAATTTTATTAGTGTACAAAAATATAGAATACAAAATAAAATGAAAGTAATGGGAAAGTAGGACAAGAAAAAGAGAAAGGAAAAAGAAAAGGAACTCCAGATAGGTATCAGAATTCATCCAGCCAGTAAACACTCAGCTCCCTTCAGTCACCCTGACCCCACTCTGACTCAAAGAGTCATAAAAAGAAAAATACACACTAGCTATTTTTATAACCACAAACCTAATTCCACAAAACCCAAAATCAAAGTTTCATTTTTCCCCCTCAATCACAAAGTCCAGAAGCAGTTTCCAAGTAAAAATGAAGCTAGTTGTATTCTTTTCTTTAATTAAAGCAGTCAATTTAGTCATTTCTGCTAACTCCATCAGCTTTTGCAGCCAGTCAATCTACTGTGGGAATTAAAATATCTTTACATTTTTGTGCATATAGAATTTTGCTGCTCTCAGCATATATAACAACAAAGTTCCCCCTTTTTTTGTTGAGTTTTTTGTCCAAGAGAAAAGTCTCTGGTTTTATTTTAATAGTCACTTTAAGAATCTTCTGTATTAAAGATATCCTACTCCAATATTTCTTTGTTATTTCATAGGCCCACTGCATGTACATTCTTTGAAGAGGGCCCCATTAAATCTTTGGGTAAATGGTTCTATTTTGAATGCTGTTATTGCCTAGACATTTCCCCTAACATTCTACCTGAATTTACCTAAATGTAATTAAATCCAGTATTTTGCATTCTGGAAGAATAAAAATAATCTTAACTTTATTCTACCTGACATTTCTTCAAATATTCAAACAGTGCTCTCTTACTCCATCTTAGTTTATTTTCATCACTATTGTACATATTGTTCTGACCTAGGCTTCCTTAGTCATTAAAACACATGAGTAGTCCCAAAAAACAGTGGTGAAATGTAAAATTTGTTACTACCGGTTCTGTGTGCATGGCTTTGTGTGTGTGTGTGGGGGGGGGGGATGTGACTGGGTGGGCGTGGCAACTTTTTTTTTTAACTTTTAAAACCATTTTTTCTACAACCTCCTCAGCCAAAGAGGTTGTAAAAAATATGCTTTTAAAAGGCTCTAACGATCCCAGCTGAATTGCCAGATCGTCAGAGGCTTTTAAAAGCATTTTTTTCTACAACCTCTTCAGCTGAAGAGGTTGTAGAAAAAACGCTTTTAAAAGCCTCTGACAATCCCAGCTGAGCGACGTGATCATCAGAGGCTTTTTTTTTTACTTTTAAAAGCATTTTTTTGGCTGAAGAGGTTGTAGAAAAAATGCTTTTAAAATTTTAAAAAAAGCCTCTGATGATTGTGTGGCTCAGCTGGGCATGGGGTGGGGCTCAGGGATTTTTGCTACTGGTTCTCTGACCACCCACAACCATCACTACCAGATCGGGCGATCCAATCTGAACTGGGTGCATTTCACTCTTGCCAAAAACCTCTTTTATTGCAACAGCTGTGAATTCTGTTCATTTACAGATGAGTCACAATTAGTTATAAAGAGTCCTTTGGGAGAATTCCTTCGGGATAATCACCCACCTTTATCTCTCTTGAAACACTGCCAAAGACCTAATTGGCAAAGTCACATGGAGTCCAGAATCAAACAGAGCTTCAGGCTTTAAGCTGAACTGAATGAACAAATGTTGCTTCCTGCAAAGGCCCATGTGCCTTTGCTCCTCTTTTAAGTCTTATGGGAGAAGCCAATCATCTCCCAGCCCTACTCCCGAGTTGTCCCTTTTGTTTTAGCTGTTCTTGCCTTCTGGTAGCTTTGCGCATGTGCACACTGAGAACAGACTCCCCCTGTTTCTCTGCCTTGCTGAGGTCCGACTCTGGAGGCTCCAGAGGCAGGACATACCTCTCAGATGGCCTCTGATGCAGAGCCCTTGTCCAAGCATTTCCCAGACTCTAGGACTGGCCCATGGTCCTTCCCAGCCTCCTCACTGTCCGACTCTGCTGCCAGCTCCACAGGCTGCTGGCGGACCACAACACATATCATGGCTGTATAATCCTGCAATATATGTGCACATAATAAAGATATATAGATAAATGATAATCATTTGGTAATAACAAAATCAATTTGGTTATAAAACTGACATAGTACTTTAACAATGACTTTTAATTCTTCAAGAAAATGCTTAGGGGTCTTTTTAAGACAAGACATATTGGTAGTTACTACTGTATGTATTTAGAAATAGTGATCGACTGATATATGGTAATAGCATAATTGCTTAACATTGGGCTATTCTCTCTCTCAAATCTTGTCATGTGACAAATCACAATTTCAATCCTTGAAAAAATGATTGTTAATACATGTCTTGAAATCCTACTTCCATTCTCTAGAATTCAGATGAAGGAAAGGATATTTGTATTTTTAAAAATGGTGCTTGGCCTTTTACTCTAGCTAGTAATTGTTCTTTAGGGATAGTCAAACATAGAGACAGTTCTAAGTGCCATTCAATAACCTTAATGAGAAATCTTAGTGCAAAAGGTGAAGTATATGCAAAAAATTTTCAATTGCATTTTTCTGTGGAGGATTCCAGAATCTATTTCAACTAGGCAAAATAATCTGCAGCAAATGTCCCCAATGAAGAACATTAACCTTCACTCTGCATAAATTCACAAGAAGCATGTGATGATGGAAAAATATCAATGAGGTTTTTGTACCTATAGGAAAAGAACTTGAGGTCTGTCTCCAGGTTAATCCTTGACACAGTATAATTAATGACTCTGGAGAATATGAGAAAGTAAAAGAATTCTTTGAAAGGGTAATCTAAGGTTCTAAAGAGGAGACATTTTACACTGGGGAAAACCTCCTGCAACACATGAAATCTAAAATCCATTTCAATATTCATTATTGAGTAATCTTAGCTTTAATTCAAAAGCATCTTAAAATTTCAATCATGTCATCTATCGATGAAATTTATAATTCCAAATTATAGTTTCTGAAACCAGTCCAAGTACAGGTTCTAAGGTTGATGTGGGAGGGACATAGAAAATCTGTAAATGAATGAATAAATGAAAGAAGAATGGAGGAAAAGAAAGATGGAACAGTTACTTATCTAACACTAAGTGCATTTCCTACTTCATTTCTCACTTGTTTGAAACAAGCATAATGCATATCTTAAGCTTCTGCTTACCCTCTTGGTATCCTATTCCTGGGATTCTAATCCATTTTAGGCCCCTCATTAATTGTGTACTCAGCCAAGATTCCTGCAGTGGAAATGAACCCGATCTACACTGTGTAGAGACATTCCTGCTGTCACCACGAGCCTCTCAAAGTATAATTCTTAGAGGAAACATTCTTGTGGAGCTCCGTTAAAAAAAAAAATCAGTTGCATATAGTGTTCCAACAGCATTAAATGCTGCGTACATCATGAATAAACTTTCCCTTTCAACCATCTTTAAAATAATAATAATTCTCTTCCTCTTCTGGAAAAATGTGATGCCTTTCACATGTCATGCTGGGGAATTTTTTTTAGTATACTTTGGGCTGCAGAAAGGCTAAAAAAATCAGTAGAATGCAAATATTGTAGCTAAAATGTAAATAGTTTGGACTCATAATGTGAAGGCAAGAGTCCCTAGAGGAGAGCTTGACAATCAGAAATGTGAAAGCTGACAAAAAAAGATGTTGCCAGAAGACAATGTGACCATATGCTATCACTGATGACCAGGCAGGAATCTTACAAAAACTCCAAGGAGGAGTTAATGATAGAAAATGCTAATGAATGTAGGAATGACTCAAAATCTCAATCCAGTCCTGCTCAGTTGAAATAGCCATTTAATTCAACAAATATTAGGATACATAAAATTTGCCACAATGATGATGACTGCTACAATAAAACAGTTGTCTTTAATGTCTTTAAATTAGTTGAAGTTTGTTGAGAGAGATTCAAGTTGATATCTTCATATCTTTGCTAACTTCCTTGGCAAACAAAAGTATCCTGTAAAAGATATTAAAAAGAATAACAACTTGTCTCAGAGCAAAGAGAGAAGACAACTTGATTAAATTGTTCTGAAGAACAAGCTGGAACCTGTCAAAATAAACAAAAGAAGTGTCAAAAAAGGAAGGCTCTGTAAGGGGGAAATGAACTACAAATAAGTGCTTACAAGGAGAATACCTCTGGATTACAGTGAAACCTCTCAGCTTCAAATTTATGTGGATATCCCATGAAACTGAGATATTCAGTCTTGTACTATAGGGAATTCCTCTGAAACATAGTATGTTCTACTGAGCTCTTATAAAATTTTCCCCTAGTTTATAATGTTGTAAGACAAAAGGGGTAAAAACTATATAAAGTTGTTTTAGCTCTGGAAGTGAATCATCTTCAGCCAGTGAATTACAAAGTTTTGGGATAAAACTAGAAAGGAGTGCAGCATTTACCAGCTTAAACTTCTGAAGTGCAAAGAAACAAATAGATTTTTAAAAAAGGAAGGAGAGATAAAGAATTAGGAATGACGAATAAATAAATGAGGGGGGGAAAGCAAGGATGGGGATGAAAGTGATAGGACAGTTAGAAAGAAAACCATTGTCATATGTCTATCATCTTTTATAATCAAGATCACATGAAGTGACAATACCCCTTTATAATGCCTTGATAAGACCACACTTGGAATACTGCATCCAGTTTTGGTCACCACAATGTAAAAAAGAGATTGAGACTCTAGAACAGTGATGGCTAACCTTTTTGCCATTGCGTGCCAAAAGCGGGGTAAGCATGGTGGGGTCACACGCACGCGTGCCCACATCCATAATTCTATGCACCCTGCTCCCCCCTGTGCTCCCCCCGTTTTTGGCACATGATGGCACAGTGGGCCCGGTAGGCCCATTTTTTGCTCTCCCCAGGCTCCAGAGCCTTTCTAGGAGCCTGGGGAGGGCAAAAACGGCATTCCCCACCCCCCGCAGAGGCCCTCTGGAGGCCGGAAACAGTGTGTTTCCTGACTTCTGGTGGGCCAACAAGGCCTGAAAATCAGCTGGCTGGAGCATGCATGCATGCCAGAGCTGAGCTCGCGTGCCCACCGATATGACTCCGCGTGCCACATGTGGCACCCGTGCCATAGGTTCGCCATCACGGCTCTAGAAAGAGCACAGAGAAGAGCAATAAAGATGATTAGAAGGCTGGAGACTAAAGGTTATGAATAATGATTGCAGGAAATGAGTATATCTAGTCTAATAAAAAAGGAGTGGGGGTGACATGATAGCAATGTTCCAATATCTTTGCCACAAAGGGCTGCCATAAAGAAGAGGAAGGGTCAACCTATTTCCCAAAGCAGCTGAGGGCAGGATAAAAAGCAATGGATGGTAACTAATCAAGGAGAGAAGCAACCTAGAACTAAGGAGAAATTTCCTGACAGAAAAATTAATCAGTTGAATGACTTACTTCCAGAAGTTGTGAATGCTCCAACACTGGAAGCTTTTAAGAGAGTGGACAACCATTTGTCTAAAATGGTATAAAGCTTCCTGCCTAAGCAGGGGTTTGGACTAGAAGATCTTCAAGATCACTTCCAACTTTGTTATTCTTTTATTCTGTTATAATATGTATCTCTTTGAAAACAATGGTTTCCAAAGGCTAATAGTGGTGCCTATATATTTTATCCAGTATTAATACAAATATTTATGCTTGTCAATTGCTCAAGAAAAACAACAAGTTTTTCCTCATTTCATATCTTGCCTAAGGAATGGATGGTCAATGTTTAAGACTGATTTTGGTACACTACTCAAAATGAAATTAACAAAGTTAAGATTTTACATATGTACATAAATATATACCTGTAGTATACATATACATTAAGATTTTCTAAAATTCCAAAACATTTAATATGTGGTTCACATATGTACATTTCTACATACATCCACACATGCACACACACATGTACAAGTAGACAAGGATCAGTAGATAGTGGTGGTGATAAGGCAGTGGTGCCAACTGATAGCAACATCAGGAAGGAATATGAACAACTGGAAAAATACCAGGGCCTGAAAGAGGAACTGGAGAGGATGTGGAAAGCAAAGGCCAAAGTGGTCCCAGTAATGGTGCCAGTAATGGTACTCAAGTCTGTGCTCCTAAACTAGGAGAATGGTTCCAACAGATATACTGGGTGTTTCAGTAGCAGTTGTAAGGTGGAATGAGGGATGAGGGATGGCAAACTTAGGACACTTGCTTTAATTAATAGCTTTGCTATTATTAAGCATAAGCTATGCTGAAATCAAATAGAAGGTGGTAGCTTACTGTTTAGACCATGGGTGTCAAACTCGATTGCATCACATGATGTATTGTGATGTATCATGACTTTTTTGCTTTTGCAGAGCTGGGGTGGGTGTGGCCTGCATGGCTTATGGGCTGCCAGTTTGACAGGCTTGATTTAGACAATAGTTTGTTTCAGATACAATATTATGTTTGTGAACCCTAACATTGAGTCATTCCCTCTCTTCCCCAAACCTACCGGGTTGTAGAAGTGCAAAAATAACCCCAGTTTAGATCAACATATGAACCCTGCTTTCATTCATATCCAGAGTTTTGCCTCTCCCCCAAACATAAATGCACAATATAATTTTAACATACCTACTGATAGAGATACAAAATGAGATTAAACATGCCAAATACTTGATATTTTATATATTTATTCAAATGGCTGCCTTCATTTAGAAACAGCTAGAATTCCCAAAAAGGTTAACCAGAATTCATAAGGTTACATACTAAACAACAGTTTTGCTCATTTAATTTACTATTTGCTGTATTAAAGGCAGCTAATGTTGAAGTGAATAATAGTGAAGATTTTACTATGCACAAGTCTCTCTTTCTCTGTATGTGCATGTGTGTGCACCTGTATGCAACAGTGTACAAAAATGTTAGGGAGTTACAGACTTTTTAGTTTTCCCAAAATTATTTGAAAAATAATTGTGAGATAAATAATAGTGGTTATTCATTTGTTTTATGAGAATTCTGAAAATTTGTCCTCCCTGAATGTTTGTATCATTATCTGCATGAACTATGGCCTTAGAAACAACTGTATGAAATCAAAGTTGGTTGGTTAAGTTGTAATAATTTGTAAAATAGGAACATTCAATTCACTTCTAAATGGTTTTTTCCCTTCAATTTATGTCATCTGTTGTATATCAATGCCGTCTAAAGCTGGCAATATTTCAAAAGTATTAAAACGTGAACAGAAAAAAGTATGTGATTCAGCTCTTGACATGTTGGTCTATTAGCCATAATTTGGTACTATAAGGTAATAGAAAGAAAAGAAATTATGAGCATGAGTGTAGCCAACTTATGATATTTCTTATGACACAATAATTGCTGCAGCCAATGAAAAGATTGATGGCTTCATTGTCATTGTGGTCTAAAGCAAAGAGGAGATTATAGGTAGCTAACTTGCACACATAAAACATCAATCAGAGTTGAAATTGCACTCATTTTGTTCATTTTGCACTATTGAAGACACAGTACATTAGTGTCTGATTAATATAGTTCATTTTTTCACCCACACATGATTATGATCAGAGTTTCAGCAGGTTCTGACCAGTTCTGGAGAAGCGGTAGCAGAAATTTTGAGTAGTTTGGAGAAATGGTAGTAAAAATTATTATCCCAAGTTCCAGCTGATCGGGAGGGAATGGGGATTTTGCAGTAACCTTTCCCTGGATTGGGGAGGGAATGGAAATTTTACAGTATTCTTCCCCTGGAGTGGGGTGGGAATGGAGATTTTATAGTATCCTTCCCCTGCCACACCCACCAAGCCACACCCACCAAGCCATGCCACACTCACCAAGCACAGAACCAGTAGTAACCACCACTGATTAGGATACAGAGAAATGTTAACTAAATTCATGTATTATGTTGGAAATGCTTTTGGTATAATTCCAAATCATTTCTGTTTAATTAGCACTGATCAGTATCTCATCAGAGACATTATATAGGGAAGGAAGGAAAACTAAGAAAGCCATGAATGATCCTTGACCAATAATCTAATTTGTTGCTACCAAATATTGCATTTTCTCAACAAGTTCCAAGTTTACTTTTATAAAAAAAAAATCAGTACATAAAAATGTTGAATATACATTTTCTTTCTCCCTCCCCAATCTTCTATTCCCTCCTTTTAATTTGATTCCATAAAATCAATTAATTGTGGGAAAGTAAAGATCATTCACCTTGAATTGACATTAAATAGAAATACTAGAAAAAAGTAATTAACCCAAAAGAAACTAGCATGAAAATCCAAATTGGTGTTACTTCTAGTTTGTGTGTATTTAAGTTAAATGACCATATCTTTTGGGGAAGGGAAAATACTTGCAAAACACTTTCCTGCTGCAAATAAGATAGACTGTAGAATATTTTAATTCATATGTTTCTTCATGGCAGTTGGAATATCCTTATAGAAATATACTGCTTTGTTAGATTCTGAGATTAGATTCTATATTGGAATGACGTATGTTTACTATCAAGATATGATATAATTATTTCACTTTTATGTACTATAGCGATGTTATCTATTGACTGGAATATTAACATTAGCATAAAAAAATGATAAGCTATTTGTAATAACAAGATATTTAGTTTCAAAGAACTCAGAAAAAGAAAATTGTGTTACCATAATTAATTGAGACGACTTTTGGAAGCCCTTTTAGAGAAGGAATAATTCATTCATGGAAAACCTTAACAGGAATTTATTTCAAGCTTCCATTCATTTCATGCAGAGGTGGGCGGCACATGAATTAACAACCGGTTTGCCCAGCACCGAAAATGTGAGAAAGAAAAAGAAAAGGATTCAATTATATTGTCTGGCAAGTTTAGACAAAAATGAGACTTTTTCATGACAACCACTAGAAGGCACTGTGAGCTACATAAACAAAACTTCTTTTAAAAAAAATTATGCTTATTATTTAAGAGTATGAAGTTTAAAAAGCAAATCTATTTTTATTTTGTAGTTTAGGAAATATTGGTAGTATATTACGTCTTTCAAACTTCTTCTTAGCCTGATGGCATTATTTAAAATAGATATCCAGTCTTAACATTTCTTCAGCATATACAGTTCAATTCTTCATGGTAGCAGGATATTTGCAAAATAAAAGATCGCTGATTCCACACACATGGAAGTTAAAATAATAAAGGTCAGTCAATCTTGGAAAATCATATATATCACATATATAATAGAGTGTGATAAGCAAGTTTGGTCTAATGGTTAAGGCACAAGATTAGAAACTGAGAGACCAGGATATGAAGTATGGGCTTAATCATTAATGTCAGCCATGTAAAACACCCACATCCCCACACCCACACTTTTATTCTTTTAGTGTCCTCTTGGTACCCTCTTTTTCATCCATACTAACTGTCATGATTGGTCAGCCTCTTTGAACTGGTGTCTATGAAGTTGTGCATGTGAAAACTTCCAACGATGTTTTAATTGAGCTGCTTCAATTCAACAACACAACTATCCTAGCAATTCTCAGGGAGAAGTGAAATTTGAATAAATGCACTTATTGGAAAGTTTGCAATAATGTTGCTGCTGGTCAGCTATAGTTAAGCTTTGTTAACTATGACCTATGAATAATAATCCTAATTTCAAGGAGAAATCTCTCCTTTAAAATTATTATTATATATATTCAAATAAGAATGTATATTCTAAGTATATTAGCAGGGATATATTATTTAAACATTTATATGTCTAAAAATCCAAAGAAAATAATAAAAATATGTTAATAGCAACTAATGAATAAAATTCATAATTAAATGTAAATGCAAACAAACAGATGCAAGAGGTATTTGACTTACATAACTGTCAGTGAGAAATTCCATTGAAAATAGTTTGACCTATGTTTAATGCAAACAAACGAACAAACAAACAAAAACCCTCTAAACAAAACAAAGGTGGATCAGATTAATAATTTTTTATTTTATGTTCAGGATTTTTTTTTTTAAATCCCACATCCTAATGGCACAGGCGTTGTATATTTGTAAGTCTAGTGTAGTTGAATATTTTCCCCCATTGGCAGACATTTTATAAACAAGTTTTCCATAATTCAGTGTAACTACTGTATTCCAAGAATATTAATATATTTTTGAGAAAATGGGAAAATATTTTTTTTAAAGAATGTATATTCTATTTGAATCTATGAGTTGCTTTCTAAGTTGAGACTATTTGTTATGTAAATGAACAGTAACTCTAACTTCCATTGGATTTTGGTTCCTGAGTTTGTTCTACCTTAACCTAAGGATATCTATTAAAATGCATCAGAAAAAGTGCCAAATGCAATTACTACAGTATGCTGCACACATGTTCCTTTATTTATTTCAATAAATATTTTTTGTAATGAAGGTATTTCATGGGAATGCAATCGTAATATATAAATATATAGCATTTATCGAAGGTTGCTGAATTTTTTGGACCAGACTTTCATTAGCAAGCCTTAATGAGTATGCAAGACCTCAAAATATTTATGTAACCAGATCAAAAATCAGCTACCCAAAAGCAGGCAGTGTTTTCAGGAGGGCAGGGAAATATTCCATCTAGCAGTGTGCAAAGAGTATGAAGCAATACCAAAGAGTATCTTGTAATCCAAGGAAAATTTTTCCCAGGGTGATAATGGCATATATATGTAGGCACTGGAGCTTGAAAAAGTGAGTTATGAAGTGTGGAAAGGTAACGTTAAGAAAAATTCAGCCACTTTCTGAGTTTGAAAGTAAATACTCCCTAACCACCATCTGCAAGATATATGAAAAATTGTGCATGGAATTTGTGACTTGTGAGGAATCTAATTGGCCTTTATATGGACATGCCTTTATTGAAAGAATTCTGCTGCTAGGAGAAACAATTTTGTGGTCCAGAAGGAAGAGCAAAATTGAGTGGTGCCATCCTTTTGACAGCTATTTACTTCTCACTGAGTTCAAAGAGTCTAGTTTCTCATTGTGTGCATAGGATGCCTGTAATGTCGTCCATGAGCATCAACCATTTGATTTCAAGCACTGGTTAGTTTAGTCAAGATCCAACATGAATTATTTGCTATTTCAGAGTGTTGTGAAAGAAAGGCTTGAAAATGAACAAAATTAATCAGAGAAGGATACAGAGCAGTCATTTACCTTAACATTTGCTTTATTGCTACCAAATATAATATTTATGCTTCACTCAGCATTTTAATCCAAGTGCCAACAGGGAATTGCTGATCTACAAGTAGGATTTCAGAAAGAAAGAAGAACACATGACCATATTACAATCTATGTTGGATGATGGAAAAACAAAGGAGTACCAAAAAGACCTCTACATCTCCTTCATTACTACCCAAAATTTGTTAGTTTATTAAATATATTTCTATGCAATCAAAACAAGTCTTGGTTGCTTATATAGAATAGGTATACTTTAAATCAAGGTAAATAATATGGTGCTTCCAGATATTTTGTTTTTATTGCATTGGCATAAAAATAGGTTTAATGAATAAATTAATAAATATTCATAGAATTATTGTCCTGATTTGAAATGGATCTTTTATATTTGATTTTGGGTAAGGGCAAGTAACATATGTTGTGGTATGTTACATGCTTCATTTGACTTTCAGCTTAGTTGGATGTGTGCTTCAGTAAGTTTATTCTATTTGGCAGTTTAATCACATTTTTGGTGTACCATCAAGTCCTTGTGCCTCCTGAGCTATTCTCTGTAGTTTTCTTGCCAAAGTTTTTCAGATATCCTTTGCCATTGCTTGGTTTCTAGGATGGAGATAAGTGACTTGACCAAGGTCATCCAGCTGGTTTAGTGAGGAGAGGGGACTATAGCGGGGCTAGAATTTCTAGAGTTTCTAATGTGATCACTTCCCCAACTGGCTCTCGGTAAATTACTTCTATGCATTCATTCAATTCCCTCAATAAGTTCTTATGAAGAACTCTCATCCACAATGAATGAATAGCACATCAGAAATTCCTATATTTCTTTCCACCATGATGCAAGGGTAGGTGTAGCAATAGCATTTAGCAGTCTTACAAATAAGAGATGCCCCATATAAAATATATTATAGTTACCAGATTGCTAAGTACCAAAAGATTCAAAAGAAATACCACGGAGAGGAGAAATCCTGTATTTGTGGGATAGTGTCTCTATCTCCAGGTGATTTATTTAGTTTGCATTCACATCAAACTTGCTTACGTGGCAGAAGGTAGAAGATAAAAGATACTCATGATTCACTACAGTATGCCTGCATGAACTAAAATAGTATGAGATGCAACTTCCTTTTTATTCCTGGATGAAAATGTATTTAAAATGTGGACATTATATTTGCTTTTAAATTTAAGAGCTCCGTAACACAAAATTAAGTTTTTAATATCTTGTGTCTCTTCTAATAAATACAGTAATGAAGGATATGACACATGTCTAGATTGCTCCATTAATTCTCAACCTTGGCAACTTTTAAGATGTGTGGATTTCAGTTCCCAGAATTCCCCAGCCACCTTAAAGTTGCCAGTGAGAAATAGTGTCATGGAAGAAACATGGAAGAAAATAAATTTATTAGAGATAATAGGAAAGTTTTGCAATGACATTGACTTGCTTTCACTGAATCACTATAGAAATAATGACTGTGGCCAAAGGAAGAAGTTGTAGTAGGAAGGTGAATAGAAGATGCACAATTGAGGATAGACCCTGATTTTTAATTATATTTGGCATTCCTTTCATTAGATCATGAAAAGTTGAATTCAAGCTCAAGATATTTATAGATGTTCTGCCTGATACCAATGTTCCTAGCAAATACTTTCAAGAAAGCATTCAACTGCACCAGAGTGTGAGAAGAGGAAGAGACATATTGAAAAAGTACTGAGAGTTAAGAGCCACCAGTATCTAAGGCAAACTATGGCAACATCCAGATGACACATGTGTCCTGACATCATCACAAATGGTCTCTTGGAAGGAGAAAGCAAAGAAGCATCATGTTCTTGTGATGCAAATCTAGTCTTTTCCCAAGCACATTATAATGTCGCACAGCCATCCAAAATGGGAGGTGTTTATTTTTCATTTTGATAAAAGCAGCAAAAGTTTGCAGTCACCACTGGTCACTGTGCAAAGGATGCAATTTAGCACGTGTAACACAAGGAGAAAGGAGATGAAAACTGTAGCTCAAGCCCTAAAATAGTGAGATATCGGTCTTGAACAGTCCTTCCAAACTCTCAGATAAAGCCAACTGAAACCTTGTGGTGTGATGCGACTCCATCTAAATTGTAGCCTTGAGCTTTTAAACAAAATTAAGTGTGGCCCTTGGCCAGAAAAAGATTTCACAACCTTGCAGAAAGCCTTTGAAAACAACATCCTGTTTGTTCAGAAATCTGACTTGAAACATTCCTGACCTATGGCTGTCCAGACTCCAGCTGAACATGAAAGGGACCTCATTACCTTTTTTGGATAAGTAACTAATTAAATGTTTTTTTTCCCTAAATATGCAGCTGGAATCTCCCTTCCTGTAATGTAGCATCTATTTTCCTTGATCTCTGCACTCTGGGATGATGGAGAACATGTTACAATTTCCTTTTGTGTGAAAAGCTTTTCAGATACTATGCATGATATGCAGAAGCCCAAAGATTCAAGTTCCACATCTAATGTTGCCAATATGATTGCCAATATGAATAAATCTCATTCTGATGAGAATATCATTATATCATCATCTTTATATCTTCTTGCACCTGGACAAGTACATAATGCTTTGAATGCATCAATTGCCTCATTCCTAAGGCTCCAGCTTACATAAAAGTAAGCTTAGAATGCTGCTGGTTGGCACAATAAATTAATGGATACCTGTTTTGTGCAATATTTATCAGAATTTAGCATTATTTTATTACATTGAGCCTGGATATTTCTTCTATTACCAGGATTTTACTCATAGACCATCCCTGTCACCAAATTGGGTTTGTATGGAAAAGTTACTCGTGGTTGTAACATGAAAGGAACTATATAACAAAGGACAAGTCAGATACTGAATATATTCAGGCAGTCCAAGTAGATTGCAAATATTTTGGGTTAATTTTTTGCATTAATATCTGTCTTCCAACAGGATGGAACCTAGATCTATGACCTGGCTCTCCCTGCAAATCCTTTTGGAGAGAGCTGAGCAAAATGCAGATCTCCTATTAGCTGTGATTTCAATGCCAGAATCAGCAAAGCTATCAGCAGCAGTGTTAGGAAGTTTAGTCCAAAGGGTGAATCATGAATGGTATTTGCCATGGTCCTCTATGGGGAAATTTCTAAATAAGTTCCACAAAAGATTCACTTATTGAATCTGGCTTTTAAGTAATGTGTGTACTTTACTTAAGTTGATAGTTCTATGTTTTTTAAAGCTCATTTGGAATCAATGTCATCAATTGTATCTTAATTTCTCTTGCAATTCTTTCCTGGGTTAACTCCTTTGATATCTACAATAGAACAGACAGTGATCATTTACCTGTGGTTCTGAGCCTTTTGGATTCTATTTCCTCTCCCTCCCACCTGGGTGAAGCATCATAATCTTGGCAGCATTACAGAGATTAAATATAATTTCATCCATCCTAACCTCAGCAAGAAAATCGTTTCTTTTTTAAATCCCTACAAATGCTAAATCAAAGATATCTTTGCAATCCAACTCAAAAATATTATTGTTATGTATTATTAGTTTAATTAATTCTCTACTAAGCTCTGAGGTTACCACTGCTTGCCATCCTAGAAAGAATACTAAAAGGAAGGTATGGTATATTTATTTTATTTTATTTATTTTATTCGGCTTAACCATGATTGTAGAAGTAAAGCTCTGAGAAAGCTACAGAGCAGAGTTAGAGAGGAAAGAATGAATTCCAATTAAATAACCAAGTTATTGATCTAATTTCAATTCAAGTATAAGCAATTATTATAGAACAAGAAGTTGTCCTCTTAGAGGAATCAATGGAGGAATTTTTAAAAAAATGGGAGGACATTTTGATTGTGATATTTTTACACATACTACCATGCCCTAGACGTGTATGTATCTCAGTACAAAATTGAATCCAATTTTTGTCTTGTGAACTGAGCCAATATCCTCTACTGAATTAAACATACTTCTAGAATGGTTAGCTGTATCAAAATCTGAATGTAAGCAGCTGATTTCAAATTTAGGATTCTTGGTTAATCCTCATCCTGACCAGATTCTTCTCAGAAATAGATGAAACACTGTAAACAAAGTATATACACGTTCAATATTTATAAAATTAACTGGCAAGAACCATCAAATTATCATTCATCATAGTTAAAAGTATAGTCTGCTAGAAATTTTTCTAAGTTCTATGCTTAGAAAGTTCTGAATAAACTTGAAGAAACAAAACCTTTACATCCAGAACCAGCAGGATTTTAAAAATGGCATAGTTGTCCTTTGAAGGCCTTTATTCAGAAATATACCTATGGGCATACAAATAACTCTGACATATTTATTGAACTTTCCTCTGTCTTTAATTTCATTGAGATGTCTTGATTATGGAAGAAACCAGCTAGGACAGATATTGTTAAGTGGCTCCTTAAATTAATTATTGAACTATGGTATATAATGACTTTACAGCTAAAGTATGAATGGACCTTCAAAGATACTAATCAGATCCAATCTTATTGGAGAAGGGCTGTTTACCTAATTCCTTCTTATTCAGCTTCTACATAAATAATATTGTAGGGTCCATGAACTCACTGTTGTGCCTCCCTCTCACTTAATGGACAAAACATTTCAATGTTTAGGTATGTTGATGATATAGCTCTGATTTCCAGTGCCAAGTTTAGTCTTAGAAGATTACTACCCAAACTAGCTGCTTACCGTGAAAGGGAAAATCTGAAAGTGATTTATAACAAGATAAAGTTAGTAGTTTTGAGCAATAGTAATATTAAACATAGATAGACAATTAATGTCCAACAAACAAAGCAATGCTGCTTTTTTAAAATACCTGGGCATTACCTTTCACAAGTGAATTTTACGAAAAGCCTTGACAATTGCCCAGCATAAAGTGGATGCTATTCTGATATTTTTCCATTTTAAAGGAAGGCATTTGGTGAGCCCTGCAATTAAAATATTCAAAATGTTGATTTGATGGTAAGATGAGAAAGTCTCTGTCCAACTGGATGTAGCCCAAAACAATTTCCTAAGGAAGGACCTGCCCAGGACATTTCTACTTTTTACTTAAGGAAGGAATAGGGCTACCTTTTATTGCCATCAGAATACATCTTGCATTGCTGGGTCACTATAAAAAAACTAGAAAGCCTTCAAGGATTCCATCTTGCCAAATTCTCCTTTCTCCATTTCATAGCTGGGAACCAATGGACTAAATTTTTGCCTTGCATCCTACAAACGTACTATCCCACCTTTGGGAGAACTTAGATCTTGAAACACAGAAAATAATAGAAATTGGCTTTATGAATAGAATGATAATAAAAATACTACCATAGTATAATCATCCACATTTTTATCTTGGTATGATCATGATAAAAAACATAGAAGTCTCTCCCAGTATTTAGTCAGCATAACCAGTGCTTCACTGAGAAGGACTTTAATATCCCTTCATCTGCACATGTTCTCCATGTATCTCAAAGGGAGGGGTGTTTTTACAAGATCTCTGACCTTATAGAGTTGGTCAAGTGGAAGTTGTTACCTATTATGTTCATCTCTGCTACATTTATAGTAAGATCAGTGCCAAATTGTGAATGGCCAATGAATTCAAGTGCTTCAATCTTGAAAAACTGAACGGTTTTCTTGCAAATGTGTTCCCAATTGTCAACAACCAAGTTGCTACTTTTGTTCTGCTGTCATTCCAAGTTAGAAGTGCTTAAGTTTTTAGCTGTAGCATTGGCTTTATTCTGCCGTAACCTTTTGCTTTTAATTATTTTGTTACTTTATTTTATAATTTCAATATTTTGTTATTATTTTACTGTTTTTATCAAATCCCGTATGTTATGACCTCTGGTTACAACAGTAAATGTAATTACTGATCAATGTTGTCAATCGATCAAGTCACGTTTGCCTTCATGAGTTGTGCTTGAGCCTCTGATATATACACAGCTGAGATGGTCTGTCACAATATAGCCTTTTTTCTGATCGTTTAACTTCAGAAACTCCATTTATCAGTTAGGTGATAGACCCCTTTTTTGTGGTAATGTCCTATTTCTTGAAAACCCTTCCTCTGCAGGTCTTGTTGGTAACATTATCCTACGTCTGTCTGTCTGTCTCTCCCCTCCCCCTTTCTTATTTTAGGTATCAGATGAACATTTGATTGATATTTTCTATTGCTAGTTGTGCGATTTGATTTTTGAATGAATGTTGGTTTGCTTTTTAATTGTGATAGTGGCTTGATGGCATGTCACTTTGGTCCCACAGGAATCTTTATATATCTGCATTAAATTTAAATACCTGTAGATAAATTTCTGGGAACTTTAAGTATGAGAAAAATGTGCCGTTGCTGTTTTATTCCAAACTGTCTTTCTTGAAAGAGATGGTTTCCTTGCTTTTACCGGATTTTTCTAGGCCTTTTAGCAGTTATGTCAAGTGTTCCCTCCTGATTGATTACTGCTGCTGGCGAAGTGCTAACGGGCTGGGCTATTTCCCCCACCCCTCCTTTAGAGATGCCTCAATTTCCAATGGGATGCCAGCAAGATAAATGCCTGGCCGGACATCCCCAGCTGATGATACTCCCAAGCTCTTTCTGAATTTGAGGCAGCTTCTCAGCTTGCCTGTATCTGTGGCTCATCTTGATTGTGCTGTACGCAAATCCTTGGAGATTGGGTTGATCAGGTTCACTAATGGTCAGACTTCGCTTGGTATTTGCTTACATAACACTATCAGAACACATGTCTTAAATATTTAATCAGTTTTAAAGGGTCGCTTTCATAACAAGGCATTGTATTACACTAGAAAAGCAAGATTAGGTTGGAGGAAAGATGGTCTGTAATGCCCTACAGGAAAAACAATAGCTCTGGGTATATAACCTGTGGATCTCGCTGTTAAAGACACATTTCTCTAAAGAAGAACAAGAGGAGGAGGAGGAGGAGGAGGAGGAGGAGGAGGAGGAGGAGGAGGAGGAGGGTGATGGTGGTGTTGGCCTTCATGAATATGTCTAAGAAAACTCAATTGCAGGAATGTGAATACCAGGCAAATGCAATGATGATCTACTTTATGCCTAAGCATATCTTTCCTAGTATGTTTTCATTAAAAATAAATGGAATAAATTGTAGCATTTTCCCATGCTTCTGCATAAGCCTTATGAAGTATCACCAACCCTTGGATAGTACAGTGGTCTAAAGCCCTGTTATTAACATCAGCTGCCTGCAATTATTGCAGGTTCGAATCTCACCAAGGCTCAAGGTTGACTCAGCCTTCCATCCTTTCTAAGGTAGGTAAATTGAGGACCCAGTTTGTGGGGGCAATAAGCTGACTTTGTAAATATACAAAAGTATGAAGGCTATTGCTTAGCGCATTGTAAGCCGCCCTGAGTCTCCGGAGAAGGGCGGCATATAAATCAAATTTTAAAAAAACAAAAACAAAAAACCCCATATTTATCATGTCTAGACTGATTTTTGGTGCTTTGAATTTTCCTGCCCACGGTCACTGACACAGGAAAATATCAGAATTGCTCACAATTCCACCCACCTCTATAATTTTGATATACGATCAACAGAGGACTCAACTCACCCCCAGAGTTGGGATTGCACCTTTTTCTGGAAAGCCTTTGTTTCTTCATTCATTTCATGGTACAAAAAACAATCTGATTTTCTGTGTGATACTTCAGCATGAAGCAAAGCTTTACTTCCTAAATTTATTACAACTACGGGGTTATGGAAGGAATTAGAAAATATGTTTACAGGTAAGTTTTTTTAATTGTCCACTTTTCCATAAGCGGTTATTGTCACTTGATCAGCCGTAAGAACTAACCTCCACTGCTTAAATAAGGGTTTCACATAATACTTTTTAATAAGACAGAGAAAACATACTTTAAGTTTCACTTTTTAGCTGAAGATGTGCTAAATAATGCATTCCAAGCTGACAGAAAGGCTAACACAGGTTTTAATACATTCATTACATGGGTTGAGGTGTTCCATTCTTATGTATTGAATTAGTTTTACATGATGTTTTATTGCCAGTTTTAGTATTTAAAAGTTGTGTTGTAAACTATCATAGGCTTGTCAGGAATGTGTGGGTATATCCAATAAATGAATATTTGGCCAATATGTTTCAAGTGCCACCAAAGCCCAGTTTATCCCAAATCTGCTTAAGCTATTCCCTGCCAGTGGGGTTTTCTGTTCCTGTATCCCACCAGTTTGGAGGACTTCAAGTGAACTGATATTGCACGTTCTCCTCTGGAGATACACTTTAGCCTGACTGGATGAAGAACCTCAACCACCAAGCCTAACAGTAAGGGCTGTACAAGCTTAAAATGTTATGCTTAACGGAAGCATAACATTTAACTTTAGAAACACACTCAAGAACATATGTCCTTGTTTTAGTATTCTTATTTCTAAGAGCTAACAAAGTTCTACATTTCAGAATATATACACTGGTGTAATTTCCAATGGCAGATATTTAAAATTTGCATTTGTGAATTCTCTTAAATGTACCTCCTATGCAAACTAACATTAGCTGCTGAAATGATGGAGGAAAGGAATTGGATAGCATGCATCTTTCTTTTTCATTATTAGTGAGACAATGCTTCACCCAAGGGGGAGGGAAGGAAAATACCTGTTTGTGCAGAAGTATTTAAACTTGGCTGGAAATTAGGAAAACCATTCCAATACACTGGAAGAGTATTAAGGTAAAAAAGGTTGATATGTAGATATATAGCATCAGTGAAGCCATCAACCCAGGATTTGTTTGCTATGTGCTTCAAGAAACATCAATAAAACCTTGATAATCTAAAAGTCTAATAGATTGTATTTTTTTCTTTGAAAGAAAAAACTGGAACTGATTTTATTTTAAAGGGAAACTGACTTTGAAAGTGTTAGAATGAAACCATTCATCAAACACATTATGGTATCTGAATTTCCCATAATAAATGAAGGACTAATGTAATTAGTGTTAGAAAATAAAAGAGCCCAGAAGTACTAAGAAGTAGTACTGTTAAGTAGTAACAATTATAATATTAAATAAACCATGCATTTAATTGCCTTTGAATACTTTATTATACTGGAATTGCAATGATATTAACATTTGTACAAATGCATAAAATTTCTGCTAATTAGAAAGAAGTGTAGAAATTGGTTCAATACGTCCAACATCAATGAATGTGTTGTCCATTTTTAATAAATGTGTTCACAATGAGAAAGAGAGAGAGAGAGAGAGAGAGCACAAGAGAATAAGGCATATTAAACGAAACTATGACCAAATATTTACAGGTATGTATCAATTTTGTTTCTGTTCTCCCAGGAGATGGTTGTTTTCATTGTTATTTTTAACAGATTTTTTAAAATGGCATACAATACAAAAAGCAGATCATAGCCCAAAGACTATTAGCATCCTTTTATTCTCCTTTAACATTCCATCGCGTTTTTTTTCTTCTCCCAGTACTAAATTATCTTTGAAATCAATAGAGTTAAATAAAAATATTAACATGAAGCAACTAACATTGTTCAAGCATCAATTAAAATGGATTAAATTTGAAAAATGCATTTGGAATTGATGATGGAATGAAATAAAATACATTTCCCGAATTTGTGAAACAGTTACTGCTTTTTTCTTTGACTATATCCTTTTTATTTTTATAGAATCATCTTTGCTGGAGATAGAAAAGTTGTAGAAATGAACTCTTGGTAAACTCCAAACTCAAAATCTATCTCTCACTAAAATCCTATTTTTTTAATGATTAGGTGATTTAAAAAAAATACATGGTGATGAAAACTAATTTATGAAAGGATTCTTTATAAAAAGAATATATTCTATTTCCCGCCAATATTTATAATTTTTCTGGGTAGAAAAGAAAACAAAACCAAAAGATAAATTGTTCATACAGTATATTCATGAAAAAAGCACAATAGCATTGATAGAAATTCAGATATTTTTAATTTTATTTCCAGAATTTGCAATAAAAGGGCCCTGGAAAATAATCAGAATAATTTACTGCAATCCATGCTAATGGTTGATTTTACAACTACATGGAAACAACCTGAAACTTGACACAACAAAACTACGATTTGACACAGGCAGAGCAATAACATGATCTTTAAAGAGAGCTGCTTCATAAAACATAATGTGACATGTTTGTTTCAATAAAACAAGAGACTACAGATGGCATATTCCACATGTTATATGTAAACAGATTCAAGCAAAATGTTATCCAAATAAAATTTTGAAAGGACTCAGATTTACACTTAGGAGAATTCATCTCTCTGCTTTACTGAAATGTGCTGGATGCACACTGCCAACTCTAACCCACTTAAGTGGTTTATAGAGATAGGAAAATGTTAGCATTTTCAGATCCTATTTCTTCCAACATTCGTGTTGATTAATAGGTATTTCTTCTAACAACGTAGCAGACTGTAAAATCAAGAAAACATCCATCAGTTAACTTAAGATAACCAAATATGAACCATTGAAAACATTTGTATTCAGTTGTGTCTGAATCTCAGAGATTGCCTGGATAAGTCCCTGAAGTTTTCTTGGCAAAGTTTTTATGAGTGGTTTGCCGTTGACTCCTTCTTAGGGTTGGAGCGAATGATTGGCCCAAGGTTACCCAGCTGAGTTTGTACCTAAGATGGGATTAGAGTTCATGCTCTCCTGTTTTCTAGCCTGATGCTTCAACTACACTGGAATTGAAACAAAAAAAGTGAACTTGGCTTTTTTTTGCTATCACATTTTATTGTTTTAAATATAATAACCCTTTTAATTAGATTAACAATTAAAGTTTCTGTCCCCATTAATCAGACTTCTCTGTACTTTATGCTATTCCATCAGTTAGATATCTTAAGAGTACCAGTGGGAAGGCTGAACTAGAAGGAAGTGTGATTTTAGCGCACAATCTTTTACATCTCTAGTCAGATCAAAACCCACTTATTTCAGTCAAGTATCTGTAGGGCTAAAAAACTGTATAGATTCAAAAACTTGGTTACCACTATTAATAGCTTTAAGTCTTTACAAAGCAATCTGATGGAAAACAATATAACAGCAATTTATGCACATTAAATACACACTTCCTATAGTTCCTAGCAAGTGAAGGAACAAAACACTAGTGACGTGCATCGAAGAGTTCTTAGCTTCTCAGCAAATTTGTTCCCAGAATTTGCAAATGTCAGGGATCCCTTCTCATCTAAATGGTACAAAACCAGGAAGGTTTATTGTGCACATAATATTCTTTCTTATTCTATGGCTTACACAAAGTATAAGTCGGAGAAAAGTTTGAATGTTGTTGAATGTTTTTCCTGTTCCAATCTCAGAGCAAAATTCTTTCAGAGCCAGTGTGATAAAGGTGAATGTGCTACCAGTTCAAATATGTATTATTGAATAATATTTTATGAGTAAAGAGATTGTGGGAGAGATGGTTGAAGTGCAATTTTCAAATAATATTAATAATTGAAATGTAATATGTTGCTAATTAGTTGTAATAGTTTTCATTTTCTAGGCACTGTTTAATATTAAAATAGAATTAAATCTTTATTTCCCATCTCTACCATCCTGGCAATATGTTGGCCAATCTGATCTTATTCACAATGGAACTTCAGTCGTTTTAAGCTACTGAACAATATTTAATTACAAAAACAAGAAGTACTGATGAGGTGATTTAGTGCAATTCGCTAGGTAATTATTAGAAAAAAAAGTAAAGTATCAGGCAGGATGACTTGCTTTTAATAGGCAGCTTTCCAGTTATATGGGTTATTTTTCTTTAGCAGAACTTGCACACCTTCCACAAAAAACCAAAAGAATAATATGTTGCTACAGAAAGCAGATGCTGCTCTGAGAAAAGAAAATCAGAGAAAACAGAACTGAATTCTGGATAATTCCAGGAAGCATATCTCAGCAACTACAGTCATCTAAGATGAGTAACTCTTGATGGCAATATACAAAAACCACTCCTTTAAGTGTGTGTATATGTAGTGTGTACACACACACACACACTCAAAATATATATATATATATATATATATATATTATACACTTACACTGAGAATAATGTTAATAGGGAATTCTCCAAGATGTACTACTGCCAACCTGTGTTTTTTTAAAAAAATTTCATTGAGGCTTGCTTGAATGAAGATACATAACCACCACTTGGCGATTACTCCCAAAGTAACTCAGAAAAATGTAAACAGTTTCTGTAGAAGAATACTGTTTAAATGGAATGTTAAAAATAACATTTAGTAATAAATACTTTATAAAATTCTCTGTGAATACAACATTTAATAGACTCCTGGTTTGGGTTTTTTGTTGTTATTTTAATTTCACTTTGGTCCTCATCAGTTTGCATAAATCCACCATATACTTTTTTCATTTTCTTTTGTTTTGTAGGAAAAATGTTGGCTACAAAGCAGGAGATAATTAAAAGACTTTTTATAAAAACACAAATACAGATATATACTCACCATATAGTAAATATTGTTATTTTAAAAATATAGATTTCACCCTACAGCTATAGCTAGCTTGTTAGTAAAGAGAAGAGCGTTTATGTTGAAATGTTTGCTTTTGATTATTTGCCATTCACTTCCTATTTTTTTTAATGGCTTGCATACTTTTACAAAAAATGCACAATCATGCAATAAAAAAGCTCACCATTATCATAATAAATACTGTAAAGTAACTGTCATTTAGATTACAATATAGAAATATGGCTTGCAGAAAAGCTTATGTAGCATAGATATTTTGTATTGCAATCCAGCCCTTTTTGATAAATATTGCAATTTGCAGTGTTTGGGTTTTTTCCCCCTCTTCTCATTGTACTTTATATTTAATTGAGTTTTTGGACAGACAGCAAGATTCAGTTTCAGTCTTTGTGTAATTAGGCATCATTCTCTCCTCAGTAAATTAGGCAAGGCTGCCAGATCTGAGCCACAGAACTTCGAGTAACAAAGAGACACCCAAAATGTAAAACTTTGATGGCATCTAACATTATTCAGCTGTTTTGAGCTCAAATCTTATACCTTTAAGTTTGGGAAAGGGGTGAGTTTATTTTAATTCAGATACAAAGTTGGCAGGGAACTGAAATGGAGGCTTAAGTTCATTAGTTTTATCACTAGAAATATGCAAATTAACACCCAGGTTTTTAATTTTTTTTTCTTTCAGCCTTTATATGATTGTCAGGCAGACTTCTGGAGGTGAGACAGAATTCTCCTCTAAGTAAGAACATTCAGAATTACTTGAACTCTAAATTCCAAGAGTAAGTAATTTCTCCACAGTGTTTGGTGATATTTATAATAAAATAATGATGAATAAAGGAGGAATGCTCTTATTAGTTCATGGGTATTACATATTGGAGTTGGTAACAGTATTTATATGTATAGTAGTGATTTGATGTTTTTCCTGGGGAAATACATAGCATTATGTTCTATTTTGGTCAAAAATATTACGTGCATTATTCCAAGGCAGTTGTGCATGCTTTCTTTGAAAAAGCCTGATGTTATTCCAACTTGCCAGAAATTAACTCTCTGCCCAGGAGTGGCAGAAGTAGATAAACATAATGAAGTATATTTGAACTTATGAAATCTCATGCACAAGAATCATTTAATTTCTCAAGCATTGCTGAGCTCTTTAGTAGCTTCAGATGAGTTCCTGAGTACACATACATGCTTCCTTTGTTCCACTTTTCTTTAATAAATATTTAAATAGTAGTAGTCTGAGGAGGGGAAGAGGCAAACATTTATTTTAAGATGAACAGCAGCCTCAGTGTTGAGTCCATGTATTTTATACATGCACTTCAATAGGAAGTAAGAATCACTGAATTACTGGCTTCAGGGCAAAAATACCCAGGACTTTTTGCATTGTCAACCCTGTATGTTACAATCTGTGGGAATACTATGATACATATATCAGATGTCACTTTCCTTTTCAAGAAAGTTTTCCCCCCAATTCAAACACTTGTGGGAAAGTATTTTTTCAGATGTAGTGGCTGCCCATTAGGCTGTGCCATTCACTTCAATAGAACAGGTAGTACTACCTATAGATTCCGGAATAGATTGTGCTGTAGTGCTCATTCCATTAAATTAAACAGCATAACTGTTTGTGTACAGAACCTTTTGCATTTCTAGCAATGTAAAGAATCAATATGGTGACTATGTTTTCAAAGTTCTGTATTTCACCAGAATTTCTTCACAGCCATTGATATTTTACAGGTATTGTATCTTTTTAGCATTAATTAATGCAATATAATAAAAGGCTTATGTTTTTGATATCTCTATTGTTTTTCTTTTTAAAAAAGAATCCTAAACTTTTCAGCAGTATTTATATTTCTTCTGCTTCCCTGCTATTTTATATATAAAAAGAATATAATTTAGAACTATTTGTAGTTTACTAGTTTGTAAAAAATAACCTGGTTAGTACATTAGTGAGGTTTGATTTCTGAAGGTATAACAAATTCTGAATTCAGCCTGTTCTACTCTATTTTTAAAACATTTCATTTTGGGATCAATGGCTATACAAAACCTTGCAAATAGATCATGCTACTACCATGTCTACTACCATGTCTAAGTTGCAAAAAAGTGAATTTGTTTTCTTTATCTTTTTGCTGACTTCCAGTGGGATTTTGTGTAGGGTTTTTTTTTGGTAGCTCATCTGGCTTTTTGTAGCCCAGATCTGGCAGTCAAATATTCGTGGAAGTTTCCATAGCTAGTTTAGATAACTCTGCTTGCAGATGAGTCTTCAAACCTATAGAGCATACCGATCTGCAATTTTAGTCCACGGTTGTAAGCACAATTATTTGGGGGAAGAGCCCCTTGTTCACTGCAGAACTTTAAGTGAAATTTACAAAGGATTAGGATGCATATTCCTGTGAAAGGAGTCAGAATGAAGAGCTATAACAAACATGATTCCATTGATTTCATGCAACTTTGTCACAACTAATTATAGCTGAATTGGAATCTACAATGGGCAAACCAAGTTACATATATTTTTAAATTTTGAACAACAACAAAAAACCCCCCACATCCCAGTAATTTTCAAACCTGTCTAGTTTCTACTGACCATTTCCTTGAATTTTCCAGCACTTTCATTTTGCTGTAAAATACATTTGTATCAGTTGTATCCATTAGTATACGTAAAATATTAACACATTATACTGTTTTAATTGTAAGCTTTTATAAAAGGAAAAGGTAGATTAAAAAGAGCAGCGGTATTTGAGTTGTTCCTAGCTGCTAAAATATTGATTAGTTTTAGCAAAAATGCAATTTTTCCCAAAATGCATTTTTAAAAAATATATAATATTTTAAAAATATATGAAAATAGTCAGTTTATCTGGTATTTAATCCTGTTCAAAATGCATATTCTAAACCTGAGGTCAGATATAATATGGCCTTGGTATTATTATCAAGGACGAGTTCTTCTAAAAATTACAAACAATAGCATCTTACTTTACTTTTCAAAATGATCAATTTCATGACTTGAAATTCACCTGGATAGTTTTTTAAAAATCTTTTTGGAGAAAATTTATTTGGAACTGCGTCCTTTTAATAACACTGAAAACTTCCTTATATAAGTCAGACCATTGGTTAAAATAAGTATCTAGATTGATAACCAGAGATTCTTAAGTTTTGTTTTGGACCAAATCTTTAATTTTAGGAAACTATTCAATTCTTAATTCTGAATTGTTTGAATGAATAGTTTTAGTTGGAAATACGCTAAAACATTGAATCTTGTACCATAAAGAAGACCTAATTAGGATCTCATAAGAAATACCATTTCTCAATTATTGATTTTTAAAGCACCCTCTTTCACAAGCTAATTAGAGGCAGGGTATGAGAATAAGAATATTCTTCCTGTGAAGCCTGTAATAACATGGCATTGTGTCACTGACCTGCACAATTTGTTTACCCAAAGTTACTTAAGTGTAAGCAGATTGTTCTCTGTGGTTTCCTTTGTTATTTTCAAATACTTATTTGTAAAATCATAGTTTATTCAATGAACCAAAACCAACTGGATTCACACAATATTTTGTGCTAAATTATTCCTTACAAGACTTAATGGCTGGGTTTACATATAATGTTAAACCAAAATCCACCAACCATATGACTTAATATATTGGGTGAACTCAATTCAGTGACAATCTTAGTCACTGAATTAGTGACTTAGTACATCTACAATACCTACAAATGATGGCCATTTTTCTTGTTAATGAAAAGCATAGTGCTGAGAGAGTGATATTTGTTATTTCTCAGTGCTATGGATAACAGGAACAATTTTACAGGGCTTCTTTCCACTAGCACTGTGATACCATTAGTAGCTTTTACCTGAGGTAAAACTGATTCCAACCTTCATTGTTTATTAAAACACCACATTAATGAAATAAAAAGTGTTTCAGAAAAAATAAAAACCCCACTCAACTGTGGAGTAGAGGCTGCTGAAAAGTGTGAACTAGTAAATAGTTCTGAGAAAATAGCTGGTGAATCTGCAAAGCTTTTCATCAACATCATTGCGTCTTCAATATTACATAGAAACTGCAAGCAGCAAAAAACAAGAGTTTTAGTATGAAATACCATAAAGATTTTGTAAAAAGAAGATTTACAATTATATGGTTTATAAGGAAAATACAAAAGTGCAGAGGAAGGTCACAAAAAGGAAGAAAAAGAAAACTCCAGAGAAGCTCAAAACCCATACCCAATTTAAACATTTCATGTTTTGCATGAATGTTCCACTTTTATATGAATATCCTGGTGGTAGGCAAAAACCCATAACTATTTGGTAAGCGAAAGGCTTATGATATTAAAAAAATAATCTCCAGATAGGCGCATCCTTTCTGCCCAAATTGAAACCCTTTTCTAAAAACAGCTAGGCTGAGAAAAATTGGGTTCACCCCCTCCTTTCAGAAAATTTCAGAAATACTGAATACTTTAAAACTCTTTCATAATCAGTTCCAATAGTTCAGAAAAAAGAGAAAACAAACTGAGAGCAGAACCCCAAGGCTGTAACTCCAACAGATATAGAAACATTTTCAAAGCAGAATAATGATTTGCAAAGCTGTAAGTATGATTGAGAGTTTAATGGCGCTGAAAAACCATGTACTTATTGCACTGTCAACAAGTGTATGGCTGTTTCAAATTTTTAAGCTTCAATTTTTGGCTAATGATATTGTTATAAAATGCTTCGGTGGTGCCAACCGACAATAAGAAGGAACATGGCTATGTACAGAAACAGTTTGATTACAAACAAATGAAGAAGAAACCGGTACCAGAAAATTAGAGAAAGCACCAAGCATCTCCAAAGCTGATAGCATAATCATTGCATAAATCCCTTTATTATTACTAAGCATAAACAATGTTTTAATAACTAAAAAAAATCAAACTCATAAGTCTTTTGGGGCTGAAGAGTCCTTCAAATCAGAAATAATCTTGAGAATGCAATGCCTTTAACAGAAAAGAAACCTGATAGGTTATCCTATTTATCATCACAGTTGTTTGATGACTCAATTTTAAAGGACTGGGTTCATGTCTTTTTGATGGCTTGCAAGCTGGTTGAGAGTGGAGCCTCCAACATCACCGACGGCAGAGGAAGTAGTAATGGTATTCTGCTGAATGACTTGTTTCTGTGAGCAGGTTGGACCAGGACTAGAAGGAGGACTATTTTCGGGACCTGCACAGAATAGAAAGAAGATTCATTCCAGGTAGAAAGGAATATTATAATTTTTTTTAGCAGAACAGATAACTGAGAAAAGCAGACTGCAATACAAAATGTTTAGCTGCAAAAAAGCTGGAATTAAAATTAGAGAACCACTAAAACTAAGGAATAACAGAAATAAAGAAATCTGTAGAGTTGTCTTCATATTATGGATACTACATTTCTACTTTAAGCTATGTCTGCATATAGCACTTTTAAATAATGGAAAGATACCTCAGTGTAAGTAGTAAGTCAGCAGAGTGCTACTTGCATTGACCGAAGTATCATCTCCTTTGGAAATATCAGTCATGTAGTCAAGGCTGTTCCAGCGAAATACTGAGTACTTTGCCTCTTCTGTCCATGCTGTTGTGTCTCCTTTTCAAGCCTTTTGATAGGACTCTGAATGATGCCAAGCAGGGAAAGGAAGGGAGTGCTAGTTCCGGATCCCCTCTACACCAAATGGTTGATGGAAATCTGGAAGTAACTGGCTTTACTGGAGT
The DNA here is from genome assembly GCA_012654045.1 of Ptyas mucosa. Classification (NCBI taxonomy): domain Eukaryota; kingdom Metazoa; phylum Chordata; class Lepidosauria; order Squamata; family Colubridae; genus Ptyas; species Ptyas mucosa. The sequence goes on from WNWU01013639.1 coordinate 4,871,096, forward strand.
TGCTGCACCATCCCTAGGAAACCCAGTTGGGCTCCGCCATGAGAAGAGCAGTCTCTGGAAGTACAAGAGGTTGTCACTCTGCAGATGCAGAGAAGATGGAGCAGCAGCAAGTTTTTTTTCCAGAATTATTTTATTCTGAATTTCAGCTGAGGGACAGGTCATGCTTAATAAAGCAGCAAAACCAGATCTGCCTCCAATTACTCCCTCAACTAGATCCATAGCCTTGTATCAGCTTTCTGATGACAACGACAATATATATTATATTATATAACTTTGCATTTTTAGGTGCGCTACTGAACTTACAGCTTTGTTTTTGCGGACAGTACAAATGTGCATATCGACTGAACTATTTCAGATTTCAAATGCAGACTCTGATGGTAAAAAGCTCTTTCATCATATTGAAAGCAAGGTATGGCTCCTGCCCTCTTGAATATTCTATCCCTTAAGGTAAAATCCGCCATCACCTTCTTGTCCTTCTGTAAGAGCCTCAAAACCTGGCTCTGCCAACTGGCCTGAGGCACCGAATGGGATTTTCCATGTTGGAGATGGTTAGTGGACTAGGAACAAAATCCAACCTTCACCCCATAATATTTTGGTTGAAAACTTAATTAATTTTGATTTATAAAATATTTAATGTTTCAATGTTTTATACCTCAGTTATGGTTTGGTATGCTTTCTTATATTTTTCCTGCAAGTGCAGTGTCTGATCTTTTGTTGCTGTTTTTTGGATCAACCAAGTTTTGATTAATTGGTTGTGCCTGGAATTGATTGACTGGCTTGTTACCTGAGTTTCACATTTTGGGCTGAAGAAAAGTGTCTGGCTCAAAATCACCGGCTTTCATGGCTAAGGTGAGACTAAAAGTCTTAATGTTCTGGTTTCTGGCCTGGTGCCTTAGCCATTAGGTCAAGCTGATAAATGTGTATATTTTGTTTATGTGCATGCATGTATGCCTGTGCACATGTGTGTGTATGTATACAGTATATGTGTATGTGTGCAAAAACACACACACTGCACAATAAAAGTTCTTAATACAGTCCTATGCAGAGTTATGCAATAGAAAAACAGACAATTAACTAGAGAAAAATTTTGAACACATGCTGTTTTAGAGAAAGTTGTCAATATCCGTTTTGAAAATTGAAATTTATTTTACATTGTCTTCTAAGTATTAGTTTAAAATGTAATGTTATATTTTATTACGCCAATAATAATTTATTAAATTATTAATAATTAATACTAATTATGTTTTTTATTTTTATGACCTCTGTACTGTTAATATTTTAGAAACTATATCTGTTCTTTTAAAAAAGATATTGCTTCTATGATATATTTAGTAATGATTAAATAATTAATCAACTTTTGCAATGGCTTTCACAATCCTTAAGATACTTTTGAAAAAGCTTTGAGATACCTCCAATAAATTCTTTTTATAATTATGTGTCTTTTGCTTGATAGCCACTGCTAATTGAGTGCCATTCCTAACGATGTATTAAATACTTGTTCAGGTATCAAGGTGAGCTGAAAAAAGGAAATCTACTATTAGTATATACTATCAGGTAACACTTACTTAGGTATCCTTGTGATTCTTTCTGCATGGCTGTTATGGGACAGTCTTTATGGGTTAACAGCAACTGTTTCAGCTGCGCTACCTCATTTTTCAACATGGAAACCTCATTCTAGAAAAGAAAAAAGATAATTTTATTTTAGTAAGTAGGAGGACAAGGAGCTGAGAAGCATTGCTTGGGGCCTGAAATCCGTGTGTTCTGGGATATGCTTTTACAGCCTAGTTTGAAAGCTTTGAAGCTGACTCTTATTTTTATGACAATTTTAATTGTCAGAGTGGAAGAATTGATAGCAAGAAGCTTTCTTGGTAATCTGATTTTAACAGCCTAATCATTTGCTTTGTTGCTCAGTAACAGCACAAATAGAGCCTGGATTCTGCAGACATAGGAGTGTCTGCAGGACAATAGCAATCTATAAGATGATGGACACAACATTGTGATGGAAGGCCCATCATTTTTGTACATGTAGCATGCATGCATGTAGAAATCGGTACAGCTTTGATTGTGATGCATGTCCACCAAATTGCAGAATTTGACAGATACACCTGCAGACAAACTAAATCGTACTATTGAAATGGCATAGCAGAGAAATAACTTGCTTTATTCTCAGTCATCCTGCTTTGTCATTAAGGTCAAATTCAATACGTGAAAGTGGCTGTTTAAAACTTTAAAGTTATGTATTCCTGTTCAGATTACTTTTGGGGTGATATTCCAGAGGCTGCACTTTGTCAAATGGGTTGACTTAAATGAAAAGGACAAAAAAAAGAGAACTTTGTTACATTTAAAGATCCTCCCTTGCATTGAATAATATTGTTGTCCTGTTACAATGACCTAGGTTTTGAAAAGCCTTGGGAATGAGACCCAAGAAAGTCCGACCCCCCACCCCATCCCAGAAGGTATTCTGTTCACAAAGCATGAAATGAAGACTCAAAACATGTTTTAACTGCTTTTTTAAAAAAAGCTACAAAGAACAAGGTGAATTGCCCAAAATATATATTTATCTATATAGTACAAGTCATGAAAGTCAGACAGAATTAATCAAAGATGGAAATAAAGATGGCTGATAAAATATTCCTATCCTGAGTAATAATATCCCTAGAAATTCATAAGCCAGTTTACCTTTGTTGAAGTTTACGTCCATCCATTCATTCATTCAGAAAAGACTATTAGGAATCAGATTTCCTGGTCTTTTGGCTGCATTTGCATAATACAGTATTAAACACACACACATATTGCCAAAGCTTAATTTACTCATCAGGTGATGTCATACTGTACAAAGTACTTTTGAAGAAAGAAAAAAACATTGCATAGAACAATAATATGCCTTTACACCCTTCCAAATATTCAGACCATCCTAATTTAGATTGCTTATTAAGCTGCCATTATTGTGTTTTAACCGTTCTTGAGGCCAATAATTTGACAGCCATTTTTTTTACATTTATTATGTCCACTTATGCAGAAACTTCAATTTACCAGAAAGTTAGGAAAACCTATAATCAAGGTAAAGCTATACATAAACTCTGGTGTTCAAAAGTCAACAGCAATGACTCCAATTGTTTGCATTAATCCAAATGGAAGTGGTTGATGTTTCAAGATGAGGCTTTTGATACGGCTTACTTTTATCCTCAGAGCATGGAGATGATATACTCTTGACCCATAATCCTGGTCCCCAAATGCCATCAACTATATCTACAGAGGTTTATACTAGATACTTTTTTTATACTAGTATAAAAAAGAAATCATTTCAATGAGACCTAAATTTCAATGAATTAAACAATTTAGGGACAAATCCCCACCTTTGTAGAGAAAAAAGGACCATAAAGCATCTTTTAATAGCTAGTGATTCAAATACAAATAGCCCTACACTTCCAATAGTTTGAAGTTACAACGGCACTGGAAAAAGTGACCTACTTATGACTGTTGCAGCATCCCCATGGTCATGTGATCAAAATTCATGTGCTTAGCTACAGACTCATATTTACGATGGTTGCAGTGTGCTGTGACTACCTTTCATTATATTCTGAGAAAGAAAATCAATGGGGAATCCCGATTCACTTAACAACCGTGATACTAACTTAACAATTGCAGTGATTCACTTAACAACTGTGGCAACAGAGGACATAAAGTTCATTTAACAACTGTTTCATTTAGCAATAGAAATTTTGGGCTCAATTGTGGTCTTAAGTCAAAGACTATCTGTAATATGCTTTAGGCTAAAAGAGAAAGGGTTATATCTCTTTACTATCTTTAAATACCTATCTCAGTCCTAATGAAGAGATGGCTTCATGCTGTTAACTGTAAGTCTTTGTATGTGAAGAAAATAAAAAAATAATTAAAAAACACACTTTCAGGTAACTTTCGAATTTTAAAATCCTTGGGTAAATGTTTGCAAATTAAACATTAAATTTGATCAGATTTATTGTTTTTCCATTAGAAGTATAATGTAGTGCAACTCAATGTTAAGTTTTTTTTGTTAAGGTTTTGTTGACATAAAAACAAAGATATGTATCTTGATGATAATCTGTACCTGAAGTTGCATATTTGTCTGGGTCAGTTCTTCTGCTTTCTTTTCCAGTGACATTACCCAGACTTTCCTCTTCTGTCTGCACCGTGTGGCAGCTGCTCGATTTCGTTCCAGAAATTTCCTCCGCCTTTCATCTGGATCTTCATCCACCACTCTTCTTCGACGACCGCCGGTGGGCTGTGGTGGTTGAAGGCTCTGTGTGGCTTGCATTTGTTGAGCTGCTGCTGATACCTAATAAGAATCATAACTGTTTTTAATTAAACAACCAGTAAAGGTGTGACACTAGAAGACCAGCAGAAAAAGATAAATGGCATCTACCCCGAATTTCAGACAAATTAGCAAATGGTAGAAATTCTGAGACTTCACAAGATATCCTTAAATTATTCCTTGCATGAAGCAGAAGTTGGCCTTTTGAAACTAGGTTGTGGGAGAGAGCTGCTCCATCTTATTAAAAATGTTTCAAGTTCATTTTAGTGCAGCAAAGAGAGCATTAAGTTCAAACGTGAATCATTTCAAATGTTGTGACACCTAGTATTAATCAAACAATGAAAGAGTCCCGGGACTTTTAATTTTGTTCATGACATAAAGTAATGCATTTCTCCTTTGCAATCCAGTCAGCTTTGGCCAATTGCCAAAAACGTTAAGCTTTGCTGGGCCTAGTTAGTACTTAGAAGAGAAATTACCAGGAAATTCTAAATATGTATATTGACTGACAGGCTAAATATATAAAATTTTTAAAAAAATCCTTCTGCCCCCAAAACCATGCATATAATGATCAGGGATCAGAGTTAACTTAATTCGAATTTCAGCTTTTATTTTTTCTTTATACGGTACTGAGCATCTTAGATAGACAGTTATTGTAAGACGACAGCCAATATATCTGCTCCATGTTAGGTATTTGAATATGAACTAAATATAAAACTGAAACAGATTAAAAGCTGAAAATAAAAAGAAAGTCTTCTTCCATTTACGTATATGGGAGAAAAGTGGGAATGAATTTATATATGAAGATGATAAACATGAATTGCTACATTCCTCTATGTGTATGCTTTCTCAATGAAAACATAATTTTAGTTTATCTATTCCCATGCAAAATAAAACATATGTAAGAATTAATAAAATGTAGCTTTCTACTTTAGCATAAACAGGAAGACTAAAGCAAGAGGTTCAAGCAAACCATTTTATAAAAATTGAAAGCCATCATGATGGATTTTTCACTACAGAATTCTATATTTATAATTTTATTTTATTTTTGAAATAAAATATGTCTCTTCTAAGTCTGGTTACAACCCCTGAGTTTATTAACTCAGACAATCTCTTTAACTGCTTCAGACTACTTCAGGCTGCTTTACTTACACATACACCACCACTACTATCACCCCCTGCCCTTCTTCTTCTTCCTCCTCCTCTTTACATCTTTTCTTCTTCAGACTCTGCCATGTAGCAGCAGCAGCACCATCACTGCCACCACCCTGTCACAGCATAATGTTATAACTAAGGTTATTCTGCTGGCTGGGAGAGTGCTTAAAAAGGTAGGACAGCAGCACAGGTGCTGGCCATTCTCTGGGCAGCCTGCTCTCTCACAGTGTTAGAAGTATTTTACAAGAACACTTCATTCCACCCATGAACTCAGGTATATAATCATGCTCAAAGGAATGTATGGCTTCTTCCCCATGTCTATAAGCCATATTGACATGGAAAGCTGATGCTGAGTAATGCCAGATGCCTTCTATAATAAAATACCGTTGATATTTACTTACCTGAAATGTACAGGACTTAAAGGTCTGTTTTAAACTATCAAGCAACATATTTGGAGTCACCAAATATTTGCTAGATAAATAAATAAATGTATGTGTGTATTTCAACACCTTTCTACACTTATATTTTAAACTACAAATGCTGTTTCTAATATCACTTTCAAATTAATTTGCTCTTACATATACAAAACAATCTTTTCTGGCTTTTAACAGCTTTGCTCCAAGTTAACAATGAGCAGAAAGCAATTAAAATATGTTGAGATTACTGGAAATGTTAATTTGAAAGATATAGTTAAAACAAACCAACAAAGTGTGCATGAGAGAGACTGATGTAATATTTTCAAGTTAAGTAGATCAAATCCAATTTGGCATATTTCCAATATTTGAACAGAAACAACTTGAGAATTCTAAATATATTCTTCTAAGCTAGGTGCTTCTCACTGTAGTTGTAGGAGAAAAGCTCCTCCATTAGCAAAAAATATCTATATTAGAAAAAAAATATCAATAGCATCCCTTCCAAGAACAAATTTTATTAAGTGTTAATTACAGTTCATTTTTATGTGATTCCCTTTGATTCAAACCTTGAAATAATGGCAGGATAAAGTTGAAATAAATTAAATAAGATAGAATTGTTACTTTAAAAATAACCCAACTAGGAAAATAATAGAATGAATTCTCTTAAATTCTATTATATTTCTCAGATGTTGTGTATTTTTCTATTTGATCTTACAAGATTCATGAATAAATGGGATTTAATTATAATAAACATTTTGATAAACAAAATGTAATTCTAAAAAAATTCTTAGGCCCCTAAGAATTCCTTTGACTTTATATACAAAGGTATATAATATGTGTGTTAATCCATTCGATACAGCAGCAGAAAAGATGTGGTAAAAATTGGCTGGATTTTGCCTTGATCCCTGAATCTGTATTTTCCTTCTGTCTTTACAACCTTAGATTTCTAGTCATTCATTTATGCAACATAATTCATTAGGTTCCTGTTGGCTGTTGAAAAGATTGAAATTTAATACAGGGATGTGGCATAACAATCAAAATTATGGCAAAAGGGAAATGTGACTCCTAGCAACAAAGTTTGGTTTTGACATGAACCATGAAAATCAAAAATCTGGTTCAATAGAAAGAGTTGGTTAATAATTAGTAAACTGTACCATAAGATTAATGTGTCTGTTGAAGCAGTCTGACCTTAAAGGGGCCAGTACTGAGGGGAATTATAGATGGGTTTGGAAAGTAATAACCTTATGTTTATTACTCACTCAAACCATCTTTTATCCCAGGCAATGCCCTCTTCAAAAGTGTCATTACTTTTGCATTCCCATGAGGAATTAAAACTGTTCTGTTGTCTAGCTGACCTATAGATCTTAAAATCGTCATTTATCCTCCAAGCAGCAGACACAATGTTTTTGAAAAGAAAAATCACTCTCAATGTTCTGAAAGCAGGCTATTTCTTTTCTTCCTTCATCTGCTAGAGTGTGAGTATTATATCACAAAGGTGTTTTTATTTAAGAAGTAACAATTGTTTCAGTGTGAACAGCTGGCTCAGGGACTGAAGGCATACCTGCTTCTCCCAAATCTGCAATTGCAAATATAAAAAGGTTAATTTTCTAAGATTCTAATTCTAGGAAAATCATTTAAATTCAGTTCCAGACAGATTCAACTGTTTCAAAAAGCTACACTGTAGAGCAGAATGAGGAATGATGGTCCTTTTGTGACTTGTGGACTTTAACTCCCAGAATTCCTGAGCCTCCATGCAGGCTCAGGAATTCTGGGAGTTGAAGTCCACAGGTCATAAAGGGGCAATTGTTCCCCACCTCTGTGGTAAAGCGAAGAGCAGTGAATGATAATCAAAGAGAATTCCTGGTCTTAACTTCAGACCTAAATATTATTTACTATAGACCTCATACATGTGGTAGATAGTCAACTAATTATTATACCACACTGAATCTATATCTGAGGTGCATATTATTATATATGTTATCTGTCAACATTTTAATTAGTTTCTTTTTTCTTGTGGCAAAGGAACAAGAAAGAGAATAATCATGGTGTGGATAATGTGGAGAGGGAAGTCATTTATATTTTTACAAGTCCTTCTTTAAAAACAACTACAAAAAAATCATATGGTTAACATGGTTTTAGGCATTTGGGTTGTTATGATATATAAAAAAATAAATTGCGTACACGGCCAAATTCAGCACTCATAATACCATGCACTGAAAGAAATTTTGCTGCAACGAACACTTGAGCTTCTGCACCATTTATGGAGCAGCAAACTGCTGGTTGTGGTTATCCATAGCAAAAATACAAGTATGTAGCATGCAACGTTTATTTAACTTACAATAAGGAATTCTGCTACATAAAGCATGCAGTATAACTTTACAATATGGAAAAGTAACTCAAGGTTCTCTGACAAAAAATGGTACAAAAGGAACATTCTTATATAGAAAAATAAAAGAGCTCACATCTTCTTCAATGTTAGGCTGCAATCTTATGGTCCTGAGAAAGACATGCACCTCCGAGGTGAGAGTAAAAGAGAAAGAGAGGTGAAATTTTCCTGTGGAAGGGGCATCTGACATTGGAAACTATTTCCAGACTTACTGTGGAAGTTCTAGGACTATTTTTTTAAAGTCCTATGTAAAGAATGACAAAAAGACATCTATAGTCTCCATATGTGTCTGTGTATTATTATTACTGATGGAATTCTATCTGTTGGTCTGTTATCTACCTACCTACCTACCTACCTATCATCTACCTATTATCTTTCTTTCTCTCTCTCTTCAAGAATGAGATATCAGCTGGTATCTATGTATTAAAACACTCAAGCAAGGAGAGCAAAGTGAATATGTTTTTCCCCATTTCCTTCTGCTCTGTTGGTCTTTTCTCTTGCAATATGCATTAAGCCATATTGCTTAATCAGAATCCCCTGGTAAACTACTCAAGACCTTTCTTGATTTGGCAACTTCAAAATTACAAAAATGATGTAGGAGAATTAAAATCTGCAAAAAAAAAAAGCCACCACAAACTCTTGCTTTTAATATCGATCTTCACATAAGAGAGGTTAGAAAGCTCTACCTGTGCTTGCCCGCCTGTATGCAGTGGCGGATGTGGCGAAGTCTGATGATGTGCTGGGTGGGCCTGAAGATGTGAATGAGAATGATGGTGTGGGTGCTGGTGATGAGGATGAGGATGAGAATGGTGTGCAGGGTGCTGATGCGGATGGGGATATGGGTGATGGGGTGGAAGGGTATGGTGTTGATGTGGATGCGAGTGCATATGATGGTGGGCTGGTTGATCTTGTCGAGAGCTCATCATTTCCATCATATGACCCATGGTGTTCATATTTCCATTGGAGATGCCCGCAGGAATATGAGTCAAAGCTGCTTTCAACCTCTACAAAAAAAGAAAAAGAAAAAAGAAAGAAAGAAAACAGTATTAAAATGGAGCATGCAGGTGATTGTTTGAATATGTTACAAATATTTGTGTGTAGGACAGTGCATTTTTGCTCCGTTCAGTGTGTATTCCTATTCTTGACACCTCTGGGTTTAAACATGTTTACCTATGGCAGGATGATACCAACTTTCCTTAGGAATCAGTGCCCCCACAAATACTTGCCTTACAAATCAATTTAACAGTTTTAAATAGTTTACTATTAAAGGAAGATATGCTTTATTAGCTCAAAAAATTTCTAGTTGCAATGTTGACTAGCTTGATAAAGAAATAAAACATTAATTCATAATAATACAGTAATTTTTCAGTTCTTTTTCAATACTTGGGCTAGAATAAAAAAGAAAAACAGCTTTCTGTTTTCCTATTTTCTAGATTACCTATAAATCTAAAAACAAAAAGTTAAAAATAAAATAAAAAAGCAAAGTAAAGCATATAGTGCAAGAAAAAAACCTGATGGCTTTACACATGGAAGAGGCTCATGTATTTTATTATATATATACAGGCATACCATATTACTTAAAATCTGATTTGCTGCCTAATGAGAATTCACTATACCTGGATCTTAAAAACTAAAAGGACAAGAAAGAAATGTATTCGTATCATTCTTGAATTCTTGCACAAGTACTAGCAGAATGCTGTGTGTAATGAGTGACCACAATGTTATTTCATGATTTGGCATAAATGACATGTAAGACATTTCCAAGTTGCAACCTTTAACTTCCAGAGTTCAGTAAAAACATCTTGCACAAACAGTTGTACAAATGGAACAACCTTTTTGCATTTGAAATAATTTTCTTCTTCCCGACTCTCTACTTGGTTTATCAGTAAATAGAAGTTTTCTATTTAGAAGAGCATCACTGAACTCAAATTGTAATGCTTTATTAGTAATATATGATATCTTTATTTCAAAATATAATTCCTATGGTGGGCAACAGTAACTCCTTTAAAATATAAAGCAAATGTTATTAATATTACTTGTTTTAAAATATCTTTAATGATTAATTACTAAAAGACTTTTAATCTGTTACATTCAACAAAATTTAGTCTGCTTCCAGTTTAAATTGTTAAATTTCTGTACTGGTTTTTAAAAATAACTGGAGTTCAGAATACTGCCTCTCTAAAAAGTATATTGCAATTTAATATACCAAAACACATTGTTAAACTTTTTTTTAGCAAATCCTGAAATAAAAAAATCAGTACAAATATCCATTTTTTTTTGTTAATGTCAAATATTTTTAACGTATTTTATTTTTTCTCTCTATTTATGTAGGATGGAAAATTCTTATTCTGGACATATGTGTAATATATAAACAATTTACTTTAAAGAATCTGAAAAACTTCTGTAAATAATTTTTTAACTTTTCAGTATATTACAGCACTTTACAGAGATTTTTTGGTGTTGAAATGTCTATTTTTTTTCTGGTGAAGAATTGGAGATATGAGAAGCAAGGAACCTTAAATTGTTGAAATATCTATGATGATTGTTGGTGTGACAAAAGACTGAACAAAGAAAAAGCATTTTCTAATTTCAGAACGTAAGAGACCCAAATTAGTCTCATTAACAACAACTTTTATTGACTTAAAAAAAGTTATGAACAATAACTTGTTAAGAAAGAAAACAAGGGATGCAAATTCCACTTTAAGAAACTCTTTTCTTTACTTTAAAGATATAATCATCATATAGACTGAAATATAAGTTAACATACTTTCGTATTGGTTTGATTTTGTTTAATTCATTATGAAAACATCAATTCCAATAATAAAGATGTAAATGTTAAGAGAAAACTGCATACTAAAATAAGATGAATTGCACTATGTATTTGTTTTGTATGTATAATATTTAAATTCAGATTTATGAAAGAACACATATGAAATGTCATATAATATAGATGAACTCATTTGAAAATATCATTTGAGCCTTTTTTTGTTTCATTAAAGACAAAAACATTAGCTGTAAAACAGAAAGAAATAAGGACACAAAAGAAAGTGTACAAAGTAGAAAGTAGAGAGCAGGGGGGGGAAAGGATTGACATACAGTTTTAGTAGTAAGTTCCTTAATATATAATACTTGGCATAATAGAGAATACAGTACAAGCAAGATATATCAATATGTGATATTAAATGGTATGAAATGAATTCCTTTGGACTAATCCAAAACTGATCTAGACCATAAATTAAGATTGAATTATACTTAAATAGTCCTCTTTACCCCTTGCCCACGAACCCAATTTGCAACAAGACAACACATGCACATTGTGGAATCTGATCAAAATAAATATGTACAGAAACACCCAATGACTTTATGCCATTCATCTGGCTTTGCAAATTAGTCCATCCATCCATCCTCTCTAAATATATTTGTCCCTGATTTATTGTAATAGAACACAGAAACATCACAAACCAATAAGTGAAAATAAATATCAAGAAAATAAGTTATCAAGAAATTCTAAATCATTCTTACCTCCTGCACAAAAGCACAAGTACATCAAACTTTGTTCACTGTTCTTTATGCAGTACACTACACACAAATGAAAAATATCTTCAGCTATCCTAATGGTTAGTATGAACACATACTCTTTCCTAAATGCAAAACATAATACCTGACATAATACATACAAAAATAGGAAAGATATAGGAAAATGTACCATCTTTTTCAAACAAGGCATTCTTTTTCAAAGTAGAATCAGCTGAATGAGGTAAGTTGGGCAACTACCATTATTTTGGTAAAGGACCAGCAATATATTATTAAATGTGTTCATGCAATCCAAATACAAAACTCCCACAAACTTCTATTTGCCAATTTTTTTAATAAATGGTGACTATTAGTCGGTAAATGTGCCCACACACTGTTTATCCAAATGATTCTTCTTTGATGGTATATTGCACCATTTGCCGTTATAAATGACACATTACACAAGCAGGCTCTTTCTCCCGTTCCTTTTTAGCCAATTTCCCCAAAGTTTGTAGGATGAGAAGGATGTTAATATACAAAGGAACATCTTACCTTATTACATAAACAACTAACTCCCTGACACAATTTTCATTCTCCAAATAATACATTATTCTGTTTTGTTCTCTCTTTAGCTTTGTGATAGGTCTACTCTATTTTGACATGAGGGTTATATTGCTCCAACAAACGTTTACTACCCACACCCTATGATGTGCTCTTCATTAAAGTTACTGAATCCCTTCCTTTTTTAAATTTTTCCAAGAAAAGCCATCCCTCCAAATCATGAATTTCTGTTACCTTTCAGTCAGAATATTTGATGGTAATCCACACAAAAGAAGCTTTTTGTAAACACATTATTCTACTTGGATTAATAAAAAAACAAATACAAAAAACTGTTAAATCTCTTCAGTAACAGAATTGAAGATTCTGAATAAAATATTCAGACTTCTTAATCACCATAAGTAAAGAACTGTATTAGAAAATAAGTAATGGTTTAAAGAACAAGATGAGTGTTTGAAATATGCACTCAATAGGATCTATGCTTGCTTTAGAAAATGCTAATCTGTTGATCTTTTTAAACTTTGGTTTCTGACTTTCTCAATTGATGGGCTCATTTTCACTTTCATCTATCCATGAATTGGAGATGTCCTGCTGATCATAATGAAAGGAAATGTCCATTCCCTTACCCTCAATTACTACACAGGTTGCCTGAAGTCACGTGAGTTGTTCTGCTATCAAAGTGAAATCTCCTTCTCTTTCATTGATTCACATCTTGACAAAACAAGCATCTATAACACCTGGGAGATAAGGCTGGCAATGATGTGATCAAGGGTAAGAATTTGCCCAATGCATGCTGATTCCTCAAGTCTCTTGGGGCACAATATTTCCCCTTCTGACCTTTATAACCTCTTTGGCTCAGGTGGACTTGTGAGCCATACATTTTTGGCCAATAATTCTCTAATCTATAAATTACATGAGAGCAGATTTAAAATACAGACTGTAGGGAGGTGCGAAAGTTGCTTAACAAATTAAAAATGGCTGTTTCTATCTACTCACAATGATGCCAATGTGATGAAACATGTATAACAATATCATGATACAAGTTGCACCCTTTCATATTTGTATTATCATGTCATATCATTGAAACAGTTAGCATAGGTTTTGTCATTTGCTTTCTATCCCATTCTGTAGAAACCCATGAAATATATATGGTTATCTTATCCTTCAATTCACAACTTCATTCAGTAATAAAACTAAATTACAGGTAGTCCTCAGCTTACAAATGGAGTCCAAAATTTATGTTGTTAAGTGAGACATTTGTAAAGTGAGTTTTGCTCCATTTTATGATCTTTCTTGCCTCAGTTGTTAAGTGAATCACTGCACCTGATAAATTAGTAAACCGGTTATTAAGCAAATCTGATTTTCCCATTGACTTTGCTTGTCAGAAGGTCACAAAAGGTGGTCACAGTCATAAATATAAACCAGTTGCCAAGCATCTGAATTTTTACCTCATGATTATGGGGATGCTGCAAAGATCATAATTCTGAAAAATGGTCATAAGTCACTTTTTCCAATGCCATTGTAACTTTGAAAGGTCACTAAATGAACTGACGTAAATTGAGGTGTACTTAGTGCTGCTTTTGTTCAAGCAGGTGTCACCCTCACAATATATAAAATGACTGAGTTTCACTATTATGAGTAGCTTTGGATAGTGATCATGTAAAAATTATTTTAAAGATAATTTTTAACTGGCTTCTGGAGCTGTGTTCTATAGAAATAACAGCTGTATGCCTTAATGGAAACCTTATGAGAGATTTGCCCCTTTGGTGGGTTAAGCTTTATAAGAATAAAAAGGAAAGGAAAAAAGAGATGGTGTAAAATGCTTTGAAGATCAGAAAAATATTATTTTAAATGTAGCCATATACTACAAGGAAATATTCTACTATAATTTTTTTTTAAACTTTGATTTATATGCTGCCCTTCTCCGGCGACTCAGAGCAGCTTACAATGCGCTAAGCAATAGCCTTCATACTTTTGTATATTTATACAAAGTCAGCTTATTGCCGCCACAAACTGGGTCCTCAATTTACCTACCTTAGAAAGGACGGAAGGCTGAGTCAACCTTGAACCTGGTGAGATTCGAACCTGCAATAATTGCAGGCAGCTGGTGTTAATAACAGGGTGCTTTAGACCACTGTACTACCAAGGCTCTTCAATAATTCAACAAATATCCTCCAGAGATGATGTGTCTAACACAAAATGTGACAACTTTATTTTCAGCTTCATTTGATCAGTGAACTGAGGCTGGGAAAATCATAAGAGTAACATATTCTAGTTTATTGAAAAGAAGGACTAGGGGTGACATGATAGCAATGTTCCCATATCTCGGGGGCTCCCACAAAGAAGAGGGAGTCAAGCTATTCTCCAAAGCAACTGAGGGTAGGACAAGAAGCAATGGGTGGAAACTAATCAAGGAGCGAAGCAACCTAGAGCTGAGGAGAAATTTCCTGACAGTTAAAACAATTAATCAATGGAACAGCTTGCCTCCAGAAGTTGTGAATGCTCCAACACTGGAAGTTTTAAAGAAGAGATTGGACAAACATTTGTCTGAAGTAGTGTAGGGTTTCCTGCCTAAGCAGGGGGTTGG
>WNWU01013639.1:4886095-4913013 GCA_012654045.1 Ptyas mucosa
CTGTTCTGTTCTGTTCTGTTCTGTTCTGTTCTGTTCTGTTCTGTTCTGTTCTGTTCTGTTCTATTCTATTCTATTCTATTCTATTCTATTCTATTCTATTCTATTCTATTCTATTCTATTCCTCATGGGTGTACTTTTTCAAAATTTGCTATATATAAAAGTATAGATAAAATGTTTCTACAGGTATAGATAAAATGTTTAGCCAGGCATTGCAATAGGTTTAATATCTGTTTATTTGTGTTATGCTAACTAATATCTCATTAATTCAAGTTCTTATTTCACTTAACAATATAGTGCATTATATGTAATTTCAGCCTTGCACATACCTCAAGCTGGACACAAGGATATTGTTTCTATTTATAATTTTTCTGTGATTTGTAAATTAATAGAATCTCTTAAAAATTAGACTTTTTCCAGCTTATAATGCAGTCTTAATAGAACATCATGATTTTCTTTAATATTGCTGTTTTCTCATAATTTTCAACCTTGAATGCTTGTTTTTAACACATAATTTTTCCACTGTAATAAATTTAATTTTGTTTGCCTTTTATTAGACTGATCTATCCCTCAAGTTGGAGAAGTGCTGAATCTTCTAGGTGGTGGTTTTCAAAGTTTTTCAGTTAAAAAAACCCACTGGAACACTTGAGCAAGAGTGAAAATTCTAGTCATAAAAACTTAGTTGCATTAAAGAGTATTTGGTGCTGATGAGGTTAGGTTCTCATGGAATTCCATCAAGCTCATATGGAACAAGGGAACCAACTTTGAAAACATCTGTGGTAGCCACATTTCTCTATGCTAGGAAGTGGCTTCATTAAAAATATTTCAAAAATATTTTGCATTTTTCCTTTTGATTGCAAAAAAGCAACACAGGTTGTTAGAGTCCTAACTCTCTCATACATGTCTGCTATCCAGAAAGATAGATGTGGCAATAATGAATATCTTGGGATCAAGAGGGATTCTGGATAAGAAAATCTGATACATCCAGACTTCCATCCTATGGACTCAGATGTTGTCTGCATTCACATATTTAATAATTCAATTTAATCAATTTTATGTGCAAACTAGGCCACTGACATGTTTAACAAACTGTAGTTGTAAAAATCCTGATTTAGCTTTATGTCTGCATGTAACCAATGAAGTTAGAGATTTAATGATTAAAAGGGGAGAACTATACTGTGGGACACAGATAGCTGCAGTGTATTCTGCCAATATATTTAACATACTCAATAATATTGAAATATAGTCTTTATATTTCCAGTTATGGTATATGGCAGTTATAATGTTTTGCCCTAATCCAATATTGTAGATTGAAGAAATTGTAGTCCAACAATCTGGAGGGCATTAGGTTAATGAAAAATGGTCCAGGTATATCCTCAATTCTATAAATAATATTCCAGATTCTTTTATACAGTATATAATGTATCTATAATCACTGTTACAAAGGCTCTGCTTATTCTTTGGAGATCACTGATAGAGAAGAGAGACAAGTTCAATTATTCTTTCCAGTCTGTTTTCTGTGTGGGTATGTGCGAACTCCTATCACAAGAGTTGTAATGCTGTTTAGCATTAAGCAGAGATACAACTGGAGAAAGAAGATCCTGTAGCATTAAGCTAGCAAACCACATCACACACCCCATTCATATGCTTAAATTGTGGCAGCCTTGGATCTGATTCCTCCTTACTGGTGGAACAGACGACCTCTTTTTCCCACAGTCTGTTTGCATCCTACCAAAGTCTAGGATGCTTAATAATCTGTTACCAGCATGGCCAGAAAAAAAAGTTCTTCTCATACTTCTTGGAAGATTTCCAAAGTATAAAAGAGAAACTGTAGGAGAGGCAGGAAGCACCTGGGAGAAGGCGCGTCAAGCAACCTCCCCACTCCAAAGAAGAACTTGGTGGAGGCAGGTCAAGGACTAATTCTTTTGTAGTTATAATTAATCATGGGGATTGATGGTGGTATTCCAGTGGACAGTAGAGAGACTTATTGGTTTATTAATTTGAATGATCCACTTATTATCTGTAGTTATGGAAGACAAGTTGAATATCTAATCACAGAGCAAGGTGTAAAGAATTTCTGCAGCAGGTGTGTCAAAAAACTGGGCATTAAGGCATTTTTTGTCCCAGCAACAATGACCTGGTATTTTTATCAAATGTCATGGGCATTGAAGAGGAAAATCTTAATAGAATTACTCTACACAGGTGAATATATACAAAACAGGAAACATTTCCAGGCTTTAGGTGCAGTTCTAGCAATATGACCTTTCCTTTCCTTTCCTTTCCTTTTTTAAATCTAATCTAATCCTACAGAATACAAAGGAAATAAAGGAGTGAAATAAAATGTTTAGAAGAATTTTGTTTTCTCTTGCCTTCCCAATATTTAATTTTAGACCTCATTATAATTTTAAACCTCATTATTTTAAATCAGTTTCATTGTCAATCCAGCCCAGACAGTCCATCATTGGAAAAGGTAATTCCCATCCATAGAATTTAAGATAATGAGAAAGAAGATAATGGGAGAAGGGATGAAATGGTGGTGGCAAAGCTTTATTTGATGCATCAGCTAAAACAACCACCACCCCTGCCCTGGAAGAAAGATCTTGTAGTGGCTGGTTGGGAATTCTGGGAACTGAAGTCTGCAAGTCTTAACATTGTCAAGATTGGAGACTTCTGCTCTACAGTGTCTAAACAGACAAAGAAAATTTTTAGAAGAATATTTATCTGTTGGTAAAATGATTTCTGGGTAGTCTAATAGGAAACAACAAATGTGTGCTGAAGTTTCACTAGCTATAACTATTCACTGTCTCCCATGGCATTATTCAGAAACCAAATTAGCCCTAATCCAACCCCCTTCTCAAGCAGGAGATCCTATACCATTTCAGGAAATAGAGATTGGCTGTCCAATCTCTTCTTTAAAAACCTCCACTTATTAATTGATCTAACTGCCAGGAAATTTCTCCTTGTTTCTAGGTTGGTTCTCTCCTTAATTAGCTTTTATCCATTGCTTCTTGTTCTGCCTTCAGAATTTGATTTACAGCAAATATGTTTTAATTGCAGAGAAAGATTTTTAGCAAGTTTTATCTCAAATTTTACTAAGTATTAATTGGAACAGATATTATAGATGCATGATGCTTGTCCTTTTGTGTATTTACTGACTTTGGAATTTCCAAGCCCATTTAAAATATTAGTTTTAACCTAAAGAACCCAAAACAGCTTCAGACCTTGAGACTAGTGGTGTATTGCCCCTGGTTCACACCGATTCTATAGAACCAGTAGTAAAACTATGCGCAGAAGAATGCGTGCATGCGTGAGCGAAGCACGGTCTTGTTGCGAACCAGTAGTAAAGGTAAGTAGAACCCACCCCTGCTTGAGACCTAAATCCACCCTCATAGTCTGCTGTCTTTTAGGTGTTTTGAAACTAAACTCTTAGAATTCTGACCAATCTGGCCAAAAATAATTCATAAAGTTTCTGACCTATCACATCTGCAAACTATTAGCTTGGGCAATACTGGCCTAAAGGAACATCTCTTCCATTTGTCTCATTCTGTTTTCTTCAAACACCTGTAAACCATCTATGAGAGAACTTTCTGTTGGTGACCTCCTAGACTATACAATAGGTATAGGAAAATTAATGAAATCATCAGACTGAAAAAAAAAATCCTGAAAATATGATCAGATGATTGGTTCCGTTCTTGTTGTAAAGCTTCAACATTTTCTATCACATACAGATCCACAGTATGATGACATAGATTTTTATAAAAACAAGTGTCTTATGTATGTCTCATGTTATTCTAACGTAACTTCTAACTGGAGTTAAATAAATAAATATCAACATTTGTTATGATCTGGTATAAGAACACTAATCTCTCCCTGAAGCTACACATATTACTCTCTTCATTTTAGAACCCTGATATTATCCATACACATCTGTTTCACATGAAAATCTGCTTTGAAACAAATCTCTGAAACACTTTTATATGAGTGTAATTATAAAGCATATAATTACATAGCAAGAACAATTTAGAAAAGAAATATCTTCATTGCTACAGGTGCCTTCATAGTTCTTTCACAAATCTTAAAGCACCAACTATTCTTCGTCTGATCTCTCCTTTGATTTCTAAGCACGTCTTAAATCGTATTTTTTTCTTTCCTTTGGAACTATAATGAATTCAGAGTTTATCTTGTCCATGATTCCATTATTATTTAATTCATATATCAACATTCTTTGTTTTTTTTACTGCAACTACAGTGAATAATTTTGTATAAAGGAAACTTATAATTAATCATGTAAATCAGCCCAGGAAGGTATTTCTTGTTATCCGTTTCAGCTGCCTCCCTTGTGGATAGGATTCTCATCTGCTTCCTTCCATTCCAGTTATCTGAATGGCACTGACTTTTCAACCTGGATTTATTAATGACTCTACAACACACATTCGCAAAGTTAGAGTGAATCTCTTTAAGTCAAGAAGGAAAAAGAGAGAGCTGGACCATTCCCAAATGAAATTCAGTCACTTCACACAATATGTAGACCATGTGTAAAGTAACTGCAACAACTGTAGTGGCAGTTCCATGCATTTAATAAACACACCTTATTGTGTCCCACTAAGCAGGAATCAAGAATAGGAACACTTTGGTACCCCACAGGCAACCCCTTCCCCCCCAAGGATTTATCTGGCCAAACTGCAAAGTAAAAATTGGGATAATATGATTTAATATTCACAATATGATTTGAGGGAAGCTAACCACAGCACATGTTAATACCAATGATGTGTGCTAAATATATTAAAATATTTTAGACTGGACTATAAACATAATAAAGATGCAATTTAATTTAATTAAAATACTTTGAACGTGGCATATTATGAGATGGATGGGTATATAAATTTGAATAATAAATAAATAAACCTTTGTGAAGTTATCATAGTGGAACAATATAGTCAACTCCTTGCACAAATGAAGACTGTAAATTCTATTTACTGCAAAAGTTTACAGTAGACCTCAAAGGAATCCAGAACACATGGTGGTTACTTAAGAAAAAAGAAATATTCCTAAGCAATTAGTCATATATATTCAGTTACATTTTTTCTTGCTAATTTATTCCATGGGAAGTTTTACCATCTTCCTTAAAGTTGATAGCTAAATATGTTATAGTGCAATGATTCCCCCCCCCCCCACCTTCTGTTCAATTGTGTCTGATTCTCTGAGACTGCTTGGAGAAATCCCTTCAGTTTTCTTGGCAAGGTTTTTCAGAAATGGTTTGTCACTGCCTCTTTTCTAAGACTGAAGGAAAGTGATTGGCTCAAAATCAGCCACATGATTTTGTGCCTAAAATAAGACTAGAAGTCACTGTCTCCCAGTTTCAAATCTGATGCCTTGATCATTACACCAAATTGGGTTTTCCAGTGAATATACTGTACTTTGAATGTAATCTTCTGCAGCTTAAATATATCTAATTAGAAAGTACAGTACATTTCCAAATAGGAAATTGGCTCTTCTCTTTAGGTGACTGCTAATAGCATGAACAGAAAAATCTGCTTTTATGTAACTTAGAATCCTCATTTGCTAAAACATTTGAGCTGAAAAGAAATCCAGGCTTTCTCAGAATTATGTCTTTGCACTTTTTTCCCATAATGGGGCAGCACAGTGGCTCAGTGATTAAGGTGCTGGGCTTGTCAGCCTGAAAGCTAGAAGCCCAGGTTCGAGACCCAACAGAGGGGTGAGCTCCTGTCCTTGCTCCAACTCCTGCCAACCTAGCAGCTAGAAAGCATTCAAATGTGAGTAAATTAATAGGTATCACTTCACTGAGAAGGTAACCTCATTTGATGAAAATATCTTAGGATAGCATTGGCTCAGTGGCCTTGGAATGGAGATCTGCACTCCCCCCCCCCATAGTCGGCAACGACTAGCAGAGTAAAATCTGCAGGGTTTCCTTTACCTTTTTTTTAACCTTTACTTTTTCCCCATAATGTTAAATTTAATATGCTATCCATATAAACATCTGCAATGACATTATTTATTTAGTTTAGATTCAAAGCAAAGATGCACTTATGGCAACTTTATCCTTTGCTCTTATTTATTTATTTATTTATTTATTTATTATTTATTTATTTAATCTAATTTTTATACCACCCTTCTCCTGAAGGACTCAGGGCGGTGCACAGCCAACAGTAAAACACACATATGCATAAAATTTAAAAGCAATTTAAAAAGCATATTAAATAATTTGGCCCCGACATCATTAAAAAACAAAAACAACCATTTAAAATTCATATTTAGGCCAGCCCAACTTGTTGGAACAATAATGTCTTGAGGGCACGGCGAAAGGTGCGTAGGTCAGAGTTCATCCGTATCTCCAGGGGCAATTCATTCCAGAGGGCAGGTGCCCCCACAGAGAAGGCTCTCCCTTTGGGGGTCTCCAGTCGACATTGTTTCACCGATGGTACCCTGAGGACTCCCTCTCTGTGGGAGCGTATTGACTGGTGGGAGGCTATCGGTAGCAGAAGGCAATCTCGTAAGTACCCAGGTCCTGAGCCATGGAGCGCTTTAAAGATGGTAACCAACACCTTGAATTGCACCCGGAAGACCACCAGAAGCCAGTGCAGCTTGCGCAGGAGAGGTGTTACATGGGAGCGCCATGTCTCTCCCATAATCACTTGCGCGGCCGCATTTTGGACCAGTTGGAGCTCAGAGTGCTCTTCAAGGGGAGCCCCATGTAGAAAGCATTACAGTAGTTCAGATGGGAAGTGACGAGGGCATGAGTGACCGTGCACAAGGAGTTCCAATCCAGAAAGGGACGCAACAGGTGAATCAGGCGAACCTGATAAAAATCCCCCCTGGTCACAGCCATCACATGATTTTCTAGAGACAGCCACGCATCCAGGAGGACACCCAAGTTGCGAGCCCTCTCTGAGGGGGTCAAGATCTCACCCCCAATAGTCAGCGAAGGAACCAGCTGGCTATAACGGGACGCCAGAAACCACAGCCACTCGGTCTTGGAGGGGTTGAGTCTGAGCCTGTTTCTCCCCATCCAGATCCGCATGGCATCCAGACACTGGGACATCACATCAAGGGCATCATTGGGGTGGTCCAGGGTAGAGATGTACAGCTGAGTATCATCAGCGTACTGATGGAACTTCACCCCAAAATCACGGATGATCTCACCCAGCGGCTTCACATAAATGTTGAACAGGAGGGATGAGAGGACCGACCCTTGCGGCACCCCAAAAACAAAGCGCCTCGAGGTCAACCTCTGTCCCACTGCCAACACAGATTGCATGCAGTCAGAGAGGAAGGAGGAGAACCACTGCAACACAGTGCCCCCCACTCCTAATCCCTCCAACTGGCGCAGCATGATACCAAAAGCCAAAAGTCAACAGTATCAAAAGCCGCTGAGAGGTCTAATAGAACCAGGACAGAGGAACAACCCCTGTCCCGAGCCATCCAGAGATCATCAACCAATGCGACCACTGCCGTTTCTGTGCTGTACCCAGGCCTGAAGCCTGACTGGTACGGATCTAGATAGACAGCTTCATCCAGGTACTGGGGAAGTTGTTGTGCCACCACATTCTCAACAACCTTCACCACAAAGCGAAGGTTGGAGACTGGACGATAGTTCGCTAATACAGCCAGGTCCAGGGAAGGCTTCTTGAGGAGGGGCCTCACCACCAATCTTTCAAGGCAGAGGGGAAGAAACCCTCACTCAAAGAAGCATTAATAATCACCTGGAACCAGCATCGTGTGACCACCTGGGAGGCCAGCACCAACTAGGGTCCAATAAACATGTGGCAGAGCTAAGCCTACCCAGAATTCTGTCCACATCCTCAAGAGTCACAGGGTCAAACTCCTCCCAGATAACACTCTCAAGACCCACCTCCATCACCCCATCTGAACCTACCCAGTCGGAGTCCAAGCCTTCCCGAATCTGAGCGATTTTGTCATGCAGGTATTGCACAAAATCCTCAGCCCTGCCCTGCAAGGAGTCTTCCCGTGCTCCCAAATGAAGTAGGGAGTGGGTCACCCTAAACAGGGCGGCTGGGCAGTTATATGCAGACACAACAAGAGC
Organism: Ptyas mucosa; assembly: GCA_012654045.1. NCBI lineage: Eukaryota > Metazoa > Chordata > Lepidosauria > Squamata > Colubridae > Ptyas > Ptyas mucosa. The sequence continues at coordinate 4,894,155 of WNWU01013639.1, forward strand.
AGGAAAATAATTAGATTTTGCTGCTCTTATTTCCACTAGGTAGATCTTAATATGAGACCTCACCAGTGTTCGGTCAGATTCAGAACGGCCGGCCCTCCAATCTCTCTCCAGGCGTCTTTTCTGGCGCTTCATCTCCCTCAGCTCCTCAGAAAACCAAGGAGACAATTGGGATCGGCACCGGGTCAGAGGCCGCAAAGGCACGATGCGGTCCAAAGCTCCAGCGGCCACCCTATCCCAGGCGGCCACCAGTTCTTCAGTCGAGTCATGAGCCAGAGCCTCAGGGAATGGCCCAAGCTCCGTCAGGAACCTATTCAGATACATCAGGCTCCTGGGATGGAACCACCTAGTTGGTTCCCTCTCCCTGTGGCGGAGGGGAGTGGCTCGAAATACCAATGTTCTACGTCCATGTCTATCCCTTCTTTGAAAACTGTTCATATAATAATTGATATAATAAAATCTTTTCCAACCTAGGACTCTAACACAGAATCTGCAACTGTCGGCAACTGTAAAGTGAATTAGGAGCATTGTGAGCTGAGTTATGGAAAAGATAGAGACAAAGACTCAAATTTCACTTTACTAATATACTTAGCCAATTAGTTTTTTTAAAAAAAACTTTAGAAGAAAAATTGTACTGTTTGTCCATTATAAAACAAAATGAGATGAAAAATTGCAGTAGTGAGTGTACTATGGGAATTTTGAATAAAATAACTAATTATTTGATACAATATGTATAGCACTAAATTGTAGATAAAATAAAAATAAACTGATAATTTCAGTTTAAACAGTACATGGTTTCTAAATGTATAGGATTTTGTAACATACCAATATAGAGAGTGATTAAAAGTAACTTCACCCTCATTCTTCCCTTCAATCTGGCTTGCCCCAAACCTGTTCACAGAAGATGAATTTTTCCATCTACTTCCAAACCACTCTCTTGGTTAAGGTAAAGACCATTCTCAATTATAAAAAGACTCATGGAGTGGAATGAGGTCCTCTTCCAAAAATCCTTCTAAAAATCTAAGCCAGTTTTAATAAGCATTATTGCAAACTAACTTGAAAAATTTAAGGTCTTTTCAAATTATGAGCAAGAGTTTCAGCCTCCAGTTTAATGAAAAGTGTTTTCTATTCAACATTTCAACATTAAAGTGATATTGTTCATTGTTCTTACAATATGCTAAAGGATCAGATGTGTAAAGTAATGAAAATTAACTTCACAAATGATACAAAAACAAATTTTCTTCTAAATAAGATCTATATATATCCCAGGATCAAATTGCCACAATGTACCAATAGAAATTCATATTTCCATTTCCAAATTCTGTGCTTTCCCTCTATCTCTACTGATAAACATCAAGGACAGATCATTACAACACAATTATTCTAGGGAAGATGGAAGAATTTGTTTCTCTGCCACACAGATGAGGCTGTTGGCTGGCGACAGCTGAACAAACAGCTTGCAAAAGTCTTTTTGAAGACAGCCAACAAGTTACGCCCATAATTTCATCTGTGTTAACAAAAACAATTCATAATGAACTGGGGCCTGGGGTTTATTTGCTAGTCTCTGAGTTACAAAGTGTCAAGATGCAATTTAGGTACCACCTTATTGATTTATAGCATACAATATAATGTCAGATCGCACTAAAAGTAATGTGAAGGTATGCAAACATATTATATGTCCAATAGAAAAATGGTACAGTTCTATTCAACATATTTGTCTTTTACAGTCATTTTTTGTAGGATATGAAACTAAAATAAAAATAAATTGACAGGTGAATCTTATTTGTGATACAGATCCCTATTAAAATACCTATTTAAGGATCCTCTGAATGGTGAAACAGGTACCTTTTATTAAACTCTGCAAATGATACATCTTTAAAGGGACAGAAAATAAGAAAGCACCATCAAAATACCACCCAAAGTCACTTATTGAGATGAGTGGTTATAGAAAGTAAATAATTTTTTAAAAAAGAAATGAGTATCAGAACAAAGATAGTAAATGGAGAAAGGGATGAGAATATTTTAAACAGATGTAATAAGTGGAGCTAGAGCACAGGAATGCATAAAAGCACATCATCACAAAACTTTAAAAAGTATATTAATTTTCTTTTTATCAAAACAGTGAAGCATATATTTTTAAAAGTTGGATTTATTTATTTAAAATTCCCAGTATCATTTATATTAAGGAAACTTTTAAAAACATACAACAAATATCTGTGGGTTTTAATGCATATATCAATAATGTGTGTGTTATATAAACTTGATCAGGTTTTGAGTTATGTTACTAAGTACTCCCATGCTTATGCTTAAAATCAGTGTATTAAAAGGCAGAAGAATGTTTACTCCTGGGTTTTATTTTATCTAGTGCATATGTGCAAATCTGGAAGAATATTATCTTGCATAAAGTAGGAAGGAGCTTTATTTTGTATTCACTAGAATCTCAATAAGAATTGTCCCAACATTTATTCATCTTAGGAGAAAAATCCTTATGGATAATAGAGAGAGCACAGAAGGAGAATATGAAAGATCCAATGGGATTTAAATTTAACTGGATCTACTGACAAACATATTAAATTCATTTAGACTTGGAAACTGAAACTAAAAGCAAATTGCAAAATAAATCCAAAGTTTTTGGGAAAGGTTACTTTGATACAGTCTAATTCAGAAGAGTTTTATCACTTCAGGATCTCTCCAAAGCAGGCTATATATATGGGCATTCAGAAGTCACACAAATGCTATGCACAAGAAACTATTGTCTGTCTCCAATTTCAGAGCTACGTTGGGTTCTGTACAGTAAGTCCCAATACAGTAAAAGTTGCACTCTAGAGTAATTTAATTCAGAAACAGACTTTCCACATAATTATTTATCTAAATTAGTAAATCACAGTGAACAAGTAATCCTAAATAGGCAAATGATTTTTCACGGCTGAATATCAATTTCTGAAGGAAAAAAACTAAGCATTTCCAGCCTTCCTCCATTTCAGGAGGTATATAATACATCCAGTGAACTAAACGTAATCCTTAAAAAATTCTTTCCAAATGAAAAAAACCTGAAAGAACCCGAATGCCACAACGCTCCCACCCAAATACATATGCTAAGTTATAAAATAAAATATTAACAACACAGCAAAGTGGCAGCTGGTGCAGCAAGTTACATTCAATGCCAGCTGTGGGTTTCTTTACAGATATTTTTTTTTCTTTACGCATTCACAGCTACGTTCACAATTAAATGGACCATTAAAAGCACACTGATTCACTGGGCAGAGCTGAGCAGAACCTAATCAGATATAGACAATAGAATTTATATTTCATGTTTTCTAATTCAGATCTGCTGACTGATAACACATGGAACTGAAAACTCAGGCAACATATTAAATTCTATATGGGGAAAATTAGAACAAAAAATACCACAATTCAAATGGTTCTATTATATGATTTAACTATTACTATGTTAAAATGAAAAGGCACAAAGACTTTATTATTTCCTAAAATAATGTCTGAATCTATCTTATTTATGGCTTAATTAACATTACATTCTGTTGACAAGCCAGATTTATTTATGCACATTCTGAATTTATCTAGTAACTATTAATTTTTTCTTAAATTCATGACTAATATCAAAATAGTTGAAACAGCATTTTCTCATTCTGTTTAGTATTTGTGTGTGTGTATGTGAGCAAATGTGAGCACACATACACACATGTGCTCATTAAGTATTAATTAGTTCTCTTAATTCTGAAGGTTGTGCATTTGAAAAGAGCAAGTTTATATCATGTCAGACCATTGATCCAATGTGTTATGTATATTGAGTTGCAAGGATACTTATAGCATTTCCAGCCCTACATGGAGATACTATTCAAAGAATTTAATTTGAGACTATTCACATACAAATTATGTACCTTACGATTAAATATGGCTGTTATCAATGTCTACTTTTATGGACTGATATTCTCCTAGTAACGCAGTCTGAGTTACATGTCAGTTATTGATATAATCAGGAGTTTTACTGTTTTGATTATTACTACTGTGTTTTGCCAAAAATAAGACCCTGTCTTATATTTTTTTGAACCCTGAAATAAGTGCTTGGCCTTATTGCCATGCTCTCAAAAGCCTGATTGGGCTTATTATCAGGGGATGTCTTATTTGGGAGGGGAAACAGGGTATATTGTCAAAATTCCTGGTAAATAAATTAAAAATGCTTATTCATATTTTATTAAACTGGATAAACTTATACTGAAATGATGACAATAAAATGATATGCTTTTAAAAACAGATTTTATAAATCTATTTGTTGATACAAAGTGCAAAAATTCACCAATTTTTTTAAATAATTCCTTATTTCACAGGCATTATCAGAAGAAAACTCTCTTCCCTATTAACAATTAAGAACTTTAAAATACTACTACTACTACTACTACTACTACTAATAATAATAATAATAATAATGAAAAAACAATTATATTGTTGCATTCTATAAGATAATAAGATAGTATCATTCATTTTTTTACATTAAAATTTATTTACGAATTTTGTTTCTAAAATATGTAGTTCTCTCATGCATCTACAGTATAGGACCATTTACTAAACTGACAAGCATGGACAGGGAAGACCCGATACTTAAATGTCTTCTGAGTTTGGAGAAGATCAGGGAAAAGGAATAAAACTGAAACTTATCTTGGACAAAGGTTTCTCAAGTTTTCACAGCTCTAATTTTGATAGTGGGCAGAAAGCTAATCTTGATCCATTCATACTTGGCAACTCAGAATCTATGAATTGAGATGCAACTTTAACAAATTTTACTTAACTTCTCTGATTAGCTCTGAGTTTTATTACTTTTCTTCATGTTATATATTTGCTAAAATGCCTATGTCCAACATTTTCTTCCATTGGGTCCAGGGCAAAGTAGCGCTTTAAAAAAGCCAAGCCATTTTTTCCACCATTAGAACCCAGCTTCAGCACCTGCGTGGGTGTGATTGCAACTTCCCAACAGCATGTACACATATATATCATAAGACAGATTCCTCCACCTCCCCCCCCCCCGCACCTTGGTACACTTACAGTTGTTCAAGAGTTATACTTGAAGAGTTAAGTGATGGCAAAATATGGCTGAGCTTCTATTTTAAAAAAACCTTCAGACTTTAAAATAAACAATATGAGGTTTTGCTTACATTAGAGGTGTAAAGAGGTCTCCACAGTGCACTTTACACAAGCTGAGGAAATAGTATACTGCATATTAGACCATACAGTACAATAGTGTGTGTATTTCAAGTCCTGCGAGAGGCATTCAGGCATATTATGGAAGGCTTGCTATAACTGTTTCAAGAAGAGACCATTGCTTTGAGAATAGCTGGTGCAACATATAGCAGAAAAGCCTGTAGATTCAGCTGCGTGCCTACCTCACTTTCCCTTCTGCAGTGACCTCATCATGTTACAAGGCTTCTATTCATCAAAATGTGATGGAAAACCACACAGAAACATTTCTTTTACTCACATAAACAACTATATTTAGCCTCTGATTAAAAACAAATGCTTAATACTGTCATATTAATTTTCTAAATTATGCCTGAAATAATAATTAAGAAATGTCTCATACCAATAACTACTTCATATACATAAATGTACAACAAAGGCAAGTCCATCATTTTAACAAAGCTTCAAGTCTCGTCTCTCCTCTCCTCTCCTCTCCTCTCCTCTCCTCTCCTCTCCTCTCCTCTCCTCCATCCCATCCCATCCCATCCCATCCCATCCCATCCCATCCCATCCCATCCCATTCTCCCTATAGTACATTTAAACAGTAGCTAAACACCTATTTCACAACGATAGAGTAATTGGTTTCATTATTCATTGAGGGGGCTGGATTAAAAGGTCATTGTGGTTGTTAAAAGGTCACAATTGTATGGTTCTATGATATTGTCCTTCAATTGGTTACTGTCAGTTTAAAATTACTGCTTTTTAAAAAATCTTTGTGTGAAAGGCCTGTAAAAAGAAGACCAACTCGCTTTCCACAATTCAAGGTTTATGGAGGCTCATTCACATTGCTGTTATATCTGAAGAGAGACATAATTCAAATAATAGAAGTCCAGTGGATTTATCCTGGGACATATATACCACTCCAGGGACATATCTACCATCTTTTTCATCTGTTCTCATACAACAAATTTGTATACCAGTGACTAATTATTCAATTATGTCGGCACCTTTTATCGTCTTCTTAGGCTGCACTGAGGGGCAGATCTGCTGATCCTCTTGTTATTAGAAACCTACTGTTGCCTCTTTTCAGAGCAAATGCAACCAATGAAAAAGAAAAAAGAAAGTAGCAAGCACATGTCTGAAAGATAAATATAAGGGAGATGCTGAAGAAAGAAATGTAAAACATGGAAAGAAAAATCACATACAAGTGTGTGATTCATAATCTATTATATTCATGGACCCACTTTGCAAAACTGCTTCAATCTTGACAGCATGGTCTAAAGACTGTTGCAGTCCAGAATTTCAGCATTTGATTAATGAGTGGGGCAGAGTTCCATATTGTTGCATTTTATGTACAGTCTGTATAGCATACAGGTTTATCTCAGCTATTAGTGCTTCTCTACTGATGCAAATATGACTCTTACATAAATTATTCTTGCAAGATCTTTGTAGGAAAAAATTAAATATATACATTCAAGAATATATTTTATTCTTTTAGAAGAACATTAATCTTATAAGATGCTGAGTAAAAAAAAAAAAGAATCACTGCCAAAAATGATGTCACTTTTTAAATTGTTAGCCAAGTTTTCAACCAATTGGATACCATTCCAGACATGTTAGAACCATTTATCCTCAAAAAAATCTGGCATTCACATTAAACACTTCAATTCATACTTCATTAGGTACCCCTAGCAACCCAATAAACACACAATAACTGGGGAAGTTTTCTAAAATAAAGAATGAATTGATTTAATTAGAAATACTGTTTCAATTAGCTTTCAATTTAAAAACAAAGAGCTGATTTTTTTGAAAAACAAAAACCCTACATAGCACACTTCCTAGTGCATAGTCTTAAGTCAGTGTATTCACTCTCAATGACTTCTTACAGGATGTGCCTGATAACAGAGTCAATAATCATAAAAATATGAAGCATGTCACTTTGTTTTAAATATTGTCTGTCCTCATAATCCTTAAACTCACTATTGTGCTCAATTCATAGAAATATCCAAAAGAAAAAAAATCCTGATCTGCGGTAAGATTAGAGCCAAACATACATTTATCCCTCAAAGTGAGTTGCACCCCAACTCATTTCAAGTTGGCACTGATCAGTGGCTGGTTACCCCCAGTTTGGACCAGTTCTATAGAACCGGTAGTAGAACTGGTGGGAGGCTCCACCCACCGACCCTGATGTCATTAGGCAGCTTCGCATGCGCAGAAATGCGTGCATGAAGCAAGTGCACACGCGCGGCCCTTTTGCAAACCAGTAGTAAAGGTAAGTAGAACCCCGGTACTGATGTTCAATGGTCAGGGAGAATAGAGAAGAGGGCATGTGCAGGGAACTCTTCATTAGGGAGGATTCCAAAGGGTTGCAGATGTTCTACTCAAATGTTCTCTGTATCCCGGACACCTACTTAAAATGTACTATATAATGTACAATCCAATTATTTTATTCTTCTATCCTAGGATAAAGTCTTATTCTTTCATAACTTCCCCAGCAGAGTACCAAGAGCTGCGGTGGCACAGTGATTAGAATCAGGGGTGGGTTCTAAATTTTTTTACTAGCAGTTCTGTGGGCATGGCTTATTTTGTGGACGTGGCTTGATGGTCATGTGACAATTATTTAGGATTTAGCAGAGGTACTGGTCTACCAGGCTTTTAACTACTTGCAGAGCTGTACCGATCTACCCATTTATTTTTTGCAGGCACTGATCTACTCATGTATATTTGCAGGCACTGGTCTACTCATTTGTTTTCTTTTAACTCTGATCAGCTGTAGGGCGGCCCTTTGAAGCCTCACGGCAAGAGTTTAAACAGTTTTTTTCCTTCTAGCCATCAGCTGGCAGCAATAGATTGGGAGTGTTGCCAAATAAAAGATAAGAATAATATGGGGGGGGGAGCAGAACCAGTTCGGTGACATCGTATCGTCACCGCTACCGGCTCGGGACAACCGGGCCGAACCGGGAGGAACCCACCACTGGTTAGAATGCAGTACTGCAGGCTACTTCTGCTGGCTGCCAACTACCAGCAGTTTGGCAGATCAAATCTCACCAGGCTCAAGGCTGACTCAGCCTCCCATCCTGCCAAGGTCAGTAAAATGAGGACTCAGATTGTTGGGGGCAATATGTTGATTCTGTAAACCACCTAGAGAGGGTGGGAAAGTACTGTGAACTGTTATATATTGTAAATCTAAGAGCTATTGCTATTGCTAGAATCAGAACCTTCCTTTATTAAACAAAAAACAAAAAAAAAAAAACAAAAAACAAAACCGTGTCTTAACTAGATGACTTGAAGTTCTGTCCCAATGCCATAAAGGCCTGCTCTTGATCCCACTTCTAAGTTCAATTTCTGAGTGCCTATTAAAATAATGATTAAAGAAATAGTGTTCTTTTTAACAATTAAATGCACCTGCAACCAAAAAACAAATAAAAACAGATACCTATAAGAATAAAAGGTAGTGTGAGATGTACATTTACTAAATTTATGCAATCTAGTGTTGATTGTCATTTATGCCTTTTTCTGGCATTGTCTAGCTCAGTGATGGCTAACCTTTTTGCCATCGTGTGCCAAAAGTGGGGGGAGTGTGGTGGGGTTACATGCACGCGTGCCCACATCCATAATTCTATGCACCCCGCCCCCCCATGCCCCGCCCCCTGCTTTTGGCACGTGATGGCACTGTGGGCTTAGTAGGCCCATTTTTTGCTCTCCCCAGGCTCCAGAGCCTTTCTAGGAGCCTGGGGAGGGCAAAAACAGCCTTCCCAACCCCCAGAGGCCCTCCGGAGGTGGGAAACAGTGTGTTTCCTGACTTCTGGTGGGCCCAGAAGGCCCAAAAATTAGCTGGCTGGCGCATGCATGTGTGTCGGAGCTGAGCTCGCGTGCCCACCGATATGGCTCCACGTGCCGCCTGTGGCACCCGTGCCATAGGTTCGCCATCACGGGTCTAGCTGCTTTTTGTTGTCTAGCAAAATTTTGAAGAATGTCGCTTCCTGATGATGTCAAAATGATGATACAATAAATTGGCTTTCCTTGGATAATATTTGGCAAAATATTTATAGTACTACTGTTTATAAATAAACTGATTTTTTAAAATGGAATTTATTCATTGTCTCAAACTTAGACAGTTTGAGGCAGTTTACAGGTTCATATTTTTTACAATTAAAAATTGTAGATAATAATAATATAAAAAGAATATGCTATAAAATATAATATGGTACAAAAACCTACAATGCTTTCTACAGATAAATATCTTGTTATAATATTTATTACTAATAGGTTAATAGGGCTTAAAGAAGTAATAATTTTGGCCACAAACCTTTTTCAGTTACGGGTATGCTTATTATAAATAGTCTGTAGAAACACCAGGTAAGATATGAAAATTGTAATTGTTTAAAATTTACTATAAATGATAATTGTAACAGATTTATAAACCTATAAATATATTTTTGTTGAAAAAAAAGGAGAAATTATTTATACATTGGTGGGATTTAGTTTCTCTGATAGGATTCTAAATATGAGGAATCATAGGCACAGAACACTGTTTTTTTCACTGAACAATATCAGTTAATAGTAGAAACGTTTCACTTAATAATGAATTAATTTCTTTTTTGAGAGAGGAAGGAATCTTTTTTTCATAAAAATATATTTTGTTTTGCTGAAAAGTGTGGTAGAATGTCAAATTATCCTTTAATAAATGGAATTGAACTTCCCCATTCCTATGTTTTATTTAAGGATGAAATTTCTGTCACCGTTGTCCTAGATAAAGCAATATTTATGCTTATCTAAATCACATTAGAATTTTATGGTTCTGAATATTTTGGAAGTTTTAAAGTGATCCTCAGAACACTTTTGTATACTAACTTCTCATACTTGTAATAACAACCATGCAGACTTGCTGAGAATCAGGTGGAATGTATAAATTTAATATATTATTATAGTTGCTTGCATAATCAGCCAGATGTTTAGACTGCATTGGGCATTTTTATCCACCCTTCACATTTTCACAAAACCTGGGATATGAAGATTGTTCTGCATGGTTCTGATGGTTTAGAGCAGGGTCTCCAAACTTAAACTCAATATTAAGACTTGCGGACTTCAACTCTGGCTGAGGAATTCTGGGAATTGAAGTCCACAAGTCTTAAAACTGACAAGTTTGGAGACCCCTGTTTTAGAGATATCATCAGGAGATGATATTCCAATTATTACATTTACAATTGATGGTTGGTGATTTTGTTAATGCCGATGGTGTTCAAATGGTGTTTCAAATGTTCAGGGATTGCACCCAACATGCCTATTATTGGTACTATCTTTATTTTATTTGGCTTTTTTTTCCTACTATCGTACTACCAATTGTATGTTTTTATATTTGTGATTTTCTCCCATTCTTTCATTTTGATTCTTCTGTGTCTAGCTATTATAACACAGTTATATGTTGGTAATCTTATCAACAATTGTTGGGTTTGGGGTATTATAGATACTTGCTTGTTTGAATATTATCATCTGAGAACAGTTTAGCCTCTTCATTTTCTATTACTTTATCTATTTTGTGGTTCCACCAGTTCTTGCTTATAGGTAAATGTTATTTCTTGCAGATCTCCCAATTTAACGTTTTTCTATTTTGTCATGCCATTGTCTGTAGTCCACCTGTGCCATCTTCTTGCAACAAGTAACTTGGTGGTCCACTATTTCTTCAGCTTTTTTGCACAGGTGGCATTTGCTGTCTCTTGCTGTCTTCTCAATTCCTGCTTTGTAGGCTTTGTATTGTTCTTAAGGCTTGGTCTTGTGTAGCTAAAATTAGTCTCTGTCTCTTTCTTCAACTTTCCTACTCCCATTGACAGGTCTTCTTTCTGTTGTTGTTATGTGTGGTGAATCTACAGTTTGTTACAGTCTAAGACTGATGGAAACTTACTCTTAAGTTAAATTAAGTCTTAATTTAAGTCCTAATCAAGAACCTAAGAATTATTATTATTCACATCAGAAAACGAGAGACATTTTACATGCACAGTTAAGATATAAACCCGACCATATTTATGTTATTGGAATTCTATGATCCTTTCCACACTTGGGGACTTCAATGTTAACTGGTAGTACAGTGGACTAAAGCACACTGTTATTAACACCAGCTGCCTGCAATTACTGCAAGTTCGAATCTCACCAGGCTCAAGGTTGACTCAGCCTTCCATCCTTTCTAAGGTAGGTAAATTGAGGACCCAGTTTGTGGGGGCAGTAAGCTGACTTTGTATAAAATATACAAAAGTATAAAGGCTATTGCTTAGTGCATTGTAAGCCGCCCAGAGTCTCCAGAGAAGGGCGGCATATAAATCAAATTAAAAAACAAAACAAAACTGAAAGCAGTTTGATAGCTTATAATTTTCATGGTTTTTCATACAGCATTTTGTATCCCTTTGAATTATCTTTTGGGAAGGTTTCAAGGAACTGTGGTGGGGAAGAAACAATGGAAACATCCTCTTTCTATAAACTTTCTCAGAAACCACCCAACATTTATAAAGAGACCGACTTTCTCTTAAATATTCCTTAGCTACTAATTGAGTGTATTTCCACACATGCATCCAACTTACCTTCTGATTTAAATATCAAATCTGCCCTGACTGCTCAATACATGGGATTTTTCTTCCAAATTCTTCTGCATATTACCAGCATTCACATGTATCACAAAAAAGCGTGAGAAAGGAAATTCATTTCTTTGAGCCACATAGCAAGCATCCTCAGTCTCTTTCAAAGCCTGAGCAAGCTCTCATCCAAATTAAACTATCCCTGCAATTTTGCATTCTTTTCTTAATTTATCCAATATGTAATAATTCACAATTAACATATCTGACACATTCTTCTAATGCACAGTTAAATAATTATGTAACTCAGTTGGGAAAGTATATGGGCCAAAGAGAGTTCCTTTTAAGATATCTCTGAATAAAACACACAATCTAGGTACTGAAATATATGAACATTCTCTGCAAAAACAAAACAAAACAAAACAAAAACTGAATAAAGACAGATATTTAAAATATGGTTATACTTGCAAGACACTACTGATTATTCCAGAGAGATCTCCAGATACACAAGATGTTGTTTATCCGGGAAACAGCAAAGTGCGTGCGGCTTTTGTTTCAAGTACTACATTTCTTCCAGAGGAAAGTGTATGGATTAGGTTTCTGTTTGCATTTTTGTAAGCAAAACTGACTCTATTATATTGTATTCAAAGAAGGAATATGCAACTTAAAAAGGACAGGTAAGAAGAGGTTAGCAAGCAACTGCAGCAAAGGCTTCTTTATACACTTTTCTTGTCTTACAAACTGTTGTAAAATGCAACACTGATAACATAATCCAAGTAGTGTATTCCCTATATCAGGGATATTTGAAACAGGAATATTTTGAAAGACAACTGATGAAAAAATATCAAAGAACCATGAATACTTACAGTCTTTTTGTAAACCCAAGAAATTTTTATTTTCCTGACAATACATGGGGAATTGAGCTCTTCAAATATTCATTAAAATATCTGAACCTTCTTGTCATTAGGCATCTAGATTTGATTGCAGAAAATAATTTACGATAAAGTGAAACTGGGAAGATCCTATCCATGTTCCACTGAATCACAGTGTTTAACATGTGAGCTTCCATCACTATTTTCAAAACTAACTTATCTCACAGTATTATTGTTTTGAGGACAGAATAGGGATGGACATCTTTTCCAAACTGAGAGTTACAACTCAGTATAGCAGACGATAGTAGGCTTTGTGGTGTGATGTGGTGATGTCACTGAAATAGGCATTGCCAAATATTTCAGATCGTAACATCTTGCTGCTGAAAGTTTTCTATTTTTGCAGCAAATTTCAGCAATGCAAATTTGTGGTATTTTGATAGAGCAAATGGGATGTAGGGACTACCTACTAATCTAAGGCACAATTCACAGGCTGCTTCTGTCTTCTAAGAACCCTCCATTTGTGTATTTTGAATTTCTAGAAGAAAGGTGGAATATACAAGTAATCCTAATCACGATCATCTAGTGAAACTAAGTATCTTGAATTATAGTTTTTATTCACAGCGACAATCTTGGCTAGAAATTCTAGAAATTGTAGCTCTCGCTTTTGATATACAATATACCAGCTATAATATGATTATATTCAATATTAAAACATGCACTTTCACAATCTTTTTCTCAGTATATGTTACCAGATGTAAATGTGTTAACATTGTGCAATGTTAGAAGACTATTAAACATAAAACAATTTAAATCACAGGCTTCAGTTCCTATAATACTATTATAACTTTCTAATATTACATTTATTAAGGTACAAACTCAGCAAATGGATCCCAGAAGCATCGTACATCTTGATTGAGAAACATGTACCCGGTTTGGGACTGAGAACAGGAATACCCTATTTAAAAACTGAACTGTTACAGAATAAACAAATGTGGGATTCTGATTTATTGAACAACCAATCAATCGGATCCCTTCTTTCTGTTCAAAACCCCACCCTTTAAAAAAAAATGAAGTCAATTGTTAATTTTATTTTTGCATACTTTTCCAAGACAACCCAAGGATGGGAAGGAAAATGAAGTGTGTATGTGTTTATATGGGAAACAAAAGTCTCATCCTTGAGTCACTTAGGCAACCCATGCAGGATAATAACTTCTCAAAGGCAGTTCTAAAGCTCAATCCCAGATGTGTCACTTTCACCAAATGTCAATGAAATGCTTCAGTAACTTGAGAAGCCCAGTGTTCCACCATTCCTAGCAACTCTGAATTTGTCTTCTCTAGGCTACAAATATACACAGAATAAATCCACTGCCAAAGGAAAGGTTTTTGGTGAACAGAATTGCCTGGTGCTGAACAATAATGTTAGTTCATTCTCAACTTGCTTCATCTTGTCAATGAATTTTTTTAGTTTAACAGGAACTAAACAGGAAGCAAGGGTTTAAAATGGCTTAATATTGTAAATGGATAAAGAAAAGTATATGCTTCAAATGACCAAAATCTTTTTCTTAAGGAATATTGAATGACATTTATTATTTTATGTATGTTATCCAGGATGAGCACACATCACAACATATATCCCATCAATCATATATTGGCCTCCTAGGAATGCAGTGGTTAAATAATTGGATTAAGGCTATGGAGCACCAAATTTAGAACAACCTTAGCCGTAGAAGTTCACTTTGGTCTCCTTTCCTTCCAGTATTACAAATATTATCTCTGCAGAATGAATATTCTACAAGATTAAATACCATTTAAAAAATTGAAATCAAGAACAACTATAATTCACAAATTACTCTTTATAGGTAAACACTGAATTAATCTATTTAGCATGCCCTCTCTTGCCTGTATATCTATTACCAAAAGTTTATAAAGTAGTACATTGTGTTACTGTTTTTTCTTCTTATTTTAATTGCATTCTATTGATTAAGTAGATTATTGTTGTAAACTTCTGAATTGCCAGACTTTGTAACATAAAAGAAGAAATAATTTTCCAATATTTGGGTAGATAAATTGTTTGAAAGGATCTATAAGTGCAAAGAAGTCACAGTAGTAATATGTAAACCTGATTACACAAATTGGTATAGTGCACCAAGACAGATTACAATACTTGGTTCATATATAAATATCACCATGGACAAGTTCATATATCACATTAGGATCAAAACAAAACAAATTAACTACCAAATGTATGAACTACTGCAAAGAATGAACCCAGCCACTAAGCCTAACTTATCGAAAGATGGAATGTGGAAAAAGCCTGTAGACCTTCAAAGTACCTACCTGAAACTGTAATGATTTCGAGTTTCAAACATTATCACAAGGATTACAAAATAAAGATTATTTCCTATATAAGACACTATGAAATCCAGCTATTGCTTGAACAAGCTTACATTTAGAGCCAAACTATACTTGGAAAACCTGGATAGTTTTTCTAAAGTTGGAAATCATTCTACTGTACTAGGGGAAAAAACTGTCAACAGTAATATAGTTACTACTGCGAAGTGCTGTTGATTCTGTTACCAGCTTTGCAACAGGATCATATTGTAGCACTTCTGAGCCTCTTTCCAAATCTCTTAATATTCTCACACTAGGCAGACTGGTTTCAGTATTCCGCCCTCTCTGCTTGTGGCTGATGTAACTTGTAGAACATTCCTAAGATGGCTTCAGACGAATGAGTTTAGGCTAACTTTAATGACCCTCAACTGCAGCCATTTATCAAACCTAAAATCTTAATGCTACAGATGGTATAGTATATTGCCACATGCTAGAAAAAAATAATTTAGTGAATACATTCCTTTTCTAAAATAACATACCTTAGACACTAAAATTCCTCTGTAGCATTGGTACCTTTGACTATAGTGAGAGATTCCTGAAAACTCTTAGACACTCTAGAGCTGTGATGGTGAACCTATGGCACGCATGCCACAGGTGGCACCCAGAGCCATATTGGTGGGCACACGAGCGTTGCCCTAGCTCACCTCCAGCACAAATGCGTGGGCCGGCCAGCTGATATTTGGGCCTTCCAGGCCCACTGGAAGTCGGGAAACGGGTCAAAATGGGCCTCCAGGGGGGTGGGGAAGGCCATTTTTGCCCTCCCCATGCTCCAAAAAAGCCTCTGGAACCTGGAGAGGGTGGAAAACAGGCCTACCAGGCCCACCATGCCATTGCATGCCAAAAGTGTAAGGAGTGGGGGTGGGGCGCAGGGCACATTGAATTATGGGTGTGGGCAAGCACGCGTATGCCCTCCCTTGTGCTCCCCCCACTTTTGGCACGTGATGGCAAAAAGGTTAGCCATCACTGCTCTAGAGCAACGCAAGAAAGGGTAAGCACATTTCTGCATAGGAATATAACTCATTCCCACAGTGGCGCAGTAGTTAGACTGCAGTACTGCAGGCTACTTCTGCTGCCTGCTACCTGTCTGCAATTTGGCAGTTCAAATCTCACCAGGCTCAAGGTTGACTCATCCTTCCATTCTTCCGAGGTGGGTAAAATAAGGACCCAGATTATTGTGGGCAGTATGTTGACTCTGTAAACCGCTTAGAGATAGCTGTATAGCACTGTAAAGTGGTATATAAGTCTAAGTGCTATTGCTATTCCTCAAATATGTCTTGGTACCATTTATTTAAGGATCTGTTATTGTTTTTGGACATCATCCTTTTTTACTGATGCATTTAATAGTACATTTCAGAACCTTTCCAAAGGAGAGATCAGAACTGTCAAAACCATTAGCTGATCATCCTGGTAAACAGCTGTTAGAGCAATGTAGACAATGCACTTTAATTTTTATGAAATATTCAGAAAAGTGTGGAAGATCTAAACTACAAGCATGTAAAAGGCTAAATCTGAAGATGTCTACCACTAACTCTCATATGGTGTGAATTGTTTAACTATGGCTAAATGAATAAAGATCAGTAGCTGGAATCAAACATGTTAAGATAAAACCAGACAAATCATACTATAATGTATCATAACTACGAATTCAGCAGTTTACTAGATTAGTAAGAATATTTTACCATTGATCAAACTTAAGTATTTTGGTAAGGTGGCTGAAATCAAGTTTCAACTATTCATTTAGTGACTGCTTGAAGTTACAAAGGCACTGAAAAAAATGACATGACTATTGCACCACCCCCATGGACAGGCAATAAAAAAAATTGGGTGCTTGGCAATCAGCATTTATTTATGAAGGTTGCAGCTTCCTAGCTAGCTTCTGACAAGCAAAGTCCATTGGGAAAGTTGGATTGACTTAACAACTGTGTGATTCACTTAATAATCAAGGTCATGACAAGATAGATCATAAAATTGGGTGTAAATCATTTAACAGTCACCTTTCTTAGCAGCAGAAATTCTAGTTCAGAATTTAAGGACTTTCTATACAAATTTAGCAGTGTTGATTTTATAAAATATCCTGAATGATCTGGAACTCATTTGATGCTATTTAATTTCTGTGCATATTATTATTATTATTATTATTATTATTATTATTATTATTATTAATTAAATTTATATACTGCCCTTCTCCTACTGGACTCAGGGCGGTGCACAGCCAAGTAAAAACCATACCAAAAAATACCAATACAAAAAAAAAATACCAATACAAAATTTAAAAGAAATTTAAAAGAATTATACACTTTGGCCGAAAATGTTTAAGATCTTCCAATTAAAACCCATTATACAGTTAAAAGTCTAGTATCTCAAAAAAAAAAGGGGGGGGTTACGCCAGCCCTGCTTGTTGGAAAAGAAAAGTTTTTAGGGCACGGCGAAAGGCCCGGAGATCTGATATCCTTCTAATCTCCGAGGGCAAGTCGTTAGAACATTCATTCCTATGGAATCATCTCTTTATAGCTAAATTAGTTGAAATTGACATTTATGATCATGTTGCCTGATCTGAAGGGAAAGTTGATTACTGTATGCTACCTAGAGTTACTTTTCATGAGATGGAAAGTTATATAAATGTAATAAATAAATAAATAAATAAATAAATAAGAAGATACATGGCATTGCAATTTGGTTGTATAGCGTATACCACCAGAACCTGATAGTACTTTGTTAGCAATTGCCACACCATTCAGAACGGTCCATGTGTGGAAGCAATTTAAGGGATTAGAGATATAGAATTTTAGTAGTAGTAATTTTACTAACCAGAGAAAAGTAGAAAAAAGTCATTTTTTTCAGTGCCATTGTAACTTCAAGCCATCACTAAATGATTGGTTGAAACTTGAGGACCACCTGTGTAAGTCAAAGTCATGGAATTGGAACTGTTTTCTGTTTCTTCTGTTGTGTCATCTCATAATCCTCATGTACTATTGATGTCATCACTACTTTGGCCTTTTCAGTTCTGACAATTCAATCTTCTGTCCTGGTAACAAAAGTGATCGTTCCAAGAAAAAGTAGTTGCCCGCTCCTGCTGCCAACCTATTTTTATTCTCCAATTTAGCAAAACTATGATAGGTTTCCTTTAAAAGTCTTAAAGGAAATCTCTTATACACAGTCTTCAGCATGCCTTAAAGTTTAAGTCAATGGCAGCAGCTAGATAGAGTTTTGTTAGCTTGCGAAAAATAATCATGATCATAAGTTGGGTGACAGTGACAGATTCACTGGCATGTTCAAAAATTGCCATGCTGGCTTTGCAGTCAGAGTGAAATGAATACTATGATTTGTCTTTTTATATTACATCTGTCTTCACCCTCAATACGTCTGACAATCACGTAATCCTCCATCTGGAAGCACTTCTGCAGTTAAAAGCAATTTACTGTATGTTCTTAGATACTGGGTTCCTGGAAGCCACTGTATTCATACTGACTTTGTGGATAGTAATATAAATAATGTGTGTTTTTTTTAAAAAATGCAATCAGTCCGACTTGGCAAATACTGAACTGATGGGTGCATTTGGGGTGGGGGACATTAGAGAACTAGGAGAGGGGGGAAAAACATGCCAGACTGAAAGTTGTATATTCTGTATCAAATTTACCCTGATAGACAGATTAAATGGACATATTACCTTTGAAGTTATATGAAATTTGAGACTGACTTATCTCCCCTCTTTAAAATTTAATTAAGGGCTTTTTCCTCTTTGGAAACTGTTTAAGAAGCTTTCAAATTAGGTTAGATTTCTAAATAAAGAAATCAGAATTAGATTATATATATATATATATATATATATATATATATATATATATA
>WNWU01013639.1:4918013-4955540 GCA_012654045.1 Ptyas mucosa
TTTGTATGTAGGTCTTTGGTTATTCGGGTTTTCTCCCATGTAAAATTGGAAGTGTCTTGGCAACGTTTCGACGAAACTGCCAGTGGGGGTGGGAGCTGATTGGGTGGGAGCATGGCTGTGTTTTGATTGGGTGGGGGCACAGCCAGGCCCCACCCAATCAGAACACAGCCATGCTCCCACCCAATCAGCTCCCAATCCCACCCCCACTGGCAGTTAAAAGGAAGAAACAGCTGTGATCACACATTGCTCCTGGAAGCACGAAGCCGAGAACACCAGCCTGTAGATGACGAATGAGACTTCGTCGAAACGTTGCCAAGACACTTCCAATTTTACGTGGGAGAAAACCCGAATAACCAAAGACATACATACATACATACATACATACATACATACATATATATAAAATATATATGAGAAACGTATTGAGTTACTAGTCATTGTCCTGTCTACTGAATCGTAAAAGTGCAATAGACAATTGCACTATCTTCTGAAGATATCCCACCCTGAAGTACAACATTTGTGAGGTAACATCAGGATTTTGAAAGAACTTTAGATATTCTCTGAGACTCCATTAGCTAAAGTGTTATGTTCCTATTCGTCACTGCAAGGTTAAATAAGGAACTGGGAAGTCTACATAAGATGTGTGCTTTGCATGAAGCGCATCTGATCTGACTTGGCATCTTAGGCTAGTGCAAGTTTTAAATAAATTAGAAACCATTGTTTTGTGTGCTGTATGAACATATTCTTGTGGGCTGCCAAAGAGGACATGGTTTGTAAACCATGAGCTATGAATTCAAGTAGAAACTCTTGATTTGTAAAAGGAATATGTTCTTGGATTCAAAATATTGCAGCTACAAATATTCCTTTTTGTGGGGGGGGTGTTTAGAAACTTGCTTTAAGAAATGCCAAATCTCAGCCAGCAGGTTCGGTACACAGATATACAATTTGGGTTTTATGGCAAGAACAAACATTATCTAGGGTATACAAGAACAAAATTGAATTTAAAAATGGAGGAAGTAAAGCATCTAGCAAGGAAGAACATTAAAGGAGGATATGGCTAAAGGAATGACCTCCCTTACAGTACTGAATAGGTTGAGAGATGGAGTGTAAAACTAATATGTTCATGTGGAGACTCTGAGTAGATAACAACATGCTATGAGAGACACAGAGTCCGGCCTATCTGTGTTTTGTCAGCTACTACAAGAAACATGTACCGATAATGACTTATATTTGAGCAACAACAAATCCAAAAAGGTGGCTTCATTCTGGCAGTTTAAAGTTTGATTGACATGAAAGAAGATGACCATGTCCATTTCAATCTAGACTAATAGGAAGTGCAGTTAAAATCCCTTTTAAAAAAAGGGCACTTTTTATCATTATTATCAACGATAATAATGAAACTTCAATACAGATTCTGTGGGATACGACAAAAGCCTATATGAGAGGGCTAGCGATTAAGTATATAGTGGGGAAGCAAAGACAGAAACTTAAGGAGAGGGAAAGGTGGATAGTGAAGGTGCGGGCTGCAGAGAGTAATTTACAGATTAACCCACTAGATGTCAAAGCTAAGGAAGCAGTAGACACAAGTAAACATCAACTCATACTATTAGACCAGGAGGAAATAGCACATAAACTTAGACTGGCCAGACAACATCACTTTGAGCATGCTAATAGGGTGGGCTGGTGGCTTACTTATAAAGTAAAGAAGGAAAGGGAAAGTAGGCAGATAGATCAACTACAGGAGTCATATGGATAGATAATGAATGGAAAAAAGGGATTGCACAGGAATTATTTTCACAACTTTAGGCTAATGAGCAGGTGTCAGATGACAAAATTAAGGAATATTTGGAACATTTGGATCTTCCCAAATTCCCAGATTCAGTCAAGGACCTGTTGAATAAGGAGATCACGGAACGGGAGACAGAGATTGCGATCAAGAGGCAGAAGGCTGGTAAAACTCCTGGTACTGATGGCTTACCTGCGGAAATTTATAAAACCTTTACAGATCTGTTTATAAGCTATATGAAGGAAATTTTTAATATGGTGTTGATGGAGTCTAAGGCTCCCAAGTCATGGCTAAAAGCCTATATTTCTCTAATACCGAAGGAAGGGACGGACCATACTCTGATACATAACTATAGGCCCATCTTACTTTTAAACGCCGATTATAAAATTTTTGCAAATGTAATGGCAGCTAGATTTAAGAGATACCTTAGCGAATTCATTCATATAGATCAAAATGGTTTTCTACCTACCAGACAGTTGAAAGATAATGTACGAATTATAATGGATGCCCTGGAATACTACGACGCCTACCCTGAAAAGCAGGTGGCGTTCCTCTTTCTGGACGCACAGAAAGCCTTCGACAGGGTCAGTTGGAATTATCTTATAGCACAATTGAGATACATGGAAGCTGGCGACTACTGTATTTCATGAATGCAATCCAGGCAATTTATAGTCAACATAAAGCTAAGATTCTGGTCAATGGAGAAGAGTCGGATGAGGTGACAATAGCAAAGGGACTGAGACAAGGTTGCCCACTTTCTCCATTGATGTTTATATTTACTTTAGAACCTTTGCTTAGGTTAATAAGACAGGATGTGGGCATAAGAGGGCTAAAGATCAGAGAACACGAATACAAGGTCCAGGCGTTTCTGGACGACCTGGTCTTTGTTCTGAAAGAGCCACTAACCTCTGGTTGGCAGCTTATTGACAAGATACAGAAATTCGGTAAAGTAGCTGGATTACAAATAAATTGAAAGAAAACGAATATTATGGTTAAAAACATAACGGAAATACAAAAATTAGAACTACAAAACACTTTGGGCCTCCAGGTAGTTCGTAAAGTTAAATATTTAGGGATTTGGTTGTCAGAGAGATGCTCCTCAATAAAGGCAGATAACTATTTAAAATTAATTGAGCAATTAGACAAAGATTTGGAGAAATGGGGCAGGCTACAACTGTCATTAATTGGACAGATAGCTTTAATCAAGACTCAGGTCCCAGTTAGATTGGATAAAACCTTTTTTAGGAATCTGGATAGGGTTACTAATAGATTCATTTGGCAGGACAAGAAGCCTCGAATTAAGTTGAAAGTGATGCAGAAACGGAAAGAACAAGGTGGGTTTGGGGTCCCAAATTGGAAGTATTATTACAATGTGGCGGTTTTGGTTTGGGTTTGTGAATGGATCACACTACAAGGGAAACATTTGTTAGCAATTGAAGGCCATGATCTCCAACAGGGGTGGCATGCCCACCTATGGTGGGAAAGAGGTAAATCCCCAGCATACTTCACTAAACATCACGTGCGAGGAGCTCTGATTGAAAGTTGGATGGAAATTAGGAAAACATATTATAATAAGGTACCACTCTGGGTCTCAACTGTGGAACCTGTGAGCTATCCGATTTTGTATAACCCAGAGAAAAAAATTGACTTGTAAAGAAATATTAGATTCAAATGGGAAGTTAAAAACAAAATTGGCAATTCAGGAACAAGGAGTGAACTTAAGAGTGGTGGATATATATGCAAATTAGTAGTAAGTATATGAGAGATAGACAGAGGCTTGGGATTAGCCGAAAGGTGCAGACTTTGGATAGGATTTTACTGGGGGTGGATGAAAAGGTGTTAACTAAGTGCTATAAATTCTTTATAGCTATGGAGGTAGCTGAGGAAGGTGTGAAGATTTCGGTTCATGCCTGGGAGAAAAATCTGGGTCATTCAATAGATCCTTAGAGGTTGAACGAAATTTGGACTAAGAATATTAAACTAACCCGGTCAATAGCATATAAAGAAAATATATATATATAAAATGGCATATCGATTGCATTTACCACCAGCCAGACTAGCCAAAATGTTGCCTGGAATACCCTCAGTCTATTGGAAATGTGGTGTTAAAGAGGGCACATACTTCCACCAATGGTGGACCTGTCGAGAGGCAATGAAATTTTGGAAGAATATTCAGAAATGGCTTAATGAGATGTTGGGGCAGCGTATACAACTGCGTCCTGAGGTATTTTTATTAGGGATAAGACTCGAAAATGTAAACAAAATGACATGGTACCTGTTGCTACATATAACAATAGCTGCAAGATTGGCATGGGCCCAATATTGGAAGATGGATGTCAGCCCACCCAAACAAGTAGTAATACAGAAGATAATGAACTGTGCGGAATCTGATCGGCTTACTATGACACTGAAAGGATGAGGGGACACAGACTATTATATATCTTGGAGTCAATGGTATAATTGGATGTCAAACCGAGCGGCAAACTGAAGTATATGATAACATGTTATTTGGTAAACGTAACAGATTTTTCTTGGCTATTTTATGTATGTAATGGGACAATTTTACTTCCTTCTCGCACTGTGATGTAGACCACTATAGATTTAATGTTTGTTTGATGCATAAGATAATATTAAAAAAAAATAATTAAAAAAGGACACTTTCCCATTAAGATAGGGGTTTTTTTTTAGTTGGGGAATTTGGTCTATTCCAGAATTAGGGAATTATTATTTGATAAATACAGCTAATGAAGCAGCTACAGTTTCTTACTATAATTCAAAAAGGGAACCTAAGCAGTCTTGTTATATAAAGGAGTTAAAGGCGCACTTTTCATTTATTTCTATTTCTTTTCACTCCAGTGACATTTATGGGATGGAAAAGGCCTAGTTAATGCTTTGTTCAGTTTAGTTTATATCTAAAATAATCTGAGCAAAATCTTGCGGAGGGCTGAAAAGTGAGACTAAGAAGAAAAAGGCTTTCAAAATGTTTCCTTAATAGTTAAATAACACAATCTCCACTTACCTTCCAACTTATTTTATTTTTGAATTTTATTTATTACATTTATATGACTGCCCTCCTTACAAAAAGCAAGTCTAGATGACATACGGCAATCAATTTCAGGTTTTTATGCTATCTTTATTAGTTTATAAATAACTAAGGATGCCAAACATATCCAATACGCCTTCCTCCTATTTTCTCCACAACAACAATCCTATGAGATGGGTTGTACTGACAGAGAGTGACTGGCTCAAAGTCACTCAGCCTGGCTAAGATGGGACGTCAGAATCTTACTGATTAGAGCAACTTGAGTGACTATCAAACCTGTTGTTTGTGAAGCATATATGATAATAGTGATGATAACAATTATCAAAATAGTAATTGTAAAACTAACTAACGGCATAAATGTAGAATCACATTTACAAGTCAACACTTTGATAATACTATCACATTTCAAAATATAGGAAATGTATACACGTTAGCAAATTTATCTATTAACTATATATTATTATAGTTTATAAAATATAATAATATACATATACATATATATGTACATTATATATACATATAATACACAATATTATATACATTATATATACATTATATATACATATAATATATATATATAATACCCAATAAAAATAAATATAATAAATGAATATTATTATATAATAATAAAAAATATAATGATGCATGTATACCGATGTCTATACCTTACTATAACTCCAATCCAATTTGGAGTTGAATCCAATTTCTCTATTTCTGATTTGCAAAGTGTAATGAGTAAAGTATTGAAAGGCTGTGACTACCGTGTTTCCCCGAAAATAAGATCCTGCTTTATATTTTTTTGAACCCTGAAATAAGTGCTTGGCCTTATTGCCATGTGCTCAAAAGCCCGATTGGGCTTATTATTAGGGAATATCTTACTTTGGGGGAAACAGGGTATTATACATAAAGTTGTAACCATTAAGGTCATAGAGTACATTTCATTGTCACGCAGCATTAACAAAAGTTGTATTTTGCACTATAGGCATTTCTTCCTTCATTTGACAATTACTTAGATATATGTCTTATTAGTACAAAAATGCTTTAAATATAGAAATATATCTAACATGGAAAATGCTTAAGTAAACTTATCAAATGTATGATACATGAAAGTTTGCTATTTCAAAATTAGATAAAAAATGTTTTCTCTTTGTTCTAATTAAAATGTACTTTCCGTTTATTTATTTTACTGATTTTTTTATTATGGTGTATTTTCATAATTAATTCATCTTTCAAGTAATTTAAAATAACTATATTACATAATCATTAAAATTTATCCTTCTGCTCTTTCCATTGCATAGCATATATAAGTGTGTGTGTGGGTGAAATATGAAACCAATTTGTTGGTACCTGCTGCTGCAGAGGATGACTATAAAAGTATTATTGTATACATGTCCTGATTTGGCTTCCTTTTAGCATTTGGTTGGTGCTGGTACCTATGCTTCTATCGGGATATGGAAGCTGTACATTCATAGCAGTGGTGGGTTTCAATTTTTTTTAAACTACTGGTTCTGTGGGTGTGGCTTGGTGGGCTTGGCATGGCTTGGTGGGCGTGGCTGGGTGGGCATGGCAGTGGAAGGATAGTAAAATCTCCATTCCCACCTCACTCCAGGGGAAGGTGGGCAAAATCCCCATTTCCTCCCAATCAGCTGGGACTTGGGAGGCAGAGAACAGATGGGGCAGGGCCAGTCAGAATTTTTACTACAGGTTCTCTGAACTACTTAAAATTTCCTCTACTGGTTCTCCAGAACTGATCATAACCTGCTGAAACCCACCTCTGATTCATAGATGCTCTAAGCACCTGGATTCATACAAGCTATCCAATCCTGTGTAGCAAACAAGTAAAAACATGAACATGCACAGTGGCTCTTTTTTATTGTCCTATTAAAAATATAAGACCATTGTTTGTACTACTTTAATGTACTGAATTTCTGGCTTAAAGCAGAAACAGAAATTAATTAATTTGCAGAATACCATTTTATAAACATATTCTGCATTTTAAGTAATATAGCCTTTCTTTTCTATGAAAACAATAAAACATTTTAAAAAGCATTTATGGAATTTAATTGGTGCCATAAATATTTCAATGCAGAAAAAGAATCATATAAAGCATGATTCAAGCATGTCATTGGTTTTTTAAAAATATAAATAAATGTGAATTATAAAATGTTTAAATCATCCTAATGACAAATTCTTCAGTTTATGTATAAATAAGAGCTCTTAAAATTGTCATTCTTTTGGAAAAGCATGACCCCATCCAATGCTTGCTTTGAACACTCACAAGAATTTTTTCCCCATTTCAACTCACATTTGTATTCATATGAAGTTTTGGTAATATCATATTCTCAGTTTCACATTAATTCCAATGGGATCTTCCAAATGTTTAAATGCCTAAAATAGCTTTTCCTAGACTTGTGCAAATTATTTTAAATTACACAAATATTTTTAATATGTCTGGCTTCTGACAGAACATCAGTATATAAAGGAGGATGGCACAAGCTATTTTTCTGCCAACTTTTTCCATTTCCTCCTTCCATTCCCACTTTTTCCTTGAAATAACCAACCATATTATTAGTTCAAAAACAGTGTTGCTTTCATGTATTTTGTGTTTTATTGAGTTAAGCATTTTATAGAACATACAGCTCCTAATTTGAGTTCCTCTGAATATCTGGAACTATAATTCAGCTTAATTTTGGCACTGAACAACATATGGAGATTCCTACACTGGAATATATTGAATACATAATAAACTGGATTCATAATACTTCTGTTAGATCAGGCGCAGGAAAGAAGACAAGACCAGCGGGGTCTGTTCAACAAGTTTTATTCAGCTCTTAACTAAGTCAGAACAGACGAACGGCTGTGCTGCCGGAGCCCTTTTTATAGCGCTCCGGCAGACCAGCCGTCCAATGACAGCGGTTTAACTTTCCCGCCCGGAGGATTAACCAATCCCCGGCCGGATGTCCTTATAAGGACATAACACTCCTCCCCCCCTAGATGAAACATGGTTCAGCTCGTGTCAATCAACAGACGTAGTCACGCAGGTAGGCGGGACGTCTGGAAGCCCTGCTCGACCTGCGCAGTTCATTCTGTTCTCCGTCGTCCGTCTGGAAGGTGGCTGCTCCGGTGTCCTCCGACCCTCGCCCCTGGGATGCCCGCCGCTGGGTCGTTGAAGGTGCCGGCCCTGCCCGTGCGCCTCCGGCCTTGCTGCTGGGCTGCGAAGTGGTCGTTGCAGGTACCGGCTCCGGTGTGCCGCCTCCCGACCCGCTGTTGGAATATATCTGCTGGTCCGGTTGGTCTCTTCCCTGTCCTGGGTGCCGATCGTCGTGGACCGGTAAGTCCCTTGGGTTTTTTATATTTTTTGCAAATTGTCCGTATCTTTTAGACTTGTGTTGGTCGACCCTGTCTGGGTGGTGCAGGTCGACCTGGTCGGGTCGTTGTTGCTTGGGACGGGGGTCAGCTGGGCGGAGGATTTCAGACGGGTGGTGTAGTTCTTGCATGCAGGGGTGTCGTAGGCCTCCCTCACCGGGTTGTTGTTGGCCCCCTCGGTTGGGCATGTCCCGGTCTACTGGCGTTCCCTGGAGTTCCCTGCCATCGGGGTGGCGTTGGGTCGCCTTGCCGAGGAGGCGTGAGTTTTCGTTGCCGTGGAGTCCCCTGTCTACTCGGCAGTTGCAGTACGGTAGCTGGTCTGCTGGCTGGCCGGTCATGTTGGGGTGGTACGGCCCTTCCTCGACTGGGTGTTGCAGGGCTACCTCACGAGGGTGGTGTTGTCCTGCCCTGCCCGGGTGGCGTTGCCCTACCTCGACGGGGTGGTTTTGGCCTGCCCTGTAGGGGTGTTGTTGTCCTACCTCGTCGGGGTGGTTTCGGCCTGCCTTGTAGGGGTGCTGTTGTCCTACCTCGTCGGGGTGGTTTTGGTCTGCCTTGTAGGGATGTTGTTGTCCTACCTCGTCAGGGTGGTTTTCGCCATCCCCTTCCCACCGCTTCCGGAGTTGGTCGATGTGACGTCTACAGACCACTCCATCTTGCAGTTCGACAGTGTAGGACTTCGGGCCGGTTGAGCTCTCGATTCTCCCTTTAAGCCATTTCGGCAGGCCGTGGAAATTAAGCGCGAAAACCGGATCTCCTGCGGAGAAGGCTCGGAGGGGGCGGCTCGCGGTTGCGGTGACCTCGGAGTGGTACAGGGGGTGAAGTCGGTCCAGGGGTGACCTCAGCTTCCTGCCCATCAGCATTTCGGCCGGGCTCTTTCTAGTGGTGGCATGCGGCGTAATATGCTGAATCAAGAGGAAGTTGTCGATCTTCTCTTGCCAATCGCCCGGCCCCATCCTGGCAAGGGCCTCTTTAGTGAACCTCACCATCCTCTCAGCTTGTCCGTTGCCAGCCGGTCTGTAGGGGGCAGAGAGGGCATGGCGAATGCCCAAACTGGCCAGGAACTCCTCCATTGGTTTCGAGGTCAGCTGCGGGCCGTTGTCGGAAACAAGGATGTCCGGCAGCCCGTGGGTAGCGAATAGTCGCCGGAGGGCTCTAATAGTGACTTCAGTAGTGATGGATGCCAGGGGAATGACCTCAAGCCACTTGGAAAAGGCATCCACCACTATTAGCAGGAACTTCCCTTGCATCGGGCCCGCAAAGTCTATATGTATTCGCGCCCACGGGTTGCTTGGCGTTTCCCATTCCGCAACAGGCGTTTGCGGAGGGGCGGGGCGGACTTCTTGGCACGGATCACATCTGGAGACCCAGTTCTCAATGTCTTTGTCCAGTGATGGCCACCAGACGTAGCTCCGTGCCAGTCCCTTCATGCGCACGATGCCAGGGTGCCCCTTGTGCAAAGTCTCCAATGTCTTTAGGCGCAAAGCCTGGGGAACCACAACCCTGTCACCCCACAGTAGGCAGCCCTTCATGGTTGACAGTTCCTGCTGCCTCTTTGCAAACGGCTTGAAGTCGTCGGTCAACGGTCCCGCAGGCCAGCCGCGCAGCACCCAAGACATCACTTGCTTCAAAGTCCGGTCTTTCTGGGTTACTGCCGCGACGTCTGCGGATGTGACTGGGCAAGCCAGGTCGCCATCGATGTGATGCAGTCCCAGGGTGGGGGCTGGGTCCTCCACTAAGTCCTTTGACGGGCATCTGCTCAAGGCGTCAGCGTTGCAGATGTTACTGCCCGGCCTGTGGCAAAGTTCGTAAGAGTACCCGGCCAAAAAAATTGCCCAGCGTGTCATCCTGGGCGATGAATAGTTAGGTGTGGGCTTGCTTCCCGACAGAAGGCCTAACAGGGGCTTGTGGTCTGTGATGACCGTGAACCTCCGTCCGTATAGGTACTCGTGGAAGCGCTTGATGCCCGCAACGATGGCCAGGGCCTCTTTGTCCAATTGGCTGTAATTTCTCTCGGCGCTGGACAGCGTCTTCGAGAAGTAGGCGATGGGGGCTTCCTTCCCGTCCGGGAACTGATGGCTGAGGACTGCTCCGACGCCGTAGGGGGATGCGTCGCAAGTCAATAGCAGGGGGAGCGTCTCGTGGTATTGGATGAGGACACTCTCAGAAGAAAGTAGGTTCTTGACAGCTCTGAATGCTGCGTCCTCTTCCTTCCCCCACCTCCAGGAAACCGCCTTCCCCAGCAAGCGATGGAGCGGTTCAGCCACGGAGGCTTTTTGTTTCAGGAAAACACTGTAAAAATTCAGTAGTCCCAGAAACGCCTGAAGCTCCGTCTTGTTTTGGGGGGCTGGAGCTTCATGGATAGCCCTAACCTTAGATTTTGTGGGGTGAATGCCGTTCTTATCAATGAGATAACCCAGGAACTCGACTTCCTGGACCCCGATGATGCACTTGTCTCTCCTGACTCTCAAACCCTTCTCCTTGAACCGCTGTAAAACCATGCGCAGTCGCTCAAGTAGTTGGGTTTTGGAGTGGCCGGAGATCAAGACATCATCGAAGTAAGGGACCGCCCCTGGAATGCCTTGAAGAAGGCGTTCCATGAGAGATTGAAAAATACCTGGGGCTGCGCTGACCCCAAATTGGAGGCGCGTGCATTTAAATGCCCCTCTATGCGTGACAATGGTTTGTGCCTCCGCAGTTTTTTCATCCACTGGCAATTGCTGGTAAGCTTGGGCCAGGTCCAATTTTGCGAATATTGATCCGCTCCCAAGTGAGTGCAGCAGATGTTGCACCACTGGAACCGGATATGCGCTCTGCTGGAGGGCCTTATTTATGGAACACTTATAGTCGGCGCAGATGCGCACAGACCCATCATGCTTCATCGGGGTCACAATGGGGGTCTCCCATGCAGCATGATCGATCGGTTCCAGGACCCCCTGGGCGACAAGCTTATCTATCTGGGCGTCGACCTTGGGCCTCAGGGCGAACGGAACCCTGCGGGGCTTAAGCCTAATTGGGGTGACATTTTTGTCCAAATTGAAGGAAATGGGTCTCCCCACAAATTTCCCCAGCTTACCATCGAAGACTTCCTTGAACTCTTCGATGATGGCGTCGAGTTCGTCCCTACGAATTTGATGGATCCCGCTGATAGACAGCCCCAATGGCTCGAACCACTCCATCCCCAGCAGGCTCGGGCGGTTTCGCCCCACGACAGTGATGGGTAGGACGCCCTGGAAGTCGTGGTAGGTGACCCGGAGCGAAGTCCTCCCCAGGATCTCAACAGGGTTGCCGCCGAAATCGACAAGACGGGCCCGTAGGGGCTTGAGGTCTTTCCTCGAGATGCCCGGTTTCAGGCGCTTTAACTGGTGCCAGTCCATGATGGAGTAGTTCGACCCCGAATCAACCTCCATAGAGCAGGGTGTTCCCTCCACGATCACGGTGGCATGGAACTTTGCGGCCGCATCGTCAATGGTGTGGATGCCGGAGGACAGCTGCTCAGTTCTGACCGCCGCGTAGCCGCCGCCTCGTTGCTGAGACCTGGTAGAGGACCGTTTGGATGGTCTCTGGTTGTCTTGCCGTTTCTCGCCCCAGCCGGGGGGAAACGGACCCGGGGTAGGTGCTTCGGCCCTGCAGGCTTCAGCGATGTGCCCCCGCTTGTTGCAGCGTCGGCAGATGGCGTCTCTCCAACGGCACTTAGCTCTGGCATGGCTTCCTTTGCAGCTGCCGCAGGGCTCGATCCGGGCGCCATCTTGTGTGCGCTCGCGACGGTTTTGGCGGGAGACCTTGTGAACGGCCATTTCGTCGTCGGAGCAGGAGCTGGCAGACGACTCCTCAGACGAGCTCTTAGGTTGGTGGTGCAATTTGTGCACCCCTTTAGCCCTACTCATGGCGGCAGCCGCCTTTTCTGAGATTTCGGCTGCGATTGCCTCCTCAACGACGTCTTTCAACGCGATCTTCTTTCGGCTGAGGAACTTACGTTGCAGTCCCATGTCCCTCATGCCGAAGACAATGCGGTCTCTGATGGCGTTCTCAACGTTGTCAAACTCGCAGTTTGACGCGAGTTGCCGCAGAGCTGCCACAAAGTCCTTGATGGGCTCCCCTTCCAACTGATTCCTTTGCTGAAAGGTGAATCTGTTGGCAATGGGAGTTCCAGTGGGAGCGTAGTGCTCCTTCAGCACGTCTTGCAGATCGGCCCAAGACATCTCCTCGATGTTCCTTGGGGACACGAGGTCGATGGCCATCTCAAGCACCTCGGAGCCGCAATGCGCTAGGAACAGGGCTCGTTTCCGTTCATCGGAGAGGTCTTGATAGTTGTTTCCCCGCAGAAACTGGCGGAAACGAACCAGATAGGAGGTCCATTTCTCCACTCTGGGGTCGAATTTAGAGATCGGAGCCATCGCGGCTTGTGACGCCTCCATCTTCAGTGACTTCAGCTCAGTGAGAAAACTCTCGATGAGTGACTTAGCTCCGCGTGGCGGTTCTTTTCAAAATCCTTCGTCGCCAGTGTTAGATCAGGCGCAGGAAAGAAGACAAGACCAGCGGGGTCTGTTCAACAAGTTTTATTCAGCTCTTAACTAAGTCAGAACAGACGAACGGCTGTGCTGCCGGAGCCCTTTTTATAGCGCTCCGGCAGACCAGCCGTCCAATGACAGCGGTTTAACTTTCCCGCCCGGAGGATTAACCAATCCCCGGCCGGATGTCCTTATAAGGACATAACAACTTCATTAGGCTAACCCTGCCCAAAGGACATGATCTAAGTAAGGTGATTCTGTAACACTATCTAAATGTACTCATTAGTAAACCTGAGTCAATTCAATGGAATTATTTCTAAATTAAATTACACCATTTTTCAAGAGGAGGAAACTGTATACAGAACTACTTCTATTTGAATTTAAGGGGCTAATAATAATTTGAATTATTGCTAGAATAATGAAATATATGATTGGGTAATTACAACAGCATGTGCAATTCCATTTTTTCTTTCAATTATATCTGTATTTAGTGATTTATAGATATAGGATTATGGCCTGGATAAAGATTATTTGGTTGAGTTTAGTGATACTAAAAAATTCAATATGACTTGGCCTGGAATTTGAATTTTCCACTGTGGAATACTTTGCTGTGATATGATATAAGTACAAATCATCTTAAAGTTTCTTCTATAACTTGAAATGTAAATGTAAAGATGTAGTTGACACCCAAAGATTATGGCTTTGCTATTCCTGTGCAAACATTCTTATGCTGAACATACTATGATAAAAATATAACCAAGATCCTATTTTTTTTAAATTAAGTCAAAACTGCATGTTCTCGATTAGTCTTCTCCAAATTGTCTTCCAGTTCCCATGATGCCTAGGTATCATCATTATTCTATGCAACCACATTGATATTTTACCAATTATTGTGTAAATGAAGATAGAGGCTCTTAGGCAATTTATTTATTTATTGCCTACAAAACATTAGTTGATTATTGAAAGTTATTGCTAATCAAATTAA
Organism: Ptyas mucosa; assembly: GCA_012654045.1. NCBI lineage: Eukaryota > Metazoa > Chordata > Lepidosauria > Squamata > Colubridae > Ptyas > Ptyas mucosa. Next base: position 4,931,702 of record WNWU01013639.1, read on the forward strand.
TTAAACATACTTTGGTGACTTAGCCCTCTTTTAGAGTCACTTCTCTTTTCCATTCATTTTTGCATAATAGTATTATCAACCACTTAGTAAGAATTCTAAGTGGCCCTCAAATATGTATAATATTGAATGTGGCAGCAACTAAATTACATAAGCAAATCTCTAACCTATCTTTAAATATCTAAACCACACTCATAAGACAACAGACCAACAATAAGCATAAATAATACCACAATGATATACAAAGAAGATTGGCTTCCTTCCAACCATCTTAATACATGCATACTACTCTACATTACTACTAGGAATACACTGTTTAACAATTAACAAGTGGAAATCATTTCTTTAAAAAGTATTCAAAAGTTTTTTTTAACTAACTTGGGAATGATACGCGAATCTCAGGAAGAAAAACTGAATTTTATAAATGAGGGGCCACCACTGAGAAAGGCCTACTGTACTTGCCTATGTCAACATGCCACATTCCAAATGATGAAAGACATCTCTGAAAACAAACAGACTTCTTCCAAACTCTTGCCAGAAAACCTTTTAAATACTAATTCCGAATTGAGCTGTGGGAAGTCTGCCCAAGACTAATGAGTCCTAGTCCATCACTTGGTGGATTAAATCTGAATACATTTGCATGTGAATAGCTATGAAGAAAATACTTCCTTTACTTTTTGAGAATTCCCATACAAGTTTCTAGGCAGCATTTCAGAAAAAAAAGGCCCTTCCTGAGTGCAAGGCAATGAATATCTTTTGTCATGGCACCTGGTACCAGTAACTTTAAAATAAATTTACACTACTGTAAAGCAACCCTGTTTTTTAGTATCTTGCTAACAATTAATCTGATTCATTTCAATATCCTGCAATTTTTTTATAATGTGGTCCTTTAATTTAATTTCTTTGTTTTATCTACTGAATAAACAATGTTATTATTCTTTTATTATGTCTTTGGATGCATTTAAAGTTAAGATTTTTGTACTATATATCAGTTTTTGAGCTGCTGTTTTAAGAAAGCTTAGTCAATTGCGTGTCTGTGTGTGTGTGCATGCAGGTTATCTACAAAACTGAAGCTGCATTCGTATTCCTGCTGATATGGGAATAAGATATTTAAAGGAACTAGATTCAGTGACACTGAATTGCATCTGGACTACACCATAAATCTGTTATTAAATCAAGGCTTACTTCGGATTGTACTCTAATTGAATCAAATTCTCTGATCCCTTGTGCAACACTTCTTCAAATTCTTGCCACATCATTGAGATACTTATGAAGCTTGTTCTACCTACAGTACTTGGTACTGCCACATTTAAAGAATCAACATTATTTAATTATTACAATCCTCATTACTAAAACTCTAAAATTATTGGGTATGCAGCAAGGCAAGAATCAGTGTAGCATCATCATGCTTATAAAAGTGCCTCTGATTTCACATTGTTCCAAAAATGTGTAACTGGAAAATGAAAATTGTGGTTGATTTTAATCCAGTGCTTGTTAAGTATGCTTACCTATTCAGAAAAGACCACAAATGAAAGCAGAGTGGGAGTGAACATTTCATGACAAGCATTTTATAAGCTTGTATAACATGCTATTAACATTCTGTTCATGTCCAACAGCCCCCCAAGGTTGCTTAGCTCTGTTACATACATATATATGTTGAATCTAAATAGCATTTCAAGTTGTCAAAATGAATGAAGCTAAATAGCACCACATGTTATCCAAAAAAGGTCTGGAATGTGTCTAACAATGGTTACTTCTGCTGTATTATCTATCATCTATCTATCTATCTATCTATCTATCTATCTATCTATCTATCTCTCTCTCTCTCTCTCTCTCTATCTATCTATCTATCATTCCGATTGTAATTCTTACTTAGATAATATTTCACTGTGATTTATAGTATTGCTTTCTGTTATAATGTTAGTTGCCATTAGGATCTAGACAAAAACATAAGATAGGATATGAATAAATACTTTCTCCAAATGCTGATCACTCCTTTCATCAAGCCTGCTGCCAATTGAATCTATACTAATCTAATCTAAAATATAGCTGGCTGTGTCGATCTCTTTATTCTTATTATTTTAAAGCAAATAATTTCTTGATCAAGTATAATAGGCAGAGGAGAATCAATATACAGATTTGATAAATTATAAAATATTAATTTATAGCTGTTTTTCCTGTACAGTTAATGCATTTTATGCAGTCTTTTTCTATATAATAAGTTTCTTTATGACAAGGATCCAATCTGCCAAAAAGCTATCATTCTGAGAATGATATCCTTTATTCTGATTACAAAGTATTTTAAAATATCCTAATAAATCTCCTGGTAAAATGTTTGGAAAATACACTATTGTTCCCAAAAATATTCCTAATTCCTAATTTCATGGCTAGGGAATGCTGCTATAATGGAAATCCTGCCCCCCCCCCCCTCTGGAAAAAGAGAACTGCCATGAAAATTATCTCTGGAAAATGTCTTATTACACTAACAATGTCTTATCACTGAAGGCGGACTGGAATAAGACAGTTATTTGGTTTTATTTGTAATTGCCTACCTAATAACTATTTTGTATTTTTTTTAATAGTCCACATTAGAGGCATACTGCAATTTTGCAATCCAGCAGGTGTCTTCCAGCTACAGAAAGAAGGATAGCATAAAAGTATCTGGAAAAATTGCTGTCCTTGGCAGCCTTGAAAATTTTAGTCCCAAGATTTACTGTGTTCCCTGGGCTCTGAGATAAATAAGCAAGGCAAGTATATAAAAGGCTTCCCAACAACCTGTTCATCTTGGCTCAACAATAGTTCCTGGGGCCACAGTTCATGTTACATAGCTGTTGTGTGGGGAGATAGTGTGGTAGATTAAGTATCTTCCTTATGACTGAATTCTTTTTACCAGATATCCAGGAGTAAGTGTGGCTGATTTTAATGGCTTTTACAGCTAATCTAATTTGCTAGATTTACAGTATATCTAATTTACATTATATCTACACTATATATCTAACATACAGTAAATTTAACAAATATAATCTATTTAATCTAGATTTATAATCCAGAAATCTATTTTATTAGACTTGCAGTATAAATTCAAACAATGAAACTTTCTGTTGTCCATTTTATGCAAGATTATCAGTGAGTAAGACAAGCATTTTTGAGTGTGCAAGCAATTTACCATAGTCTGTCTCACAAAGTAGAAATTAAATTCTGGAAATCTTAGCATTCAGCCAAATTTTAATTTAAGTATATAACCTCATACCATGACTTAAATACTATTTATGTTGAAATCAATTAACTCCACAGTTAATGGCATTCTAATATATGCTGTTTTCTTGGAATTATCTGATGTGGAAGAGCTTACCAAACCAACACTTTATATATCTAGGCCCTAAGCCAAAACAAATGGATTCAGATTAAAATGCAGTCCTCTTAATCTCATATATTAAACAATAGTATTCTCATTGTAAGCATTAATACCTTCCTTTTTAAAACTTCAGAGGGGTAAAGCAGAGAAGGCAAAGTAAATCTAGAAGTTTTAGTCTCCAAAAGAGTTGCCAGGGTGGTGTTTCTTTTCTTTAGCCAAGAACTATTTTGCTTGGCTTGCTAAAGCTTGGTTTGACAGGAGAAAAAACACAACAACAACTTGCCAACTGCCTAAGATTTAATAAGCTGAGCTGCAAATGCTGTTGGTTTTTGGCACATCATGATCCCTGTACACCACACAACATAGGAACCAGAGGTTTACTTTGGCTGTTGTAGTCAATGCTTTTGGCCAATATATGCTCTTTGAGCCAACCAAGGGTATGTTTAGAGAGTGTGGTTTTAGCTGAGGTGTTAAAAAGCTTGGGTTGGCTACCTAGCCAACATTTGTACTGAGGGAAAGATGTGACCATTCATGTCTACCCAAACAGGGCATGAAACCTACTGGCAGAAAAACATTTCCCTTTACCCCATATGGCAGCATGACAGGAACTTCAAAGGTGCCCATTGGCTTCCTTCCAAACCAGCTCTAAGCATTTATAAGCCAGTGATTACAATACAAGGTGCTATGTCAGCCTTTCACCCCAATATGGAACCATCCAATTGTGCCGGTATGTTATCAAATGTACATTCAGATAAAAAATTTACAATTTGTAATCCATACCAAATTGGGAGGGTTTCATAATGAGGAGCCTTATCTTTGTATCTAAGGCAAAGCACTTTGGTGCTTTGTGCATATGTATCTCTCTCAGGAATTTATTTTTACAAAACCCTACATAAATCTGATTCTTACAAAACCCTACATACTTCCCAAATAAGGATCAGAACATGGGTATCACTTCTCTGAATGCTGTAATGTATTTCTTAATTCAAACAGCAATACTTATTTAAATGGTCACCAACTTGTAAAACACCATTCTGAATAGTTCACAACTAGAATAATAGAAACTCAAAGACAGGAAAAACCAAGTGCATGAGTTACAGTACACTATAGTAAAACATTAGTTTGATTCACTTACAAATTTATGTTTCTTTGACATACTTAAATATATATTTGAATTTACATGAAGATCTTTTTAAAAATTTCAGATGAATCAGTAAGCTGATAGATACTGACCATGACATATCCATAACAGCAAAATAGAAATGTATTTTTCCCATCATCCAAAAGCCTAGGATCTACTTTTTAGGAACAAGCCATGTAGAAAAGCTCAAGACAGCTAACAGATACTCATAGCCAAGAGAATAAAAGCTTCTAATATTGGAAACAAGAATTCCTGCCATTTTATAATCTTTGGAAAACCAGGACTGTACTTAATGTTTTGCATATGGAACAAAATGGTGCAAATGGATATTGTTAGGGATTCCTATTTTTTCCATCTGTCTTTTTGTGGGGACAAAGAGAAATTAATATAAAATTTATATATAATTTTTAGGATTTATAGCATATTTTATGAACATTTCCTATCTTAAAGTAGTACAATTTATGCCATCAATTTCAGTAACTAGGATTAGAGATGGTTCTGGAGATGCAGATGTTGAAAATGTTACCATTACCTGCCTAGATTAAATCAGTCAGTACCACAAACATGCAGAGACATAGACAAAAATATTATGTTGTCTCATTGCCATTAAATATTTTCCTCATCCAGTTTTCAATATTCCAGCATAAAGTGATGGCTAAATATCTAATTCCTAATGTTCTTGGTAAAAATGATGACTGGCAAGATCTGAAGCTGTGAAGTGAGACGCGCAAGCATAAATAATCATATAACTAGAAACCAAATATTCACTTTGTCCCTTGTTTTAAATAGGTCAATATAAGTAGTGTTCAACATCTTACCATTTTAGCTTCTGAATGCATTGGAGCAACTTGAGGTGAAGCACATGGATTACTGAGGTTTGGACTTTGCATTCCCATGATACTTGAGTTCATAGACATATGTCTTTCCATCTTGAGAAGCGAACAGAAAGAAGAAATGAGTTTTGGCATGTGGAAGATAAATCTAAAGATCAAAGATAATTGTAATTTTCATGACATGTTGTTTTTCTTTAAATAAGCAAGAGCCAAGCTACAGATAAACATAAGAGTAATTCTATAGGAAAGTTTTATCTAGTTCAGTGTTTTGTTCCATTAATGGTAACAAGCTACATCTGGGAAGTTGATAGATTTTCTGTATGATATTGTGTCCAGTCAGGATGGTACTACCTTTGCTGATTGACTTTATCACAGGAAATAAAACACCCACACCCACCCACCCACAAATATATAGTAGTTACTTTGGGGGGAAAATATTTTAACTAAAAGTACAAAGTCACCTAGGCTTGGATTTTTTTATAAGAGCAATAGCAATAACATTTAGACTTATATACTGCTTTACAGTCCTTTACAGCCCTCTCTAAGCAGTTTCCAGAGTCATTATATTACCCCCAACAATCTGGGTCCTCATTTTACCTAAGGCTGAATCAACCTTGAATAATTTGTCTTTTAGTTTGAAAAATAACCTAGGTTAAGTAGGTCTAAAATATTACTACATGAAATTATGATTAATGATATCTAAATTATCTGGAATATTTAAAAAGTGATTGTTAAAAACAATCCCTAACCCTAACAGAATTGTTAAATTTGGTAGGTATAAAAGCTCCAGGTTCCTATCTTAAATTAAGCACTAATTAAAAAGGTAAAGCTAAAAAGATGTTCCTGCATCTGCAATGCAGATCTTGGTAGATTTCATGGTATGTGTGTATGTATGTGTATATGCTTGCATGCATGTGTATGTATATATGTAAACACATAGGCACACAAACACACACACAAACACACACTACAGGGAAGAGAACCAATAAAATTGAACCCTGGAAGAATCAGAATAAAAAGTATGTATGTGCACACTTACACATATACACACACAAATACATATACACATTCTCACATTCACACATTTCTATAGCACGTAATTCAACCTTGGGATTTGCTACCATAAGAAATGCTTGCTATCAGCTTGGGTGGCTTCAAAAGGGTATTGCCCTAACTCATTGGGATCAATGGTTCTTAGTTCTAATTACCGTTAGAATGCTTCTGAAGACCTCAGTTGGGTGACTAGACTTGTCTGGCCACTGTAAGAATAGACTGTTACACTAGATGGACCAGGAGCCTGATCCAGCAGCATTGCTCATACGTTTATGCTAATTATGCTCTTACACCATTTGTTACTTTTGAAACGATACATGTAGAAAAGAAATATACTTACTGGCATCAAGACAGCAGAAGATCCAGGCATTGTAGGATTAGGTAATGTCCCAGGCATAGAAGCAGGCATGGGCTGTCTTTGACGGTTGTGCAGGTGTAGAAGTGATGATAAGGAGCCTGGAACAGGCCTATAAAAGAGGAACATGGAAGAAAGGATTAAATATAAAACTTCCAAAGAGAACAACTGCACATTCAATGATTCCTATTTCAAAATTATGAATATAAAGTTAACATGTTGTACAACAATTCTCAAATGATTAAGATCTAGAATAAAGGGTGCCTAGTCTAGTACCATAAGAATTCTCAAGTGCTTCCTTCCCATATCAACTTTTTGGTGATATTACATGGGAAATGAGGGGGAATGCTGAATAAATAAGATGTAATCCAAAGGGAATGGGAATTCCTATAGGATAAAACCATCCAAGAAATTTTCACATTCAGATTTGTTTTAAAATTTTGATGCAAAAGTGAGAATGAATACAGAATTTGTTTGAAACACTATCAAACGCTATCTTGACGGCTGTGATTGGGAGGATTTTTCATCAGGTCCGCCTGATTCACCAGTTGCATCCCTTTCTGGATCGGGACTCCCTACACACAGTCACTCGTGTCCTCGTCACCTCCCGCCTGGACTACTGTAACACTCCCTACATGGGGCTCCCCTTGGGGAGCACCCGGAGACTCCAACTGGCACAGAGTGCGGCCGCGCGGGTGGTTATGGGAGCAACATGGTGCTCCCACGTGACGCCCCTCCTGCACAAGCTGCACTGGCTCCCGGTGGTCTTCTGGGTGCGCTTCAAGGTTTTGGTCACCACCTTTAGAGCACTCCATGGCTTAGGACCTGGTTATTTACGGGACCGCCTACTACCACAAACAGCCTCCCACCGGCCGCTACGCTCTCATAGAGAGGGGCTCCTCCAGGTGCCGTCAGCCAAACAATGTCGACTGGCGGCCCCCAGGAGGAGGGCCTTCTCTGTGGGGGCACCCACTATCTGGAATGAGCTCCCCCCAGAGATACGGAGGATCTCGGATCTGCGTACTTTCTGCCGTGCTCTTAAGACCCTCCTATTCCAGCAAGCCAGCCTGGCCTAACTTTCTCCCTTTTTCTTTTAAATTTCTTTTAAATTCTTTTAAAGCGAAATTCTAATCTGTTTTTAAATTATTGGGATTTTTAACTGTTTCGGGCTAAATTATTTAATTTGGTTTTAATTATGTTTTTAACTTTTGTATCTATGTATTTTATTCTGTGCCTGTTCACCGCCCTGAGTCCTTCGGGAGTAGGGCAGTATATAAATCTAATTAAATGAAATGAAATGAAAATGAAATACCTGCATGAAAAAAGCAATATTGTCAGATAGTAAAACTTTGAGACTTGCCTCATTTTACAGTCATAATTTTATAATGTTTACTAGATTCTCCAATATTTTGAATTATTTTAACAGAAATGTTGCATTGAATAATATCTTCAAGTTGTTTAAGATTAATGCTAAAAATCCATCTAAATATTTTAGGGAATAACAGTTCGAATTTAAAACCCACTTAAGTATTTTCTGGATTTAGCGAGCCACATTACTTCAAAAAACAAAACAAAACTGTAATATTCTTTCCCAACACTGGCAATAATAGTGAAAGACATCAGCTTAATATGTGCAGCATAAAATATAAATAGGTACTATAATCAATTGGCACATTTCTTGTCCAAGGGGTTACACAACAAATCAGAATCTGTTAACCAACTAAAACGTCTTTGAAATCAATAGGGAACTTATAAAAAAATGTTTAAAAGGTACTTATATTACATCAGTGTAATATAAAAAGATTGTTGTCCTTTGCCTTTTTAAAGTAGTCATATTCTACCGTGTTTCTCTGAAAATAAGATCCTGCCTTATATTTTTTTGAACCCTGAAATAAGTGCTTGGACGTATTGCCATGCGCTCAAAAGCCCAATTGGGCTTATTATCAGGGGATGTCTTATTTTGGGGGAAACAGGGCAGTCTGTCATCTTGTGCAATATCAGTCCAAACATCTTGCACAAGTGCTCTTAACTGCATTTTCATAGTAGCAGCTTTTCTAACTGTTGAAAATTAGTTTTTGAATATTCTTTTATATTCAATTAATTATGAAAAAGGGAGAAAAATTCTTGATTTCTTTGTATATAGCCATATTTCTTTTTAAAATTTTCTTGATTTTCCAGTTTTCTGAACATGGCCAATACCCATAACAGATCATTCTTTCTTGATTACCTTTTTTTTTTACTTTTCAAAACTGGCAAGCCATAACATTAATTGGTAAATATTAATTAATAAAAACAGTGCAAAATTATGGCACTGGAATTTATAGCACTGGCTTTAATAATTCTACCTTAAAAATTAATTGTGCAGAAAGGAAAAAAATGAGGTAAATAGTTAATTTACTTTTCTTGATCACTAGATCTCTAGTCACATAACAAATAATAATATTTCAGCATTCCTTGTGATGGAAGCCATCCTGTAATATTGATCTCAGGAACAGTGGTGCAGATCAAAAACATACAAAGGAAGATCTATTCTGAGCTTCCACAGCGCCAATCAACTACTGAACAGGGCTATTTTCTTTCATCACTATATTTGAGATTTTGTGCATATTATGCAGGAAGGTATGGTGTGCTGTCAGTAAAAGAATTCCATATATACATAAATATTATACTTCTTGGTATGGGACGCATGATTTTCAAGTTGACATGCAAAACAAGTAGCCTCCTGGATTGATTGAAAGCTTGCAGCCAAACCTTCATTCTGTATTGTTTACGTCCTTTTATAGAAACTTTAATTTCATATTAATTTTCATATTAAGACATTTGACAAATAGTTGCTTTGGCCTGACTTGTGCACAGATAGGCCTTAGAAGTCCATATTAATGGAATTTTACTTACATGTTCCAGAGCCAAATATCCTACAAGTTTGATTTAATGAGACTGGAAGCAGGAGATTTAAGTATAAGGGAAAATATTTACATATGCTAAAAAATAGCAAATTAGTTACTGATTGTCTACATTCTGAGTTCAAATTTTGCAAGTCTATGTTTTTCACTTGAGGAAAGACTAGGTTTGCTGTTATTGTTTTTTCTTTATACGACATGGGGACTTTTTAAAGATTTCCTAGATGAAAAAAATAACACTTTTGAAGGTCATGAGTCATTTGTGTCAATACTCGAATAGTACAAGAAAAATGATCATGCACAGTCTTTCATTGGTTGATGATGATCATATAGGCCCATATGTCTTATAGTGTCAAATACAGTATGTCTGACATTAAATACATTTAATATCTAGAAAATGGGCACTAATAAACACATACTGTACTTCTATAAACTCTGAAGTCATCTCCAGAAATTTCCCCAAGTTTTCCTACCAAATACACTTCACCAGATGGTTACAAGCCTTAAATTCTATGGAGTATCTTTTCCACTTCTAAGTCTTTCCAAGATGTTTTAAAGGTGACCATATGCTTAACTAAAAACAGGCATAAATATTATGTACCAATCAGTTCTCCCTTCAGCAGACAAACAGGAGATTGGAAGAATCATTATGAAATTAGCGTTTTGCCTGCTGAACTATAGCAATTTCTGATGTAATAAATTCCCATTAACTACTCTTTACAGAAAACAAATATATCCCTCTACGTACCCCACCCACCTGTTGTGAGGAAAACTTTTGGGGGGAAAAAAAGCTTCAGCTACTGAACAATTAAAAAAAATTAAGTACAAGACAGTGAGTTTCCCAAACTTTCTGCTTTGTGAACCAGCCAGGGGCGGGAAGGAGAGGGAGAGAGGGGATGGTTAGTTGCAGCATTTTTATTCATACTGTTGATTTTTTATAGAAAGATACAATATGTAATTTTTTCTTGAAACTGATATTTAAGCCATATTCTAAATAATTTTCAAGTTATTATATATTTCAACACTTCCTAAACAAATACTTCCTAAAAACTAAATTACTGTAGACTCATGAAAACAAAACCTCAATAGTCTCTCTAGTGCAGGCTTGTTACCATGAGGTAATAATTTCAGTCTTTAAGCAAGCGCCGTGTTCTTTTCTTAATCACTATGTACCCCTAGGCAAAACATTTCTACTGAAATCCATTGAAATCCATTAGAAAAAGGCAAGGTATATAAGCTAATATGGAGCTGTTCAGCCACAAAATCAACTCCTGTGGCACCCAGGGTGTTCTGTACCGACAGATTTGATATCTCCACATACACTTGTAAAAACACTGCTTTAGGTTAAAACCTGTTTAAGTTTTGCTTTTCAATTAAAATGTTAAAGATGATGATTCTTCTGTTGCTCCCTAAGTAATGTCAGAGTAGCATTTTCTTCTTCTTCCAGGAGTTACCTGAGATTCAAACAATGGAAAACTCAATGATAATAGACGAACTGTGGATGTATACAACAAATACTATTTCAATGCTCTGTTCCAGAATTTTAAGGAACTCCAAGAATAAAGACTTGGCACCTATTGGGTTGCTAAGAAATATCTTGGATGAGAATTTAGGATAGCACAAGTGAAAATTTAGTTGGACTAATCTGATATGGATCTCTGGATCTACAAGATTCCTATAAAACAGTTTTGATTTCTAGGCAATAACTGCATTTATAGTAAATGCAGACAGTATGAGTATTATACTGTATCTAGAAATCTGTATAACTGAATAATAAATTATGACATGATATGAATGAATAAATCTAAGAAAGCAATAGGTTATAGATAAATGAATGGATTAAATTTTGGCTACTATAGGTCTTGGTGATAATAATAGATGTTTTATGCATAACTATGGGTTGTATGGATCCAACCTAGTGCATTAGACTTCTGTTAAGAAAACTCAGATACAAATCTCAACTGAGCTATAATTCTCATTGATTGTAACTGTGCAGCACAACTTTGTCAAGGAAAAGATTTAGTGTGCACACCCTGTCTCAATCCAAGTTCTCCCAATAAGTAAAAAGGAAGCAGTCATATTTGTTTTTTAAATTTCTCACATAATTTTTAAAAGAAAAACATGTGACAGCCAAATTTGCATCACTTTCACTATGGCTGGAATTGAAGGAATTGTTACCCAAGCTAACCTCCATAGAAGAAATATGTAATGGCAGGCAAAACAGGCTGTCTAGAATAGCCCTATTATAGGGCAGGAGTATGTAGAACTTTCTCTTTTTCATGCAGTGGAGAGAATTAAGCCTCCATCAAGCTTTTCATCCCTATCTGGTTGACCTGAATTACTGAGGAAACTGCTTGCCTGCCTCCAACACTTCTGGGATCAACTCTCACTGATCCAATTAACTGTATTATGTGAATAGGACACCAAAAGAGTACAATCATTATTGTTCAATTAGTTTGATGTAGTACATGTATGTACTACTTTCACATGTACATGAAAATAATATTTGGTGTCTTTATTGATCACAAGTTAAACATGAGTCAGAGTGTGATGCAGCTAGCAAATATTATGTTGTGGTACATTGTCAAAAATATACAGTAATTGTAAGAGTAATTGTTTTGCTGTTTACCCAGTCTTGGTCAGACCCTAACTGACTTCATTCTTTGATTCTGTGGTTCCATTATTTTTTCTCAAAATTTTTGAAAAGATAAAATGAAACCATAATAATCAAAACCATTATTCAAGGTGCTGCTGTTAACCTATAAAGCCTTTCATGGCTTAGACCCAGGTTATTTATCGGACCACCTGCAACCAGCGTCAACTTCCCATCGCCCGGTGTGTTCTCACAGAGAGGGCCTACTCAGGGTGCCATCGGCTAGACAATGTCGGCTGGCGGCCCCCAGGGGTAGAGCCTTCTCTGAGTGCCCCCACCCTTTGGAATCAACTTCCCTTGGGGCTCCGGTTGGCCCCTGACCTTCGTACCTTCCGCCGTGAATAGCCGTGGCTATTTATGTTCCCCGGCCTGGACTGATGGGGTAGTATATTTTAAATTTTTTTAAAAAAACTTTCTTGATATTTTTGTGTATATTTGTTGTTTTAACAGTCGCTTGGTCAATTGTCATTGTGAGGTGCCCTGAGTGCTTGGAGATAGGGTGGCATAAAAATTTTATAAAATAAATAAAATAAGTAAATTATTAAAATGCCAATGCAACTCCTATGGGCTATGCAGTTTTTCCTGTAAAATTTCAAAAATACAAAGAGAAGTTTGTAGGGATAAAAGGTTGGTGGACTTTTGCAAGGAAGCTGATTGTAAATAAGCTGTACAATAATTAGAAGCTCTCATATTGCTGAATGAGATAAACTATACTAGCATATATCTAAATTGTATGCAGTGGGAAATTAACGTCTCTCTCCCTAATATTTGCTTTTTCATGTATTGTTAACTATATCTTAAGGCTTCAAACTATACATATTAACCAGTCAAATTACAGCTTTTGCCCTATTTTAACCTGTGTTGCTGACATTTTGGAGAGTCAGAGGAAGCAGACTATAAACTAAAAAAAAGGTCTTTAGATAAAAGAACTTCTAATTTTTGATAATTGGGTTAACTTTTCCTATGTTTTCCTTAAAAGTATACATAATGTGCATTTTCTTAATGTTGACAACTTTATTCAAGTATATGCGAGCCTCCAAAGGCTCACATTGCCTGAGATTAGCCTAATGATTTTAAGCCTCTGTTTTTTTGTTTTCTCCCCTAAAGTATGCCACCATAGTAGAAAGGCAAAGAATGTTAATAGTGATAATATTTGATTGCCGTCATTAAGATAACTTTGTATAGAATAGTCTGAAATTGGGACAAGTCTAAATACTATCCACTTTAACAGCAGAAAAACTAAATTAAATCCTTTACTTTAATACAATTATTTCTGTCTTCTAACCCCTCTTTGGTACAATATACACATTTTCTCACTTGTATAAAATATCTTCCCTATATTTAGCGTTAACAAAGCAATTCTATTTGTGCAGCAAAGCATGTACTATTCTTCGTTCCTTTCCAGTTACAATTTGAGCTTGCTCTACTCCCTTTCAACATTGCAGCTGATTTTGTGGTTAGAGTCCATTTATTTTCACATCAATGAAATTAATTTCCATTGGAAACTGCATCTGAGGCATTTAATCAAAATGGGCCTAAAATAATCCTGAAAAGCTCATCTGTCTTCCAATCTATATAGTGTTTTAAAAATTGGACATGTGCCCTGCAATAATATTGCACTTTAGAGAGCTTAATGCTCTGTACTTCTAAGTATCAGTTACATCAAGACACTGGTAAATTAAAACAGTTCAAGATTCTGATTAACATTGATTTTATAAATATATAGACAAAACTACTGTAACTATATCTTTATGTCAAGCAAAATGGAATTTGAATTGTTTGGTAATGACAAAGTATTTAATACTACAGGTACATTTCCTTGTTAAAATATAGAATAAGAAGCATCCATTTTCAAAAGAGTGAAACTTCAAGCAAAGTTATTGCAGAATGAAACAGATTTTTTTTCCCTCACAAGCATTTCTCAAATTTGTGCCAAAACTGTACACTTGGTGCCAAGTAACAAGACATTTTGTATTGAACATAGATATAACAGTATAAAACATTGGAACATGGATCCCCAATTCAAAATCAGAAAATAAATACATTGTAAGCCGCCTTGAGTCTTCAGAGAAAGGCGGCATACAAGTTGAATAAATAAATAAATAAAACGTCTTCCCCTCAGAAGTACATCTACAGGAAGTTGTTTTCCAATTTTTTCCCCCTTAAACACAACTGTCAGGATGTCCAAGAATGCGGGAACTAGGGTATAATTACTTTCCCCTTCAACAACAAATCACAGAAACACACATTACAAGCCTCAACGAGAAAATACACAATCTAAAAATTAGTTGTGTAACAATTCTCTGTAAATATTAAGTGTAGTTAATCACAGCTTGATTAGGTCTTTTTCCTTTTTATAACTCCATTAAATTTTTTAAGTTGAATTTTTATCAACATTTTATGTATTTCAACTATTAAAGAGTCCTTTGAGTCCACAGGAGATAAACACTCCAAAAGATTAGTTTAATATACCATGTAAGTATCTGGAAAAATCTGGTAGTTTAGAAAGTAGTACTAAATATGCTGCCAAATTCCAAGGATCAAAAGGAACTGGGAAATGCCTGTATGCATATGTAGCCTCACAATGCAGTTCTTGTCTGGGTGATATGTTCTCCTGAACAGTCAATATTTTTCTTATCATTGCACCTGCTTTTGGATTCCATCCCATGGGAGTCTGCATGGCCTTTACCTTGCCTGCCTTCAGGCAATTTTTAACATCTTGGTTGTTTCCCTAGGCCTGAGGCCAGGAGGTTTGGGCAGGCCTCATCTTAGCAGCAGGTGTTATGGAAGTATGTTGTGGTTTTGGTGGTTTTCTCCCAAA
Organism: Ptyas mucosa; assembly: GCA_012654045.1. Classification (NCBI taxonomy): domain Eukaryota; kingdom Metazoa; phylum Chordata; class Lepidosauria; order Squamata; family Colubridae; genus Ptyas; species Ptyas mucosa. The sequence goes on from WNWU01013639.1 coordinate 4,946,810, forward strand.
GGCCAATCATGTTTTACATTACATCACATACTATTTTATATATATATTACATATATTATAATTTTGTGAAGCCACTCCAGAGTCCTTAGGTGATGTAACTAACAAACAAACAATATGCCAGGAACAAGAAGGAATCCCTTGTGTTTATATGTTGCACTATGATATCATTCATGGGTAAAGGCCTACAGTAGCCTTTGCGTTCATATAAATAGTGCTGCACGATCTAGACTCCTCTGCTCCCCTCTGCAGGTAAGATGACCAGGTCTTCAGAAATGTCACCACTGAAGAAAGAAGGATCTGCTTACCATTTTAATTCCACATGCTAACATGCTACCTGAAGTGAACAAAATAATGAAATGAATTCTAAATGTGGGAAATAGAAAATGGGGAAAATGCAATTTTACTGTGAATTCAGCCCTAGCTTTGTGTCACTATTTTCACAAGACAGAGTAGATACAGCAATGAATCATATGAATGGAACCTTTTCTGTTAGAAAACCATATGAGAAAACTTGATCATAATGAGCACACTTCAATCTTGTGACTAAGAATTGAACTGAAATTCTATTAGTGTACTGCCTATTATGCTGCCTGCCTGAATCCATGAACTGATACAGATGGTATTATATTAAGAGTTGGAGTCATGTAGGCTCATGATATTGAATTCCATATTTACCTTGGGCTACTCCAACCCCTGGAGTATCTCAGAGGTTCCACAGTAATTAAGCATTTCTCTAAGATAATCATATAGCCAATAACAGACTTGATTTAGGAGATGTTCCATGGGAAGGGATGTCTTTAAGTTTTTCAGTTATGATAGATCAACACTAAGGTATGATTAGTGGCTACATTTTACCTAAGTATGGGCAAGATGCCTGGGCTCAAAAATCAACTAGATCGAATTGAATTCCAAAATAAAGGAATTGAAGTGAGACTTATCAGTTTAGATTGGTACTTGTAATACCGAACACCCGATTGACGGTATCCTCTGTAATAGGATCCTGTGTACAGATTTGTAATCTGTAAACTAGATTACAAATGATATGTAGTATGCAAATATGGCTGTAGAGTTGCAAGGTAGATATATTATAGTTCAGTGGAGAAAAACCTGATTCATATTCATAAGGTACACCATAAAGTTAGTTTAAGACTTATGTATGGTGATTGTTGTTGCAAAAAAACCCCTTCCTTCCTGCATACATTGCATCCTTAAATAGTTTTTAGGTTTTGTCGGGCTTCCCTATACTCCTACTTCATCCTCTCCCCAAAGTTGATTATTCACTAGCTGCTTTGATGTTTTTCATGTTTTTCCTTTTATATTTTTGCTATTTTGGATGTTATGATTGATGCCAAGAGATATTTGGTAATACTTATATGGATAGATTGGAACTGTTTTGAAACGTGGTATATGAAATGTGGAAAGCCTTTTTGGTTTATAGCTTCTACTGGGAGTGTCTATGACCAGAACATAGGATGCTTCCTTGGTTAAAAGAAGCAAATATCAAAGTAAGACCTAATATAAGGTGTTTTTCAAGGTTCCATTTGCTCCATGCTTTTTAGTATTTAAATGAAACTTATGGGAGAGATCATTGGATACTATCAACCAGACTTTAAAACCCACTAAAGAACTGACTGAAAGAATCTTCAGGATTTATAGATGATAAATGAGATGGTATGCAGTACTTAAATGAAAGTTAGGAGCCTCAGATTCATATATTTCCTATTCTGGCATGTACACTAATTCACTTTTTCCCATCCTGGTTTCATTCAGGAAATTATGTTTTAATCAAACTGTTGAAGAAGCATTTCTGTTTGACTTACTGGATAGAAATAAACCACGACTTTTTGTTTAAATCACAGGCTAGAAATATTTTTTGGACTACTGGCATATTTTGCATCTTGAAGCCATGCTGTAGTCACAACTGAAGAATAACTACCACTTTATTTTATAACACCTACAAAGTCTTTACAAAAGTTTTCTAGTAAATGAAGATAATGCTAGACCAAGTTATTTTCTTGTTGTTAAAAAAAAAGTTAAAATAATCTAGAAAAGATTGGGTTAGGAACTAGGAACTAGATGATAAGATGGTAAGAAGGCAGTATACTGCCTATTCCTTGCTTATGCAAACTAGTATACAATAAACTAAGACAGCAAATTGTTACATGTAAAAAAGCATGAGTGTAATGAAGAGCACAGATTTTGAAATCACGTGAAAAGAAACAATAAAGTCGGTTTACTATAATGTGCTCAGCACTGCTTGATTCCTCCCCCCCCCCCGAATCTATTCAGATGAACACTTACTATTTCTCCATTGGGTAAAGAAATTCTCCCATGGTCATAGAAGCATGGAATCATAGAATCAATCATAGAATCAGGTTAGAAGGGAGCTTGGAGGTCTTCTAGTCCAACCCCTTGCCCAAGGAAAGAGATCTTATTCCATTCCTGACAAATGACTATCCAATATTTTCTTGAAAATTTCCAGCAATGAGTAACCAGAAATCTAGGAGGCAAGCTCTTCCTGTAATTAATTTTTGTCACTGTCAGGACATTTCTTCTTAGTTCCAGATTGGATATCTCTTTAACAAGTTTCCACCCATTGCTTCTTGTTCTGCCTTTAGGTGCTTTGGAGAATAAGTCAACCCGCTTTCCTACTAGCCCATCAAGTACTGGAAAACAGCTATCATCTGTCTTCCCTAAGACAGAAGTCATCCCCAATCCTTCTCTTTGTTACACTAGACATATCTAGTTCCCTTAAGCATTCATCATATGGTTTAGCCTCCAGACCCCTTATCATTTTTGTCCATATTCCAAATGTGGCTTCACTAGTGCATTATATAACATACTATTACTTCTTGTGATCTTGATGCTATCCCTCTGGGGATGCAGCAGCCTACGATGCATTATTATTTTTTGGGCCAAATGCAGCACACTTCTACCTCATATTTGGTGATCCATTAGGATACCTAGATCCCTTTCATAGTTCCTATTGTTGAATGAGATATCACCTATTCTATACCTGTGATTTGGTTTTTTCTTCTCTGAGTGCAGAACTTTACTTCTCTCACTACTGAACTGCATCTTGTTCAAAAGACCCCAATGCTCAATATCCTTCTGAATCTTGAGTCTATCTTCCAAACCGTTGGAAATTTCTGTCACCAGCTTGCTCTTTCCCTAGAGACCAAAGTTTTGTCAATGATTGACAAACCTTTGGTTGGATCTTGTATGAAGTTGCTGTCAGGTTAAAACCCCACACCTCTATATAGTTGGATCAATGAATCTGTTGCCTTTACATCTCCTAAAGGGCAATCACCAGATCAGTTCCTTATGACAGGTCTGCTCAAAGCCAGAATAAATCTGCACCCTTTTTCTCACTCCATTTGCTGACTTATGCCAACAGATCTATAGCTATCCCAGGCCACTAAAACTTGCACAAATACTATCTTTTCAATATGAATGACAGAACACTAACACAATGCAGAATGTGAAAAAGTGATTCTCCATACTAGGCTATTTCATGCATGCTTTAACAATTGTGTATGAGAGCTGTATTTCACTGACATAAAGTGCCTGCATAATGCAACAATGTGTTGAAACTCTCTGGAGAAATCTGTCACTGATTCACAGACCTAAGCAACAGATTTCTGTGGGAAGATTTAGATCCAACTGTAAATTCATTTGGTTCCATGTTTACTCCATTTGTTCATTGCTTTGTTGTTGTTTTCTTGAATGTATGTCCCAGATGTGCATGAGTATCTGTTTGAAGTCACATTGTCTATCATGAGATTTTTCAGTTCAAGATGTTAAAAGAAGACTATAAATGCCACAGAAAAGTGGCAGAAATTATCTGGTGCCTTCTTTACATTCTTCTTCTTTCCATTATTAACCATTTCAGATTTGCTTTCTAATTACTCACATACTAACTGTAATACTTTGAATTAGTCATGGCCTGCAAATATACAAAGTGAACTGCTACAGAAATGCACATACAACAAGAATCCGTAACAAAACACACTCTAGCAAAAGATTAGAAATACTGTAATTCCATTTGAAATAAATATCTATAAGAGCATTAGCAGTTATGGAGGGCAGGGCCATTTATATCCTTCATCTGAAATGTTTTTAAGAAAATATAAACAAGGTTATAAATACACATAAACACAGAAGGAAAACAATATGAACACTAGAAACAAGTGAGAAGCATTAAGCAAAAATAAATACTTAATTAAATCAATCAAGAAATAAAATTATTTGTTGAATAAGCAGCAAATAGTCATATTCAACAAGCTGCATTGATCATGATTACTTACATGACTGGGAATCACACAGCATCCCTAAGTATTGTAAGGCAGAATAGATGGCGCAGTGCTTTCATGAACCTAGTTAATTGTAGCTTATTCAACAAATCATGATTCATCCATTAACTCTGATCACACATCTTTTGAGATAAGAACTGGCAATAACTGAGATGCAGCAGCAGTTCAATTTTTTTCTTTTTTCCCCTTTTAAGTAATGGATTTTTTCTCTGAAACTTTTCATACATATTTTTACTATTGAGTCATGTTTCAAATATATGTATAAAGTGATTTTATTTTATCTCTGTGTGAATTACTAGAATATCAAATTCTGTTGTGATAAATCTGAACTTTCCTAGACTTTCCTACTTTATGTTTATCACTCGGGTAATTGTAATTTTAATTTAAAAAGATAAAACTCTATTTTTATGAATCAACCAAACTGGTTTGATATACATGCTAGAGTTCCATATATAGTGACATGTGAGGGAAACCAAGAAATGTGCTTCTACTCATCAATTCAGGTATATAAAACTTAAGCAAGTTATTTTGGTTCATGGAGCAGATATTCCCAAAACACTTTTCTTCTTCCTTGGCAGGAAGTATGGACAATGACATATACATTGTTAACAACTTTATAGTTGGGAATGCTGTTAGACACCTTTCTTAAAAGCAATAATTTCAATTATTATCAAAACTCAGAAAAATCTATAACATTGGATTTCTCTGAGTTCTTCCCTCTCTCTTTTATGCTTTTCATTCTGTTAATTATATTGCTATAGTTTGTTTGCATTAACAAATGTTGATAGTTATTCTTTTTTTTTTTTGAGCTGTCCTTGTTAGAGGGTTGAAATGTTAGTTTTCTGGTTGGCTTTTTTTTTTATTTGCTTACACATTTTCTTTTATTCTCCAGGAAGTTCTACTATTGTAAAAGCTTTTATTTGCCTTTTGTTTTTGCTCTTGCCATTAACAAAAGAGAGTTATCAGGCTACCGGGTCACTGAATCTGAGTTTCACATGAACTCTTTAAAACTATGCTGGCTTTCTCAGAAGACTCATTGTGTACTGGGTTCTTACAGTATTTCTAGTAGGTAAGTTTAGATTGCAGCATCAAAGCTCAACATCATGCATATTTATCTGAAAGAAAATCTCACTATCGGGCAAAACCAAAAACCTTGGTCATCCTTGAGGAAAACAATAAAACAATTAATTTATCTTTTAAGAAGATAAATTAGAATTAATTAAAGTATAAAACAATTAATTTATCTTTTAAGATTGCAGACTAACATACATTCAGCTGGAGGTGAGCCCAAATTAATCTATGTCTGAAACTCATGCATTGGCTTGCTGTGTTGATTTTGATAATGTATGCAACTATAATAAGTGACCTAAGTAAGGAAAGAAACATGCAAAATATATGGGAAAATACACTAAATAGAAAATCCAGCAGCTGTTTTTTCTTTAACTTGTGGAGGAAAAAAACCCCCAATGAAAATAATTTGGCTTCTGGTCTGAGTCCTAATGCAGTCTTTATCCATTGCTATGGATAAATGTAGTAGTTGGGGTTTGAAATTAAGTGTCATTTGTACAATTTCTGATAACTGCTTGAGCTTCTTTTCGTAAGAATGATCTTAATTTGTGGCAGTTGTGACACAACAAGTAAACACATATCTCAGCTATTTATGAAAAGCTGCTAATAAGTTGAAGATAAAAATAATTACTATTATTTTTTTTCTGAATCTTTATGCGTGGAAAGCAAACATAAAGCCCAGATCTCTTCCTGACAGGTCTCTTCTTCCCCCTCTGAACTCACTACAAACAAAGTGATGCAAGACTGAAGTAATGGATTGACTGAATTATGTCTGTCTTTCCACTAAAATAAATTCATATGGACCACATCAGATCTGCCAAGTATATATGCATGCCTCTGTCTGTTCATTTCTTCCCACTGTCCTATCATCACATCTTCTATAACTTTTATTATCAAATTCATCAGAATGCTCTTTTTCTCATATACACTATCTATCACATGTATCTAAAAAAGATAGTAACAGAAATGCCAGTAAACTTCCAGAAGGAGCATAAAGGAGGTTGTAATGTCATGTCATCAAATTTAATTAGTGTTCTTCCAAAATATCAGGATTGCAGTTTTTATAATTCACACCCACAGAATTAAGCTTGGTTTGAACTTGAAGTTTAATTACAACATTTCTCGATAATTTAATGAATAGTATCTTGAAAAAAAATCTATAATATATGACACCATCTGGACAATATCAAAGCAATTCAGATTTGGCATTTTCTTATTCTGAAATATTCAAATTATCCCAGTATCTATACTTGGTGTTAGAATTAGCTTACTGCAATGATTTAAGGCATCAGGCACAAGAAATCAAGAGTTTTAGCCCTATCACAGACAAAAAACCATTTCTCTTAACCTTAAGAAACAGGCACTGGCAGACGACTTCCAAAAAATCTTAGTAACAGAACTTCAGGGATTTAGCCAGGCAGTCAAGAGTTAAGGCACATTCTAAGGCAGACTTGCCTATGAAATTTTAGGTATTAATAACATAAGGCTAAGGTTCCATCTTATTCAAATTAGTGGATGAAAACTAAGCTGCATTCTATCATGTTTGCAGGTATGACTTTCTCCCAATTAGTTCTCTAGTCCAGTTCACATTGGTATTTTTCTCTTATGCTGTCTGCCTTTATCATCCAAGAATGCTCTTTATATCTATCATATCTATATAGAAAACTTTTTTTCCTTAAATAACAGTAAGTGGATTAATATTCTTTTCTCTATTCTTCACTGTAAAAAAAAGAGCTTTGTTTCAAATTGGCAGGTAAACCAACATCAATCTGGCATTAAATATGAAAGTCTAATACAATGATATTAAGTTCCAAACATACTTTTGGTAGAGCAATATGTTTACATTCTTAGAAACAGAATTTTCAGAGTTCAATTTACTCAATTTATCCATTCATAAATTACTAAATAAATAAAAATTTGTGTGAGAATTGGCAAAAAAAGGAAAAGGCAAATCACATTTTTAAAAAATTAACCTTAAAATTAGAAGATTTTAATGGGTGCTGACAGTTTTTAATTGGGATTTGGATTAGGGTTACAGTTACAGTGCAGTATGTTAAATCAGAAAAATGGGCAAGTTAAAATAAAAGCTAAATTTGGTACAACAGCTAAATCTACATTTTGTGTTTACATATATTACATACACTTTCTACTTCACTATTCTCATCATTATTGGGAACAGTAACAGAGTTGGAACGGATCTTTGAGGTCATCTAGTCCAACCCCCTGCTCTAGGGGGTTGGACCTGTACTAGGGATTCAAACCGCCAAACTGCAGACCTTTCTGATCGATAAGCTCAGTGTCTTAGCCACTGAGCCACCTAGAAGATTCATTAGTAAGAAGAGTGAGGTATAACAAGGGACAGTAGTTGATTCACCCACTCCACTAGCTAGTCTTCTTGGATTGGTCACCTAATTTATTCTGTTACATTTATTTGTGGAAAATTGTACAGATTGGCTTTTAACTCACAGTTTTATACAGAGTAATTCTGGGAATATGTCCCAAGGATTACAATGCAATGTTCTTCAATTCTTCATGAGTTTTCATATATTTTAATAATACTCTCACTAGTTCAAAGCTAAATCTTTTTGCAAAATCACCTAACAGAAACCAAACTACGTGTTACACACAGATGTGACTCTGCAGCAGAGTTTTACATTTTGAAAAAAATGCCAATTTCTTGACAGTGGGACTCCAAAAAAAGAAAGAAAGAAAGAAAGAACATGGGAAACAAATGAAGATGCTTAATCCTTCTCCACTTTCTTTTCTCTGAGAGTCAAATATGTATTTGAAATTTAAAGCTTGGTATGATAGTTAATGTGTAGGATTAGGGACAGGAAACAGATTGAAACTGAGCTTTAGCTTTGGAAAAGTCTGAGGATGATTTGAGCCAGTCACACACTCTCCACTTAGCTTATCTCATGGAGCAGTTGTTAAGAAAAAAAAAAGAATGTTATCTACACCATCTTGACCCTCTTGAACAAAGGAGGATATAGCTTTAAAAACAATATCAGGATTTCTATTACTAACAAGAAGATAGTGATTGGAAGAAGATAGGGAAACTAAAGTTTCTTCCTTTCTACTATTTCTAATTATTTCAAACATAAAACCACCAAATGCAGGTGTTTGGTTTTTTTTTATTTGATTTATATGCCGCCCTTCTCCGGAGACTCAGGGCGGCTTACAATGTGCTAAACAATAGCCTTCATACTTTTTGTATATTTATATAAAGTCAGCTTATTGCCCCCACAAACTGGGTCCTCAATTTACCTACCTTAGAAAGGATGGAAGGCTGAGTCAACCTTGAGCCTGGTGAGATTCGAACCTGCAATAATTGCAGGCAGCTGGTGTTA
>WNWU01013639.1:4955640-5034652 GCA_012654045.1 Ptyas mucosa
AGCCTGGTGAGATTCGAACCTGCAATAATTGCAGGCAGCTGGTGTTATAACAGGGTGCATTAGACCACTGTACTATCCAAGGCTCCAAGGTGTTATATGTAATATGTAGTTAACCCTAAACTGTAAACTTTAGCCATCTATCTATCTATCTATCTGTCCATCCATCCATCCATCCATCCATCATCCATCCATTTACAATCTGCACTAATCAGCTAGGCCAATAAACAACAGTATACACAGTTAAAAACAACATTTAAGATTGGCAAACAAAAGAAAATAACAAAGCATCAAAGTCTCCTTAAAAGACAAATACACAAGGGATACCAGCAGGATAATCTAGAAGCCAAATGTCATCTGGACTTTAACTTTCCTCCTAGATATGAAGAAATTCTTCTGCAAAGATTAGAAGGACTATTAACATGCTTTCTTTGAGTATTCATACCAGCAAGGTGTTCTGTGAATGTAACCTGATATAACACAATTAATAGTTTTAGAAGTTCTTTAATGGCAGGTACTTCAGATTGAATTTGGAAACTATCTGGCAGCCAATACAGAGATTTCAGGAAAAAATATAATTCTATTCTGATGACATTGCATTCTGAACTAGCTGTAGTTATGAGTTATTTTAAAGCAACTGAACATAATGCACCTTAACAGTAGTCTAATGCTATGGTGATCAGGGTAGTCTGTACCAGTTATATATATATTCAGAATAGGAATATGACTGGCACAGTAATCAAAGGTTACCAAAGGGCCATCCCCAGCCATGGTTTTCATTTGAAGTTTCAGCTGAGCCATTAGTCCTGAAGGACATTCTGATGAATGTCCTTGCAGTGTTTGCAAAGAAATACTGTCCCATCAAGAGTAACTACTGGGACAAATGTTAAAGAAATTTCCCAATGTTTATTGGCAACAAGCAGCTAAGCCTGAGCTTGTTTAGGCTGAACTTGTTTTATATCAGCCAGATCTTTGTCATACCAAATCTTGCATTTCATCTGTTTCAGTCAAAGATAGTAGTTACAATTTAGCATAGCAAATTGGTTACATCCCAAACTGGTAAATTATTTCCCTGGTGGTTGCATGTAGATGTTAGGCAGTATGAGAGAGAGCCAGGCCTTGAGAAACTCCATAACAGAGCTCCCAATGATTGAATCACTGGCCCCCCAATTAGGAACTAACCCACCTGCTGAGCTGCAAATGCTTAAAACTATATAGGTATTTTTTAAAAAAATAGTGTTTTCAATTCCCAGCCATTGCAGGCAGGCTAAAGAGACACCATAGTTGATTGTATCAATGCCATTAGAAGATCTTTGGAGATGTCCTTACAGTGACATTCTTCCTAATGAAGAACCGGTTGCTTAACTGAGCAACCATGACCATCCCTGAAATCTAAATGGACAGTACCCAGAAAATCCATTTCTCCATGATCCACTGAAGTTCAGTTGCCATCTTCTCCACAATCTCCACAAAAGAAAGGAGAAGTTGGGACTGGTAAAAATTGTGAACACAGCTGGATTCAGGAAAGATTTTTTCAGGATATGGTGCATCCTTCAGGGCAGGTGGCATTAGGCCTTTCTTCAAAGAAATACTAACAATCTTCTGGATTCAGCTTCACACACCCTGGTTAGGAGAAACAGCCAAGAAAGTCAAGTGTACTAGTCTTAATGTTGAAACTTCAGAGAAAACCTGCTTTCTCAGATTCTACAATCTTAAATGAACCCCAGGTTATTCCATAAACCATTGCTCAACTCACCAATGGAGAATATTTGAAAGACAATACTTCACAAAATGCATAAGCTGATTTTGATTTATGTTCATTTTAGTTGCTCAGCTACAAACAAATATTGAAATAAAAATGGATCTTATATATGCCCCTGTTGACCAGGTTTCTTCCTTAAAGAAAGAGAGGTCAGTATTGTAGAGGTTAAACAAGGGAGAAAAATGCAGACTGTGAACTACAAAACCGTTGGCACAATATTTAGCTTGCTCTTGGTCTATGGCCAGTATTTCCTTTGTAAATGAATCCCACATCTTTATTAAGTTAACATTTCTTTCCTTTTTCTTTTTTAATTTAAAACGTATTCGAAATATTTTGATTTATAAAGTCCTGGAACATGATATGGGCCCCTTCTAGATCAAGAAAAATGAGAATGTAAATTAAAATTCTGACATTAGCCATTGATCATATAAACACATGCTCCATCAAATCCACAATTATTTTTAAAAGACATGTCAAGATACCATAAAGAAGATACCAAAAAACATTACTATCTCACTGATAAATTGTTTAAAAATGACAGTGTAGTTGTAGGTGAATTGGTTGTAGCATATGCAAATATAAGCAAAAAGTGTGAGGACTCATGTAAATTTTACCCTAAAAAGCAATATTAGACACAAATCTAATTCTGGAAGCATGTATTAAATTGTACATCACTGATGATGATGATGATGATGATGATAATACATTATTATTAAGTTTATTTCAGATTAGAGATTAGATAATAATGGCTATATCAAGACTGTTGGGATTATGTTTTATAATTTAAAAATCAATTATTGCTTCAATTCTGTGTAATTTTTTTTAAAAAGTTAACCTTTTGCAACTGTTCAAGAATTCCTAAATATTCAACATTATAAAAATGTAATTTATAACAATGTTATTACAGATTCTAAATATTTTTCATCCTGAATATAGATCACATGGTTTTACTCTATAAAGAAAAAATATATATAAATGTCTCATTGATATATATTGGGCCTTTTCTATGGTAAACCCCCCTGCAATACTGATAAAAAAAAAAGAAAAATATTTTCACTTATTTTTTTTCTTTAAAAATAGTATTGCAATTATTATTTAATAAATAATGAACATATTTAATTCATTGGTGATAAATAGGTGTCAATGCACTTAATACATACTTTAAAAAATCAGACTAGGAAGCTTTATTGATTTATACAAATGTGATGGCTTTATGAGATAGCTCATGAGCATTTAACTGGAAGCATGATAAAAATAGTACTGGAAACCCTTGATTGTTCCAACAACAGAAAGACTTAATGAACAGAGCCATGACTCTATCACTATATCTAAAAGGAATAGAAAAGAAATTCAATAAATTAGTTTCAAACTGAGAGTTTGAGTTCTACAAATAAACAGTATTTGCAGAACTGCTAACAAGGACCATGGCTTCTTTATCTCAGCAATCCTTACATAGATCCTGAATGCAACCCGAAATCATCACAGCCCCACAGAGCTTAAATTTGAATATCTGCAGCTTATTTCCTTGGGGCTTATCTTGGTCTATTGTGATGACTCAGGCTCCTCATCACATTGTCTACCCTGACTTGTTTTTTCTCTGTTTTTCTTGATGCTCGTTTTTCCAATGTTGAGCAAGCCTAAGAGAATAAAATATTACCCTCATATGGATTCGGAACTTTTAAAATTATACTTGCTTCAGGGAAAAAATGGATTCTAAATTGGATGGCACATATTATCAATAAAACATATAAAATAATAAAACAATAAATAAAATAATAAATAACAACAAACAATAGATAAATCAAGCAATAAATTGTTGCCACTAAGAAAAAGCCACATCTGTGTACTATGAAATGGAACTGCTTCACTCCAGCAAAGTGACTAAGATACCTCCCATCCCAGAAACTTAAAATGGTAGGATGGGACCTGAAGAAATCTTTCAACCCCGCAATCTCATGCTTTTTATGTTGTCTGATGAGCAAAAAGGAACAGTGTCCACTCAGCTGCCCAAGGGTTTCTCCTTGGAGCTCTGCACATTCTAACTAAGGAAGAGAACTACCAGATTAGAACAATTAATAAAGATGGACTGTTTAAGAAAATACCTCAGTGAAAGAATCTTGATTGGGTTGTCATCAAACTCTGACAGAATTTCTCCTTTTCCCATTCTAAGTCTGGATAAATTAAATTTGACTCTACTTGATAGTCTATTTCCTTAGTATTTAATACAGGGACGAGCAACCGTGGAACTCTTCTATATTTTTTACTGGAAAATGGGGCCCATTTGGCTCTGTCTTGGCTACCAATTAGCTGGCAGAAATATCACTTTGCTGGTCAGGAAAAGATCTGTTACTTCCTTTTTTAACTTTTTTACTTTCCTCTTTTCTGTCCATTTTCTGTTTCTTTGGTGACATATCTTGCGAATCAAAATGTGATTTTGATTTGCAAGATAATGTGCAAGAATGTGCAGATATTCTACCTCCTGCTAAAAATTGGTTTAAAAAGTTTTTGGTATTCTGAAGTTTTAAAATTTGTTGAATTTAGCTTAAACAAAGAAATGTCACAAACTTTCTCAACAATCTGTGTGCATCTATATGCATTCATAGCTAGAAAGACAGAGAGTCTGGTAAAGAATAAAATATACATAAATCCTGAAAATATTAATGCTGTCATGTGCATGACACAGTGGTACATAATCCTACAGCTCTTGTCCTTCTTCATATTTAATGCAACTCCTGGATCAACATTGCCTAATCCTTCTATTAGAGTATTATCTGGAAGCAGAAAGAATGTTACAGGTGATATCTGCAAAGTATTCTTGAAAATATGGCTAAAAATACTTTTAAGACAGATTTAAAAATCAATTCATGACAGAACATTTTAAATATTTGTAATTTTCTAAATGTTTATGAAAAACTATAACACTCTAGGAAATGACAGAAAGTGCAAAGGGACTCTGCAGTGGGAGCACCTGTCAGAGCCTGGGACTCAGCAGGCTCAGAATTCACTTGGGGCAAATCTCTTTCTCCCATCTCAACCTACCTCACAAGATTGCTGTTGTAAGGATAAAAGAGTGATGCTGCTTTGAGCTTCTTATAAAAATAACACAACAATATATAAACTCTGCATAACAAAAGTAGTGTTGCATCTCCTGTGCAATACCTTTAGATCCACATACTGTTTTTTAGATTCTTGCAAGGAGAATTCTTACACCTCGTGTTTATAGGTGATTATATTCCATTCACCAGGTATGAATGTACACTCACAAAACCTGCACAGTTAGGTTTGTGCCTTAGGCTCCACAGTCCTCTCCATGTGTTATTTCAACCAACAGAGGTTAAGGTGCAAAAGGTACAATCAATATTACTCTGAAGTCAAACTATCTGGCATGCTGAAAGAAACCTCAAAATTCTTACAAAGAATCTCACCAATTTGATGCAATTTGATGCAAATACTATTTGGGAACATGTCTGCAGTTATAGAAAACTCTGTTTTCTTGAGAAAGAGTTTAAAAAGTCTCCTAATATACTTTCATAATGAATATAGATAGAAGTACAATAAAGTTCCTTCTATATTAGTTTGTTCTATGATTTGATGAGATCAACTTTTAAAAGAAGTTAATTAGATGTGCATGTGCTGTTTATTCTGGAATTCATTATTTTTATTGCTCTAACCCAAAGAAGATATACTATCTATTTGTAAATGGATAGGATGTGATTTTTGAAGAAAAAAAACTCTTATCAGTACTTACACAATGTCCACAACTTAGTTGAATCAAGTCTGTACATTTGAATCCTGAAACTGATTCTAACAACTGGCTCCAAAAAAAAAATCTATTTTATTTTTAATTAAATAAGGTACCTTATTAGAAATGATAGCACTAATCCTTGTTAAGAAGTAGAACATAAATTCTGTTCTCTGCTTCAAGTGGACTTTCTGGATTGGGGCCAACATCTCAGACAACAATCCTATACCTTCTGAGAACCAAAATATAAAATAATTCATTTTAATTGATACTTTAAAAAATTAGGTGTTCACAAAGCCCAGTCTGATAATTTCCCATGAATTATTACAACATGTTAGATTCATGGCCACCTTAATAAACTCTGGCAAATGTAACTGTATATTTTAATGGATTGAAATCTCTTTGGGGAAGCTCCTGCATAGATTTAGCAGTCATTGATTAAGAACATAGGTCCTTGTATGCATTAGTACTGGTCAAAAACAGGAAGCCATGGGCAGCAGTAAACGGACAGGTCTCACAATGAAAGGAAACAGGGGGTTCCCCATGGATTTTTATTGGGACCAGTGTTACTTCACTTCTTCATGAAATATGGTGTTTTTGTTGGGGTGAATACCGAGTTTTTCCAAGCTGATGAATATTACCAGACTGTGAACAAGTCCTAAAGGACTTCTTCAGTACAAATGTTCCCAAAATAGAGTTTATATTTAATGTAATGTAAATACTAGTTAGCAGAAATTATTCAGACAAAAAGACATCTAACAGTACACATAGCCTGATAGAGTCAAAACTACCAATCACTAACCAAGATACAAATACAATCATATGACAGCAGTAAATATAATTAAGATGAGATTTATATTATCATGTAAGGTTTGTTACCACACACAGAAAATAAATCAACTATTTTTGTGTTAGTATTGTGTTCAGTTCTAGTTATTTCATTCCCAGAATAGAACTATAGAACTGCAAGAACTAAGAAAAAGCAATTATTATAGGGAAAGGACAAAATGAAGGAAGAACATTAAAAAATGAAAAGCATGTGAACAACAACATAGGAGGTATTTTTCATCTCTTTTTTAAATTAGAATTTGAATAAATGAATTGATGGTAATACAGTTGGAACAAATACAATAAACTACTTAGCTAGATGCTATATATTAATGGAAAGTGCTGTCAAAACACGGCTTGATGAGTACTGTATTGTTTGACTTTAAATAAGAATTAGAGAGATTTATAGAGGCCACTGATCAGGAACCTGTATAGGTTTAAAGGCAATCAATGCAGTTGCTAAGAATGGTCTGTAGTAGATAATTATTGCCCCCAGATTCAGCTATAGATTTACTAAAAGCATCTTGCTGGGAAAAGGATGCTGGATAAAAACCTCTACTCTGATTGAATAAAGTATTTCTTCTATTTTATCTTATGTCATTCTCAGATTGAAGAGTTGGAAAAGAAAAATATTGTGGTACCATTTTACCAAGAGATCACATTTTGATTAATACAACAATTACAGACTCTTCAGAAAATATTTCATTCTTATTCTGGTAGATCACTGTTACTGGTAGATAAAATAAATAAATAGCTAAATAATATTGCAGAAGCAATATAAAAAAGATAACACTCAAGAAAGGTAAAATAAGATGTTTCGTTCATCTGGCTAGCCAGCAAGTATAAGATGAGTAAAGACAGGTCTCCTTAACCAGTGAATTTTCAGTAGTCTTACCAATATAAGAAAGTGGTTTGCTTGTCCTACTTTCCTTCAAAGATAATAAACCTAATAAAGAAAGTATCTTGAGTAAATATAACATAAAAATTATCTAATAATTGGTGTGAATTCATATGTAATTTTGATAAAATGAAAACAGTAAAAGGACAAAAGCTGATCTATTCCATTTGTTTATTTAACAAATTTATATAGCTGTTCACTTACTCACAGAACTCTGAATTTCAAGCAAAACATAAAACATAATAATCAGTTAAAATAACTAAGTTGATATCACTATAAAAACATCTTGCCACTATATGCCCCCCCCTCCCCATAGGCTAGGCATATTAATATCATGACCAAAGCCAGATCTTCATAGTCCTATCCTAGGTCAAAAGGGCCAGGGCAAGAATATCCAAGGAAGACTATTCTATTCAGTAGCCACCAAAACCATTCTATTGGGTAAGCACGATGATGGCTTCCTATGACCAATCAGATGGCATCTGCTTCACAGAGACCACTTCAAACGTGACCAAACGTGACCACTTCTTCTGCCTCTGAAGAAGAAAGCCAACATTTGTTTTGGGGGTATTCTGTGACCCCTACAAAAATGCCAATCAGAAAACTTTTTTGACAAAAGGAATAGGATGTGGTATGTACATGTTTTTTTTGTTTTGACTTTTATAACTGTTTTGTTTTTATTTAAACATTTAATATTAGTTTTAAATAAATCCATCAGATTCTATGAATGGTTATGGAGCAGTTAAAAGCAAATAACAACATTGTACTATGGATTCAATGCAATTTACTTTCATCTTGCTTTGATGGTAATGGAATTTCAGGCTGAAGGATCCTTCATAAAAACAGTTTTTTTTTAAAGGGAAGATTCTATGCTGTAATCTTTTTGTGCTAAATACAATATTGATGTATGTAAAATCCCAAAGATTCTTCTAGGTCACATTAAGTCCATATTGAAATAACAAATAAATGAATAGTGAACAAACAATAAATTTACCTCTCACAATTAATGTTGCTATAAAAGCCATCCTGGTTGCTATGTGCATAATAAAATAAATGCATGTTTATATCGTATATGTTTTACAGATGGAATCACGATATGAGATTCCATAACAGATTATAGAAAGGATATTATGTATAGTTTACAGACTGTTTCTTAGATTTCAGAAATATCAACATATACTCTACAGGCTACAAAGGTCAGTTGGTGTTCTATGTATAGACTAATGCATAAGATTTTTATAAGCAATATTCAGTATTTTTATAAGCAATTTTTCAGTATTTTATAAGATTTTTATAAGAAAAAAACAGTATTTTATAAGCAATTTTTCAGCATTTTACCCAACATTATTTCTTCAGAGTTCATGCTAGATGCATCCAATAATGTCATATACAGTGCTGCTTAAAAATTTGTGAACTCTTTTAAATTTTATTTTATTAAATTATTATTGAATAATTTTTTACAGAATAAAAACAATACATTAAAGAAAAAGGAAAGTAAATATGAAAGTAGTAAAAAATAGGTAAAGAAGAAGAAAAAAGAAGAGGCAAAGAAGAAGAAGAAGAAAGGAAGGAAGGAAGGAAGGAAGAAGGAAGGAAGGAAGGAAGGAAGGAAGGAAGGAAGGAAAGAAAGAAAGAAAGAAAGAAAGAAAGAAAGAAAGAAAGAAAGAAAGAAAATATAAAGGATCAGCTTCTGAGCTTTCCTTTAGCAATTATAAATGCATGTATATTTTATCCTTTCTCCCTAAGATTCCATCATGGTTTTCTTCTTTTCATATTCCTTACCCTTTCTAATAATCCAACTCATAAATCATAAATTCACTTTTTTTTCTTTGTAGCAAAAAATCCAAAAAGGTTTTTTGGTTACTGGTTACCAATAACTACAAGTAGTTATTGTTTTTTCCTTAATGCAACAAGTTAATTTCTATAAATTCTATCATATTCATCAATCATTTTGTAGGTATAGTATTTCAGAATTTTTATATCTTTGTGCATATAATCATCTCATTGCAGTTAGCATGTATAAAAAGAATATTTTGAATTTTCAATATTTCTGCATAAATATGACCTAAAATAAGAACTGCTCTCTACATAAATCCTAGTGCTAGTTAAAGAGAATGCAATTAAATAAATTAGTCAAAAACACTATGTTTGTACATTGATTTATTGAAGAAAATCATCAAAAGCTGTGTCTGGCAAAGTATCTGAATCTCTAAGGTTATCAGTACATTTTAAGGGGAAATTAAAATCAGATGTTTCAATAAATCGGATGATAATCAGGTGTATGTGTGAGTAGTCGTTCCTTATTTAAAAACAGAAACTTGGGTATTCGCTATCAAAGTGTGATCTTTACAACACAGCTACATGAATGTGTGTCATTCAAGAAAAAAGAGATTTCTGAGGACCTTCAGAAAACAATTGCTGATGCTCACCAGACTGAAAAAAGTTACAATTTCCAAAGAGTTTGGATTCTACCAGTCCATTCTTTAGGCAGATAGTGCACAAATTGATGCAATGCAACATCACTGTTACCTTCTCCAGGAGTAGATTTACCAAATTGATGGTATGTATCACTCCAGGAAGTCTGAAGCCCAGCATAATGTCTAAAGAATAAAGGCTCCCTTGCATAGGCAAATGTCAGTAAACACAAGACCACCATTGGAAGAACACTGAACACTGTGCATGTCAAGATTGAAAACTTTTCAAAAAGAATATTGCTGCCCATCTACAGTTTGTGAAAGATCATATAGATAAGCCAGAAGGCTACTGGAAGAATGTCCTATGGATTGATGAAAGCAAAATAGAACTTTTTGGCTTGAATGTAAAACAGTATATTTGTTGAAAGCCAAACATTGCATTCCATCATAAGAACCTTATGCCATCAGTGAAATGTGTTGGTAGTATTATGATTTGAGCCTGCTTTGCTTGTTCCAGACCAGAACAGTTTGCCATCATTGATGGAACCATGAGTTTGAAATTGTACCAGAAAATTCTACAGGAAAATGTCAGGGTATCTGTCTATGAATTGAAGCTCAAGAGAAAGTCATATAGCAAGATAATGACATAAAATTCACAAGTTGAACAACCTATGAATGATTGAAGCAGAAGATGTGATAAAGCAAAAAAATAAATAAAATTGGAGTATGATTTATATTTTAATACAGAAAATTTTGAAAATGAAGATAAAGATAAAAACAGAAATTTTTGGGGCCTAATGGAAAAAGACTTGGAGAAAAAAAACGGAACTTTGTTATTATATATGTTGACTGCAGCAAGACTATTGTATGCATAACAATGGAAGGACACTTTGATTCCTACCATGGTCGAATGAATGGTTGCAGAAACTGATAAGAGTTGGCTGAAATGGCAAAATTGACTATTTTGATTACAGAAAAGAATATAAATGCTTTTGTTTCCACATGGAGACTACTTCTGAACTTTGTGCTTAAAGTGGAAAAGAATGAAACTTTGATTTTGGGTTTTCTGATCAGACTGATAGATCTTTTATACAAATGGCTAGTTTATATTATTATGAAAAAATAAAAAGTTGTGATTTGATGTTAATGCCTTATTTTACTGCCACAGAGTCGGAAGTCAATGCTTCTTTTTCTTAATCCTCCCTCACTTTTCTACCCTAATTGTCTTCCTATTTTCTTTTGTATTTTGTATCTTATTTTATAAGTCAATAAAAATGTTAATGGGCAATGATTAAAGCAGAAGAAAGTTAATGTTTTGGAATGGCCAAGTCACAGTTCTTAATCCTTAATGACCTTAATCCTATAGAAATGTAGAAGGACCAGAAGCAGGCAGGCAGGCAGTTCATGTTTGTGTGTCCAAAAACAATCCTTAATTGAAGCTGTTCTGTAAGGAGGAATGGGATACAATTCATCCAAGCGAATGGACAGGACTGGTAAAGAATCATTGGAAACATTTAGCTACAAGTATTACTGTTCAAGAAAGGTACACCAATCACTGAAAGCAACGGTTCACGTACTTTTGCCACACACCAATATGTAAATTGGGATCATTTTCCTCAGTAAATAAATGAACAAATCTGTTTTTGACCCATGTGTTTAATTGGATTGTCCTTGTCTAGATTTAGGAGAGAATACATCATATTTAAGTACACATTTACTGTATACAGAAATATTGAAAATTCAAAAGGGTTCACATAGTTTTAAGTACCACTAGATACAAACAGTTTCATTAGTGTATATGTGTGTATAATACTAGATAGTAGTAGTATATTAGGCTTATATAAGGGTTATGTAAAAAGTGAATGTAATTATGTAATAAAAAGTGAATGTAATAGAAATATATCTTCAGGGTTTGGGTATTTTGAATGTCATTGATATTACTACTAATATATTACTCCTAATCTTTACGATAAACAAATTTCATAAAAGTTCAATTTCTGTCACTTCCATTTCTTTAAATTGCTACCAAGAAACTAGATTTTATGTTGTTGCTACTCATCTCGAGGATTCTATAATGGAAAACCAAGATATAAAATGAATAGGTGCCATTAAGTCAGCTTGATGTCTGAAGACCACATGGAAAAAAGTTTGTTATGTCTATAATAGTAACCAGTAGCTGTTCCAAAGATAATCTTGCAATTTCTTTGATCTCATGCACTCATTTTATAATCTAATCCTCTTTATTCATTATTTTGCCTGATGTCAATCATATCTCAGGAAATTTCCTCATTAAAATGCTCTGGAGAAACGCTTAACCTGGAGTCAATCCTTTCCAACAGACTTCAACTTGATAGTTTAGCATATGCTTTTTGCATATTTTGTTCCCTATTGTTTAAATGTGACTTAAAATAAAAGGGAAAGAAATTGAACAAAATATAAACACATCATTTTTACAAGGTGCAGATTAAATAAAACTTTAGATGTGTAATTTCTAGTATTAGAATCCCAAGGACAACATAAATTTTGGAAATTAAAATCCAGTACATCTGAATTTCAGTCTGAGTGGCTGTCAGGTTTTGATCTGAAAGCTCAAAAAAAAAATTTTTTTTTTTACAAGAACAGTCCAGAATGACATGTATGAGCCTGGTGATTTGAACCATTTTACCAACAGTGTTAGATTCTTTGTTAACAGAAAACTTTAGAAAGTGTTGTGTCTTAAAAAACACCCAAACTTATAAGAGCAGTTGTCTTTCAACAGCAAAAGATAATTCTAGTCTTTCCTCATTTCTCATATAACAAGGTGACAGTGATAAATCTGAAAGCAATCTTTTTATTGATTCCTTTCATGCAAAAATTCCCTTGTGATAACATATCATGGCCGCTGCTTTTTACCTGTTCATTCTACAGATTAATATCTGTTCAGAAAGTAACTAATTAGTCAGTAGCTAATTAAACAGATCAGATCAGTTCAAGTTTTATTGATACAACAGTCAATTTGCATCAACAATCAAGCACATACCCAAGATTATGCACATTCTTGACATATGAACACTTTTAATTTTGCCCTTCAGAATTGAAACTACCAACTATGGGTGCTGTCAACCACTATTAAGTTGCAAATTTGGTGGAATTAATTCTATTTATGATACAAGACATAATGGACACTCAACTGTAGTCCACTCTAAAAGTGAAAGCAATAGCCATATAAGACAGAAGGATCACCTTTACCTAATTCTAATTGGTGTTTGAGGCAGGATTATAGAAGATTGTCACACAAAAAGTTGGTACTACAGTCAATAATGACTGGGTTCATAAATTGCATTAAATTGTAAGATGTTTATCATTGACACAAATCTAGCCACTGTCATCTGTAAATCACAGTTTATGTCACAGCATATTGTTGTGGCTTCAGTTCCATATGACTTACCCAATAAATTATATTTAAATATGCATCAACCAAGCTTGTTTCATTCAAATAATGTAAGTATTATTTGAATGCACTCTTATCCTTCTCCTCTCTACCACTACTGCTGCTCCTATTCACTCAAATATTCTCCATGATCCTACTGTCTCTGAGAAAGGGTAATGCATTCTACTCCTTATTACTGAATTAGGGGAGTCTGCATAATGTGATTTTTAAAAAAAGATTGTGATCTGTATGATGCAATTGAAGCTCTGACCATTTTTAAATAGGTGCTGGATGTTTCATCTTAACTTTTTTTTTAACCTGCAACGCTTGCTCTGCCCCCATGATGAATGATTGCAAAAGACAAACAAAGAAGCAGCAATAAGGGTAGCTGGTGGTAAACCCAACTCGGGTGAAATGCTCCCGATTCAGACCAGTTCGGCCAAACCGGTAGCGATGGCGGGCGGTGGTTCGGAGAACTGGTAGTGATGGCGGCATGAGGCTCTGCCCACCTGCAGGTCGTCATTACTTCCTGGTTTTTACCAGGAAGTAACCTGTTTTTTACCCTCTGCGCATGCGCAGAAGGGTTTGCACATGCGCAGGGGATCCGTACATGCACATGACGCGCGCGTGGCATGTGCACTTCCGAACCAGTTGGTAAGATAAGTAGATTTCAGTAGATGGCCCAACTGCCATCTCTGCGATTTATTCTAGGAAATCTGAATTTGGATATGAAGAAGGGCAAACAGCTGATTATGAACAAAAGTCTATTTACTTAGTCTATCATAACCAGGTCATGAAATATGATATACAAGCAGATTTTATTAGCATTCTAAAAGTGTAACAATCAAATAGTTTGTAGCCTGCATACATTTCATTTATAAAATATTGACACCAAAATTGATATTATTTATTTGTTAACCTTTTGGCTTAAAATGCTGCCAAGGAAGTATTGTTTTTTTCAGCATTAAGGATGCTGATTCAGCACATATGACTCTAGTAAGCCCCATAGAGGCTCAATTGAAGTTTGAACTGTATAGATTGACTACTGGGTCACATCTAGACTCCTTCAAGGAACATCTTAATTATTTCTATCCCTTTTCAAGGTGGTTGTTACAGACCCAAACATAGGAAAAAGAGTAACCTCCTTATGTTATAAAAGAATAATTTCAAAAAGAAATCTAATCAATCTACTGAAAACTAATGGGCATAATTTGTATTAGAAGCCTTACTAAATGACTCTTTGGTCCATTATATATTCCTGCCTAACTCTAAGAATTAAATGCTTAAGTATTTTATTTGAACAACATTTTGTGTTTTGTTTTACTAACTTTTTTCTTTTTGTTCTTCAGGGAAAAGAAAACACATTGTAAAGGATTCATAGTCTTGAAATCACAGCAATCTAAATTGTCCCACTGACACAAATAAATGGTTGCAAAGCTTGCAGGACTTTGCAGTGCTAGGCTGGCCAAGTATTAGCTTAAAACCCTGAGCTGCACCTTTGGGATATGCTACACAAATCACATTCCTAAATGATTTATCTCTTAGAGAATGTGAAACCTTTTACTCTACTAGATAGCAGTTAACCGATCTCAAATTGACCAGTGGCATTTTCAAGAACAGCCTCTCCTTACTTTTCTGAAAGAGTGAGTGAGAGTGTGTGTAAAAACCTAGCAGAAAATAATTTGCAGCTGTGATAATATCAGGTTGGGATTTTTTAAAAAAAAATTAAAAAGGATATGGAGAGAAAAGAAAAACACTCCACGATAGTTTTACATCGAATAATAAAAGATTAAAAAGGAGAGCCTGTAAATAATTAGAGGCTGCTGTCTGAAGCCAGTTGCAGTCGCTGCAACTGATAATAAACTTAAACCCCCTTGAGAGCAGGTAAATGCTTTGCAACCCTGACCCCCTACATCTCACATTACTTAACTACCCTGCAGCTTCACCATTACATCACCATCCCAATGATTGGTCCCTGCAGTTTAACTCTCTCCCTGTCTCCTCCGATTAGGGACGAAGGAGGGAACGGCACAGAAACTTCTGTCGCAAAGTTTACTGAGCCTCGTCCGGTCGTGTCCAGAAAGTCTTTTGCGTGTTTAGCATAATCCCAAACAAATTCGAAGAGCAGAAAAAGGGCGAGAGAGGAAAGGCGAGAGGTCCTCTTCAAAGAGGAAACGTATTACATTGGAGACATAGGGAACAGAAGTGATAGTAGCAGGGTGAGTCGTAGAGAGCAAGGAGAAGAGGAAAATTAAAAACAAACCTCATGGACATCACTGGGTCTGAATTCCCTGCTGAGGTGCAGAACATGAGAGCCCTGGAGTGAGTGTACGTAGAACCTGAGCCAAAGCTTAACTAGCCCGAGTGAGTCATATCCTTCCCATTTGATTCCAGTCCAAATGATGATGTAATGGTTCTGGCCCGCTCCCTCTGCTCCGTACGCTGCCTCCCTCCTTCTTTTTAGCTCGGTGTTAGTGAAGTCACCATTTAAATCTGGCACAGCCGAAACAAAAAAAAAAATACACAACAAAAAAAATCTTCAATGTAACCAAAACAGCCCCAGGCGAAGTTCCAGACACACAGAGACTTCGATGGTGCAATTGCCATTGGATACGAGTAAACAGAAAAAGAAACAGTGCCGCCTCAGAACGGCCATAGCAGCTGCATGTAGGAGATCAGAAGCAAACCCCCAGCATGGGGGCCATCACAAATACATACAACTTTTTCCCCCGTGGAAAGGTGTACCGCTCTTTCAGGCGCGCGCAATCTAGAGCGACGCGTCTCGCGCGCACATTCGGACCTCAGCAGAGAAAAGGGCGCGCAGAGTGGGAGGTTGAGAAAAGGAAGACGGAGCGAAACAAGCAGGAACATGAGGGCAGAACTATGTGAAATATGTTGAGCTTGATGGGGAAACGAACGGGACAAGTCTGCGTCGAGTCTTCTACCCTGCCTTAGAAGCGAACGGAGTTCTCTTAAGTAATGAAGAGACTTTCTGGAGAAGAAAGGAAGCCTGCAGGGTACAACTCTCTTGTAAAAGGGCTGCTTCTGACAGTAGCATCTTTACTTGCGATATTCCGGGTGTCTCCCTTCCCCCACGCCCCCACTATCCACTGATAACTGACTGGTGCAGCTGGACCTCAGGACAAAATCCATAGCCCAAGAAATGGGAGGGGAGGGGAGATACCTCTCTTCCCTAATACGATTCTGGTGTAATCTGGGCAAACCTACAAATGCTCGGCTGTAGCAGAATTGGCGATAGCTTTCCTTTTTTTTCCTTTTCTTTTTTAATTATGGGAGGACAACCCAGGAATATAGCATTTTCTTCCTATTATGAATGCTATTTTTTAAAAAACCAAATAAATCATTATTACCAAATTGTATTGCTCTATAAAGATGTGACTTCCGTCCAATGAGACAATTTACTTTCTGATCTAAAATTATCCAGCAGCACCACAGTTGCCAAAAAAGCAGATGTTTCCTCAAATCCTTTTTCATAATTGTCTGGCAATATTATTGATGCTGCACATAACACTCAAAAGTGTCTTGATAAGCAAAGGTGTGTTTCTGCCTTCCTTTGCTTGCATCTACCCATTGTAAGCACTGTTTTCCTAATCTTTCCCACTCCATTTCACTTGACAAAAACAAGTAAACTGGATGGACATTTCGACAGTAATCCATTTGCCCTGATAAGGAGGAAGTTGTTCTTGATTGTTAAATTCCCAGGATTTTAAATCTCACTTGTTGAATCCATTTCTCCAAAGCCTTCACTGTTGGCCCCATCTGAAGACCTTTCAGATGTTGTCCCCAAATTACAATCTTGAATTAAAGATAAATTACATTCTTTGTCCAAGCTTTGTCTACATTTATGGAGTATGGTTTAAAACACTTAATCCAAATGTAGCTATATATTTATTTAGGAACAGGGTATATATATACCCTGTTCCCAAATAAATATGCTGGGTAATTGCTATGTCAGCTATAACAGTACTTATGTAATTATCTGCAGCAATTAAGAAATTTTTCTTCTGATGTCTGAAATGATTTTTAAAAAATCCCAGTTCCTATTAACTGATGTGTTCAATTGCATGTGCATATATCCAATGATATTTAACACAAGGAGGTTTGGGCAGAAAGTCTTAGTTCATTCTTTTACAATAGCAATGTGAAGACAATTAAGAAAGTTGAAGTGGGGAAGAAAGAATTAAAACAAATTAAAAATAATAATAATATCACATTTATCAGAAATTAACCCTGGCAAAGGAATTGAAACAGATTACATGAGAAAACATAAGGAAGAATGTAGCATATATTGAAAAAAAACCCTGTCTTTTAAAAGAGCCAATTTGGTCTAATGGTTAAATCACGATGCTAAAAAGCAAGAGGCTGTAAATTCAAGCCCTGCCTTAGCCATAAAAGCTAGCTGGGTGATCTTGTGCCAGTCGCTCTCCATCAGCCCAACCTGCCTCACAGGGTTGTGAGGAAAATAAGAGGAAGAAGATGTGTTGGATATGTTGCAGTCTTGAGTTATTTGTAAAAATAATGAAGGTGGTATATAAATACATTTTATAAAAGGCTATAATTGTGCAAATGGTAGTTTTCAAAAATGCATCACTGAAAACTTATTTTATAAAATAAATCAGTTATTTTTCTTTTTGGCAACAGGCACATAATTTCTAGAATATGTCTTTGTTGTAATTTTGATTATCTCAAATGGCTAAGTTCTAGATATGAATGTTAGTTATCACCATGAAGTATAGGTACAAGGTATTAAAGATCCTGTGATTTGGATCTATCTACTAAATGGGCTTGATGTCAATAATGTATTATATTGGAATATGACAGATTCATCAAGTGAAAGCATTGTGCATAAGAGGTGATCAGCAATAATTATTACTGGCGCCACTAAAGCCAGTAACTTGACAATATCATATGTAGCTGTTATAAAGTTTGCTTCACTGTGTCACTGGCCTACATAACTCATTTTTGTCCCAGTGACTAGTTATTGATTTTTCATCTTCTGTAACTTAATAAAAAGATGTTTAATCACTCTAAAGCTTTCTTTTATTTCCAGGCATTGCAGCCTATTTCCACAATTTAGAAATGTTTTTCTCTTTGCCAGCAAGCTTGTAATTCTTTTTAAGGGAAGCATATTAATTTATAAATAACATAAAAGAATTATAATAATTGTACAAACATATTATATCCCTTCAGTTATAAATTTTTCATTATTTTTTTTAATGTATGAAGGTTTGACACCAGTACTAAATATTTAGAGAAAATATTAAGAAACTTTGGTCTGAAAGATATAAATAAATACAGTATTATTTTTTTTAAAACTGAAACTTGGAAAACATTTTTCTAAGGTAGGTAGAATATCTAAAGATATATATATAAACACAAGCAAAGCAAAACCATTTAAAATGGAAAGCTTTAATTCATAAGGCATGAAACTATAGGGACCTGTCTGCAATGTTTTTATATTAGTACCAAAAATCACAGCTTCAGACCTGGGTTAATTTTTCTGCGATAGGCCTTTCTATGTTATTTTAAATACTAAAATATTGATTGTTTTTTTCCTTGAAGATATAAAACTGTAATTGTTGTACAACATGCCATAGCAATTGAACACATACCTATATTATGACATAATCAGACTTGGGTGCAGAGGATCTGCTTTAAATAAGTTGCATACATCCCTAGGTAGATTTTCCTCTTAGTTTCTCCCTGTTAGCCAGGTTGAGAGAGATGAGCCACTTTTTCAGCTCTTAAGCTCAGAAATATGATTCCTGTTTGGGAATATCTTTCATCATAATTTAACTTAGTTTTAATCTGCTAGAAGCTCCAGATATAACCAGGAATGCTGCCTAGAATTGAATAATACTGGAAATATACTTCCATTTCTTTCATATGTACTTTTTTTCAGTTAAAATCTTTTGTGAAATATTAGTTGTATTTATAAGATATAACTCTGGAAACAACTTTGCGTCATGCCCCCCCCCCCCCTTTTTTTTGCCATGCCCAGGAAACCCTATACATATTATCAAAACGTGTGTATTTGTTAGTCATCCCACTTTTCTACTAGGAAATCAGAGAGGCATTAATATTACCCCCTCCAATTGGAACCCAGGTTTGAACAGAGATAGCCAAAATCAGCTTGTGTTAGAGGACAGGCAGGAACCTTTGTTTCTTGATCTTAGCATAGCAGCTTAAACTACAGGTGTTCCTCAATTCATAATAGTTTGGTTAGTAACTGTTCAAAGTTACAACAGCACTGAATATAGTGACTCACCACCATTTTTCACATTTACAACCATTACAGCATCCCCATGGGCAAATGATCAAAATTCAGATGCTTGGCAACTGACTCATATTTATGACGGTTGCAGTGTCCTGGGGCCATGTGATCACCTTTTGTGACCTTTTGACAAGCAATGGGGAAGCCAGTTACACTTAGCAACTGCAGTTATTCACTAAACAACTGTGGCAAGAAAGGTCATAAAATGAGGCAAAACTCACTTAACAAATGTTTCATTAAGCAACAGAAATTTGGGGTTCAATTGTGATTGTAAGTTGAGGACTATGTATATTACACTTCACTGATAGACTTTTTTTTTTGGTCTAGTGCCAATACAATACTATCAGAGATATTGAACAAACCATGCCTAGGTCCCTAACTTTTCTAAGTTTGATGCCTCTGTACAAAATATGTGCGACTGGGCTTGTACTAACTAGTACTTAGAAATATTGTCTTATATTACAGAACTCTTTCAGAATCAAAGGGCTTTCGAATGGAATGTTGCTCACTCAGACAAATATCAAAATCAGTGTGTTCCAACTTGTATTGGAATTAATACGTTTCACAAAATTAATAAAAATTTAATAAAAGGTTAGACTGCTGCATGTGATTTTTTTAAAAAAAAAACTAAGGTAATACAGATAGTTTCCATTCAATAATACTAGGTTCTTCAGGACTATAGTAGCAAAATGGTTTAATTCAAAATATAACAGTAATAGAGTTGGAAGTCACCTAGTCCAAGCCACTGCTCACGCAGGAGATCTATACTAGGGATTTGAACTGCCGAACTGCCAACCTTTCTGATCAACAAGCTCAGCTTCTTAGCCACTAATATTGTTGCCATCAATACTAAGTTAAATGCTTAAAAGGGCTAAAATGAAACTAAGTTAAATTTAACTAAGTTAAATACTTAAAAGGGCTAAAATGAAATTGACACTGGTCTGAGAGCATGAAAAAGTTATTTCCAGCTCAGGTATTTTCTAAGACTGTTAATCTTTCCTCCTCTGTTACAGGAAGCACCATTTTCCCATTTTCCTTCCTGTGATCTGTCAATGATTAATAATTTCCTGTAGTCCAGAAGAATTTCCCCTCAAATATAATACCAAATATGCATCTTTTCATGAGCATATTAATTTTGTTCATTCTATTATTTCCTTCAGACACTGGAAATCTTCATATGTTTAATATTCAGATATATGTGAACGGAGCTATGGGGTGGGAAGAAAATATATTTAATTCTAAAAGCATCCATCTCAGAGCAATGCCCACAGCCACAGTTGACTAGCTAAGGAATGTTTACTGCTCCTCCCTTCAGCCTATCTCTTCCTCAGGGAAAGGGTGGGCAGACCTCACAGCTGTCTGATGTAAGCACAGTTACAGTTCCAGAGCTCTGGCTGCAAACTGAGTGTCTGCGTACACAACCAAAATATCTATGTTTTGAAATCACATCACTCTAGGACTATTTGGCAGGATCAGCTGATGCTAACTCATGAGTAACATCTGAAATATTTATAACCCTAGTAACATGAATGCATCATTTTGTCTCAATCTTTAATTAAAAACACTTTTACACACCTGTCTACAAAAACACTTGTGAATATAAAACTTTCAGTAAAGTAAGCTGTTTAGAAATAAGTGGGAGTTATATACAAGTAAGACCCTATTCTTAAGATTAGGGTCATGTGCTCAACACTTCCAAGTATTCCAGTGCTGAGTACAATAGATACCCTACAGTTTCAATTCACAAGCTGACCTATGGTTTTTACATGGTGTCAATTTCATTTATTAGAACAGTGTAAAATCAAATTAGGTTTTTCGGAAATAAGTTGTTGTTTTAAAAAATCTTTAAACTGTATGTACATTTTTTTAAAAATCTGTATTTTTCAACAATTTACATGGGCTAAATAATTCCAAAATAATTATTGTCCTTTGAAGAAAGTTTCCCTTTCTTCCAGACAATTTTTTTTCTTTTCAACCCAAAATCCTTCTATTCTCTATGGAATTGTGAAGGCCAGAAAAATTCAGGGTTAAATAAGCTTTAATTACTATCACATGTACAAAGACTTAATAAACCTATCATTTTTAAAAAAACCTCTTTTTTAAAAAAAAAAGTGGCATCTTTTCCGTTTTTAAATTAAAATAACCATGCAGATGGTTTCTTAAGGACTTCTCTGCAAATTGCTTTCAGTGAACCCTTTCAGTCACAGATCACTGCAAAAATCATGTGGAGATATTCAATGCTCAGTTCTACCTGGGTGTCCTATTATTTTTGGGGACAGACCCATAGAGAATTTTTTATTCAAAGACTAAAGACTGATAAAGATAGAACATGTCTCAGTGTGAAGTGGAATGCCAAACATGAAAAAAAAAGAAGGAAAGAAAGAATGTTCAGATTATGGATAATTGAGTCCTGGAAGGCAGAAAAAAAAATAGAGTTCTGAACCATAACATAAAATGTGGCTAGAACTCCACATTTTAAAAACTATGCTCAAATTTAGATAACATCTGGATGATATTCAACAGGGTGCTGTTTTTCAGGTTCAGTTGGCCATCTTTTCTGCTATGAACACTTGAGCAGAAAAATATACAGCGCCAATATAGATAACTATCTTTTACAGTAGAAAAAATCATCCCACAATTGCAAAAGGTTGATAGAGAAGACTTTATTTGGCCAGTAAAATGGCATGAGGAAAAGATTACTAATCTTTTTCTCCTTTGCTCCACCAATTCCACTATTCTGATCAGAATCAAAGCCTATCATAGTTACATCATCTAAAACAAAATGGCTTAGATTCATGTAAAATCCTTTATCATGTACACAAAAATAGAATGGACCACTTCCAGTTGAAAATTAATAAAGGGCAGTAATCAATTTTCAATACATTGTAATGCTCCAGTGGAACTGAACTATTCAGTAAAGGCATGGTTTCCATCTTCCCTGATATATGAAATGGTGAAATTCCAGGCCTTATCCTAGCCATGAACTGAAGAAACATCTCCCTCCTGTATGAGATTTATTAGCCTCTTTTGTATTACATCTCAGGTGAGATTGTCAACATCAATTAGTGTTAGCTGAAATGCAAAATCCCCCCCCCCCTTTTTTTTGGTCATTTTAGTATTGACATTTGCCCATAGGAAATTGGGTGAAAAATCTGTCTTCTCTTTTACCTAGAGGCCCCAATGAAATAACTTTAAAACTGCATTGGCCACTGACATGCAAATTAAGTTTTCTGCATCCTTATTACTATTTTTGAACCATGTACAATAGATTTTTAAATTACAGCTGTAAACCTTGCATCTTATTTATTTATTTATATCCTGCCTTTGTTATTTCTACAAATAATACAAAGCAACAAATATATCCAACACACCTTCTTGCTCTTATTTTACCCGCAATAACAAAATTCCCCTGTGTGACTGGCCCAGAGTCATGCAGCTAGGCTTCATGGCTAAGATGGGCTTAAAGTTATGTTGTCCTGGTTTCTACCCTGATGCCTAAATATATCTTGTCTCTCTATACATATTAAAAAGCAATCTAGTAAGAATATATAGTAGAGGTATGTTCACTGGAGTTTAAAAAAATGAATATAAAATTAACGTCAACCTGTGTATTAAAATTTTAGTCAATGAAATTTGGGTGGGTTTTATTTTATTTTCTCTTTTCCTTTTTCTCTAATATATACTATACTTATGTAAGGGGAACAGAATAATATAATGATATTTGAAAATGTAAATATTGTATCACATTATTAGTACACGATTGTACTATACAACGGACCATCGCAACTATAAAATAATTTTTATTCATATTTCCTACATATTTTATTTGTATCTTATTTCATTTTTGTATGAGTATGCTAACTCATACTTCCAGTGTTGAATAAAACCTGGAAGCTTGATTATTCGTAAGCAAATTGTTTCAGGCTTACATTAGCTTCCTTCAAATGAAGTCAGTCCAAGACTGAAGCTTATATCTCAGGAGAAGAAAAATTGGAAAATTGTTTTTAGTAACTATTGGTATTCCTTTCCTACCGAAGCCTTTCTTAAATTCCTATTTATCTTGGCCGATTAGTTTTCAGCTTGCAAAGGGCCACAGATTGTCTATGTGCAGAAGCAAGTCTTTCTGTTTGTCTGAAACCTGTTATGCATAATTTTCATGTGGTGCCCTTTTCATATTTTATGTATTATCTAAATGGCTATGTAAGTATTCCCTACTTACTTTTTCCAGCCAATTCATAATTTTATGTATTTGGCTGTATTCCCTCAAGCAGACTTCTTCCACCCCCCTCTTTTCCAAACCAAGATTTCTGAATCATCGTAGCTCTGCTTTCACAGGGTCTTAATTAGGATAAAAATGAAAGCATTACTCTAAATCCAAAGCATTTTAACTGGAGAGTAAGCCCCATTGAGTTCATAATTTCCAAGGATCTGTTTGGAATTGGGCAATTAATTTTTTTTAATGTATACACATATGGTTTCCTCAGAGTAAATGTTGGACTCAGTTAATTACATCATGCAGCATGGTAAAATGATTCCAGGGTTCCCAAGGAAACTGTTTTCATTAAACAACAGGATTCCTTCATTTTAATCTTATGCTCACACAAGGCAAACATTTGGTTTTATCTAACGTCGCAGCAGTTTCAGACTATATAATCCTCTAGTGGCTATCAAGATCAGCAAGGATAAGTTGGGCGGTTCAAAAATGTGAAAAATAAATAAATAAATAAACTTGTTCTTGATTCCAGAGGAAAAGTCTCTTGAGACTGCATCAGGCATTGTTAGGAAGGCCACTCGTATTTTGATTCACTACATTTGGCGATATGCCAAAAATCTATGCTTGGCAAGCTTGGAGGCATGCTGGAAAAGGACATTAATCCTAAATATAATTTGGTTGATTATTTTTAAAGCTTTGGTTGACTTTAGCCTACCTTCTATCTTTGCTTGGATTAATTTAATTTTGCTCATGCTGTCAGATTTGTTTGTTTTGCATCTTTGGCTGTTTAGCCAAAGTTTAGTACCTGACTGAACAATCATTGCAAGTTGAGTATGATGGTTTTCCATCAGCAATTATCTGTGCAAAAATAGCTGGTCTTTTTCTACACTTCGTTAGGGCAGAAAGATGCTGAATTTTAAGTTTCTGACTGAATGTGGAAGAATTCCCCTGTGATAACACAATTATCTATTCAGTGTTACATACAAGACCAATTATTTCATGCACAAGATACTAAATTACAAGAAAAAGAAAAGTATAACATATTTTATTAACATGTCAAAAAAGAAAATTTTCTTTGGAGTATAAGAATTTATATTTATATTAATAAATAACTAATAATTTATTTCAAAGGATGAATTTTTCCATTTGCTATCCCACCCTGCAAACTTTGAAATAGGGAATAAATATGCACAGTAACTTTTCTGAAGGAGAACCATGGCTACAATCACACTATATTAAAACTTCTCTCTTAGAGGATTGCAGTAGGTAAGTTAAATATGTTACCTTAATTACTTTCTTTTTAAAAAACCTGGATGCTTTGGATGACATCCAAAATGGGAAAATAGTTCCATGTGTTCAACAATGAAAGGAAAGAAAAATTCAAAGGAGTTGCGGTGTAGCATAAGAAGCTGCTTTTTAAAGTGATCTCATGAAATACAAAACCCATTCTGCATATACAAGATGTAATAGATAGTAAGCATGCAACTTGCTTTCTTTAACTTGTGTGGCCTTATATACTTTAGAGTGTATAGTAAAAATTTCAGGTCTAACATGCACAGCTGAAACCAACAGAGTAACAGAACTAAAAATCCAAAGAAGCTCTTCCTTTTAGTTAACCATAGCAATAGCATTTAGACTTATATACCACTTCATAGTGTTTTACAGCACCTCTCTAAAGGAATTACAGAGTCCTCATTTGTACAGAGTACAACAATGTGGGTCCTCATTTTACCAACCTCAAAAGAATGGAAGGTTGAGTCAACTTTGAGCCACTCAGAATCGAACTCCTGGAGTGAGCAGTGAGTTAGCCTGCAGTATTTAATTCTAACCACTGCACCTCGCCTCTTATCTTAAGTTCTAAGAATGTCTAATTCTCTTCGAACACCATTGATATTTTGATAAAAAAAGAATAATCAAGAGGTTCCATTTCATCACACAAATATAACGGATACTTGAGGGAGATGTATCTCAAACTTTTTGAGGTCATATCATTACAAGGTGGGCAGCAAATAAATAAATTGATTAATTAAATAAATTATTAACAGTAAAGTCAGTAAGTAAGTAAATAAGTACGTTTTGGGCATAAACCTTAATTTTTTCTACTATGATCTAATTTCAGACTGCTGCCAAAAAGAGCCAAACCAACATATAGATTTATTCCCATTCCAGAAAGGAGAATTTATATTTCTACAAAATAGTGCTTCAGGAACAGATTCTCTAGACTAGAAATGAGTAACAAGAACTATGCAATTTTTGGTCTACCTCTAATCACTTGCTACAACTCATGGTAGTTGATTCCAGATCAAGAAGGCCACACCTCTTTTAGATAGTGGTCCTACTAGGCAGTTTATTGCACAGATGATTACTCAAGCTATAAAAATCAGTTTGAAAAGAAGGGAATAACTGTTTACTTAAAATCCTATAATGATCTGAAGAAAAGTGCTATCAAATAACTACTATCAATAATTAAAGTCATTATTTAAAAGTTCATTCAAATAGTTACCACAAGATGCCAGCAGTTCTTTATTATAGGCTTATTGTTTGGATTCTTGTAAACCAAACCACTTTTATGACATTGCAAAGAACAGTTCTTCAAATAAAGAATTAAAGGGTTGTGTCAGAATAAAAATAAATCTTCCTTTTTCTTCAAGGTTAGAATAGAAATAAAATTTTTCTTGCCAATTATAATTATTCTGAAATGATGTTTACTTTAATTTGCTCAAAATGCAGAGATTTTGTCACTGAGAGTGAAGGTGAAAATATTATATCATTTGAATATCAAACAAATGTGCTGTAGCTCTCTCCTTCAATGATGTCTTCTATATAAAATTTTAGAAACCTACAACATATTGCATAATTACTGAATCTATGAGTTAGCATTTGCTGTTTTCCCCCATTTTCAGTCTTCTGGTAGAAAAAAGTGTTGTTTTATTACTCTTTTCCTATTTCTATACTTTCTCCTGTGTTACAATCATCCCAGCTGTTTAATACTTGAGAACGCAAATAGAAAACTGGCTATTTGGACAACAAGGAAATGAAACTAAAACAAGCAAGTAATTTTTCTAAGTCTTTGGAATAGCTCTAACAATCATAGACATTTTTTTTACATTTCATTGGAACAAATTAACATAAGGCAAGCTTGGGAATTGTTCTTGGGCCAAACTAGAATTATTGACCTCTCTATTTCACATTGCAGATACAGAAATATCCACTTTGTATATATTATGTCCAACCCATCAGTGAGATTACAAAGAGGGTATAAGGATATACCCATATGTGGACAGGAAATTCTATATAGAGGCAAAATAAGAACTTTATGAAATCTTTTTATTATTGCTATTCTACATTGCCAGTTTCAGAGCAGAAACGTCTTTGCTAGATACTATCATTTTCTGGCCAAACTGAATAATAAGAAATCTACACTATTTAAAGTAATTTATTCGGTTTCCCAAAAGGATGTTTTATTTCACTTTTCTTTCTCAGATCTGATCCAAATACTTTGAGAAACAACATATTCTGAAGATGTGTAATAAATGTTAATGGTTATTCACAGAGATCTATGACTAAATATCCCCAGTGACTAATATGTCTTACAGCTATACCAGCCCAAGGCTAAGATTTTTTTTCTGGTCTCTAAAAATAAACAGGGCTCAGGCTCTTTAATAATTCCATGGAAGGCCAATAAAGAAATCCTGGGGTACAATAGGAAGTACTTTTAGTGATTAAACAGGTGTTATAATTGTCTTCTAACCAATAGCCAACCTAAGAAGTGAAGGTTGACTCAAGGAAATATTCTTATTATATGTAATCAAAACTAGATTGGAAACTTTGAAAAATATACAGATATAGAAGTTAATCAAAGTTTGAAATGCACTTAAATGCCTACACTTGCAGTAGCTCCATACGAAAATTTAGGATAAGGAAGATTCAGTCAAAATCAAACATGGATGGCCTTATAAAGCTAAATGATAAATACATAACATAATTCCTATACTTTTAAATGCATTTGTAAGGAAAGGTATCTGCTGAACTTCAAAAATATTTATGCGATTTGCTAGGCTATAAATAATTCAATTTGATCACTGTATCAATTTGGCTCCATAGTCTGACTATGTTTATTATTTGCAAATTCGTATTGTATTTATTGTATTGATGTTATATAATAGTTGGAATGATGAATGCAAAAAATAAATCCAATAAATGCTAACAAATGCTGAGGACTATTCATCTCAGCAAAAAAATGTTATTTATAAAGAAGCATATATATATATATATATATATATATATATATATATATATATATCTCCATCACTAAATAATCTCAACTTCTTCACAATACATCTAAAATGTAAAGCTTCCTATTGTGAAGGTCAATTAACACCTCAAACACACACCCCCAAATACACATTATAGCCTTTATCATATCCAGGTAAACCTTTGAAGTTTTGTTAAAACTGGTGAAATCTTTCATAATCTTGGATAGGTATCATATGCTACTTGTGTCCTTTTATACATTATCTGTTATTTGTAAAGGAAGTATATCATGACTGAGCCATTTTAAAAAGAAAAGTTACTAATATCGGCTTTTGCCTCAGAAGACGCACAGTTAAAGTAGTTTCAAAGTGTTTCTTCTTGAGTTACAGACTTGAATAACTTCCTGCTGGAGTGAGCTTGCCCACCTCATTCCATTTTGTAATAGGGTTCTTCCCCCCCCACATCCTTAGTTTCTTGATTTTCTTTATTCCCACTGAAAAGATGACAGCTTTTAATTGTTTGTAATTTTTTCCCTTACTGTGAGAAGTTTATTAATGAAGAGTGGTGAAGAACAAAGATAAGGTCCAGTATCTTCTATAATTACATTGCTGTTGGAAAGAAAACTGGCTAATAAAAGTGTGTGTGTAAAGTGAGGACAGATCCAAAGTTAATGGAAAAGGGACCTGGATTGATGGCCCTGTAGAAGAATATTAGATAGAGCCATTTGCTCAGTTGGTGCAATTTTGTGCATTGGAATAGACAATGATTGTTGTTTTAATTAGCACCATAAGTTGTCATATAGAGTTCAGAATATAACAGAAAAAGAGAGTTGGAGATTTTTGAGTCCAAGCTGGAGACCCTATATCATTTCAAACAAATGGTTGTCCAGTCTCTTCTTAAAAACTTTCAGTGTTGGAGCACAACTTCTGGAAGCAAACTGATCTACCAATTATTGTTCTAACTGTCAGGAAATTTCTCCTTAATTCTTGGTTGGTTCCCTCTTGGATTAGTTTCCATTCATTGCCTGCCTTCAAGTGCTTTGGAGAATAGGTTGATCCCCTATTCTTTGTGGCAGCCATGTAGATATTAGAAGACTGCTATCATGTCACACACACACACACCCCTCAGTTTTAATTAATTAAACTAGACATAGCCAATT
This sequence comes from Ptyas mucosa, assembly GCA_012654045.1. NCBI lineage: Eukaryota > Metazoa > Chordata > Lepidosauria > Squamata > Colubridae > Ptyas > Ptyas mucosa. Next base: position 4,984,612 of record WNWU01013639.1, read on the forward strand.
CTTGCAACCATTCTTTCCAAATTTAATATATTTTAGCAAAAAAAGGTCTGGCAATTCAGCTTTCAGAAAAAATATAGGCCATGTTTCCTTCATGAATTGTTTTTTAGATGCTTCATTTGGTCATTCTATCTAGCAGTTGCTACCTGAATATAGCTATATAGCTTTTTCTTCTTTTAAAGGAAGAAAGATTGTACTGTAGTATCCACATTAATGCACAATAATAGTTTCATACCAACCCAATATCTGTTTATCCCAGTACTTTAGAACATTTTCATTTGAACAGGGATTTTTCGTGTCCCTGGCAGTTGAAGTTCAACCCTGCCCACATTTCATGCTATATAAAACTATGCCAATCAATAGGGATTTTCTCTTAATGAAAATGTAGGTTTGATATGCTACCATAAATACTAGCAGCACAATTATAGGGATATGGACATTTTAAAAGGCAATAAGAATATGGTCCTGGAACCATATTTTCATGTACTTTAATAGCAATATGGATCTGTAAAAGTTTAGAGGATCAAGTAGATCATTCTACTTGATGCTTTAAGCAAAGATCTGCATCACATTTTAACATAGTAAGTTGTTCAGGCTGAATCATTGCTATATTTCAAATGATGCCAGCTGCATTGAAGAGAATTTTATTAGAAAGGATTCTAATTCTATCTCATTGTTATCAGTGTTACTGCTTAGCTGATAATTTGCAGTAGCCGTCATTTCATGATTTTCATGATTTCCCTGTTCTTAGTTTTTGGGAAATTTATTTCAACCTGAAAGGATTAGCTAAATAGATCAAATAAATAGACAAATTGAGATTTTTTTTCTCCCCAGCAGAAGAACAAAACTTATCCAAAATATCTCTCTACTTTCTCTAATTTTTAATATAATTCTTCGTTTTCTATGGCTATAACCAAATATTCTAGCTGTAAATTATGATTCCTGTAAAAAAAGTTCAGTATATAATAGGGCTGTTTAGACATGGTTAAGAACACAGAGAAACTCTTCTGAACTATTAAAGCTGCTACATCTTTTTAAAATTCACATGGTGGCTTCTTAGGCTACATTCTGAATAATTCACTGCTGCTTTCATAAACATCTTTACCACTTTGTTCCCCCACCCACCCAGACATCCAAAATGGCTGTGTTGAGAGAAGCTTCACATTTGCCTGGCAAAAGACACAGCTGTTGTAATAATAGGAAGGAGGGTGCTTCATTTATTGTCTTACATGTTTTATTGTACTTTTATTGAAGAATTTGCATAGTTCTAGCACTTAACAATGGTAAATTTAAAAAAAACTATAATAACTATATTTAACCAAATTCTGCTTTTCTTTCCTTATACTTATTAATATGAATTCTAAAGTACCTACAGAGAATATTTTATCACCCAAATTATTTCTCTTGTTATATTTTGTTGTATCTGATGGATGGATGACATGTTATCTGTGAAAAACAATATGTCAAGGAATGCCTAATTACTGCTCAGTATTTGGCAACCTACCTTACTAGATTAGATTTGGTATATGGGGCTTTCATTTTTTTTTTCGATTTAAAAAAGATATAGAGATATAGAGAACAACTGCAGCATTTTGCTTTCTGCTGCACTTTATAAAAGAAAACTAGTGCTTCCCCACAAGTCATTTAATTATAACAAAGTAGTTTTAAAATTCCTGGCATGTTTCCAGGTCCCCCAAATGTGCTATAAACCTATTGTATCCTATTTTCCCACTTGCACAATATGCTCTAATTCCGTTGACCAAATCTTAATGCTTTTTAAAGTGTTCTACAAACATTTGATATTATTCATAATTTTTTATCTTACAGCTCATTTATTTTCCAAAGCTCAAAAGTACTTGATTGTAACCACATAAAAATTAGGAAACTTAAAAGTTACTGTTTATTGTGTGTGTGTATGCGTGAGTCCTGTCAGACATAATTCTCAATAAATTAAAAGACTGGAGGACCAAGCAAGGCAAGAATAACAATTCAGCATTAAATCATTTGAAAGGAAATATGAGTTGAATAGTTTCATGAGACCAATAAAGTAAAATCTAAAGCCTAGGGTTCTATCATGTCCTTACATTGTTTTATTCTATTCTTTTACTTCTTATTACCTTTATCTACCTGACTCTGATAATACAAATTATTTAGTGGCATATGTTTTTTAGAAATAGATACTATGAATGTGAACTCACAACAACAAAATGAGTATACTAAAAAAATCTCCAAGAAAAAATTAAGTTACTAAAATATGTTAGCAATGAAAACATTTTCATTAATCCTTCAGAATACAAATATCTTCAAATTCTGCAAGTTAGCTTGCAGATTTCTGTAAGGCCAAATACATTTATAAAAGTAACATACAAAACATATCTTATTAAAAAAACTATTTGTATTGAATACATTTTATATAAATGTGTAAAACAGTACATGACTACAAGTAAAATAGGAACTTCTTAAATAATTTTTTTCCATTTATTCTTTGGTTGGCCTCCATTTTACTAAAAGCCAATGCTACTTCTCCAGTCCCACATCTTGTGAAAATTGTGCTCATAGCCATTTTTTGCCAGCATTCAGTTGCATTACCTCTGTGATTGATGAAATAAAGAGCTAGGTTTCCCTTCCTTTTGAATATAACTATTTTATATATTAACTGGTATTCATTTAAAGCCAACCCAATCGTCCTCAGGGAATGGCATGCACAAGCACAACATTATAAGTGTTAATAGGAAACGGATCTGAACAAAGAATCACATTTCCCTATTATATTGTGTTTCTCTCTTAGTACAACATGTCAGCTTCCGTCACAGCTGCCTGTTTTTCCTTGTTGTTTCAAGGGAAGCGGCTATCATTTGGCCTCTTCTTTTCAATCTAATTTATTTCCTATTATAGACTCCTGCCAGCAAGGTCATATATTATGGTGCTGTTGAATCTAAGCCTTGTTTATAGGTCTTAAAGCATACAGAAGCAAAGATATTTGATGGAGCTAAGGCAAGTAAGCATTACAGATAATTGTGATGCAAGCCCAATGTTGAATACATTTCAACTAGCATAACGAAAAAGAGAAGATAAACAAAGCAGTTAGGGTTGCAATCCCCCTCCTCTCCATAAAGAATTACATTTCAGAGTGATACATAATTTTCTCCTCCCTATGGGAAAAATTTACCACCTATACAAAAAATATTACAGAAGTGGTTCTGTATCAGTCTTAAATTTACTGGCTCTCTAAAGGAATTAATTTAAATTTATTCCTTAAAATTAAAATAATAGAAGCAGGAAACCTTAATTTGATGCTAATTTATACATCTGAACATGTTATTTTTGTGTACAGACTTAATAACATAACAATTAGTAGATTTATATATGTAGATAATAATGCAACAGGGAAATCTAAGCAATGCATTATACTTTTAGAGAAAAAAGTCCTAGAAGGTAATAAAACTAATTAATCAATATACGAACTCTCTAAACTGTTTGAAGTCAACTATCCATATCTTAAACTTTTTGTCTCTCTTGTTATTTAGCATCGATTTAAGCATATTTTTGTAAATAGGCATTAAACTTTTAGAATAAAAAATATTTCAAATGTTCACATTGAAATTTTTTGCACATTTACTCAAGAGTAGAGCTTCTGAACTGTGCAAGACTTTCGGTGAATAAACATGCCTAAGTTTAAAGGATTTTAAATAATGAACTGACTAAAGTTTTCTAAGTACTGTTTTTGCACATTTAAACGGAATGTCATATAAGTTCTGTTGAAATCAGCATTAGTTGGTTCAATAATCTTAATTATTATTATTTACATTTTATTAATATTCATGTATCCTCATGAAAGTTATAAAAGAAACTTTTCAAAAGTTCGTTGTTATCTTTGAATAAAATACAGTGTGTTTTCATGTTAATCAGTGCTCTATGCTATGAAAAGTGAAATATGCAGCCTGAGTTATATGGATGAGTTGCCTGAAATTCTGCCATGTCTCCACCAAAACACATGTCTAAGGAACAAACAGGAAGTCTGAATGGAAGCCAATTTCCATAGAAAATGCTTGCAAGATACCACTGGAAAAACTGTATCTAAAACAAGCAGAAGGTATCTTTCAAGCAGGAGTTTATTGATGAATTCTTAATCATATAATTATGCAATTACGTCAATCAATTCAAGTTTTAATTTTAATTTTAATTGAGATAAGGATTAACATTAAAGATCTGGTATTTATGTGTTCATTATATACTAACAGCTAGTTCCTTAGATTATAGAAAAGGAATTCACTACTTGCAATGGTCTTCTGCTTTTGTGGAGCAAAACAATATGTTTGATTTTGCCTCCTATTTTTCCATCCATTGAAACTGATAAGAATTTACAGATCCAATCTTGGAATATTTTTGGGAAGCACCCCATAATATAACCCCTACTGCCAATGGAAATAATTGTGAAATATGGATGCCGTACAGAGATTTAGTGGGTGAATCATCAGTCTTTAAATCAGAAGGAACGCCTTTCCAGTGAAGAGTTTTTAAAGACAAGCATATTCATAGGTGGCTTTAGAAGAAGTTAATTTGCTTTTTTAGAGTTCAATAGAAATCTTAGCTAGATTTTCTGCAGGGTTTTTTAGAATATTTCTGTCCTTAATAGTTGCTTGCTAATATCTGCTGATGTAAGCTTCCATTGCTTTACCAACGTATTATTTTTGCACTCTATATGTTTTTAGTTTGTTGGACTGTGCTATTTTTAATCCGCTGCCCCACTATTATTTTTACATGTGTTAAAAGTGTCTTAGATTATAATAATATATAGACTACCTAATCTGCCACAACCTTGAGAAAAGCAGTAATCAAAACAGAAAAGAAAATCATTAGAAGAAACACAAACTGGGTATTTTTCACTTTACAAAATCAGTAATTTCAAAAATTGGCTTAGAGCTCTAGATAGAACATACAAGGAATGCAAAGGAGTTATATTAGAAAGATAATGATCATGGATCTAACAAGGTATTTCTAGCAACAGAAAAACCTCCATCATTGTTCAACCTCATGGGATATTCCTTTTCTTTATAGCTTAATATTGTAAGTCATATTAATAATCTATTTTACATTGTCCCTTTAAAAGATGGCGGTTCCCTAGGTGGCTCAGTGGCTAAGATGCCGAGCTTGTCAATCAGAAAGGTCAGCGGTTTGAATCCCCAATATAGGTCTCCTGCGTGAGCAGGGGATTGGACTAGATGACCTCCAAGGTCCTTCCAACTCTGTTACTGTTACTTCAAGATATCAAAATGACCACAAAATCACTGCAGTATGTTCTTTGTTATCACCTGTTTAGAACACAGATCCAAGTAATAAATATTAATAATTTCTGCTATAAAAGTTCAAAACCTTAACAAAGTGCACATATTAAGTTGCAGCATACTGGGGATATTATCTTCAATTTCTTTTTACTGCTTTAAATAATGCATGTCCTGTACAAAAGTGCAGGAATGTGCAGGGAAGAAATACATACAGAAAGAATAAGGTAAGAATTTATTTTTCAGTACATGCTCCTGAATGTAAGTCTTTTTGAACAAGTGCTTTGTACTGAAACTCTGCCTCAGTAATTCTCAGTTGTGGGGCAGCTGTTGGGTTCTTCTTCTAATCTTCTTTCATCTAAATTAGAGACTTGATACAGCCTCAACTGTATCTTTGAGGTTAGTACCTTTGGTGCTAATCAGTTCAGAGTCTGAGAAACCTAGCCATGCACTCCTGGGAGCACTGGATAACCAGCTGGCTAATCTTTAGGTAGCTGTCTAGTTTTATGTACATTTAGCTGTCATCTATTTTTATGTACATTTTATGTACATCTATTTTTATGTACATTTCCAAGTAAATCCAAATGATTTACTTGGAAAATGCAGCCACTCAGTTGTATATATGAATTACTGTTATTTGAAAAAGAAGATAGGAACAAAACCAATTCTTTCTTGAATTCCTTTGACTGACAAAGATGGGGCAAATTTATGATAGGCATTGCACTCATGTATGCACATAATACTGCCAGATTTGTAATTAATTTTACACTGCAGATCCATAGAAATACCAACAAGATATATTCCTATCTTGATTATTGCAACACACTTTACAGCCCTTGAAAAGCATCCAGAAGTTCCAGTTGGTGGAAAATACAGTGGCCCGCATGGTTTTGTGCAGACCCCAATGTGCACATATATCACCTCTCCTGCGGGAGCTGCATTGACTGCCAATTTGCTTCTGGATGCAATGCAAAGTGCTGGCTGTCACCTTTAAAGCCCGTCATGGCTTGGGACCAGGTTATCTGAGTGACAATCTCTTGCCAGTCACATCTATCCGACCCATCAGAGCAGAGAGGCAGGGAATGCTGTGGGTCCCATACCTGAGGGAGATACACCAGGGAGAAGGCCCAGAAGAAAGGTCTTCTCCGTGGTGGCTCCTTCTCTCTGGAACATCATTCCCACAGAGATTAGAATGGCCCCCACTCTAATACTCTTTTGGAAGGTGCTGAAGATCTGATTCTGCCAGCGGGCCTGGGGAATCCAGAGCAGGATAAAGCCCATTAAATGGCTTGTGTGATCTGCTGTTGCTGGGGCAGGGGTGGGGGATGATTTTATTTTATTATATTGATTTATTTGATTATTTTTATTAGTTTTATTTTTAAATAAGGTTTTATATTATGTAAACCGCCTTGAGTCGCCATCGGCAAATAGGTGGCAATACAAATTCAATAAATAAATAAATGAGTTTTGCAGTGTTTTTATTTGGCTATGTGGTTATGGGCTGTTCCTCTGGAAACAATTCTAGAATGTTTTCACTCTATCTTGAAGAAGGAGTGCTTGGCCCTTTGCCTTCATCTTACCATTTATGAATGACTGTAGGAAGAGCTTATATTTTCCTCAATGTTGGTTTTGAAAACCAATGTAACAAAGAATGTGAGAAGCAAGAAGAGTGCTGGTTGGAGCACACAGTCCTTTTCTTTACTGCCAATCAGCTCTATGGCCTTTTATGAGAACTTTCCCTTCTCATTTTTGCCAGCAAAGATGTCTATTGAAGGTGGTGAAAAGAAGTCAATAAATTGGTCAAATTGAATGTTGGAAGGGAATAATATTTTTGTATGTCAATATGAACCTGCTGCAGAATGGGTTAGAGGACATCCTGGATATGCAGCAAAATCTTTACTATGCTCATGGCTGAAAACAGGCAAACAGCCTCCAATATATTTATTTTACTCAATGTATAGATGCTGACAAATATAAGATCTACTATCTTATCAGATAAGTAGCTTCTCATCTCTTGATAGAGAAAAGTATGTGGTTGGACAACTGCCGACAAAAATGCTGCTGAGCCAGAAAAATCAGCAGCTCCTTGTTTAATTTTATTAGCAGTAATTACCGCCAGTGCTCCAGCTTTCTATGGCATGTAGTTTATTTGTTGCTTATTCATTGAAGAGGTGCAGAATGAATGATGTCAGCAAAAAATTATTTAAAAGCATTGAAGAGGATTAAACCCAGCCTATACACCTGCTTAGTAAACAGTCCGGAAATTGTAACTAGCTGCTGTTATTTATTTATTTCCCCTCCAAACAAATGGCAGTTATTCAGCATGTGCAAACAAAGAGATTTACAGACAATGAAACTTACAAAAACATCCTCCCAGAATTTCTTCCCTCTCGTTACTTTATGACCGCATTAATTAGCAAAGTCAGCATGCTGGCAGTTTAGGAAGGCTGATTGGTTCTTTTACACTATAGCAGAGGCCAAAAGAAAGACAGTTGGGAGAGCAGAAAATACCATGCTTATAAAATTAAATAAAACATAACACTAAGGAGACCAGACTCATTCATAGATATGTTAGAAAGCTATGGAATCATAGTAATGAAAGGAGCATCTTTTTCAGTCCATGTCATGGTTAATTTGATACGCTAGTCCAAAAGCTTCAATTTCCTAATGAAATATAAATATGTTTTTCTAAAATACATAAAAAATATCTAATAATGCAAGCAGATTGCTTGAGATTTGCAGTGTGGCAAAGATTGATAAATCAGATCAGATTGATTCAGTATATGTCTATAGTGCATTCTGAAAATGTCTGCATGCCTTCATCTCAAGAGCTTTTTATGGTAGAGGTGATGCTTTTTTCAAAAAAAAACAAATCAAATTGAAAGAGATTTGTCACTGGAGTTCTTGACAATCCTTGACACCCCCAGAATCCTGCAGTATTGTACCATCACAATAAAGTCAGATGGGACAGTGGGATATAGTATAATGTCAGCTATATTGATCAGCATTAAACAATTAACAACATTAAACATGATGCCTTTTTTAAAAAAAAGTTTTAAACATGTACATGTTTAAACATGTGCATAAAACAGAAATGAAAATGTTAGAACATAAAAAAGCAAGGGCTTACTGTTTTAGACTATTAAAAAGTGACTGGATACGACAGACTGTGTAAAAGTTCTGTCAGTTGTAAGCAGGGAGGACAAAGAGAGTTACTGGCTGAAAATAAAATTCTGACTTTCTGAAATGATTCTTTGGATATAGGGCAGATAACAGTAGTAGGCCAGCTTCTAAATTCAGGCCAAGTGAGAGAGAGAGAGGTGTTACTTCATCAGATGTGCTGTCAACCGCCTCACAGTTCATTCTGTAAATGAGTCAGTAACTTTTTATTGACCCAAACCTAAATATTAGATTCTTTGGAAACAGTGCATATATGTTAGATTAACATATTTTTCTCTGTGCTTTTTAAAAGCGCTTTACTTAAATATGATGTCTCACTTTATATATATCTTTAAATAGATATATAAAATTGTAGTCACAAAAACTATACATATCCAGATTAATTTAGTTCCTTTTTTTGTATTTAAGTGTTTCTAAATTATTATAAAATATCATATTTGATGTCATTGTTTCAGTGTCAATGAGGGTATCATAAAATCATCAGAATATTAATGATAAAATTAGAAGTTTAATTGCATGTGAGGAAAACATTCTGAACCCCTAAAAGCTATATTTTACTTTAACTTGTATCACTGCAATAATAATAACAATACTTCAATACCATCACCATTGACAGAATCATCATCAGTCAATTTTAAAAGATAGCTTTATTTAAAACAGGTTTATATCCTGCTATGATACTTTTAACACTATCAGACAGCAACATTGCCTAACCCAGGTCCTTGGGAATTAGATGTATTAAAAATCCAAAATCCAGTCTAAATATTTGGCTGACTGTGCATAATAGTACACCACAACAGTACATACTTTGATTAATTTTCTTTCTTCATTTAATTCCTTTTTGCAGTTATATATAAATTAGAAAAATATTTTTATCTGTTCTAAAGATAAATATATGCAAATATGTGTAAAATAATTGTTATGATGAGAAATTTTAATGGATTTTTCTGTATAAATGGCAAATAGAATGATTTAATATAAGAAATAATTGGCACATAATTATTTGGCGCAAACAATCGCAAAGACGTTATTAAAGAGCTTTACTCAATGAATTAAACTTAAAAGAAACAAAACAAAACAAAACAAATCCTCCAATTTGCTTGTTTTCAGCTCCTGCATTTAACTGACAAAGCAGTAACCAGTAGGTATAGCAATAGCACTTAGACCTATATACAGCTTCACAGTGCTTTACAGCCTCTCTAAGCGGTTTACAGAGTCAGCATATTTCCTCCAACAATCTGGGTCCTCATTTTACCGACCTTGGAAGAATAGGCCCGGTGAGATTCGATCTGCCAAACTGCTGGCAGCCGGTGATCAGCAGTAGTAGTCTGCAATACTGCATTCTAACCACTGCGCCACCATGGCTCAGTATAGTTATGGCTCACTGACTTCATGCTCTGATTAATTGCATTTTGCTTTGTTAGTTGTGGAGTTTTTAAATATACCTCTAGATTGGCAATAAAATAATTATGAATTTGATTGTTTGGGCCACTTTCACTTGAGCAGAATTGAAATAAGACAGTTTGACATTAACAGCAAAATGTATTCTTTTTCCTCACTTCACAAGATTATAGCTAAATTAATGATATCCTGAATTGTCATATCACACTGACACTTCACTCTTTCAGGCCGTCTACTATTGGTTGAACTTAAAACCCACCCCCCTGGATGGGCTACTATTGATTTTTTTTTCTAATCATGGGTCACTTCCAAATTGAACTCTGACCCTATTGTGTATATTATAGCAAATTACATTTCTGTACTACAAATGAAGGTAAGTTCTCTGGCACTGATCTTCAGCATGCCAACAATCAGGCCACACACACAAGCAAAGCTCCATCCGTGGGATGAGGGCAGCATGCAAAACCACACCCTCTCCAGACCACAGAAAAAAACCTCTCTTCATGGAATTGGTCCCTGTTCCCCAGAAAGATTGGCAACTGCTGCGCTACTATATCATAAAATCTGATTGGCCCCAGTTAGGTTGAAGAGTCCCATACCTACACTCATATACTGGTATAATGGTGTCAAAAGGACAAGGATAGCAAAATAGGGCAGCTTTCTCCAACCATGGCCACCAAAAACTGACTGCATGGTTTCTATTGTTTTCAACAAAGCATTTGAAACCATAACGGAAGATGTAGACTGAATTACAGTAATCCTGATTATATTCTACAATTATCTTCCAAGGTTTTTCATCTCCCCCCACCCCCAAAGGCAACTGTTTATGATAATGGTGATAATGATTTTTTTTAAAAAAATTTATTTATATTTATATGCCGCCCTTCTCCGGAGACTCAGGGCGGCTTACAATGCGTTAAGCAATAGCCTTCATACTTTTGTATATTTATACAAAGTCAGCTTATTGCCCCCATAATCTGGGTCCTCATTTTACCCACCTTAGAAAGGATGGAAGGCTGAGTCAACCTTGAGCCTGGTGAGATTTGAACTCACAGTAATTGCAGGCAGCTGGACGTTAAATGCTGCCTTAGTAGGAGGAATTAGCCTCCTACGCCACTTAGGCTTCTAATGATGATGATGATTAGCTATAAGGTTGCAGAGAACTGAAGAAATGTGAGTGAAACATGCATAATCTATATTTGTGGTAATAAAGCATTTCAAAAATGCTAACAAAGACAACATGAAAGCGTTTTTGAGCAAGTCCCAGGAGTGAAATCCAGCAGGTTCTGACAGGTTCTGGAAAACTGGTAGCGGAAATTTTGAGCAGTTTTGAGAACCAGTAGTGGAAATTTTGAGTAGTTCGGAGACTTGGCAAATACCACCACTGGCTGGACCCAGTGTAGGGTGGAATGGAGATTTTGCAGTATCGTTCCCCTGGAGTGGGGTGGGAATGGACATTTTGCAGTATCCTTCCCCTGCCACGCCCACCAAGGCACGCCCACCAAGGCACACCATGCCCACCAAGGCATGCCCACAGAAGCGGTAGTAAAAAAATGGATTTCACCACTGCCCATGCAGCCACTACTTCTAGTCCACACCAATTTTCAGGAAAGAAAAATAAAGTTTTTAGGGAAGGATGAACATTCAATGACAATTTCCCTCTTTAGAGTTAGATCAAATTTGACCCAAGACAAACATTTCTGTTTAAAGCAAAGCAGCAGATGGCTGTGCTCCCTCCACCGACCACATTTTATCACAAGTTCACACCCTTTATTTTGACACATGCATCTCTCTCTCTCCCTCCCTCCCTCCCTCCCGCCCCATAGAAGATTTCTGCTTCTACATTTTTTTTGGAGATATAGTCACTATCTTAGTGACAAAGATAGGACTGGCAGACAAACTTTCATATGAAGTACAAATGCATTTCCATTAGCTACCGTATATACTCTGTGTTAACCTATACTAAACCCTGGTATACTAAGCTTTTAAGCCTCTAAAGATCCTTAACCAATCTTGAACATGTTTATGTAGATGAGATCAGTGGCATATAGTTGCACATAATTAGGTTTAGAATTGTGGTTATTAGACTTCATTTTAATATAGCTTAGAGTTAAGAGGAAACAAAATGAGTACAGCATGAGTCATAGATATATGAGGAGGATACTGTGTTTTCTAAATAAGGTGATCAGCAAAAGAACTAAGTATGATATCCAAATAAGGTAGCTAAGTAGTTCTACAAATTAGAAGGATATTTGTTCTTTGGGTTGCAAATAATTATGACTTACTTACCTAGTAGTAAGTCCTATAGATTTCCTTCTCAAGAGATATGAATAGGACTTAAACAAATGCTTTAGTCTGTTGCTATTCTCATACAGGTAAGTTTAAATCATATCTAAGGATAGCCAATATGTTCTGCCATCCTAGCCTTTACCCCTTGATATGCTGGATAGTATTCTGTGTCATCAAATGACTATCCTCTGTTTTCTTTCTTATTTATTGTGTCTGTTTGTGTCTGTTTTGTAAGGCTTATTTACCAATAAATATCTATTTCCTATACTTTGCTTAAATTGAACTTATTGGGCAAGTCCATTTTTGCAGCTGATTTTTAATATCAATTTCCCAGTCCAAACAATAAACAGAGGTTTAGCAAGATAGCTTCAGAAAGTTCAGTATGGAAGTAGTATGCTGATAACGTATAACAATAATTATTATAGGGATCTGGTTTGCTAGAACTTGATTTCATGTTCTATTTATTCTCTGCTTCTAGTTGATTACAACTTGCAACACATTTGAATTGAACTTCTTCAAACTGATTTATTTCAATGAATCTACTCTAAATTGGATTGGATCTAGATCTGATCCATACTGTCTGTCTGTCTGTCTGTATGTCTGTATGTCTGTCTGTATGTATATGTAGAGAAAGGGAGGAGAGAGAGAGACAGAGTGGAGAGGGTGTCTCAGAAAAAAATTGTAATAATGAATATACTTCTAAATATCAAGTAGGTGGAAGTTGGAGGTAAGTAGTAAATAACATGTTAGTGATTGCTCTGCAGAGTTATAAACAGAGCATAATCTCATAATTTTAAAAAACTTAATTTTATACACTCTAACCTAGGAAAAACTTCAATACATTTCAATAAATTTGACAAAGTGGAATGAACAGATCAAATAAGGTTTTTTTTTAAAGTTTGATCAACCACTCAATTTTACAGCCCACTCCTAAAACTGTTTTTGTAGGTGCTACTCCAGTGTTTTTCCCCTGGAGGGCAAATGATAGATGTTTAAAAAGAGAGGTACTGTGATAGGTTCACACTCACATTTAACAATGTTTTTGCTCAGGTTTATCCAAAGTAATATTTGCTTAATAATATAAAGTGTTCCAATATCTCAGGGATTGCTACAAAGAAGAGGGAGTCAAGCTATTCTCCAAAGCACCTGATGGAAAGACAAGAAGCAATGGGTGGAAACTAATCAGGGGGTTGGACCAGAAGACCACCAAGGTCCCTTCCAACTCATTCTATTCTATTCTATTCTATTCTATTCTATTCTATTCTATTCTATTCTATTCTATTCTATTCTATTCTATTCTATTCTAACATATCCAGTGAAGATGAGAACTTGATATTAATTTAAAACAGGGGTGTCAAACTGGCGGCCCCAAAGGATGCATAATATGCAGGCCACACATCCTCTAGCTCCACAAATGGGAAAAATGTCACGAAATGTCATGTGAGGGCAACGTGATACAAAGAGTTTGACATCCGTGATTTAGAGGGTATTTTTCAAAGTTGGCAATTTTAAGATATGTGGACTTCAACTTGCAGAATTTCCCAACCAGATGAAGTCCACATCTTAAAGTTTCCAAAATTGAAAAACATTGATTTAGATACTCAAAGAAAAGGAACGCTATTTTAGAAATGCAATACTGGAGACAACTGACTAGGAAAACAGCATGGGGACTTAAATATATATCCTATCTGCCTGTTACTTTTCATTCTCATTTAATTAAAAAAAAAAGACATGTTTCATGTAGATCTGAATTTTATCTTTCCCCAGTTGCTATTACTTATATACTGAGCACATTACCATTTCCTTATTTCAACAAATTTGCACTTGAAAAATGTGTCAATAATCTCATAATCATATTAAAATAAATGTGTGTTGAACTTTTCATGAGAAATCATTAAAGTAGGACAAATATGTGAAAAAATTTGTTTTAATATATTTATTCTAAATTCAGAGTTGGCTGAAAATTATCATTTCTATAGAGATCATCGATAAATCAAAGCCTGCCTTAGAATGCAAAAAATAATCTAACTGAAACACAAAAGAACTTAGTTTGCCTAAGGGAAATAAGTTCACATATAATTAGAGAACATAATCGTTCCAGTAGGAGATAATTATTGTTCTGCTTCTGAACAAGTTGCTTGTTTCTATGATTACTCTAACTACACAACTGTCAGATCACCATAAATGTCCAATATTCAGAAAAGCCCCTTGCAAAATAAAAGGGAGAAAAATCAACTCAATTTATAGAAAAAATAAATAGAAATAGAAATATGAGTTACTAAATACACAATTCTATCTTGTGACAAGTACGCTTGAATATCTACTGTTTCTGTCTTCATGCAATTTTAGTTGCAACCTAGTGAACTTAGAAAAGGGAGAAATGGGAAGGAAACATAACTTTTAACAGACTACTTAGTTGTTGCCCCCACATTTATTGTTTTTGAACTACAAACAAAACAGAAATCTCCACAGGCTAAAATTCTTTACATTGCGTATAAAATTGTTTCCTCCTGATTTTTATCAACAAAGGTCTCACAAGGAAATGTCAGATGGTTTATGTCAATTTGCTGGAGTTATTGTTTCTGAATTCCTGTCCCCTACCTTTCCTCACCCTTTTTTATACAAAAATGCATGTTAATGCAAATGGTGCTAATCATAAGCAGAAGGCTCCAATTTGGGGTTCAAACATGAGTGCAATTCAGTATAGTGCAAGTCTTTGGGAAAAGCAACTGTGCTAAATAGCTTTATACATATTTAGGCAGGGAATTGGTTCCCATTTTCCTGAACAATTTAGAACTAGATGTATTTTCAGTCCTTCTATGTTCTTAACTTATGTACAAAGGCTCACTAAACAGATTAGAGAATTGTTTTTATCATAAGCTTCTCTCTCATACACACAGAAAGATCACTTGTATACTTGCACAGACTTCATTGACACACGCATAAACATAGAGAGCATCAGTTTAATGATGTGATGAGCTACAGCACAAAAATATGATAGCAGCTATCACATATGGAACAATTTAATACTGTCTCAATGAGATAGCTGATAATAAAAAACCGTCATGAAATCAGAACATTTACAAAAGTATACAAACTTTTCTGTATCAGGTGGTACACATTATGCTGCTGCATAAAAATATTTTTTCCACTAAATCCCACACAATGGACTTTCCTCTTTTATGACAATAGAATTGATCGAAGTGGAGGTGGGAGAGTGAGATTATTCTTTTCTAAATACAGCTGCTTCTTGTCTATAGCTTGGTGTTGGCTATTATTTTGAAGGGGAAGCATGATGGCGAGGGATTCTGTCAAGTCAACCAATATTTCAGAGAGAATGAAATATTGACTGAGAGACTAAAAAATATTGAGTGAGATTCCTAAGGACCATCAAAATGTGTAGGATTTCATGAGATTTCAGCCGTTGTTTGTTTTTTTTAATTTAGTATTCCTTTTTATAAGTTTTAGGGTGGGACTCCAATAACTTCCAAATAGCTTCAGAGATAGTAAATTGCTGTCCCAATAGGATTTGCAAAAGAAAATAAGAAAACATTCAGAATATTGGTAAAGAGAAATTATTTTCCCTTGGAAGGTGCTTCTTTGTTTTTAAAGTTTTTAAACTTTTGTGATTAGCACCTATTTTTTAATATACCAAACCAATTCAATTAAAAAGTACATTACTCATATTTCATGCAGGATTTCATGCACTAATTTATATTAGTTAAGTGTTTGAATACAACTTTGTGAATTCCTTTTCATTTATTTCCTATTTGTATTGCAACCTTAGATGAAATAATTAAAATATTTTAGAAATTATTTTAGGTAATTAAAATGAATTATTTTGTTTTATTTAATACATTTAGGCCTCTAGATCCTATGATTAAATTATTTCTAAATACACATTCATAGGATTGCATTTTACCATAAAATTGTTATTAAATTAAAATAATGCATTTTTATTAATTCTAAAATGTAGTTAAAATTGTAGATATTTATCTGTTGCCTTTGCCAAGAGTTTTTTTTCCTTCATATAAATTGTTATTTATCCTTGTTAGACTTGTTAGGCTAAGTAGATAAGAATTTAGTTCCTATGTATAAACAGAAAGTAAAAGTTTGGCTTCAAAAGTCTACTGAGTTTGGAATACAAAAAAAAATTAAATATTTTTTCATGACATCCCATATGTTTTAAATGAGGTAATTGTATTGCTGACTAGTCTGATAATCAAACATTGATTCATAAGTTGGACAGAAATTGATCAACCAGCTTTTCCAAATCTGATATTATTGGCTGAGAGTGAGTGCCTGGCCTAAAGTCACCCAACCGGCTTTTATGTCCAAGGCAGGACTAGAACTCACAATATCCTGCTTTCTAGCTTGATGCCTGAAACATTACCAAACTGGCTATCTATTGTAATGTCATATACAGCATATAGTATCATATCATATCTCATATCTCATTATATTTTATGTACACATATAAATATCTATTTGGATAATTTTAATAGTATCTAACAATATTTTTATTCATTTGATCTGAATGATCAAAGGTCATCAAAGCATTCAGAAAATGTGTCTTTTTTTTCTTTATGATTTGCATTTCTTTGTCTGAGATGGAACAGAATGAACAAGAAAGCAGCTGCTTTCAAACAAATGCTTTTAAAAGGCCTGGTGGGAAAAATAACTCTCTTTTACCATTTTATTGTAGTTTAAAGAAGAACATCTGCTAAATTTCATTTAAATATTTGTATGATGGACGTTCACAATGTAAAGTTAAACCAGGAGAGGTTCAATATCCTAAATTAATATTTGTTAACATTGTATTAATATTAATAACATATTAACATTGTGTGTGAGTGTGTATTATGATTAAGATTTGTTAAATAAACATAAAGTATTTATTTTCTATTTGTGACTGAAATATCTATTGTTTTTTGGTCAATTTTAATTTTAAAGATATATTCCTTAAAACATTATTGATTGGTTGGTTGGTTGGTTGGCTGGTTGATTAATTGATTGATTGATTGATCAATCACCCATTTTACCACAAGATAACCAACTGCACCAACATTGAACTAGATTACAGCAAAACACTATTGTTTGCTTATGCTTGCTTAATGTTGATAAAACTTTACATAAACATAAATCATTGTTAATGCACAGACATAACAATGATTATAAGTCCATATGCACTCTTGTGTGATAGTATGATTTTTAATAAATGAAGCAAAATAATGATGATTTAACCATTGTTCTTTCTTCATCACTGCAATTCTTTATAATAGATGTAACCTAATCAATTGCATTCCTGAAATTAATAGGATCCAATTCTCCCTTTTCTCTAATTTTATTTGAAAAGAAGTCCTTGTAAACTTGTACTCTTGCATCCTATATTGTAAAGTTTAAGTTGGACAAAATAATTTTCTCCTTATGATCTTATTTCTATTTTTTTTAAACACTGCATTAAGTATTAAATTTCAATGCAAATCCATACATATCTAAATAGTAGTAACTATAACAAAATCACATTCATGTCTTTCTTTACTCAGAAATAAAGTGAAAGTAAATCATGAAGCTCTATAACTAGATATACAAAAAATATTGTGCCATTTTCAAGAAAGCACATTTTTTTCAATCTATAATTATGAATTTCATTCTTGAAGATTTAATATACACCAGAAGAGAAACTTATTCCTTCTTGAAAATGTCTACAATATAATTACAGTAATCTAATTCTTATCCTCTCCTCAATTTTTTTTTTTAAATTAACAAGGTGAAACCTTTAAAAACAGCAATGGTAAAAATATTCTAGAATTGCCTTAAGGCTGTTATCAGACTTTAATAAAAGAGGCTCTTGATCACACAATACAATCAATAAAACACTCACAGTAAAATCAATATTTTAATGCATATATTGCACAAGAATAACAAGTTGGCTTATGAACCAGTCTTATCAGAATGAATTTTTGGCTCTGGATCTAATCATATAATTTGAATTTAAATTTAATAAATTCCATACTTGTTTAGCTTGGCTTTTTTTGAGCCCAGTTCGATACTACTGAATTATTTGAAAGCAATAACATTCACAAAGAGGTTTGATTTTAGAGAATTCAGTCCTGATTAAGTGTGGAGTTTTTTGGGGGTGGGATGAGAATTCATCTTCAGTTTATTGAAGTTGCTGCTCAGACTTTGTAACCAATATCCTGTCATTTCTGGTCTTCAAGAAACATACTTCAGTTTTTGCCCAAATTGCAAAGACAGGAAACAGAAAAAAAATATCAAAAAAGTTTGAGGATAGAAGTTCTGCGTATTAATGAGAGATTAATGTGAGAACTTGTTTGTTCAGCTCTGTTGTCTATCAATTCAACATAGAAACAAGGTCTCAACCTCTGAAACCAAGTAAACAAAATGTAGCCAGAATGTGAGGGCAAGTCTAGACTTACACAATGAAAATGATTTAGAAATAGACTAAATTAAGGATATTCCATGTCAAGCAACCAAAACTATAATTCTATATTCTTTCCAGTATTTAAGATAATTTATGATGATGTGGTTTAAAAGGCTGTAGAATGTTGTGAACTTTTCAAATACCATCTCATCTGCTAACGCATTCTAGAAATATAAAAATTAGATAATTAATTTTCAGCATTTTACAGCTGATAAATGTTAATCTGGTCTTTTATTCAAGGCAACTTCCTCATAGCTATCTATCAATTACTAATTTATACTATTAATTAAAATTGAACATTTCTAATCTACCTGTTCAGCCATCCAATTCATATAGCCAACTACCTCAAACATGGGACTTTGGGTAGTCAACAAGGAATAAGTAACACGTAAAAAAGTAATAATAATAAATAACAATTATAGTAGCTGTAATAAAACTAACTACAGCACAATCAGCATAATCATGATATAGGTTCAAATAGACCCACAGGGACTTAGGTTGGTAACAAAGCCTTAGGACAGTGATGGCTAACCTTTTTGCCATCACGTGCTAGGAGGGGGGGGAGGGTCGTGTGCGCATGTGCCCACATGCATGTGCGCGCAACCCACCTCCCCCCGCTCCTGGCACATAATGGCCTTGTAGGCCCATTTTTCTTTCTTACCTGGCTCCAGATCCTGTCTATTTATCTGGGAAGGACGAAAACAGCCTTTCCCATTCCCTTGGAGGCCCTACGGAGGCTGAAAGTGGGACAGGAAGTGACATTTTTTGCTGTCCCCAGCCTCCAGAACCTCTCTAGGAGTCTCTAGGAGCCTCTCTAGGAATCTCTAGGAGCCCCTCTAGGAGTCTTTGGAGGCTGGGGACAGCAAAAAAAGTCACTTCCTGTCCCACCGGAAGTCAGGAAATGGGCCCTTTCAGCCTCCGTAGGGCCTCCAAGGGAGTGGGAAAGGCTGTTTTCGCCCTTCCCAGATAAATAGAGGATCTGGAGCCAGGTATGAAAGAAAAACGGGCCTTCCCCACCCCCCCTCCAGTCCCTCCAGAGGCAGGAAACAGCCTGTTTCCCTACTTCTGGTGGGCCCAGAAGACCCAAAAATCAGCTGGCCGGCGGGCGCATGCATGCCCACTAATATGGCTCCGCGTGCCACCTGTGGCACGCGTGCCATAGGTTCGCCATCACGGCCTTAGGATCTTACAAAAAGACAGCACAAGCAGTCTAATCTTCAAAGGAATGACCCTCTAACTTATCAAATAGTTTGGACTTCCTTTCTCAACTGTCTGGAAATGTTTTTTACATTTTCACATGAATGTTCCTAAGAAGATCACAACAGGACTTTAAGCCATTATTAGTCTTTCACTATATAGGATATTCAAAGGGATGCTTCGCTTGAAGCAAAGCAAAATCAGATGGAAACTTCACTACATTCCATTCCTGGTAATAAAATAATATAAGATGAAATAGGGTGACTTTAGCAATAATTTATCTCTGTGGCAAATATGTCAAAATAGCTGCAAAATATAAAAATTGTACCATTGAATATTGTATCATAATGTTACAAAATACCTTTTCACCATTCCCGGCCTTCTTTTGTCATAATTTGATAGGTCTTTTTGGATAAGTACTTCTATGACCAGATGTCTGTAACTGAACTATCCTTGAAGGGCATGATCCTTCACTGATGATTTTTTTAAAAAAAAAAGCTGCAATAAGCTGTTTTGCTTATTTTTTTGTTTTTGTTTATTTTACTTTTATTTTGTTTTACCAGTGGAATGCCTTGCCTTCAGAAGTTGTGGTTGCCCCATCACTGGAGGTTTTCAAGAAGAGACTGGCAGCCTCGTCTGAAGTGGTATAGACTCTCCTGCTTGTGCAGGAAGTTATACTAGATGATCTCCAAGGTCCTTTCCAACTCTGCTATTCTGTGTTCTAATTTTTTAAAAAAGTATACTAATTTTTCTTATATTTCACTCAGAACATACTAGACTTTCTTCAATATTTTACATTTCTTCACATCTCACTTTATCCAGGACTTCTTTGAAATGGAATACAGTATTTCATGTTCCTAGACTCTTTTGGTAATGAGCTTTTAAACAAAACCACTGAAAAATTCACCTCTTACCCTAGACATTCATGTGGCATACTTTTAAAGGTACATTGTTCAGCATTCTTTATGATCAAGCACATTAGAAACCATACATTTAATTTGATTGTTGTACTCATGGGGCAGTATCCTTAAAATACATTTTGAATTGGTGAATCATTAAAGCGACTGATGCTGCCAGTTAGAAGAATGAAGTACTTTTCTATCTGTTCAAGATAAATAAATAAATAAAAGTTACACTATATGACCCACAGGTTTCTACCTGAGCAGTGACAACTTAAGAGTTTTTCCTGAATTAGATTTTGCATCAACTAAAGCACAAGGTATTTAATTTAAAATATATCAATATCATTCAGTTGTGAATAAATATCATGTCTATTTTGAAAGATTCTTGTGGAAGAAAGTGAATTTTACATAACATTGATCCACTGCGACCAAAATAGGGCAAGTTATTCTATTTGAAAATTCATTCTGCAGCTGATGTACCCATGCTTATCTGGCTGTGTGGGTGTCTATTTCTATGTAGCAAAGACACTTGATATATGGAAAGTAGTTCAACTTCCAAAGATATAAGCATATGTAATACCAAGAGTAAATAGACAGATAAATATAAGCTACCAGCGTCTCTGACAAATGTATAACAGGACAGAGTCACTTAACCATTTTCGATGCTCTCAACTTCAGGGATTCTTGTAATGGAAATATTTTAGCCTAACAATAGTGAAATCTGGTTTCTTAGGGTATGAAATTAATTAGCAGTGTTCCTTTCTTTTCACACTACTCCTATATCTCATTTTACAAAAGGACTGCTGTTGTAAATAATATGCCTTTTTAATCATAAGGAATGGACTTAGTTCAAGGAAGTATTTACCTTTCTTAATATTACAAATTGGATGAAGGTGAGCCTAAAAATGCCTTAGGATTACTTAATAAGGAACCTTAGAGCAAACTGCAAGTGTTTACACAAAGTGTTTACATTTAAGATAGTGATCTCTCCAGCTGTCAAATAGGAAAGCAAAAGTTAGCATCCAGTCAAATTGCACCTTGATCCCCATTTTCAGATATTTGGTCATTTGTTTTCTTGATGATCTTGATGATACAACAGTATTCAAGCATCTGCTGAAAGGGAGTAACTTTAGCAGGAAGAGTAGAGAAGAAGCAAAAGAAGCCTAGGATGGAATGGTTACAAATTAGGATCTGATTGTGTCCAAGGCATAGGACTGTGATGGCAAACCTATGGCACGTGTGCCAGAAGTGGCACGCAGAGCCCTCTCTGTGGGCACATACGCCATTTCCAGTTGCTCTTCTGGTTTCTGCCGCACAGATGCCCGCCAGCCAGCTGGTTTTTGGGTTTATGGTGCTCCGGCATGTGCATGCGCTCACACATGTGCACACACGTTCTGGTTTGAGCACTTGATGCCGAAAAGGTTCGCCATCACTGGCATAGGACATCTCCACAGCAAGTTCTTTGATTCCTATAGGATGTAAGTTAATCCAATGTGATCTGCTCATTGAGGGCAGAACTGTCAATTGTTCTGTCAAGCTGGAAACCAGGAAGCAGTTCAAATGTATATCGGGGTTTGTTGCAAGCATTAAACTTCTAATATAAACTACTAATGCTCAAAGAAAATTGGTCACAGATAAAAGTCAATGGAATTCAAAGTGGAGTGGACTAGACTTAAATCTTTTGTGAGTGTGAATCTCCTGGTCATCTCCTACACAAACCCAAGCACAAACACAAACACACATGGAAGGAAACTCAAATTATTTTCCCTAAATAATGTATCTCCCTTCCTCCCTTCTTCCCTCCCTCCCTCACACACACACATTTTCCCCCCAAATTCTCGTAATGCTCCTAGTATGATGCAGCACTATATTCCTTTCTTGACAAAATGGGAACTTCCGCTGATGAAGAATAGCTGAAATAGTAAATTAAAAATGGCACTTCAGTGAAATAGTGCCTAAAAGAGCTATGATTAATTTAGTGGTTCATTATAATTAAAAGCCAGCACAGGTTTGTTAAAAACAGATCATGTGGACAATGACTTAAATATGACTTAAATCTAGTGGACGATCACTTAAATATGAGCCAGCAGTGTGCAGTGGTAGCCAAAAAAGAGTAATACAATTCTTGGTTGTATATACAGAGACCTAGAGTCAAAATCACAGTAAGTATTATACGCTTTATAAAGCCTTAGTAGGGCCACATGTGGAATGCTGCATCCAGTTTTGGTCACCACATTCCAAAAAAGATGTTGAGACTTTGGAAAAAGTGCAAAGAAGAACAACTAAAATGATTAAAGGCCTGGAGATTAAAACATATGAAGCAGAATTTGGCTAGTTTAGAGAAAAGAAGGACTAGGGGAACATGATAGCAATGTTCCAGTATTTGAGAGTATTTGCCACAAAGTGGAGGCAACTTATTTTTCAAAGCACCAGAAGACAGGACCAGAAACAATAGATGGAAACTACAATAATAAAGGAGAGAAGCAATCTGGAATTAAGAAGAGACTTCCTTGCAGTGAGGACAATCAACCAATGGAACAGCTTGCTGCCAGAAATCGTGGGTGCTCCATCACTGGAGGTTTTTAAGAAGAGACTGGACTGAAATGGTATAGAGTCTCCTGCTTGAGAGGGGTTGGACTAGAAGACCTCCAAGGCCCCTTCCAGTTCTATTAAGAATAATTGATATGACATAACTTTCTAGCCCAATAATACAAAATAGATTTTAAGAGTAGAAAATTGGGGGAGGGCAGCAGGATGTTTAAAAACTAATGCACTGTAAGTACAAATAAGCAGTACATCCACCATGCAAGTGTTGTGTTGATATATTCCTATTCAGCAAGACGGCTTGAAATGATTTAAAAAGAGCTAGAATAATATAAAACTCAGTGTAAGCCTTCTTTATTATGAAAATATTATTTCAAGAACTTACATAGACTCGTCTTATTATAAGGAAAGAATTAGAACTGTGTTTCTTTAAACACATTAGACTGAGATCTTCAATTCAGATATATAGTATCTCACAACATTTTTGTAAGGCTTGTTACTGTTTAGCTGTACTTTCCCTGTGCCTATGTAAAATAAATATAAAATTTGATTTTGTTTCTATTCTGACATTTAAATACAATGTAAACGCAAGCAAATTTGATTTTTTTTTGTAATCAATCCCATTTCTGCTTACAAAAAACAGATGAAACAGGGATATATCTGACTAAACAATTTCTGTATATTTATAATTCATATATGTACATGATAAATTGTCAACTTTTGAAAATGGTTTTTGCTAATAGAAGATGCTCAATGTTGAGAAGCTTCCTAATACTAGAATATATGAACTACTATCGCAAAAATGGATGGACGAATAAACCAAGTTTGATTGCTATCCATTTTTCATTTTTACTTTCCCCCCATTTCTTTCTATGCTTTACAAACAAAAACTGCATTTTGAATTTATCTGTACAGCTTTACAAATTCATTATTTTGCAAACAGTGGCCCCAAATATACTACTTTTTTGTATTTATTTTCACCTTTTGGTGCATACTTTCTGCTGATGCATCTACTTATATATTTATTTTATTCATTAGAATACTACGTCACAAGTTTTGAAGATCTGGGAATTAAAATCGCAACTAAGAATAATAAGATTTCAATTTCTGTATTATTCTAATTCAGAAAGTGACAATTGAATTGGTTTCTCTGAACATGTAAACGGAAGAAATGCAAGCATTTCTAAACTCAATATTACTATGTAGACCTAAGCTGGTGATTGTGGTATTTCATAATTAACCATATCAATCTTGAGGAGATGTCTTTTCAGTAAATTCATCTTTCTATACATTGTAAGGATTGCCCACAGAATCAACTGTTTGTCTTTACCAATGACAATTACTAAATATTTTTTCTAGCAATAGTCAGTTTTGTATATACAACTGGTTATTGTTTCTTTCAGATACAATAAAAGATCCTGGTAAGACCTGGGTGGAATCAGCAACTGTCTTTTAGAATGGTCCTGAAGTTTATAAAAAGTAAAAATGTGGAATATATTTATAATTGATGAAAAAGAATACATTGAGCTGTTTATGGGTTTATTCCACATTGCCTCTCCTGATGGACAGCTGAACAAATATGGAAACAAGTTATTCCATGCATATATTAATGGTGTTTTAAAGTTACATCTATTTTTAAAAAATGTAAAAATTGGCACGTTCTTTATGAAACACAACATGTTTTAGAATTAGAACCATTGGGAGGCAATAACAATACTATATTCTTATTTTGTGGAAAGCCATAGGCTTTTGAATGTTAACCTTTTTTTAAAAAAATCAGACCAGGAAAGCAGATAAAAACCAACTTTTATGGCAGCTTCTAGTATGGGAAATCTCATTCTGTGAAAAGTGGGAAGTCAAGATAATTTTCTAGAATAAGGCAATGGCGTCCCAGGAATCAAACTGAACTGACATTACAGTATCTTTTCTTCTAAGGCAGACAAAGTATCTTCAGTTACAGAGCTGTTCTGAGTCAAATGTTAACATCATGTGTCTCAAGAGTATAAGCTTTTCCCATTTGCTTTTTTCTCCAATAACTTTTGTCCAGGATAACTTTACTAGCTGACACTATGGATGAAATAAATTAACAAAACAGAGAAGGAGGCATAAAGAAAAAATATGCTACTGAGCTTTTAAAATCAGGGATGTAAAGATTTATTGGGAGGTCTGAAGGGACACTACTCAGAACTTGACAGTGTGACTTACAACATGTAGGGAGGAAAAAGAAAAAATGGGGGGATGTAGAAAGAAGCTAAAAAGCCCTTTACTCTTGTCTCTAAAATGCTCTTGGACTCATGCCAAATGTTAGTCTAGAGAACAATGTTGACATTTAGCCTTTCTAATCAGTGTTGTCTGTCACCCAGGGCAGAGATTCTTCGTCCATGACGAAGTTCTCCAGCAACTGGTGGCATTATCTTTCTCTTCCTTTTTTCCCTTTCCTATTTTTCACTACCACAAACTACCAACACTCATTTGTTCAGGCTCTATGAATGCCACTTCCACAGCATTAGTGGATTGAAAGATATTTTTTCAAGAGATATATCTCTTGATTACTTGCTGCAGAATTTTCCAGATGACTTTTGCCTAGGAATGATTCCTGCCTAAAGGAAAGAAGGAAGATTACCTTACTAGCATTCATATTTGTAAAATTGTGAATCCAGTATTAGAAAACTGGAAATAAGCACTGATTTTCTTATAAAGGAAAAAATATTAGAAACTCAAAATAGTTTCTCTTTCATGGGTTAGACTCATGAATGCTAGAAGTCTGTATTGAATAATTGGAACATAACATTTCTGAAACACTCTTTAAATCCAGTATTTCACAGTATTAAATTAAATTACCCTGTTTTCCCCAAAATAAGACATCCCCTGATAATAAGCCCAATTGGGCTTTTGCGCACATGGCAATAAGGCCAAGCACTTATTTCAGGGTTCAAAAAAATATAAGACAGGGTCTTATTTAAGGGGAAACATGGTAGTTTTCAGTTGTCATAGACAACTGAAGAAGAAAGTATGATCCATGAACCCCATTCCTGAAAAATAGTCAATAACAGGAATTTTTAGGAATGTGGAACATACAAAAATCAAGCTATCATACATGACTGTCACCATGCATTGACAATCATTGTATATCATTTACATGCGGCAAACACAGAATAAATGTGAATACTTTAAACCGCCTAAATTTCCTATTGCCTACATTATTAAAAAAAAAAAAAAGTATAGTAAAACAATCCAGATTGCTCAAGTAAATATGCCTAGGCCCACTGCTTTTAATTACTGCCCTTTTACATTAACAAAAATTCTATGATTATTTCCTGTTCTGGCAACCATTCCAAAGGCAGTGTGATTGCTTAATCTGCTATTTTCACATATGCTTAAACAGTACAGTGAAATATTTCATATGGACAAAGAAATTGATTCACAGACCTGGAGCATACCATCTGGATGTAAATTTCCCTGAACTTAAATGAAGCTTGCTTCCAAGAAAGAAGATTTGCATGATTTGCAATTAAAATTTTATCCACCCTTATTTGGCATAATTGGAAAATTATAGTTCCTTTTGGTTTCTGCGTTTTCAGAGTAATGCTTGATTAATCGTTGCATTATGTACATATTTTTTTTCATATTTAGTTTGACAAGTTCTCCTTTCAAGTAGATCAATCTGTAACACAATCGAAACGCATGACTGAAAACTAATTTTAATCATAGATTACCAATCATTCTTTAAATATCTTTAAATTTGATTTATATTTAATTTAAATATCACACCTACACAAATATACAGAGATACATCTAACTTATACATGGTTATGTATATGATAGATTGTCAAATTGGGACAGTTTTGCCCACCCAAATTGAAGAATTTTTACTCCCACATACAATGATCCAATGGAAATAGGAGTCACACCTATCCCAAAATGCAGGGCTGTCTAGGACAGACAACCAAGCTTCTTTTAACTAGGGCAGGAAGATGTGGAAATCCTGCACAAGAAGAACAGTCATCCCCTGTGGGCAGGGAGTGGCTGTCTGGCTTTCACTCACACACAGCTGGCACTGGCACCTTCCAGATGGACCTGTTTCCAGTTTTCCTTCGCCAAAGTGAGAGTAGCTGTGGGCGTCCTGGGGCCTTTGGGGATGGGCGGAAAAGAGGAGCAGTATACAAGTGAACACATGGCAAAAGACTTCCTGTTTCCATGTTTTCTTATTTCTTCTATAATTTGACTTTCATAAACTTTGCCCATGAAATACTGCTGTGCCTGGTATCAGGAAATCACACAGACTTTGCTGGCACATGTGGATAAGCCATCTGAATTAATCTACATGTAAATATGGGCTCTGCATGGAATCTAGAAGACCAGCCAAGCAAGTTGTTTCAGTAAATGTCATTGGATTTTATGCAACAAAATATTGGGACCAAACCCTGATTAGCACAAAATGATTATCAAAACTTCAATAAAACCTGTGTTCCCTGAATTAGCCTACCAAAAGACCTATTCTAGACACTATAATTACTTTTCATAGAAAATCCTGTTTGCCATTTTTCATATAGTCCATTTCCCACTGGCATTTTCTTTCTTCTAGAAAATTGATAATTTTTTTTGAAGTTAACTTCATTACTAGCAACATTTAAAATTCATTAATAGGTCAAAATATCATCCATTCTCTTGCTTTTTTCAGATGATGTTCCAAAAGGAAACAAGTCTCATAAATACTTCTTATTCCAATTTGTAATATATTAATGCTCAAAACTAATTAAATCAATGAGGACATTCAAGTAGTTAAAGAGAACTAGCTTTTGTCTAATTGGCTATCTTTCCTGACTTATAGAACCCCATCTCAGCGAACTTTCCCCCCATTTTTATCCTCAGCCTTGTAAATGTCTATAAATTGTCTGCAATGTTGCATTCTCTCATCAATATGTCTATTTGCATTTTTATTATTGTTCAGTCCTTGGTCACAGTATCTAACTTCATGCTTCAATCATGATAAATGTGGGAGAGAGGAGGAATCTGTGATCAATCAAAAATTGCTCAATACATATCCCAGGACTCTTTAACATTGGTTGTTGATTACAGCTACTAGAAGTAATTTTGCAAGATTTTCATGGTACAAGGCAACAACTCCTTTTCCTTATCCTAAGAAGGTTCATCGAGCAGGATGAACAAGAAGGACCTTTTCCATGATGGCTTCTTTACTATGAAACATCATCTCTGCAGAGATAAGACTGCCCGCCCCCCCCCCCCATTTTGACAAGCTTTCATGAGGCCCTGAAGAAGAGGTTCTACAATAGTCTGGGATCCAGAATGGTATGGAGTGGCTCCTCTGATTGTTGCCAGTATATGGGTGTGTGTTGTGGGGCGGGGAGTGTTATAGGGTTTTGTATTGAGTTTTTATTCTAGTAAACTGCCTAGAATCACTGAGGGTGAGTCAGTCAGTCATATAAATAAAATGAACTATCAAATAAAGAGATATGGTAAATAACAGGATTACAAACATTACTTCTTTACTATAAAAATTACAGAGAGTCTGTATGATGTTTAGCAAAGAACAAAACAAAAGAACAAAAAAGTGAGAGTGAATGGCATCAAATATCTAACTAGAGTCTTTGTAAGTCTCCATTTCCAAAAATAATCACAGTAAAATACAACAATGATTCATGGAATTTAAGTAAGGGTAAAGATGCAATAAGGAAGGCTGAGTGCCAAAGAATTGAGGCCTTTGAATGATGGTGCTGGAGAAGACTCCAGCGAGGCTCCTTGGACTGCAAGGCAATCAAACTGGTCAGTCCTAGAGGAGATCAACCCTCTGACTGCTCTTTAAAACACCAGATCCTGAAGATGAAACTCAAATACTCTGGCCACCTAATGAGAAGGAAGGACTCATTGGAGAAGAGCCTAATGCTGGGAATGATTGAGGGCAAAAGAAGAAGAGGACGGCAGAGAATGAAGTGGCTGGATGGAGTAACTGAAGCACTAGATGTGAGCTTAAATGGTCTCCGGGGATGGAAGAGGACAGGAAGGCCTGGAAGAACATTGTCCATGGGGTTGTGATGGGTCGGATACAACTTTGCGACTAACAACAAAAGGTGCATGACTCATGAAGCAGATTTAAGAATTCTATGGTATATATATACATACACGTACAGTACATGCATCAAAAGCTGAATTCTTATTGTGATAGCAGCAGCATTTATGGTAAATCATATAAAAGAATAATTATCTGCTATCAGTGAGTTGACTAGAACAAATAAAGTTTGTTGAGAGAGCTCAGCTGAGGAGAAGGAAGAGAAAAGGGGAAAAGAAGAAAGTAAAAAATGGGAGAGAAATTGTTCATGGATTGTTGTTTCAATTTCCATATACTGCTGCCAATTGCTACTAATTACCAAGTAGGACTGAAGCACTGCTTGCTGCTGATTTAACTGAGACAACTTCAAGGACATATTAGGAACCTAGTTCCCCAAAGAGCAAGCTCACAAGTGAAAAGGATTCAGGCAGGAGTAAGGAACTTTTTTAATTGTTTGTTGTTCAGCAGAGAAACATAGAGATGGAGAACACTATCTTCATGATTTGCAGAGACATACTATGTTCTTTTTCTCATTGAAAATGACAACAGCTACAGATTACAGGCTGAATGTAAGTGGTGCTTGGAGATGAGAGGGACACTGGTGCTTTGCAGTATGACTGAACAACTCCCAAGTTTCTTTAAGTTTACTAGCAAATATCCTTTTTTTACTTATTCGTTAGTAACAACACATTCCTGAAGAAATCACACAGGTCTATGAAAGAGAATAAAGAGCTTAGGGCACAGATGGAGTTTTCTTCACTCATTCCTATCAAAATAATACAGAAAAAGAATAATTGGCTAAACAGATGGCGTCAGCAGGAACAATTTGGATTCTTTCATAATGGAATGTGTTTCTAAGTTGGGGTACACCTGGTAAGAGATGGTTGAACTTGCATAATAACTTTGAAGGATATGTTTGGAAGTCTTTAAATAAAATTTCCACCTGATCTGATGACTTTAAACTAAACCATGGAGGAAAGGAGCAGAAGCTCATAAAACATCAGATGTCAGTACTAGCAGGAGTATTCAGGCTGTGGTGGCATTCAACACATCACATAAATACAGGAAACAAATAAAAATGGGAGAAGGGGATAATATATTACCAAAATATTCCAGTAACTCTATGTGGAACCCAAGAATATAGGACAAGTGGGTAAGAAACAGGACAAACTATAATTCTTAATTTAGGAAAACAAATGATTTAGTAGGCTTACTGAAACCTGGTGAGATGAAGCTCATGATAGAATTCAAGAACTGAATGGTAATATAATATTTATTCAAAAGTGTAATAATAGAATAGAAAGATATTTTATATAAAGGAATTGCTCACAGGTACAGAGATCCAGGAATTTGAGCGTGAAAGTTCATGCTGAGAGAATTTCGATAAGCATGCAAAGGAAATAACACTTCCATTGCTGCCATAATGTGTTCAGACTTCTGGCAGTTAGCAGCAATAATTGTAAAACTATAATCAACACTTAATATGTCAATTGTAGGAAAAACTAAATTAAGATTTTGAAACACAATAGCAGTTTTTTTTAAAAAAATAATAATCATTACACAGTACATCAGGAGTAGTAAATAAAATCCAAGTATGTCAACTTGAGGTTCTGGGGAAAATACAATATTTATATTTGGATAGGAAAAATCAAAGGCATGAATCTAGAATGGAGGACATTACTGGGCATCAGTATGGAGATTTGGGTATCTGGGTGAATCATTGTATTGAACTTGAACCAACAGTATAATGTGGAAAGGAGAAATGCAATTGTGGGCTGCACTGGCAGTTATGCAATCTTATATAGAAAAGTCACTGTTCCTTTCTATCTGCATCAATCAGACTGCACCAAGAATATTGTGTCCAGACTGCACCAGAATATTGTGTCCAATTCTGGGCATCACAGTTTAAAAGGGACATTGGCAAACTGCAGTATGTTAAGAATAGAAGAATCAAAATGGGCCTGGAAGAAAAGAAATATGTGGAATGCTTGAAGGCACTGAGTATGATGGAAATGTTGATAGCATTGGGTATGTTCTATCTGAACCTTATAGAAGAAGAAGAATTGTTCCAAATTATACGACAAGCAACAGTGGTTTTACATTACAAGAAAGTAGATTGGTTCCCGATCAGGAAAAATCTCTAATGGTAAGAACCCTTCAACCATCAGACTGAATATCCCAACAGATAGTGGACTATTCTGGAAATATTTAAACATTGTCTGGGTAGCCATCCATTAGGGAAACTGCAGTAGAAGATTCTTGCATTGGTTAGAGAGTTGAATTAGGTGACCTATAAGTTTCTTTCCAAGTTTTTCTTCTACAAGGCTATGCCTATTAAGATAAAATTTCCCCATTTCATGAAAAATTAAAGCCTGACTTTAAATCATGTCATAAATAAAAAATAGTATGTCTGTGCCACATAAGACTGACATGTCTGTGATGGACTCTTTACTATGTAGATGTTGCTATTTTTGCCTGAGGGAATTTTTGTTGAACTTGATCTTACAGAAACAGTGGAACTTTTACTATGAATGATCTCTTGCAATTAGCCTCCTAATCTCTTATATATCTTTATCCCTTCCCCCAGAGCTGCTCCTCTTACCCTTTTTATGTGTGTGTATATGCGTGTGTTTTAAAAATCACTTATTTGTCATTGTTATATAACACAATCAGTGCGGCTATCATAGAGAATGACATAGATAGGAAGAGGTCAAATACCCTGTTTCCCCTAAAATAAGACATCTCCTGATAATAAGCCCAGTCAGACTTTTGAACGCATGGCAATAAGGCCAAGTGCTTATTTCAGAGTTAAAAAAAAATATAAGACAGGCTCTTATTTTCGGGAAAACATGGTATGTGGAAAAACTGCAGAACTCAAGCCTACCTGGGTTTATAAATCTTACAATATGCTCAGTTTAGGAAAACAAGTGGGATATTCAAAGATAGCACAGAGCCAAGCCTCAACGTTCAGTATTTAATATATCTGTAATCTGAAGTCCAGGAACAGAGTTCCCTGTTGTCATGTAGTGGACGTTGATAGTGGACAGAAGAAGGAGCTGAATTTTGTGAACTTATTCTGCTCTTCTCAAGCGAAACAGAGCTGACACTGTAGTGGCTGGGTGTTCAGACATTGCTAAACTTAGGTCATAAACATCTTTTGATCGAAAAGATTTTCTAATAATGGAAGTCTCGAAAAGCTGACGTTTGAGAAGGCCTACATAAACCAAATTGCTCAGCCTTTTTGCAAATTAGACCTAACATCTTAATGAAATGATGCAACTAATGTGGAGCTTTAAGAGTATTGATGAGGGAGCTTTTCCCTCATGGCAGAAGGAGTAAGATGAATCAGCTATAGAGTGAGATAGACTAAGAATCATTCAGATGATATTTTTCTTCACACATCTATGCACTGAGGAGACACGTAAGACACAAAGAACCAATCTGTTCTTTGTGGTGAAGCCCGAAGTCCAAATGTTGAATAAAAATAGAATCCAGGTTGCAATCCAGATTATGCTCACTTTGTTATCTGAAAAGACTCACTCAATGTCTCAACAGAATGTAGCACTCTGGTATATGTATTAAATTAAATAAATGCTATTTTTCTCTCTAAAGTTAAAATAATTAGCACCTGTATTAAAGTAATGGCTGAGGGCAAAGCTAGACTGTTCCTGTCTTCTGATAACCTTTTGTCTTTCCCACTAGAGCTTTGCATGGTCTCTGAACAGAGCAACATTCCTTGTGCTTATGGTACTTATTGGAACTGTGTGTGTTTGGAAAGAGAATTGCAAAACTACCCCCTCCTGTTACAATGTTAAAAAAAAATAACAATGTTTAAATAAAACACCTTATTCCGCTTTCCCCTGAAACTGTATCTCTTGCTCTTAGTTAAATGAAACCTGATGAAATACAAATCCGACCCAAAGAAGCTCACCTTAACCTTTCACCCTGAGACTTCCATGTGCTTAAAAAAAAAGGAAGGGGGAGGGGGACAGAGGGCAAAAATGAAAAGGCATTAGGGCTGAAACAAATGTTTCCAAATGTTTTACATTTATTCCCATTTACTGGACTTCCACCCCTTCTCCTGCTTCAGAATTCTGTAGAAACAAAATATTTGGATTTAGCAGATACTATAGTTTAGAAAGAAAATGATTTCTTTCATTAAAGGACTTTTATAGAGTACAGTGAACTGAACTGTAGTAAAACTGGATTCACAACAAAAGTGTACCAGGACTTCAGTGACATTCACAGAGGAAAAACCTTGGGTTGCGTCAAACGATTTGGAGAACACTGGATAAAAATAAATTAAACTTGTAACGGAAAACTACTATGGGCAATATTTTAGAATATATGCCATGAAACCATTCTATGCAGATTTATGACAATATATTTCACAACTTTGCAAACAGTTGTGATGCTTAACTGAAGAAGGTGGTAAATTAAAAGTAAGGTTTTAGGTCAAACCTCCTTGTTATGACAGGAATGGACAATATCCAAGAAAAGGGCTTTGGATGAATCCCATTTTTAACGTACACTTGGTTATAAAAGGCTTTCACAAACTGATCTTCTTTAATGGTTTAAGGCACAGTCTGCTTAACTTAAGTACTTGTTTATTAATTTTTCATTGCTTAGCTTAACCTCTGAAGGGTAAAATTCCCTCTCTCTCCCACTAAATCAATGATGTTATGTTTATAATGGAGTTGAAATTAGCACAAATTCTCCCCCTTCCATTCTTTGTCTCTTCCTTTTTACATTATTTATTCAGTGGAGTCTTTAACACATTAAGGAATTACTGGGTTGGAGTCTTTTGCTGGTGCTAGGGCAATTTTTAAATACTTTCTTGAAATCCCTAATTTAAAATGTATACTTTGGCATCTCAGAAATGATAGTGTGAGGGAGAAGCAGCTGTTCTTCAGTGAATTCTGTTAAATAACCATTCTCACTGAAGTACTCCATGGGTTCTAATGCACAGCTCTAACTGAATCTTGAATGCATTTTATAGAATCAAAAGGCAATTCAGTTCCACCATCTCAGGTGATTTTGAGATACACACAAAACATTTCTATAAATAATTTTTTTCCCCACTGCAAAATTCATTCTCCCAGTAATGACCATATACACTTCTCTCTCAGACGCATCCTGCTTTTCTGTTTTCTAATGGCAGAATTAGTACTGAAGTATATCACTCAATCTGCCAGTTAAATAGTATTTACCCCTGTTCCCAAATGAACATTCAGATTTGCAATTGATTTAGTGCACTTGCCTTCTGAAGCCTTCTATTTTGAAAAAGTAATAAGAGAGCTACTGCACTATTACATGAAGGAGAATACATGCTTCTAAAGCAAGAGGAAAATAATGTTGACTGCAAGCTGAAATCAGTCTTAATTCATTCTTTATTGCTGCTCGGGTTCAGTGTTATTTGAGCTGGTCTCAACTGTTAAAAGCATTTCCAATGTTCACATGGTGTGCATTAGGTTACAAAGTAAAAGCAACTAGAGCTCACCAAATATAACTTTCTGAATGCAAACCACATGAATTTGATTTCTTTGTGGCATAACTTTAATTGGGTTCAGAGATCTCTCAGATGTACCTGTCTATCTGCTTTCTGATGGCCTGATATGATAAGGCTAATACGAAGAAGCTGGTCTGAACTGCTCTCAGTTACAGGGAATCCATTACTTAGTTTATCAGGTTGTGGTCCCTTTACTTGGGAATCTCTAAGGCTTTAGCCATCCATCCATCCCTAAGGAACTAGACCAAGTATAATTGTACAAGTCTTGCATACCAGGCAATACAAGACAGAGAAAGCTGGCTCAAGCTGACTCGTCCTCTCCAACATTACTTCTTTCATCTAAACAAGTTACTCAAGCATGAGTAACTTGAATCAAATACAGGGGCCGCCAACATGGAATATACACAGAGGTGTTCTTCAGTCACTATGCTGCCTACATAGGCACTATCTGCAAGTTTAGGTAAAGTAGGAGAAAAAAGGATTCTGTTGAATTAATGGGGGGGTGTTTACTTTCTGGTGCACTGCACTATGCCTATTTATAATGTTGAATAGTGGTATGTAGTGGCATAATTAAGAGGCCATTGGCGACATATCTTCTGGGAACTTACCCCCTTCCCAGTGGTGAGTTGCCCCTGGTTTGCACCGGTTCTATAGAACCATAGTAAACTGGCAGGAGGCTCTGCCCACCGACCCCAATGTCATCAGAACACTTCTGTGCATGCAGAATGTCATCAGAACACTTCTGTGCAAGCATGCACGGCCCCGTTGTGAACCGTTAGTAAAGGTAAGTAGAACCCACCCCTGCCCCTTCCACATTACTCTAATTTCTATTATATTTATTTCCCCATTTCTTTTGTCTTATAGTTTTAGTTTTAGTTTTAAGGGAAGGGACTCAGGGTGGTGAATAGCTAGAATTAAAAATACATACAGTACAAAAGTTAAGATAATTAAAAATAAATTAAATCAATCAGCCTCTGAATTTAAAACCCCAATCTTATAAAATTAAAATCCCATTAAAAAACTATTTAGGCTAGGCCAGCTTGATGAAATAGATATGTCTTCAGGGCCTTACAGAAGGTTCAGAGGTCTGGGATCAGTCGTATTCCAGGAGGTAGCTCATTTCACAGGGTGGGTGCTCCCACAGAGAAGGCTTTCCCTCTGGGGGCCGCCAGTTGACATTGCTTGACCAACGGCACCCTGAGGAGGCCCTCTCTGTGAGAGCGTATTGGCCGGTGGGAGGTTATCGGTAGCAGCAGGCGGTCTCGTAAATACCCTGGCCCTAAGCCATATTAAAGGGAATATTATATTCCCTTTAATGTTATTTCTGCTTCTTTCCCAACCCCTCTGCAACTTTGTTCCCCATCTTTCACTCTACCAAATTTCTGCTTTCTTCCCAGGCAAAACCATCTGGTTTTATATAGTAGTTTTTCTTCTACCATTTATATTAAGTAAGTACACCTCAGAGGATGGCAACTCTGCCTGATATCTTGATTTCCTAGGTGCACCTGGGCATAAATGGCTTTTTTTTAAAGAAGTCCTATAGAAAAATTAAAGTATTTGATGTGATGAAAACGAGGGAGGGAGGGAGGGAGGGAGGGAGGGAGAGAGAGAGGGAGAGAGAGAAGGGTTATAAGTGCAAAAGATTTAGTATCTATAAAAGCAAGCCCTGGTGTGTCAATGTGGAGATCCTCCAAAATGTTGGACCTGGACCTTTGCCTGGTGGTCCTGCCCCAGTGATGCCTTTGATGCTAAATGATTTATATATTCATTGGTGACTAGGGGCAAATCTTGCAGTTCATCAGGCAGTCACTGAGAAATGAATCAATAGTGATCCAGGCATCTGCATTGCTAGACCAAATGTAAAGTCCATCTGGTAAATTAACAAAAATTCCAGACCCCAGGAACTGTCATTTAGGCACCTTACAAATAGTTTTCAAAATGTTGTCAACATAACTGTCGTGTTAAATAAAATAGTTTTATACTCTTTTTGGATTAGTAATAATACTAATAATCAAAAAAGAGATAATGGGTTCAAAATAACAGAAAATATCCCCAACAGATCAGGTTTTTATTTTGGGATTTCATAAGCACTTCTTAATCTTCTGCATCTTACTGTTTCCAATCACTTCAGCTTTATCCAAAAGTTATTTTCCCCTTTTAAATTTTCTCTCTCTGTGCATTCTGATAAAAAGTCAGGACAATGTTAGAAATACCATTGCCAAATGAAGATATATTAGGAACAGGTATTTTTTGATAGTAACATAAAATCTTTGTAACTTTTTCTTTCAGATGTCATAATTTTTTAGGGTTTTTTTTAGTTTTGAGGTACTTTCAAAAATGTTTGGCTGATATGATTTAATATATATATATGTATAATATACATATACAGTAAGATGTACAGCATGAATTATTATTGTATCTGACATTTTTGTTTTGTTAAACTATATTCTTTTATATGGGCAACTGCATAACTTGCATTTATTTTGGTGATGTTATGCTGTTCATCAAAGGGAAGTCTATGAAGACCTAAATACAGTTGCACAAACTGCAACTAATAAAAATAATTTATTTAATAATTTTAAATATGGTTTTTAAGGGGTTTTAAACTTATTTTGTTATTTTGTGATTTGTATTACTGATTGTTGTTGTAAGCCATCCTGAGTCCTTTGGAGAATGGCAGCATATAAATCGCAATAAATAAATAAATAAATAAATAAATAAATAAATAAATAAATATTTACTAGTACATGGTCATCTTTGTGAAGTAATGTCTTGTATTAGTGTTACTCCTGGTTGGAAATTCAGTCCCAAATTTCCCAGAATTTGGTTTGATGAAGAATGTGATAGTTGAAGCTTCATTAACTGATGCATATAGGTATTATTTGTATTTTTTAAGATAAAGCAGATAAGGCCTTTCCCAAACAATAAGAAAGTAAAGTAGCAAAAAGTCAAAGAGGAATAATTTATATAAGAAGCCCAGAAGGATTGGGGTGGGGGAACTCCATTGACTTTTGGCATTTTTTTGCTAACTTCTAAAAATTAAATGTGTCTGGGAGTTTGATTGTCAGCTCTGGAGGCCATCTTTTCTTTGGAGCTTCAGGGCTGCCACATTTAGTGCCTGCGGAAATGGGAGGGCGGATTTGCAAGGAGTTGATGAAGATATATAGCCATAACAACATTCTTTTCTCTGAGAGTCAAGGACATTCAGCCTGCACCTGGATAGGAGTGACTGGGGGCTGTCTCCAGTTCGGATGATGGATTGATTGGATCATATGATGGACATGTGAGTGCAGGAGATTGGTCTTTGACTTTCTTTTGGGTAGGGAAAATCCGGGAACTTTCAGATTTGGGTTTTCCCAGATGGGCCAATATGACATCTCTAATAAAATGGATTTTTGAGGAATTGCTAGCCTCGGAGTCTTCTTTAGTTGGGACTCTTCTTTAATTGTTACTTGGAACTCTGACATTGATCTCACCAGAGACATAGGTCGACCACTTCCATGAACAATTTACTCTACCAGCTCATGAAGTGGGCCCATATGTGGTAATTTGTCAGCCTTTTTCTAACTAATATCTTTTCATTACTTTGGAAACTTTCAAACCTACTACAAAATGAGAAATTCTTAAACAAGTCAGGATGAATTTGATTTATACAGAACTCTGAAAATTGAATTGAAGTTTGAATGATGGACCTAGTATCTTATTTACTATTCCTTATAATATCTCCAACAATGAAGTCTGTACAATAACTTTTTTAAAAATAATAATAAGTCTAATTAGACTAATTTTATCCAAACAGTTTATTAAGCATCATAAGTAAAGTGTCTGGTAGATACCTTTATAAGAAATTTTCCAGTTCCAAAAATGTGAATGTACTAGCTGAGGACCAATTTGGATTTAGGCTTGATGTTTCAAATTTTGATTTATGGAATATCACTAGATAAAAAATTACTTGGTTGTTTCAAGGAATTTCTTTTGCAGATTTTCCTTGATCCTAGGAGAGGTTATGTGAGAAAAGGGCAGTCACATGTATAGATTGTCAGCTGGACATGAATGATCCATGGGAATACTTATACAAAATATTAAATGTATTGCCAGCTAAGGAATTTCTGCACTATACTTACTCTAAAGAAATGTATCATTTTTATTTAATGTTTTTATTATTAATGTATTTAATAATTTTATAGTATACAGGAGGTTCTCTCTTCCAATATCAAACTTTAGATGATAAACCTATTTCCCTCTGCATTTATACATATGATACTGTTGTTCTTTTAAAGGCTGCCTTAATCATGATTCTTCTTTACAGATTTACCAAGCAAACAAGATGTGATACATCTCTCTCCTGGCAGACTGTCAGATCCATGGTATATGTTCAGTAGCCAATTTTGCTTAGCAGCCATGAAGGTACATACTCAGGTTACATTTGACATAGTGAAGTATCTACTAAATACTTAAAATGATTCAGGTTTCAAAACAGAGAGTGCTGCAAGTTGAAGATAACAATAATAAATAATGTCCAGATTTGAGGTTTAGGACTTAGACAAGTAAAACTTGTACTTAATCTTTCTGCACTTTTAGGGATCCAATTATTTTTATTTCTGATTTTATTATTTTTAATGTTCGTTTTTCATTCTTTCTGTTGTATTTGTTGTATGCTATATGTGAGTGGTCAATGACCTTAAGGAAAGCACTACTGATTTCCAAATAAAGTGAAACAAAAGCTCACTTACAGTAGCTAAAAGCCATTCTGACTTGAAAGGAAGTTGCACTGAAATCTGTGAAAATTTGCAAATACACAAGTATATGGGATTGTAACCCTTATTATTATTATTTATTTCAGTGGTCTGCAATTCAAAGTCATTGAGAGAGAGAAGATTATAATATACCTCAAGGTCCTTTCATGCAATCAGAACATGCAATCAGTTTTCCACAACCACCTGGAATTTGCTAGAGCGGCTATAGGTGGTCATCATTTAAATTACCCTCAATGTGTTCAAATACCCCTGATTTCAAAACACTATCATGAATTTGACTAATTAATGAAAATATTATAAATTAAGTTTGGAAATTTTTTTAGGGAATTGATTTAATTGTTAGGGACAGTACAATGGGTCAGTGGTTAAGATGCTGAGCTTGTCAGCTGAAAAACCTGATAGCTTGGACACGAGACCCAAGGACAGAATGATGGGTGAGCTCCCATTACTTGCCCCAGTTTCTGCCAACCTAGCAGTCTGGAAATATGCAAATGCAAATAGATAAATAAGTACTGCTCAGGTACGAAAGGTTACTGCCATGATGACAGAAGTATCTCTTAAACAACACAGCCTCCATCAGTTGAAAATTGGAAATAAGCACCACCCTTTGAGTTGACTGGCCAAGGGAAACCTTTAAGCCTTAATTCAGTTGTTGGTTTCATTATTCCTTGGATCATAGTGTGTAACTAATTTCTCAGGATTGTATATACTTGTTTTAATAGAAGTCAAACATCTAAAATAGTTTATTTTCTTTAAGAGCCTTGGTGGCACAGCAGACTAAAGTGCTGTTAACTAGCACCAGCTGCTTGCAATTACTGCAGATTCGAAACTCATCAGGCTCAAGGTTGACTCAGCCTTCCATCCTTTCGAGGTAGGTAAAATGAGGAACCGGATTGTGGGGGCAATAAGCTGACTTTGTATAAAAAAGATCACCGCTTAGGGTGGGCTGAAAGCCCTACTAAGCAAGTATATACTAAAGTATGAAGGCTATTGCTTAATGCATTGTAAGCTGCCCTGAGTCTCTGGAGAAGGGCGGCATATAAATCGAACCAATAAATAATAAATAATAAACTTGCTTTACTTTGTTAACTTTTCAAGAATTCCTGTTCATTTCATTTTCATCTTGTATGTCCAAAAATACTGTACTCAAATGCCAGCAACTCACAATACTAAACTACCCATTATGTTAAAATATGCTAGCATTGTGCCAAATTCTTGCATGGAAATTATTGACCAAATCAGCTTCTATCAATTTCAGGCAAAATCATGTGGGTTCTTGCTTTGTCATATTTGAAGAAAGTAGCCATAAAACCTAACAGAAATTATACATTATTTTTTAGACAGATTATTTTGTAGACAAGAAGTTTCCTGTTGCACAAAGGACAACCACCTGTTGCTATTGTACATGTAGCTTAATTCCAGTTTGAGTGACTATTAAAAATGTTTTAGCATCAGCCACCTATAAAAATTGAGAAAGGTTATAGAATCAGTAGATTTCCCAAGGAAATAGTGGAGCTAGGTTAGGATTGGGATCCTTTCGTTGAATTATATTATTTGTGTGTATGCATCTGTCTGTCTGTCTGCTTACCTATCTGTCTTTTTGTCTGCCTGTCTCTTTTTCTCTCTCTCTACCTGCGTACAGCATAGTATGCACATCTCTCATCTCTCCATTTTTAGATCTCCACGATTATACAAATTGTTTATGAACTGTATTAAATACATTACATAATAAAAGAATATCTATACTCATGAATAATAAAAATATTTTATACTTAGATAAAAATTAAATGATAGGATGAAGTTTCTCAAGCTATATAATATGAATGGATGGGATGGGATGGGATGGGATGGGATGGGATGGGAAGGAAGGAAGGAAGGAAGGAAGGAAGGAAGGAAGGAAGGAAATTCCTTTTTATGAACATGAATTGTTCATTAATGCAATACAGATTCAATGTTATATTAAAACTGTATTGCATTAAATATAGTCTTTCTGGTAAGAAAGGCTACATTTCCACCAAGAGAATATTCTGATTGCTTTCATTTCCTTACTTTTAAACTCAATTGGATTATCCAAATCTAGAATTTTTCAACACATTATGTATTTGTTTGAATTAAAGATTAAGACTTTTAGAACTAAAATGAAAAAAAAGTGATTGGTTTATTTGATCAAGGTTAAAATGAGACCTTTTTTAAAAAATGTTCTTTATAGACTTTTTTTCTGATACCAGAATTAAAAAGTTGATATGTCATAGATTTGCCTATAGGAATATGAGATGAAGAGATATCTGTTCTCTTAAATAGGATAAAAACGTATTAAATTTGCTTATATTTGTGATAGGTTGAAGTCACTTATTAATATTTTATTATATTCTCTATTATATTTTCTTTTTCTTCTTTCTTTTTTTTCTTATACAGAAGCACTTTTTTTGGAAAATATGTTAAATTATCCTTTACAAGTACACTTCTACCTGTTCTGAATTAACAAGAAAAGCCACAAATAATGGAGATATTTCTGTTTCTATTGAAATGACAGAATCAATTCTTGTTTTCTAGAGTTGTTTCTTGAGTAATGCATTCTTTCCACATACTTTGTTGTTTCCCAAATAATCTGCGAGTTTTGATCCCTTCCCATCTTGTAATTCTAGTTTTAGAGCCCTAGACTTCTAGTTGAACCCCATAATATCTGGAAAGCACATATATATAGCAGCATCAATATACTCCCAGCAACCGTTACCCTTTATTTTATTTTTATGCTGCTACCTTCTCTCTTATTTTGAAGACAACAATAAGAAAATATGGAACAAAAAAATAAATTACAAAGAACACCTAGTTCTGTTTCACGGAATGCAATACACATGCTTCAGTCGAATTCCAGCCTTTTGCAGAATTAAAGGATGAATGCAACAGCCTAAATGAAACTTTATCTTGCCATTTGTTGTTTTTGTTGGACTGCAGCCAGTGCAAACATTTGCAGGTGGCTGAGCCATATTTTGACACTCAGCTATCTACAGTTGTGATTAAAATCAGAATGCTGCTAAAGTGGGATTCTCTACAGCCTTCTGAGCCTGATTCTGCTCCCCCTTTAAATACGCTAAGACCATGACAACACTGCTAAAAAGTTTAAAGTTCATGACCAAGCATATTTGTGCTGTTTGTGTTCATTATATTTTTTTAAAAAAATCTTCCCAAGGTATTACATTCTTCTAATTAGTTATGTGCCAAACAATACCATAGCGTAGCTAATCTTGCATTATATTAAAATACAAACCTGAAATTCCAAATGAAACCATTATAAAGCAGCCTTTTGTGCTTAAGAAATGTTTAAAATATGGATAAATTTATCAAAGTGAAATTATTTTGATGGTGCTATTTAACTATCCCCAGAAAGTTTGATCAGTCAAGGTAAAGAATTCAAAAAGAAATTTCTATCCAAAGAATATCATGTAAAAAGTAATACTGAACGCCTAGATATGCACAAAAATAAATAAGACATCAAGACTTTATATGCTTTTATATTTCCCTAAAATTTTTTACAGATCACCAATTAAATGAGTCCTCAAGCAAT
Organism: Ptyas mucosa; assembly: GCA_012654045.1. Lineage (NCBI taxonomy): Eukaryota > Metazoa > Chordata > Lepidosauria > Squamata > Colubridae > Ptyas > Ptyas mucosa. The sequence goes on from WNWU01013639.1 coordinate 5,027,747, forward strand.
ATAAACATTTAACTTTCTTTAAAAAAATGACCAACACAACAATAACAACAATAAAAACAGCGACATTCACTGAGGAATGTATGAATGAAAACATACTGTACATTTACTGATATAGAAAAAGCATAAAATAAAATAAGTAGGCATGTATTTCTGGATACTATATTCTGGTTTTCCTCAATCTTAGAAACTTAAGGATGTGTGGACTACAACTCATAAAATTTCCTAGTCAGCAAGAGAAGTAAGATCAGAATATGCCCTTTGCTGTTTAATCAGTGGTGGGTTCCTCCTGGTTCGACCCAGTTCCGCCGAGCTGGTAGCAGTGACAATATGATGTCACCGAACTGGTTCTGCTCCCCACCCCTGCGCTATTCTTACCTTTTATTTGGCCCCATCCCCAATCTATTGCTGCCTCCTGAGTCCCAGCTGATGGGCTGTAAGGAAAAACTGTTTAAACTCTTGCCGTGGGGCTTCAAAGGGCCCCACTACAGCTGATCAGTGGTAAAAGGCAGTTTGGTGGTAGACCGGTGCCGCCAAAAACAAATGAGTAGACCAGTGCCTGCAAAAATACACGAGTAGACCGGTGCCTGCAAAAATAAATGGGTAGACCAGTGCAGCTCTGCAAGCAGTTTAAAATCCTGGTAGACCAGTACCTCTGCTAAATCCTAAAGAATTGTCACATGACCATCAAGCCACGCCACAAAATAAGCCACGCCCACAGAACCAGTAGTAAAAAATTTTAGAACCCACCCCTGTGTTTAATGTATTCAAGCATAAATGTATAATTAATATTTCTGATCATATGAAAAGTATGTTGCTTAGAGATGAGAATGTATCCATACTTTGCAGTATATGAATTATACCGCAAAGCATAGATACAGCATACTCTGAATATATGATGTCATGTTGTTGGCTGAGCTGATGGTGAATGTTAGACAAATTGCATATAGCAATGTGCACTATGATCTGAAAAATAATGTATCAGTAATCAGGATGTTTGACAAGGAAACTGGAAAGTATAACTACAAATATACATAAATGGCAAAAAAACAAGTGGATACAGTAAATTTGTGCACTTGGACAAAATGTTCACTGTAGACGGCAAAATGGATGGATATATTTTAACACCTACAAATGCTGACTAAAATGCAGTGAACATGGTATTATATTGTGAAGAATAAATGTTTTGTTTAAAAATGCACAAGAGGTATATAAAAGGGTGCCTTAAACACAAAGTGATTAAATATAAATGGGAGTGACCAGTACAAAATACATTAATATTATAGAGAGAGAACAAAGTCAAATGTAATAGAAATATATGAAGAGTGAAGGGAGCAAAAAGAAGGGTAAACCAAGAATATGATGGTTTGAGATATTCAAGTGAATAGGTTTAAAAAATAACAAAAACTGTATGAAGGAAACAAGGTTAATTTATAAAGAATTGTGAAGTATGAAGAAAAGGAAGTTATATTTCCTTTTTTATAGCCTGCCTTTAGTTCCTTTGGTTTATTATTTCTTACTTATTTTCTATGGTTTGCATAGTGTTGATTACCTTGAAAGAGAATACTGCAATGGATATGTAATACATAGCAGTAGCATTAATTACAATAAAATCATAAAATGACATTGGAAACAAATAAAACTCAACATAACATGCTCATCTAAAAGCACCATAATGAGACATTAAGCTGACCTTCTGAGGCAAAAAAAGTTTTGCAACTGAAGAGCAAGCAGCAGAAAAAGACCTGTATCAATTTCCAAGCTAAGTAATATTGCTATCAAATTTGTGAGCAGAGAAATTCTTAAAGCAGTATTGCCAATATATACGGGGGTGTCACTAGAATAGGAATGATAATCTAGGCCAGTGTTTATAATTTTAGCATCTTTTAAGATTTGTCAACTGCAACGCCCAGACTTCCTCAGGCAGCATATCTGATCTAGGCTGATAGTACACAGTTCATCTAATCAAAGCTTAGTACATCTGAGTAAAATGTCTTATGGTTGTTTGATCAACAAAAGACATGATCAAACCCACACACACACACATATACATCCCCCACTTATATTTGCACTCAGAAAGAGATACATAAACAATGAAGTTTGATATTATAAACCAGAGCATCCTAGCTACATTCTGTAAAGTATAATAATTCAGCAACAATGTCTGCCCTGTTAGATATATATATATATTTAAGTTATAAAAGATATAATAAAAGATAAAGTTCGGTCTCCATACCTGGCATCATATGCTGGTGAAGCCACAATACAAGCAAAATATCCCCTTCTTCTACTTTACAGGAGAAAACATTAAGTGCAATAGTTTGCATCCCCATAATAGTTTAGAACTACTGAGGATGTACCTACCCAATCTGCCGATTTGTTGAAGGTGCTTGTGTTATGACTGAACTTGATTGTGGTGACGGCATGGCTTGTTGAATCACAATGCTGGTATCGTGGTTTGGCATCCTGGGATTAGAGAGCTGGTGCACCCCTGATGCTGTCATAGCATCTCCCACACTGTTATGCATTGGAATATTCTGTGAAAAGGGGAGGTGGGGACAAAAAGACAGAGATAACAAATTAGATGCTAGCATTTGTTTAGATTTTTCTTATATCGAAAATTACAGATTGGCCAACAACGTATACTTAAAACATATTATTGGCCAACAATATTTCAACTGATCTTACTCTTACTCTAACCAGCTTTACGGAAATGATAACACACTGCTTTTCCAGTGTAAAATAGTGAAACTGAAAATAGCTAATATATATAAAAATAACTGAGAATACTGTCCAGAATCATAATTTCTAATGTAAACATTTTGTACCTAACCATTTGCTTGTGTTCACTATATTATTTCATTTGAAAATGATTTCCCAAAGTTGGTGTAAGACATCTTGATTTACAGCAATATTCTTCCTGATGCTGTTACATTGGCAGTAAACATCATTGTGCAAAAGAAGAGTATTATTTGACTGAGGTTTTTTGCTGTTTTACTATCATACTATCAGTAACATTTACTAATGAATAAGCTTAAACTTTAGATATAATACAGTCTTAGCTCACAGGAAGACTTACTTCAGAGAAAAAAAGAGATGGATTTGAATATTTCTAATTTAAAGCTAACAAAAGGAACCATCTCAAAGGATGAGACTTTTGTTTGCACATATAAAGTTTAAAGATATAAAATTGTACCCCATAGACTTCTATCCACTATTGCTAATGGTGCAAAAAATTTGTACAGTAGGTGCAATCATGTGCTAAATGGATAAGAAATATGTAAACAAAGCTAGTGTTTACTTTTAGTACAATTCGGTTCATCAATAAAGTCAATGTTTGGGAGGTGGGAATAGGGAGGGGAGAAGCAAAACTTACAATAGTAGTAAGAGGCATATGAGCAACTTAATGATAGCTATCAAATGTGGGATATATTTAGGGTTATTCTTTGTCTTTCATAGAATTTGATCTTTTCTTTTGAAATAGTCCAATAGTTCCTTTTGAAATTATATATAATTATAATATAATTAATTATAATTCTTTGATGTAGAAAAAGTAACTTTAACATTTGTGATTTATATAAATGAGCTTGGTTGTTTTCTTGCAGATCTTTCATTACCAAACTAAGTAACATCATCAGTGGTGGAAAGGAATGGAATTTGCACTGCCCTGTCAGTGTTGATGGTCCCTTGTTTAGTGTGTTGTTTACTGTTAACTTGTTTGTCTGACTTGGTAGTTCCTTGATTTGGGGTATCGTTTACTTCTTGATAATTGATCTAGTATTAATCATGGTGATAGCCTCTGCTAATCTGGGTGTTAATTATTGATGAACAGAGGTTTTGGTCTTTTTTTTCTTTTTGGTTTTTTTTAATAGGATTTGTTTGATTAGGTTAAGCATGAATTAAGGCCATCAGTCTACAGCTTTAAATTTTTTAATCTATAGTTTTAATATATTAATATATTTTACTTATTTTTCCATTTGTTTTATAACCTGTGAGCTGCCCAGAGTTGCTTTATAGTGGGTGGCATAAAAGTTTTAATAATAATAATAATAATAATAATAATAATAATAATAATAATAAATAATAATAATCTTTATAAATGTATGACTATGGTGCCTTAATTCCACACCCAAATAATTCTTAAATATTTTTTTTCTAATAGCTCTCATTAACATCATAAAAGAAAATTTATTTCTAATATATATTTTTTCAAAGATAATTTTTTTTTGCTGAAATTTTTAAGGATAGAATATGGTATTATTGGATTTATTTAGCTAGGAAGTAACCAAGGCATGTTCGTGTGAGCGCACACACACATGCACGCCCACATATGTTAATATGCGGTTACTCATTTTACAGTTAAGTCTTTAAGAGGTTACAGGTTTCTTTGCTTTCATGAGAGCTTTTCAAACTGGGAAATGTAGGAAACCAAAGAAGCTTCAGGACAGAGAATTATACAATAAAACACCAAAACTAGAACCCTACAGGGTTTTTTTTATTTTTATTTTTTTTAAATTTGATTTATATGCCACCCTTCTGTGGAGACTCAGGGCGGCTTACAATGCGTTAAGCAATAGTCTTTATACTTTTGTATATTTATACAAAGTCAGCTTATTGCCCCCACAATCTGGGTCCTCATTTTACCTACCTTAGAAAAGATGGAAGGCTGAGTCAACCTTGAGCCTGGTGAGATTCGAATTTACAGTAATTGCAGACAGCTGATGTTAATAACAGTTAATAACACTGCTTTAGTCTGCTGAGCCACCAGTAATTCAAATAAAAAAATAAATTCAAAAAATATTTCTCAAGGATCCTGAAAATAATTTATAAGTACAGAAGTCACTTGCTCAATCAATGGGAAAATTAAAGGAGATTTTGGCACAATGGTAAGAAATAATTCCAATTAAATTGTTTTTATAGATCAAAATTATATTATTGGCTGAAGATGACTGGGCTGAATCTTTTTTATTCTCTTGATCTTTTTTTATGTTCTTATAAAGCCATCTTGAATCAATGGGTCCTTAGAATCAATGCTCTGCAGAATACACTATATGGACAAATCCTATTGAAACAGGAGTATATTTTTACTTGTTGAAGACATTCTCTCATGATCAAACTGAATTTCCACTTCTGTATTGCTATTGTTATATTCCATGAAAGAATTAGCATTTCTGAGAACGGTTCAACATCCTTGGCGCACTCTGAGCTAGCTTGTTTTGTTGCAGACATTTCACTATCCAAACTAGGTAACTAGCACTTATGACATTACCTATTTTTGATAATGAAATGTCTACAAGAAAACTGCCAAGCTCTAAGAGCACCAAAGACCCTTCATTTCAACTCTGAGCTAGAAGTATTCTCAACATCTTTTCACGAGACCAATCTCAGAATTGCAGGGGAGAAGCTAAACTACTATTTTATTAACAGGTTTACTGAAAATATATTTAAAGAATTAAACCCTGGTTGGTCCTGTGTCACATATTATATCTCACAAAGAACAGGAACAACATATATCTAGGAATAGTGGATAGACATATGGCCAGACTCAGCAGGATCTGATGCTGGGCCCAGAAAATTTTCTGTATGTTTCTTTTAATTTTATATAAAAAAAGAGGAGAATCTGTTCTAGAAATTATTTCAAGGCAGAATTTTTACATAGATAAAGGATAGGTACTCTTGCATTTGTTTCATATCATAATTGGCCAAGAAGTATGTGCAAGCATACTGCTTTTCCTCATATAAACACTTTTTGAAGATTTAGACATCCTGCATTCACTGAGCTTTTTCAATGGCAGTGCCATCACTACTGTGGGTCTACTCTAGCCCTTGAACAAATGTGGGATATGTTCTCTTCTCCGGGAAAAATTCAAAAAATTTGTCCATCCAATTTCTTGGTGCACAGGTTTGATTGAGAATTCAAAAAAAGTTATTTGTGCCCAGTTCTACAGATACCATCTGACTATTCTGAAAAGTATGTCCCATTGATAAGCTTTCACCACTCTGATTAAGTGACTAGTGTGAATATGAACGCATCATATTTATGGAAACTGCATCTGATAATAGCACAATTGCCAAATTTATAATATCCAAACTGTAGCGGTTAAATTTGATAAAACTCCAAAATCTTCCTATATTTTTAGCTGTCTCTGCTACCTACATATTACTAATTCTCAGGATTGAACTTCAGTACCAATGTTATAAATCCTGATGCCATCTTGCTTTATTTTATTTTAGTGAAGGCACTTTGGTCTGCTATAATAATGAACAATATACACACAGAGAGTCTTCTAAGCTTCCCTTTTACCTTTATCTGCCAGACTCAAAAATAAAATCACAGACAATACTCTTCTATTAACTTAGTCGTAATTGGGGAACCTTCTTGTTATCTTCCCAAAGGGAGGCTCATCATACAACAACCAACACTGCTTGATCATTCTATAAATTCTATAAACATTCTGAGATCCAAATATGATTTTAAAATAAATAAAGGCAGCACAGTCTGAATAGCAAAAACTATGTCATGAGCTCAGAAAAAAAAGATGCTTGTATTTCTAGTCTCATTATAGTTTGCATTTGACTTTTGGTCCAGCCCAAAAGAGAACAAACTGTGTCTCTGAATACCATGTAGCCCTTAGGTCACTTAGAGAACACACTATTGAATTGTGACAGCAAAATACCTAATTTTAAATAGTGGATTGACTTGCACCTTTCCCACTCCAGGAGTAAGATGGGAATGGATGTTTTAAGCCTCCACAAACAAACATATTCATTTCTGCCAATAGCTTTTCCAAGTCCAAAAACAAATTTCATGATTTATCCTTTAATGAAAGCCCTTGGACAAAATGTATCCTTTATGAAAGAGGACAAATTAGTCTCTCTCTCTCTCTCTCTCTCTCTCTCTCTCTCTCT
>WNWU01013639.1:5034804-5134884 GCA_012654045.1 Ptyas mucosa
TGACCTTTCTCTCTCCCTCCCTCTCTCTCTCTGCTTTTCTCTCTCTGTGTCTCTCTCTCTGTGTCTCTCTCCCTCCCTCTCTCCCTCCCTCTCTGTAATGACATACCAACAGAAGACTTGCAGTACTTTCTAGAATAAAGTCTCCTTCCTTTGTGGTCTAAAAGAGCTTTTTCATTTCTTCTCCAGCAAGCAATTTGTGTAAACTTCACTAACTCTTCTGATGTGATGGCCTGCTCAAAAATGCAATAGATTTAGTGTTTTTCCTCTTTTATCTTAATTTCTTTGACATGATCTAATTAGTGGTGCCCTCTAATTATCAACAGAAATGAATAATGAAAGATGCCTCCTGTTTTCCAGATCCATCTATCTTTCCATTCATCTTCTTTTTGAGTATCTGTGCAGATTGCTTTCTTGACATGCAATATATGCCAGATGTAACAGCAGAACCTTATTTTCTCTTGTTTGGGGTATACTTTTGTTTGTGTTTTTTAAAATTCTAATTGAAAGGAGAAACTTTTTAAAAATACATGGAACCTAATGTCCCTAACCATTTGATTTGTCCATAAAAATATATTACCTTAAGGAAAATATATGCTGCTTGGAAGATTCTAATAAAACAAATTTTAAAAGAAGAAGCCCTTTACTGCACAGACTAAAGGTTATTTATTTCTCAAACAATCAAATGTCTGAGATCATCATTCAATCAGCATTCCACACAAAGCACTTCTTATGTTCCAATGAGATTTCAGCAGTACTAAATGTGTACAGCACAATCAGGGTCATTTAGTATAAGCCACTCTAAGATAACTGCATAGCATCCTGCTAGATGAAGGCTGAAAAGCAGAGAATTAAATTGAATGGCCAGCTTTTTATTTATATTTGAGTTAATAACATTGAAGTCATATATGGATTTTGCTTTTGCTCTTGACATTGCCTGATGTGTTTATAAACAGGAATCTGGCAGAATGTCAGTGGTGCAAACCGATTTCCTTTTCTAAATGTAATTTTTAAAAGCAAACAAACAAGATTATGTCTGCTAGTGAAGCATTGCAGGCTACTCTGCTTTTTGCTCTTTGGTATTTTTTGTCAGGCAAATGCAATCCATTTTTTTTCCCAAAAGAGATGTTGACAAGGTAGATTCAATAAGTAGTAATTAACAGTGGCCCATGCAGATCTTCTATTTAAAAATACTGGGATAGCAATTTACTTTTATATACATTTTCAGGAGTTTCATCATAAATAGTAATGCTCTCTTTAATTTAAGCATATATCCTGAAGATGAAAGATACAGGCACAAATTTACCACACTGGTCTAATGCAGGCTGGTAGAAAAATATTTTTCAATTTCACAATCTAGGGCTGAGTGAGAGAGAGAGAGAGAGAGAAGGAGGGAGGGAGGGAGGGAGAGAGAGAGAGACTGCTACCAAAATAACCGAGCCTGCTTCAGAGGCTAAGGGAGAATTAAACCTTGGCCTCTCAGTTCCTAATCCAACATTTAACCACAATACCACACTGATTACATATATTCTCTGTGCATCTACACCCACGCACACACACACACACACACACATATTGTTATATTCATTACTTTTGCAGTATAGCTAAATTTGCAGAAAAATATAGACTGCCGATAAGTAACTTTTTTCTTATTATTACCTGTTTTATCCTGTTTCTTTTCTACTGTGAGCAATTTTATCTTCAGATATAGCCTTGGAAATCAATGCTTCTAAATATTTTGTAAATTCTGAAAATCTACCCATTTCTTTAATATTACATGGATGTGGATTTTAGCTACTGTAATCAGAAAGGAGCAGCTGATGATTGACTGCTGATGTTAATAAGTTTCTATGCACCATTCTCATGTAATATTGTTTTTTAATTATTTTATTCTGAGGTTAATTATGTAAGCATTTAAATTATAGATAAGACAGAGAAGTCCTTCAAAAACTGTAACTAAATTTCTCCTTCTGCGTTTTAGCAAATTATGTCATTATGGACTTCTAAAAGAGTACCTAAGTGAGTCAACATAAAAAAAATATGTCCCATAGTAATGATAACAGACAAAATAATAAATGAATATCTTGGCCCAAGGAAAGAATGCCAACATGTACACAATCATGCATACATGCATACATATATACACAATCATACAGAGCAGAATTTTATCCTGGTCTTCAGTAAACATGCATAAAGCTCTTGAAGAATGTTGACCTTGCTAGCCAATTACATTATGCTAATTTGTCAATAACTATAACTCTTGCAGAGACATTTACACTCAGAAAGATTTATGTTAAACCTTCCAAGCAACAGACTATAGATGTTAATCTCTCACCTTGGCTTCTCCTGTTAAGAGTTTACATGACAGTATCAATATGAAATAAGTTTCTATTTTATAAGTTATAGTCATAGTTGGTTGTGATGGTGAGGTGAGAGTAGTTTATCTTGTCTTAAATATTTTCCAGCATGTGCTATGGAAATCATCATCCCATCATCCAAATATTGGAAATTATTATACTGCATTATTTTATTCTAACTTAGTGTTAAGCAACCTGGAGATGTTTAACAACCTTCCTGCCTCACCTGACCTTAACTTTCACTTAACTTTCACTTAATTAAAGAGACATGCTGCAAAGGAAAGAATAGTTCTTGTATCAAACCTTCATTTTAGGTTCCATATAAGCATTGTTAGAAAATTTAAATGGCTGAAAAATGCAGCATTCACCTATTCAGAATCTCTGCCCCCCAACAAAATGGATTGTATTACACCGAGAATGGAAAAGCCTACTTTCTCATATACAAATGTTTTGTGATTGACTATGTCCGTCCTGATACCTGTTTTAGAAATGCTAATTACTAAAAAAATATTTGTGGAAATAAATGACAAACTACTCACATCCCCCCCCCACAAACAACTTTTTATTTATTTATCCCCCTCCCTACATTTTAATTCCCTGTAGGCATTTGTCTTTATTTAATCTTCATAAACTTTTTTTCACTAAACAAAGTTATATGGTATTGTGACAGGAAAAATTTAGTTCTGTTATCTTAGGCTGTGTGACAACATTGTCACTAAAATATTGAAATATTCACTAAAAGATCTAATCTGAAGATAACTGCATGGAAACCTCAAATAATAGATCATTGGATACACTAGCTATTAAAGCACTAATTCATTTGAAGAAAAATTTAAGTCATCATTTTCTTTTATCTGTTTTTCAAAATGGCCTTTTCTCAAATTACAGCTTTGTATGTCTGTTATATTAGCAATGTATCTTATAAAACATAACTAATAGCAGACTCCTATGCAAGTCTTCTCAAAAATAAGTTTTCATTGTAAGATGGATATAAATCTGAAAGTATTTTGTTGGAGCCACTTGTAATCTCTATGTGATTATTGCTCTAATGAGTTGAAGTGAGCATCACCTTGACACCAAATTCAATCTTAATAATTTCTGTCAGTTTCATATACCTGTAATTGTGTTACAAGCATATGCAAAAGATTGATATAGGTGTATTAATTTATTTTGCATTGCATTTGAACAGGAATGTCATCCACATGAGATTAGCCTCCATCAAGATACTATGTTGAAAAATTAGGCACTTAACAAAAAATAAGACATATTTATTCAAATTAAAGTAAATTTACCATGTCTACAAAAAATAGATTACTGAAAAGAATATCCAGATTTTTTAAATTTTCTGTCTAAATTTCCCACGAAGAAATTTAATATCAATTTAACGGACCAAATGGTTTTCGTATGTTATATAAAGAGGATTAAATAAATTTATTAATTAAAGTAAAGCTACTGGAGAAGATTGAAATTTGAAGATATCTCTGAATGTATGCAGGTAAGCATATAATAGTCAATGATGCATATTATTATAGATCTGATATATATATTTGAAGAGTAAGATTTTACTAATCCCCTGCTCCTCAGTTAAAAAAGAAAACAGGTACAAAATTTGAACCCATTTTGAAAGTAAACATTTTTCTTTATGCTAAAATTCAACTAATCATCCATGTATTAAGCAGAGAAATTTTTAAGAATGCAGTGGCAATAAAATAATAGATCTACTAATAAAAATCACAGGGATGAAAATACAAATGTTCCTACATTGTCATAATTATATTTGTTTTTTAGAAACTCTGCTAGAATTTATTATTCTGTTGTCTGCTTCCAGTTCACTATCCTATCACTGTATGAATAGAATAGAACAAAACCTGAACAGAGAAATACTAACTCTAACAAACAACTATGGCCTTCTGTTTGCATTGTTATCTTTCAAAGGTCATACTCTCATTTCAGAATAAGCCAATAACCAGTGGAAAATCTCAAGTGAAATTGATATGATCTGTCTAGCTTCCTTGTAATATTTTCCAATATTTGTGGCATACCCTCAAGTATTTTCCAATATTTGAGGGGCTGCCACAAAGAAGAGGAGTCAACCTATTTTCCAAAGTACCAGAAGGCAAAACAAGAAACAATGGATGGAAACTAATCAAGGAGACAAGCAAGCTAGAATTTAAGAGAAATGTGCTAACAGTGAAACATCTTGACTATAGAAGTTGGAGTATCTCTGGAGGCTTTTAAGAAGAGACTGAACAGCCATTTGTCTGAAATGGTAGAGAGTCTCCTGCTTGAGCAGGGTGTTGGACTAGAAAATCTCCAAGGTCCCTTCCAACATTGTTATTCTGTTATTCTATTACAAAGGCTCTTCCCAAAGATAGAAAATGTCAGAGAATAATACATATTCTTTTTTCTACTTCTGCCTGTTGATTCTGGGCAACAGAATAAGCCAGGGATTGTTCTTAAATGAACAAATATTGTTTTATTATATTTCTTCTTTAAAATTAATTCTGATGAGCTTCACCAGATATTGTAATAAATACATATTGTCCACAGGGTTTAAACTATATATAAAAGTTATCCTAGTTAAAGAACATTTAATAGTTGATATCTTAAATTAGAGAACAAATAATACCAAAAAGGAAGGAAGGAAGGAAGGAAGGAAGGAAGGAAGGAAGGAAGGAAGGAAAGAAGGAAGGAAGGAAGGAAGGAAGGAAGGAAACTTTAGAGCTGTTTTGGCCTACACATACGCACACATATATAGATGCACACACCTTGTAGAGCTAGCAAAGGCCCCTTAAATGATAAATTCTCACTAACGCAATTGAATAGGCTTAAGACTCAATGCTTAGTATCCCATTGTTAAATGCCACTAATATGTAACATATCAAATGTAGTTCTTGTATTTTACTAAAGGACTTTGCTTTTTTAATGAGTTTGTAGTTTTTGTTTTGTTTCTGCTTTCTTTTTGCTTGATTTTGAGACTCAAATTAAGGACCAGCACTATGGAATTACCTGTTACATTTACTTTCACACTTAATTGTTGCTATCTTTCCAAAAGGAAGCTTGCCTTTCAAAGCAGGCCACCTGTTCCCTACTTCAGACTAACTAATTTATAGTTAAAATATAGTATTCTTTTGCAACCTAATAAGAATTTGGTTTCTTTTTAACTTTTGCTTTGTGGAACATACACCATTAAGTATAAAAGCAACTTTTAAATAATCATCTATTTAAATGGCTTGAAATATTAGTACTATAGAACTCTGCTATTTTCTTGTTATACTGTATTTCAAAATAATACTTGCTTATTAAAAAAGCTAATATTCATAAGTAGCACTCAAATCAATGACATCAATAAAACTAATCAAGACAATAAAGAAGTTATTATAACCTTACAACTTGCCTTCCATTTATTTCAATGAGACCTAGACACAGGGTCTTAACTTGCGACTGTAAGTTTAACAGTGGTTAAAGTGATTTAAAATTAAAGTGATTTCTGATCTGTCCTTGAAGTTACAACCATTGCACCACTCACATGGTCACATGATTGTAATTTGGGCCAGCGATGAAATCCAGCCGGATCTATCTGGCTCGCGCGAACCAATAGCACCAGTAGCGGGAGGCTACGCCCTCCAGCCGGGATGTCATTACATCCCGTTTTTGACCCTCTGCGCATGCAGAAGAAGTGCACATGCGCTCCCATTCCTGAACCAGTAGCGAAGGTAAGTGGATTTCACTGGTGATTTGGGCACCTGGCAATGAAGTTTACACTGGTTGCAGCGTCTTTAGTCAGGTGATTGCAATTTGTGACTTTCCTAGCAGGCTTCTGACAAGCAAAGACAACTTGAGAAGCAAGAAGAGGTTTGCTTAACAACTGTGGCATTCACTTGATGAGTGTTGCAAAACAAGACAGCAATGATTTAAGACTGTAATTCTGGAATTATAGTCGTAAGTCAAGGACTACCTGCATATAGCATGTAAATCTACTTATTCCAATGAAAGGGTAAACATTGGATTTGTTCCAGCTTATTTTTGGAGAAACATTTATCAGGGAAAACCCTGTCAGGGTCAATGCCATGAAGCAGCAAATCATGAAAGTTTATTTCTGTGGCTGAAGAAAGGAGAGCAAACTGGAAATCTTCAGCACCATCTTCAGCCATTTACAACCAGATAAACCCCTGCCTTGAAATGATTCCCTTATGGCTGAAAGAATTCACTGGTGTTTCCTGCTCTCAGCTTTTTGGCTCTAGCTGTGGAATTACTACTAATTAAAGGTGGCAATGGCCACTGCTGGTTTACTTTATCAAGCTTTTTAGGTCCTCTTCTCCCCCATTTCCATTAACAATATTTCTAAGATTAATGTCCCACCACATACCAATGATACCACTTAGAAAGCATAAATAGCTCACAAACAAGGTTGAAGGGACAAGCAGATAGAAGGCATGCTGGGAGGGAGAAGCTCAGAGGCTGACCTAGTCAACTAAAACCAGACTTTCCACATTAATGCACAATCAGCATATGGTCCTAATAGGCTTTCTAGGATGATTTATCAAGTATGATTAAGTCCTCAACCTGTACGTCTGTCTTCATAAATAAAGCAGAAGTGCACCTTGCTCTGAAATGGATCAGGAGTGTCCTATTACCCACCCATGTGGCAGAATTCTGCTCAGACCTCAACTGGAGTAAGTTAAAAGATTGTGTAAAAAAGCTGCCAAGATTTCTGAGTCTTATCTTAGAAAAGTACTACTAAAATGTTATTGCGATAGAGGTTTGGTCCTTAAATATATCAGCCATAAAAGCCACTGACATGGCTTTTTAAAAAAAGCTATGATTTTTCCACTTCAGTGTAGAAATTAGCAGCAGGTGCAAGGATTTTAGTGTAAGTGCACATGTCTGCTTGAAAAGCTTCCGCAAATCACATATCTATCTAGGACCACTAAGACTGTATGCTCCTACTCCCACTGACATGAATACATGGAGTTGTAGGCCAAGGTTCACATACTTTGCAAAGTGGAGAATAGACATAATTAATAATGTGTATAAAAGTAAAGATTCCCAAGATGTCATCTTCATTTTAATTATTTCAACTGTTGCCTATTTCTGGTCATTGAATGATGTATTAGGAGCCACACCTCGTCAACTTTAGGACAAAGACTTTCACTTATTTAATTCAAATACAGTCAGATTAGATATAGAAATATGATTACTCCCATATATTTCATAACTTCATCCTCCATTCACATTTAAAGTTAGAGTTAGGTGGCACTTTGGGAAATGGTCTGGAGCCAAGTTTAAAGTTAGGAGGGACCATTTGGAAATGAATGAAAAATATTAGAATGTGCAGAAATGAATAGCAATTAAGAAGAAAGAACAAACTGAATATTATATGACCATTGATATTATATTTTATCAATGGTTAGAGAATAAAAATGGAAGTTAAAAATAGGGAAACAAAAGAAGAAGATAAGCGAAATATAGAAAATATGTTAAGAGAGAGAGAGACGTAAACACTATGATTATTATTATTATGACTATTAGGATTATGTTTAATATTATTATGTTCTTATTAGAACATATGTTAAGAGGGAGGTGAATATGTTGATAATGTTCAGTATTAGTATTGTAATATTAAAGAAGTAATATTAATATAATGAATACTGTTGTAAATTTTGATTTTTACTGCACAAAGATACATGTATCCAGATGACACACTGTTTAATGGAAGATGGAACGATTAAACTAAAAAGAAAAAAAAAGGAAATGAAAAGCCTATACATTGTGAAACCTCAGAATTTTAGGTGCTGTGAAAATATTGTACCCTACTGTCATTTTCTGAGGCCTGAACTTACAGGTAGTTCTCAATTTACATTCACAGTTGGGACCAGAACTCCCTTCATTAAGCACTGAGATTATCATGTGAACCATACCTCATTTAAGAGCTTTTTTTGCTGTGATTGTTAAGCGAATCCCCATAGTTTGGTAAGCAAACCAACTTAACACATCATTCCCCATTGATTTTGCTTGTTGGAATCCTTCTGGGAAGATTACAAGTAGCAATCACAAGCTCCTCGGTTGCTGCAACTGTCATAAATACATGGGAATTGCCCACCAACCAAATTTTGATCACATGATTGTGGGGATGCTGCAACAGTTGTAAGTGGGAGAACTGGTTATAAACCACTTTTTAACAATATACTATTGTCAATTCAAATGGTTGCTAAATGAATAGTTGTAAGTCAAGGATTACTTATAGACTCCTTTCTCTCAATATTACATCAAGACTCAAGGTAATGTTCAGAATTAAAGAGATAGGAGCAGTCCAGAACTAGGATTTGGGATATGGATTGACTATATTTTTATAATGCCAATCAGTTATTATTAGGATGGTGAAGGTTCTACTGCCTTTCAAGTAACACAAAGAAAAAGAGCCCTGGTGGCGCAGCAGACTAAAACACTGTTATTAACATCAGCTGCCTGCAATTACTGCAAGTTCAAATCTCACCAGGCTCAAGGTTGACTCAGCCTTCCATCCTTTCAAAGGTAAGTAAAATGAGGACCCAGATTGTGGGGGCAATAAGCTAACGTTGTATAAATATATACAAAAGTATGAAGGCTATTGCTTAATGCATTGTAAGTCGCCCTGAGTCTCCGGAGAAGGGCGGCATATAAATCAAAAAAAAAAAAAGGATAAACTTGGATTATTTATCTTTTTTACAAAGATCCTTCTGATTAGCTAAGATCTCGCCAATTATATGAACTTGCTATGGATCCTGAAAAGATCGCCAATAGTCTATCCATGGTATCTTTAGATGTTTCTGGACTTAAAGTAACTGGATAGCATCTAGAATTTCTTATCACTATTCATTTCCTGTGGAAGTACTCATTTAGCTTTTCTGGTGGTGTGTCCTTTAAGCCTTCTGGGACAATTATGGCACAATTCGGTTCCATTTCAACAGTCTTTTTGTAAGTCACAGTCATTCATAGGGGTGAATGCTTGGGAAACAGCTTCATGTTAAACAGACTCTGGACAGCTGCATTATAATTACTGCCGCTTCCAACAAGCATTCCTATGAATTCCCTGATGGCCAGCTTTAAAGGCAGAATGCATCTGGAATAATATGCTTAAGTGTCTGAAATTTTAAAAATGGCCATCTATTGATATATTTCGAGAGGCTCCAAATTACAGTGCATAACAAATCATGCAGTAAAATGCCACCACAGCACACTTTTAGAAAGAAAGCTATTAGCTCTTAATGCTTTGTGCTAAATCAATAGTCAATATTGCCAATGACCCTAACATATATTTCTAGTCCGTTTTCTCCTTAAGGCATCTTCAGATAGAAGGGAGTGTAATCCATTCTCTCATCTTTAGCAGAATAGTCCCTGCCATAATTACTTATTAATGGTGGCTGGCTTTCAGAGTCACTCTTGAAACAATTGCACCACATTATTCCTATTTTATTTTTGTCTTTTACGCAAACCTCCGTTTATTCTTTACTTATTGGAAAAATTTTATGGTACCTCTAAATCCCACAGTCCATATTTCTAAATTATCCTATGAAATGGAAATTTAGAATTTGAAATCTAGGCTTACATTTGATTCCTCAAAGACTTCCTTCTAAAAGTTGCCACTGAATTATAATGCTTAATGAGATAGAAGGCAAGAGGTATTATTAAATACTTATACAGCTCTTAAACGGAATGCAATTAATTTAATTTTTATTGCAAGTAAAAATTAGCTTTTGTGCAGCCTTAATTTCTTTGGACTTCCCCTGTTTTTATTTTTATTTTTTGCCTTATAGAATTTCCAGAATGTTACGGAAAGAACAAGTGTATTCCCTACACTGGAAAACAAAAACCTTTAGGTCAGAGAATGATTTCACAAAATTTAGCATTTTTCACCATTCCAAGTATTTTGCAAATTGACTGGGGTTAAGATTAAAACTTTAGTACTATATGGAAACATCCATATAGACATTAATTATTATTATTTTTCAGACTGTAAATTATGTAGAAGAGCATGGGAGTTACTTAAGACAGACCATTGATGGGAGAAGTGCGATCTAAACCAGAGATTTCCCAGGAATAGTTTTGTTTTATAGCTGTTTTGTTACATTGCCTCTCAATCAAAAATGTAGTATGTTAAGAATCAATGAATATTTTTATCTGAAAACGTCCAGACCAACAATAGTGAAATAAATGTATTTACTTGTAGAAATAAATAAAATAAATAATACATTTTATTTATTTCTTATTATTATTTGTAGAAATATTTATTTTCTAATTCTTTAAATAATGTCAGCACATATATATTTCAAATACTCAAATTCTAGCTAACTAGGGTATGTTTAGAACATAAATCTGAATGGTGGCTTCATAAAAGTATTTTAAATATCTATTATTTATTATATCTATTAATTATCTATTATCATCATAGAATCATATTCTAAATTGATTTTTAATAAGATTAAGTTTAAAACTAATTTTCTAGTAAACAGCCCCAATATTGGAGAACAATAATACCTCATTTATGTAATGAAAGCACACAAATAAAAGAATCTAAACCTTTTAGCAATTAGAGCCTCTTAAAATAACAACAAATAACAATTTAACTTATTAATATTTTTCACTGCTAATAAATATTATCTTTGCATCTTCTTTAATACTATAATGATATTTTGACAGTTTAGCAGTTGTATTCCATTGTGAACTTCACCTTTATACTATGTTGGTATTCTTATACTGGGAGTTATACAGCATTGTTTTAGTCCCCATAGCGTTATTTTAAAAGCCTATAATCTTTCTATAATGAGTCATCATGCAACAAAACCACAAAATAGAAGTGTCAACACCCATACACACCCACCTCCATCACTTTCATTGCTATGATTCACAGTCTTTTGGAACAAAGATGCATATACCAGTTGGATTATCACAGCAGAATTCATTGTCTATATAAAATAAGTTGCTCAGTTTGACATCTTTGTCAAATGTTTTGCTACAATCTCAGATGCCTGCAAAGTCTCTACTGATTTAGGTGGCAGACTGAGCAGGACCAGGATGTCGTAGATGGCATAATCTAAAACAATGCATTTTTCCCCTATGCTCCCTGTTTATAGCACTCTACACATTGCATTGCTAAATAACCTATATCAAACTGTCATCTATTAAAATGTAAATTTATTATTTCAAACAGGATACTCTAAAACACATTTAATTTACAGATGTATGGACCACAATTTCCTAAACCCCGGTCATCCCGGTCATAGGATATATATGGCTAGGATGGCTTAGCAATAAACTACTAAAACTCTTGTGTCCATTTGTCTGTTTGTAACCTTCAATTGACCAAAAGGGTGCATCAGAGGCTAATAAATTTTGAACCAAGGTACCAAATGGGCCTACACAATGCATCCAAAATCCCAGACCCATTATTCCCATAAATTAAAATTTAGAAAGATTGTGGCTCCACATCATACACCTTAGACCTTGGCTAATTAGGGTTATCATGAGAAAAATAAGAGAACAATCATTCATTTTTTAAATAAGTTCACAATAATATCATGATTAATAGAATTTTGATATTATGGACAATAATAACACTAACAATATTTTAAAAATACTCCTATCTCATTCTTTCAACATACCGTAGTGAATATACGTACTTCAAAAAGGGTACCACCAGCACTTGCTCATTGGAATCTACTTGCTTTTTTTCTACTCACATACAGTACAGAAAAGAAGGTGATGTTTAATATCCTAATGTTTCACAGGCTTATTCCAGGTCTTCATAAAAGCAATACTGATTGTCAGGTTTGCCCTTATTCTCCCAGCCCTTTTGCAGTGCTCTGGAGCCAATTTGCCAGTAGTTCTAGACCAACAGCAAACAGTTGCAAATATAACATACAACAAATGCTATGAGATTTTTTGCACACTATAAACCTAAAATCTGTTGTCTGATGCTCAGATGATAGCTTGATCTGCTGACACTGTCTACCTTGCTGCTTTAGGTTGCATTGTCTGACTGATACATGCTCTTATCTGAGGCACCACTATCAGTTACTGTCAGCAAGAGCTGGCTTTTTGACTTGAGTATCAGACAGACAGTCTTCAGGGTTTTTTTTTAAAAAAATCCTGCTTTATTCCAGGGATCTAAATTTGCTATGGAATCTAAGATTAAAAACAATAGTTGTTCTTCTTTTATTTAATTTTATTTAATTCTCCTTTATGGTCGCAAATTATTTTTTTCAACAATTTCTTGTTTTCATTACCCAATTTCTCCCTTTCTTCAGTCTGTGTTCCCTTCAAATTTATATTTTAAGTCATGGGGGGAGCCAGCTGTATTTATTCTCTAAGGTGCCATATAAACTGAAAGTACTTTATAAACGAAAGATAAAAATTGGAATTTTTCTGATTCACTCATATAGAGAATTCTGGGATCTGATCCATTAATTATAATAAGTTGCCCCAAAAGTAGATGACATCAGACAAGGGGAAAAAAATTATTTATGCATGAAAGTTGTTATATGTGTGATGAAAGCAGAGAAACAGATACATCCTTTATGACTCTCTACATTTTTCAGCAGCATCCAGGAGATGCTAAAACTATTGAATTCCAATGCTTTCCTTATACTGGATATGTGATGAAGGATTATGAATTAGATTTATCACAGGACTCCATTCATGGAGACTTTATGAAAACATTTAACTGAACATATAAGGGTCTGACCTAGTTGTAACGTAGTATTGGATTGAAGTTTATTTTTTTTAAATTTCTATAAACTTTCTTCCTGGCAAAGGAGATTTAATTTTTAGTACCTCTTTCTTACAATTTACTTTAAATTTAATTTTTACATAAATTTTAGTCAAATGTGATTTGGGGGGAAGGGGAAGGGAGGAAATTATATGTTCCTCATTGCCATAGCTTGCAGGTGTTCCTCCTTCCTAATCTCAAAAATATCTGGGGGGGGGGATATATCCCTTGTGAAACCCCCCCCCCTTAAGATTTAATCCAACTATAGGAACTCAACAAATCTATAAACAACCAAAGAGATTATTGTACAGTGAAAGACGGGGCACACGCATTCAACACACCAGAGCCATCTTGCTATTAAGATAAGTACAGGGACTTTCCATTCCTTCTTTAAGAATTTCGATGATTTTTTTTCTTCTCCTCTGGAAAAGAAATGAAAGGAATTCCCCCATCAAATTTATGTGCAGAATAAATTTACGTACTAGTGGACTGTTATTGTGTAATCAATCTACTTTCACTCTATATGACTTTTGGATATGTTGCCTAATAAATTCATTCTACTCGTTTTTTATATTTTAAGGGAAAAAATATACACACCAGAAAAATGGTGTCTACATTTTCTCTCGAAATATGCATTCTAAACATTCTAGTTTTCATTTATTCTCGACTCTGTATCATTAACTATGAATGTATTTTGATAGGCCTTTGAGACATAAAATAGAGTGAATCATTCAAACTGTACAAAAGCCATTGCAAGCACATTTCCCTGAGAGGTGTGAATCAAGTTAATATAAACCACTAAAACTAAATTTCCCCAGCATATCCTCAACATGTTGGGCAAAAAGATCTATTAAATCCTGCAGAAAATGTGCATTTTAAAACTTTTTTTTTGTATAGAAAATATAATATGATGGAAACTTTGCTAATTTCTCAATTTTCTTGAGGCATGATATTGTGGCTTCAGTGTAAGAGCAATTGTACCTATTTTTTTCCAAGAGCAATTCTAAAAATTATTTTTCATAAAGAGGTGGAAATGCCTCATAAACTTTGCCTGAATTTGTCCTATCAGACTTTTTATCCTACTTTTTTCTGTTTTTTAAACAGAGAAGTGAAAATGTTACAATGCCATTAAATCGAAGAGCCTAAAGCAATATTCCAAAAGTTCATTCTGTACAATGCAGAGTTTTTTGGATATATGTACTTTTTTCTAGCAGCAACTTTTCTTTCTTAGAGAAGTATCTAACTTATAGCCAAATAAGTCTGTCTGGTTTGTGGATTGTGGATTATTTACTCTAAACTGGGAAGAAAGCAAACCATAAAGATTCCATCTTCAGTTTGATTTCTACAATCTCAACCAATTTGTTTTGCAAACATGGCTGCAGCTATTGATTATAGAATTGGGACTTTTAAAATTATTCCCTCACTTATCATAATTAGATTTCTTTTTCTTTTGCATGAGATTTGAAGTATGTATGTGTTTGTGCACATGCACTTATATCCAGTATGTGCATTTGTTTTCAAAATAAACTTAAGTTATATGGTATTCTAATGAACTACTTAATCCATCCTGCTTGCCTTTAAAATCCGGGTTATCTACTCAATTTAAAGCAAGTTGCAAACATATCATAATCTATAGTGCCACCTAGTTTCTAATTTAAATGTTTCCCCACCCCCACATCTTTCCTCATTCAGGTAAAAGATTTCCTCTGTTTTCACCCAGATTCCTGGAAATGGGAAAGGAATATTTCCATGATATGAAGGCATACCGTTTTATTGTTGTTGTCTTCTTCTTGTGCCTTTCTAAACTCATGCTCTATGCTGCAGTCTATCTCACTGAAGAGTCCCACTTCCTCACAGTTTTTTAAGAACCGGGTTGGTGTTGGAGTTTGGTCTGAAGAGAAATATCAAAAGGAGTAGGTATTAGGTAGTGAAGAACAAGAAATTGTGTAACATCATCTATTACAGTATGTTAAAACATAAGGCAATACCAGTTTAACAAAGTCAGGTTCTGGAGCCCTTATTAGTTATTTGATAGAGTTACCATACAATTTATCAAAAATACAGCTGTTTGAAAGTACAAAACAGACATAGCTTTTAAGTAATGCATGCAAATACACATTTGCAAAGTTTAAAATTCAGGAAATAAGTAAACCAACCAAGCAATTGGGTTCTCCAGATTTTCAAAGTAGCACAATGTGGCACTAAGTAGCAAGGCAACTTCATGGGGAAAAAGATAATTACAGATTTCTGCATCATGTTTGTTTTTGACTTTAATTAGAAAGTATAGCTGCCTACTCAGACTCTTATTTTGTAAAACACAGATACACACACACATACCCGCTCTTTACGTATATTTTCTAAAATGAGTAGAAAAATATATAGAAATAAATCATGCATGACATAAAGGAAACACTTTGTTGTTGTTAGTTGCAAAGTCGTGTCCGACCCATTGAGACCTGATGGACAACGTTCCTTCAGGCCTTCCTGTCCTCTATCATCCTCTGGAGTTCATTTAAGCTCACGCCTACTGCTTCAGTGACTCCGTCTGTCATCTTCTTCTTTTGCCCTCAATCTTTCCCAGCATTAGGCTCTTCTGCAGTGTGTCCTTCTTTCTCATTAGGTGGCCAAAATATTTGACTTTCATCTTCACGATCTGGCCTTCTAAAGAGCAATCAGGGTTGATCTCTTCTAGGACTGACCAGTTTGATTGCCTTGCAGTCCAAGGGACTTGCAGGAGTCTTCTCCAGCACCATAGTACAACGGCCTCAATTCTTTGGCACTTTGCCTTTCTTATGGTCCAACTCTCACAGCCATACATTGCAACTGGGAAAATCACAGCCTTGACTATATGCACTAAAGGGAAACACTACACCATTCCTAAACTGACATAACTGATATGGGTAACTGAGGAGCAGAAATGATTAAAAAAAAAATTAGATCATGCCTGCATAATGAAAGCCTTGCAGACAGTGGTGAAATGTAAAATTTGTTACTACCGGTTCTGTGGGTGTGGCTTCGTGCTGGTGGGGTAATATGACTAAGTGGGCGTGGCCAACTTTTTTTTTTTTAACTTTTAAAACCATTTTTCCTACAACCTCTTCGGCTGAAGAAGTTGTAAAAAAAAATGCTTTTAAAGCCTCTGATGATCCCAGCTGACTTGCCTGATCGGCAGAGGCTTTTTTTTTCCTTTTAAAAACATTTTTTCTATAACCTCTTCAGCTAAATAGGTTGTAGAAAAAATGCTTTTAAAAATTAAAAAAAAGCCTCTGATGATTGCGCAGCTCAGCTGGGCAATGGAGGGGGGTGCAGGGATTTGCTACTGGTTCTCTGGTAGCGATGGAGGTTCTCCCACCTCCATCATTACCGGATTGGGCGATCCGGTCTGAATCGGGAACATTTCACCCCTGCCTGCATACAATTAACTTTCTAACACAATTCTTTTTGTTCTTATGCATATGGAGCTGCGGATAGGTGCTTGTGTATACCTGTGTTTTATCAGCTGGAAAATGATTGGATTTTTAAGATAACTAGTTGGTAGACAAAAGAATGAAGTTTGGTTTCCCGTAGTTGGATATTCTGCACTTGTTTGCTTAAATATTTGCCTTTTTGCCTTTACTGATGTATTTTACATCTGTGCAGAATGAAGGAAAGAGATTGATTTGGTAAAGATGATAGGATGGCAATAGAACAGAACAGAACAGAACAGAACAGAACAGAACAGAACAGAACAGAACAGAATAGAAGCTGGACCTTGGAGGTCTTCTAGTCCAGCCCGCTGCTAAAGCAGGAGAACCTATTTCAGATAAGTGGCTGTCTAGTCTCTTCTTAACATGGTGTTATGGTTGCTTGATAGACAATGAGAAAAAATTGTCCTTCATTCAGTTTATTGCTACTACTATCATAGTGCTAAGGTGGACATAACAACAGGTTACTTCTCCTGGCTGAAGTTAGACTGCCAATCTAACATTTTATGTGTTGACCTGTTTTACCACTGAAAAACACAGCAATCAGCCAGCACCTATTTTTAACCCCATCCGCCTGCACTTGTGATGGGACTCTGTATTTTTCTGCCTGTGTACAGAAGTTTGTAGGAGCAGTAATACAAAAGGCTCTTTTTTTCCGTCAGCATGCTTACTCTTGTAAGACTTTTACTGTCCAAAAGCTGTCTTGATTATTTTACTTCTTTTTCTTCTGAAAGCTGTACGCAAATTGTGGGTCTGACTGTGGTGCAAAAATAAAGCAAGGCCAAGGTATAGACCAGAAGAAACAAAAAGATCCTGTTCTTCAAATGTCAGTTCACTGCCAATTTTTAGTTGGCAAACTCTGCCATCAATTTTTGGAAACCAATTGTGCCAGAAATGGAAAAATGGCTTGTTAGGCTATGGGGAGAAAAGAATCTACTGTCCACCACATTCCAATAAAGAGCATTTATGCTTAATAAAATAATATTATCACATTTTAGAAACAAGCTGTGGATGGACATCAACTTCAGAAAGTAAACACAAAATGGCCCATAGCCTATCACAACTTTACCTATACATGATTCCTAAATTCTATATATAGTTTGGTGTATCGTGCTCATTTCCTGCTTTCTGATACAGAATTCTTTGGTGGTTCTGATACCATACAAGAGAGGACTTCATTTTTAGGAGACTACTTGTGTATTAGAAGTAGCATAAATGAAGATATTTTCAACAAGTTTATCTAAATTGGTGTCCTCCCAATGTGCTTCATAGTGCTTTATAGCCTTCTCTAAGTGGTTTACAGAGTCAGCCTATTGCCCCCAACAATCTGGGTTCTCATTTTATCGACCTCAGAAGAATGGAAGGCTGAGTCAACCTTGAGCCTGGTGAAATTCAAATATGTAGAAACATGTGTACATATGAATCCTACAAGTCAATTGCTGTGATGTCACAAAAAGCCTGAAAACATAGATCAAAAATAGCTAACCTGAACAAGAAATATACAATATTAAAAATTCTACTTTCTGTAATATATCTAAAATTAAAGAGCACTAGAAACCATTCACACTATTTTTTTTCAAGTAATGTCTTATAGGCTGGCTTAGATTTCTTCAAGAAAGCAGCAGAGTACACATGTTCTTTTAAAAATAAAATGCACACGTAAAATGAAAAAGATGGGCAAAACCTCCCAAGCTTGCAGGTCATAGATTGCTTGTAAAGAAGCCTTGGAAAAAGACACTATTATTTTATTATTTCTGCTTTACATCAGAATTGTTAAAACAGAAATGTATGATGTTTCAAACGCTAGTTAGAAGGCCAAAAGAATAATCATCTTTTTTTAATACTGATTGGCAAGGACAACAACAAAACAACCTCAGAGGCTGATATAGAAAACTTTTGTTTTACTTTAAAAAAGAAATCCAAAGCCTTTCAAACTAAACCATAACAAATGTGATTAATCTACACTGTAGATATGTGACAAGCAGAGATCCAAATGGTGTAATTTGATTCCTGATATTTAACACAAGTGTTTAGTCTGCTGCACATTTAATAACAGGAATTTGGCTTATTCAGCTGGAGAGCTCCACTGAAGTTATATATTAGACACATTTCACTTCCATGCAATGATAACAAAATCAGAAGAATAAAAGTAATCGGAGTGCTTAAACAAAGGCTGCCCTATTGCACCACAGAGGGGTTCAAATCTCTCTCACTTTCCTTTCCTTTATTATTTTGACAACGTTTTTATTTCCACTTATTTGTCACATCATTACTCAAACAGATTAGACAATGTGTATCCCTGGCAGCTGTGTTTTTTTATATAGGTGCCTCCAAAAACATGAAGGGAGAAGTCTATATTGATGAGACATACGTGGATGAGAACAATGGAACACCTTCGAACATGCAATGATTGACTTTCTGTGCAAACCCAGATATAATCAAACCTGTGTCCAACTTCAAATGAGCTTATTTTATTTATTATTTAAAGTAGGTATATTCTGCATTAGGGTTGCACCAATTCAATTAGAGGTGCATATAATACGCATATTTGGTTTCTGAGATATTTTATTTCCCCAGATATGGGGGAATAAATTAAACTGTTCCACAGCAACAGAAACAACTTTGTCATTATTTTAAGTAATTACAGCATGCTCTGTAAACAGCATCAACTGTGCACCACACACAATGATTAAGTTGTATGAAGGTGGTTGTGTTTATGTCATCTTGTTTCCTTAAAGAACATACCCCAAAGCTAAAAAATTGAGGGTTTCCAAAGTTATGATGCAATTTTCTTTATTTAATGTACAATGGTCGCATATTTATCATATGGATGTGGTAGGCCCAATGTTTTTGGATTCAGTTTCTTTAATGACATATTACTCTGGACATTTTAGAAGTGTGGATAGGAGGCTAGGTAGCAGAATCCAAAAGATAAGAGCAATGTTTCTTAATCTAATCAACTTTAAGATTCATGGATTTTAACTCCATGACAGAATTCCCCAACCAGCAATGTTGGCTGAAGAATTCTGTGAGTTGAGATCCACACATCTTAAAGTTGAGAATGTTAAGAGACAATGGTTAAAAGAGTTGGACCTGACCAGTACTATACTTCGATGCTGCCAAATATGTAGGCTAATTTGAAGAGTAAAAAAATATTCTCATAACAGCAAATTATTTTTGTAATGTTGCAAAAATACTCTGCAAAAATCCATATCCACAAAGATACAGGGAAAAGCTCAAACTCAATTCATTGACCAAAACATCCTCCTACTTACTTTTGAACTGAAATAGAATTCTTGAATATCCTCTCTATATCATGTTTTAAGCTACTCAATCAGTTTGCCATTTTGCACATTGGTTTTTTTATTAATAATATATGGTTTAGTTTTGTTCTCTCTCTCTCCCTCATTCTCTCCCCCCACCTCTCTCTTTTATTTTGCTTTAGCCTTGGCCAAGTCCCAATGTTTGATATAGGCAGATATATATATGCTTGCAATAAATGAATAAATAAATGCAAAACCTTTTGTTACACCATTTCTATTTTTAGGCGTTTGCAAAAATTAGCATGTAGAGAAATTATAGATAATATGAGAAGTAAAGAATTTTTCTAGGACAAGATTTAGGCATACAGTATAAGGCTCCATTAGGAGAGGTTTAATGTGTATTAGACTTCCACAGAAATGATAATGAACTCTGATAGAAGCTACATATTTCCAGTATTTTTGAAATAATAGCTATCTAAAGAAGTTATCAGCTTCTGAGCAAGAAGAGCAGTAGTTCAGAATTCATATAAGATTGCAATTCTGTTGTGTTTTCTTGCAGTATTGTTCTCTCTGAATAAACTTTCATATCTAGCCCTCACAGTGACCATTAATGATTGTTGTTTGTATTCCTGATCTTCTATTTAAATATATCAAATAAAGCTAGAATCTTCCAGATAACAAAGCCCTGACCATATGAGAATCAACAGTTAAAGCAAAATCCTGTTTACAATACTCTTCCAGCATCTGCAATTTGCATAAGTATGGATTTGGAAATGAACCAGCTTTTTCTTCCACACTATTTGCAGCTGAGGGGTGTGTGTGTGTGTGTGTGTGTGTGTGTGTGTGTGTGCACGCGTGCGCGTACACGTGTGCATGCATGTGTGTGTGTGTGTGTGAAAGAGAGAGAGAGAGAGAGTAGATGAATACTGTATTTCTGTCTTGTGCATGGAAGGATGTAGATGTTAGGTATAGGTCTGTGGAAGACAAAATAGTCTGGTTTACTTTTTCATTAAGTATGCATCTAGTTGCCTCTTTTAGATTTAGGTTGAAATGTGCGCCTACCCACTGTGGCCTCCATACTGGTGTGGCAAATAAAGAAAATATATTTTTTCTCTAATTTTCAGAATGACCTTTGATCTCTTGGAGCATTGGTTTCTTTATGTTCATTTCTAAAAGTACCTGATCATAACATGTATGACTGGAATGAGTGAAAGAAGAAGATAATAGCTATTGTAAGGACAGGGGTGGGGATGGATGGGGGAATTTATGTACGTTTAAAAATACTGCACCTGAATTTGCTAAAGGGCAACTACCGCTATGATTCTTTTCAGATGCAGATGACATGAAACAACTTTGCCAAAAATAAGGAAGAAAAGAGAGATAAATGTCTAAACGGAGAGTATGTCTGAAGGGGAAAGCCTCTCCCTCTCATATATCATCTCCAAATTTCATTAAGAAATCTCAGAATAAAACATTTAACTTTAAGGGATCTAGATTTCCTGAGGGATTATTTCTATTTGAGGAAACAGCTTTTCCTCCTATCTCTCTATCAGAAGAAAAATGAATTATTGAAATAAAAATTAAAAAAAGACTATGCACCCTAAAAAAACAGGTCAACGAAATTGCTGTTAAACTAAATCAGGGTGTGGAATCTGTAGCCCTCCAGATGCTTTTGGGCTACAACTTTCATCATTCCTCATTCTTGGCCAGAAAATCAGATCCCCCTATCCTTGAACTTGTGGCAAGCTAAATCAAATACATTGTCAACGGATTGCCTAGGCAAATGCTTCTTAAAAACTTCTTTGTCCCAGGAACTCTTCCCACTTTTTAAAATTATGGTGGACCCAAAATAGCTTTTTGTGTGTGTTGAGTTATACGTAACAATATTTATTATATTAAAATTTGAATTTTACACTCACTGCTTCTACCATAATTGTTGATAGGATTTTAATATTATTTTTCAACATAAACTGGCAAAAAAATAATAATTGTGGACTCCAGAGCATTTTGGGGGACCCTTGGAGGTCTTAGGAGCATATCATTTAGACAATTCCCTGCTTAGAACAGTTTTTTGAACCATAGGAGACAAATGTAAGCATGTTTGTTTGGGAAAAATGGGCTGGACTAATATGTTTGTGTCAGGGGTGGGTTCTACTTACCTTTACTACCAGTTTGCAGCGGGGCCGCACACGCGCATGAGCGAAGCGAGCACGCGCACACGCTCTTCTGCACATGCACAGAAGCGTTTTGATGACGTCGGGGTTGGTGGGCGGAGTCTCCTACCAGTTTTACTACCTGTTCTATAGAACCAGTGTGAACTGGGGGCAATCCACCCCTGGTTTGTGTCTGCATGAGTAATATAAGCTTGTGTGCATATTTGTTCTTCTATCTGCTATTTTCATTGACATCAAATTTAACATTTAATCTACAAAAAAGAAAAAGGTCTTGTTGCTGCAGGAGATTGAGACATTAAAATCCAAGTCTTCCTTTACACTGATTATGATTCTTAGATCTAAGATCTGAATAGGCCCAACCCACTCTGGATATTATCCAATACTCCAGGCTAAACTTACTGATCACTCAGCACGGCTTGCTTCATGCTTAACTACCAAGATTAGAAATGAACTTGGAGACAATTCTGAAAAAATAACCTCCAGTTAATTCCCCTATGTCAAATGTTTTGCAAATATTCTCCTAATCTCATTTACATTCAACAGTTCCAATTATCTTTAATGTAAAGGTTTTAGATTAAAGCAAAGTGTAAATTTATGAAATGTATCAGCATGAACTTCTGCTTTGTTGTCTTTAAAGCACCAAGAATTGCATTTTTAAAAACTGCTGATTAGTCCCTGTGGTAAAAAAATGTTTGTTTGTTTTTAAAAATTCAAAAATTAAAATGTATAAAATTTATAAATTTTATACATTTATAAAATATGCAACATTTAAAATGTTGCATATTGGTGTATGTATATTAAAATATTGAAAAATATTGTTTTGTTTATCTATTTAAGCTGCTCCAAATTCTCTTATAACCAATAAAGACAGTAGAGTTCTAACTATCAAAAATGGGTGGACAATTGTTTTTTATATTCTTTATCTGCATCTAATAGGAATCTTTCCTTAACTCAACCTTATGGTCTATTGTGATACTTAAAATAAATGGAAACTACCTAATTAAGCTCTAATAGAGCAGGTGCCCTATGGGATAAATGCATTAAGACATTATTCTTCTCACAATTACTTTTCTCCCTTCTGATGTGTGTTTACCTATGGCATTTTGGCAATTTACTTACTGTGTGTTTCCTTCA
The DNA here is from genome assembly GCA_012654045.1 of Ptyas mucosa. Lineage (NCBI taxonomy): Eukaryota > Metazoa > Chordata > Lepidosauria > Squamata > Colubridae > Ptyas > Ptyas mucosa. The sequence continues at coordinate 5,057,941 of WNWU01013639.1, forward strand.
GTGATTGTCTAAAAGTGATGAAGAGTCTGACTCAATTCCCGGGAGCCAATCTTGTAATATGTAGTTTGGCTTCCTTTGCTTTGAATAAATTGTTGCAAGAACAAAATCCAAGTTGTATGTCAAACTTACTATTCCAGAAATAGAACATTCTGACGAACTCCAGGATATTCTGTTTCTCTTCTGGACCACACTACTTTGAGGGTGATCAGTCTTCTAAATCAGAAATGGTCTGTGGCATTCCAAACATAATCCAGCCCTAAGCAGTCCTCATAACAAATCCAAACAACTACCTAGGTAATGTCCTAGGAATTGGTTCAGTGATCCCATTGTAACATATAGTTCCAGCTAACCTTCCTATAGTCAGCTGTAATCTCTGGAAAACTCCAGAAGTGTATGGCTATACATCTAGTTTAATTTATTGATTTTTTTTTTTGTGGCTTTCACTTTTTGTAAACTCTCGCCTGATAAAGGATGCTGTTACGCATCAATGCTTTGTATTAATTTGATTGTTTCCAGTAAAGATATTTCCCAACTTGTAATATTGTTCATATTAAGGAGGTGGTAGCACTTATAGTATGGAGAGGTAAACAATTGACCCAGGCATACTTTCATTATTTTTTTTCTTAAAAACTGAAAATATTATTTAATATGCATGGAGTTAATAGAAATTTTAAAAGTTGTTAAAATTTCTGCATGTTGCATCTAGAGGCTATAATGAATGGGAGGAAAGTGATAGTAGAAAGATATTTGTGTCTCTCTCCCTCCCTCTCTCTCTCTCTCTCTCTCTCTCTCTCTTTCTCTCCCTCTCTCTCTCTCTCTCTCTTTCTCTCTCTGTGCGTGCGTGGGCGTGCATGCACGTGTGCATGTGTGTGTGTTTCCAAGTCAGTCTTAAGTCCTGGGAACTGCCTGGACAAGTCCCTGCAGATTTCCTGGCAAGGATTTTTGGAAGTGGTCTGCTCTTGCCTACTTTCGAGTGCTGGGAGAGGGTGTCTTACCTCCTACCTGGCTTCATAGCTAAGGCAAGCTTAGAACTCATATTCTCCCAGCATCTAACTGATACCTTAATCACTAAACTAAACTGGCACTGCAATGAATACTAAAAATGCTTGTTCTTTAATATAATTTACTACTAATCTTTAGCTGAAGGGCTACATTTTTCAGTGAAGAAACTAGCAAGTATTCACAATGGGCCATGTCAGCTGGACAATACAATATTCCCACTCAAACCTCCTGCAAGGCTAAAAAAATCTTCCACTGGGATAATAACATGGCAAAGAAAAAGAAAGTAGTATATAAAATTTGTATGATAGTAACTGCAAACGTCTGGGGACTTTTTTTTTTGTAAACTATTTGGTTGAGAATTGGGAGCTAAACAGAAGGAAAAAGTATATTACTTCATGCGGTATTGATATGAATTTTCTTTCCCACTGCTATCACCACCACTTTCACTATCCACAACAGATGGCAAAGCTAGAGAGATTTTGTTCAGACCTAAATTATATATTACATTCAAATAGATTAGGTAGAGAATCATCTTTTAGATTACCGTATATACTCGCGTATAAGCCGACCCGCATATAAGCCGACCCCCCAATTTTACCCCCCAAAACTGGGAAAACTTGGTGACTCGTGTATAAGCTGGGGGTGGGAAATGCAGCAGCTACTGGTAAATTTCAAAATATGAAATTACCACCACCATAATCCTGGGAGGCGCGCTTGCAGCTTGGCTAGCCGGCTGGCCAAGGGGCCAGGAAAAGAGGAAGGGGCTTCCCCGGAGGCACGCGTGCTCCAGTTCGGCTCCGTGCCACCCTGCCGAAGGCTCGCCTGGATCAGGGAGACGCCATGACAGGGGAGGCAGCCGCAACAGCAACCACGCCACCATGACGGGGCTGAACTGAAGTGGCGGCGAGGGAGGAGGGAGAGCGCTCTGCATACCCTCCTCCAGCCCATCCCTGGTGGAGCTGGGCTGGGCAGGGCTGGCACTGCGCATCACGGGGCTCCTTCCCAGCTGAGCCCGCGCGATCACTCGGGCACCAGAGCCCGGCGCCGAGGCTGGGGTGGCGTGTAAATGTGAAAAAGAATGGGGTGAGAAAAATGTTTCCCAAAGTTTTAACAGGCGAGAAAGGTGAGAAAGGGTGAGAGCCTCCGCTGGAAGAGCAAGGGAGACGCTAACTCCGCGCTCGGAGCAACTCCCAACAACTCCCAGCAACATCCAAAGTCACCCTTTTTTCTCGCCCTGTTCTTTCTTGCCCGGTCCCCTGACCGAAACAAGAGAAGGCAGGGGTGGGGGCAGCGAGAGGGGAAGCGTTCGCTGAAAAAGAACGGGGCGAGAGTTTCCCAAAGTTTCTTTTTCTGTAATATATACCCCTCTTGAGCACTGGAGCCGGAGCCGCGGCTGCGACCGAGGCCAAATTCGATGAGTGGCATGCTCCAGCCTCGGCAGGCGGGTGGGTGGGCGGCCAAAGTGCCCCTGGCATGGCTGGCTGCTCACTCGCTTGCCGGCAGCGCCTTCTGCTCCTCTTTTGCCCCTCAGCGGCTCCCAGCAACTCCCAGCAACATGCCATGGCAGCGCTTTGGCTTCTGCTCCTTAGGCACCAGCTGCCTCTCTGCTCAGTTGCTGGGAGCCGCTGAGGGGCAAAAGAGGAGCAGAAGGCACTGCTGGCGCAAGCCTCCCTGACCCCTACAGCCAAAAAGGGGCACAGGGGAGGGGCTGCACCCCCCACACCCCATTTTGGCTTTAGCAAGCGTCCCTGCAACCGTGGGAGCCAAAACAGTTGCAGAGGAAAAGTCATTTTTTTCGGGACCCGCATATAAGCCGAGGAGGCGTTTTTCAGTCTGAAAAACGGGCTGAAAAACTCGGCTTATACGCGAGTATATATGGTAGTCCAAAGCCTCTCTAGTGTAGGGTCTTGTTTCTCACAGAGACTAGTCAGATGTCTGTGAGAAGCCCACCAGAAGAACATGAAGCACGAGCAACTGCAACCTGTTTTGATCCTTGAGTTAAGATATAGACTTCATAACCAGTAATTGTTAAAAGGGAATTTGTTTAAAATCCCCTTGGAAGCCATCTAAGTTGGTGGCCATCACCCCATGCTGCTCTAGCAATTTCACAGATCTAGTATATACTGTGGATAACATGTTTTCAGTGTTGTCTGTCTGTCTGTCCCTCCCTCCTTCCCTCCCTCTCTCTCTCTCTAAATTTTCACAACCCAATTATGTACTCCATGCATTATTTTATAAATAAGCTCCTAGCAACCTATATCCACTATCTAGTTGCCTGTAGCTGGTTTCCAACTTTTATTTACTTGATGCAATCAAGTTGCAAGGACTGAAACCTAACAATGGAAAAAGTGCAAGACACAATGGAGAGAGAGTAGAACACTATTTCTCAATTTTGGCATACTGACTGGGAAATTTAAAATGGGAAATCCATACATCTTAAAGTCTCCAAGGTTCAGAAATGCTAGTATGAAGATTTCCTGCTTCTTTTTTGCATAGTTAACAGTCGCAATTTTTAGTATAAAAGTAGCCTTGTTAATATAAAAGTAGCATTTCTCCTTTCATGATATTGTGACTTGCTTTAACCTATAGTTTCCACATCACTGTTGTCCAATCTCAAACCCTAAAGATATCTGATTCTACAATACAAGGACAAACAAATATCTTTTCACAGGGTGCCCTGTGAAGGAAGCACAAAAGGTTTTTAATAACTCAGGTATTTAGGAAATAGTTTTTATGTTGGTCACGTGTTGCAGTGACAAACATCACCAACAAAGTATAAGCAACCAAATAACTTATGACTAATTTATACAAAGGAATGTTGGACTTATAATTTTAAGTCATTTAGGGACTTACTGTGTCTGTCTACTTTGTTGATTTCAGGGGTGTCAAACTCGCATTGTCAAGGAGTCATCACGTGATATATCATGACTTTTTGCCCTTCACTAAACCGGGTGTGGCCAGCACATGATGCATCTGGCCCACGGCCGCAAGTTTAACAGCCCTGCTGCAAACGCACCAGAAAATCTGAACTAACTCATGGCATAAAGTAAAGCAAAAGAACAATTATATTTGCCTCATTAGCACACAATCCGATAGCATAAGAACAGTCATATTCATCCTTATCACAGCAAAATTGGCAACTAAATATCTTTCTCATACCTATCTTCTCACCTGATAACATGTTGTCTGTTTTTAGTGAAGGAAACTTCAAAGTCATTTCATGCTTGTGACTGTGGATCATCAGATGGTCCTCTGTTGGAAAGCGCTGTTGGGTAAAGACAATGAAAAGTTTCAGCTCCTGAAATAAGGGCTGGAAATTGATTTTTTATTATTTTTTATTTTAATATTCCAAGCGTTAAAATGACAGATAAGGAATGTGAGGAATGAGTAGAATTAAATGATAGAAGCAACTATGACTGAAAGCTTTCTTGTTACTTAAATATTACTGTTTAAAAGAATATTTCATGAGTCACTGTTGTAAACCAGCCAGAGTTACTTAAGTGGAATAGAAATTTAATAAATAAATAAATTATACATTTTCCAAAGAATTTTTTTTATTTTGTTGGTCTGTGTGGTTTTTGGTTTTCTGTCTTTCTCTTTGCTACAGGTTAATACATTTTGGGATATACAATCTTATGAACATATTTGAAAATTATCTATTGATATTATTATCCGTTGAAAAAATGTCTGCCAATGGCTGAGGCAATGATTAATGGATCTGTATGAAATGTTCAAAAGTAGTTTTTTTTACAGCAGATCAGATGAAGCTGAGCAAGCATTAAATTATTTGTGTGCTCAGAAAGAAGAGCACCAACAGCTTTGAAGATTGTCCCTTGTAGCAGCTAGGACTATGTCCTTTGCATGACACTCTTTTCCAGTCCTTTGCACATCCAATTATTTAATATTACTTATTAAATGAGATTATACCTTTATAAACATACTCTGGGATTTTTTTTAGAAGTTGAGTATGTCAGGGAACAAAGCAATGCTACATAGGAAATTAGAGGAGGTCTCCTTCAGAATTATCTGGCTTTAATTCTTCTAGGACATCAGGCAGGAAAGGATGATTATCTATCCTAAAAAGCATCATCAAGTGTTCTGTTTTTCAAATGTTTCCTTCATGATAACTGTTATTTAACCTTATAGTCTATTCAATCTTAAAACCCAGATTGCATTAATGTAATAAAATATTTTAATGAAGAAATGTTTCTTAGGGGTATAGTTTGGTTAGGTATGTAAGTTGCTATGAGGCACGCTCATTGATACTAAACAGAATAGCCATATTTATTATTAATTTGTATTTTATGGCATTAAGTTGCAAGGGGAAAGAGCACTTTAAAATGATACAATAAAATTTGAAATTATGATAGGGACATGTTAGCATGATGGAACTCTACTACAGCTATATTCTTGCAGGTTTAATTCACCTGTGAACAGCCTGGGGCACTGCAGACAAAAGGTCTCTCTTGTTCCAAATTCATTTTTGATTCTTCATAAATCTACACATTAAAAGAAAAAGGGGGAATAAAAAAAACATAAATATAGCCATCCATAGCTTTAGCAGATATGGAAAATATAGGCCAGCCTTCCCGATCTGGTTTTTGCAGATGTAATAGATTATATATTTCAACCACCTGGTTACTGTGGTTGGAAGTTAAAATAAATATTACAATAGTTTAGGTACATTCAAGAAATGCAAGTTGGATATGCTTGCATTTAAGTCTGCATTTTAACATTGACTTTCCCAACTCATTTATTTTTTAAAAAACTTACTTAATAACTGAAATACACTTGACTCTAATACCTATGTTTTCTAAATTTTTCAATGCAAATTACCAATTAGAAAGGATTTACAAAAATTTATATTTGGAGAAAGTGTGACAAAAACATATTCTATAAGGGAAAGTTGTAAAAATAGGTTTGTTAGGAGACATAAGTTCCAAGCATATACATAAAGAAAATGTCTATGACTTAATATAAAATTTAAAAAAATAAATTCACAGGGATATTTATATAGACTTCTAAAAAGATATTAAATGTATAAATAGGTATGAATAAATTTAAGAAAGGGTAGAAAAATTAGGACTCAAAGTTGAAACTATCAACCATTCCCATCAAAATATTATAAGGTTTCATAAATACTATATTACTCTGAAAGAAGGATGGCCCTAATTTCCACATTTCTGGAAATTGAGAATTTGTTTCACTGAGAAGAAGCTACTAGAAACAAAGATGGCCCTCAATTTTTTTAAAACAAAAAAGGGAGAGACTAATTTGCTTATGAGTACAGCATCTGAATACTGTATTTGAATTTCTGTTTAGAAAACATGGTGTCTGTCTGCAAATAAACCTTTGGCTATGGGAAAATTGCTTGTCTTGTTTTAGTCTAGAAAGAGCTTTGTTTTTATTTGTTCATCTACATAGATGAATAGAAGTGGAAACTATCATTTAAAGCTTACTAGTTTTTCATTCCAACAGTTTTCCATTTGGTAAACTTCAATTTTATACTTTGAAACAATTTTACAGTAATACTGTTTTGTAATAATTTAAAGACAAATTAAAGACAATATTTTTCATATTCTGTTCCATGTGTAATTTTGTGCTATTTTGGGATTTACAATTCTGACTGATGCAGCAAATCCTTTTTCTCAGAAACAGATTGGGATCTTCCCAAATTTCACTGCTGTATGACCTGGCATCCTCTTTCAGTTGGAAGTTACTGCAAAGATTTCAACTTCTAACTATAAAAATATTAAAATATTCATTACTTCAACCAGTAAAAAAATACAATGGCTACTATGGTATTCCAGCATCTAAGGCTTATTGAAAAAAGGAGAATTATCATGGTACATATTGATGCTTCCAAAATTACCAAACGCTCTTGATGGAATCTTTGCATAGATTGAAAATGTCTTTGTTACCTGATCCAGTTGCAGATATGTCCAAACCAAATACTGAACAAATGCATGTGAAATAAATTAACTCAATTGACTACTTATTATCTTAAATCATTATTAGCAAACGTCAAGTCTTCCATTATTTCTTTGAAACAGATTCGCCCACTCTTCAGATTCGCCCACTCATGTAAGAATTGGCTTACATGGAATCTATGAGAAAGATAGATGCTGCATAGGGCTATTGTATGTCATTAAAAAATGTATGTGAAAAGTGTACTCAGATCACAATTTGTAAAGTCACATCATTACTATTTTTTACTTGCTTTCCAGCTTGGTGGAGCTGATAATCAAGAGAAATTTACCTCAGTTATCTGATGCCTTTAATTAACTGGAGATATTTCTTTTAGAAATAGGTTGATCTGCCAAGTGAATCCTACAGCTATATGTTTGTATCAAATGGAACAGCTGATTTATCGGATGTGCAAAATGGCTGCTTCTCATTTTGTTCAACTTTTAGAATGTTTTGTATTAACAAAACTTTGAGAAACTTACATTTTACATTTATCAAGAGAGGGAACCAAGCTGACTTGCTTACATTCTTCAGTTGCAGACCAAGAAGAGGGTGTCCAAGGAAGAGTCAGTCACTGTTTCAATAGTATTTTCCTCTAATAACACTATTTAAGAAAGAAGGAAATTGTTTGTTTAAAAAAAGTCATTTCATCCATCTTAGACAGAAAAAAACATTTTTTGATTACAGGGTAAATAACAAAGAAGAGCAACAATTTATATTCTTACTGAAAGTGACATTAGAGCTAGGCTGAGTATTTTTTAAGATATAGAATACCTGAGAATTGTAATAATAGAATAGAATTGTAAGGACCTTGGGGGTCTGGAACTCCAACCCCTGCACAAGCAGAGACCCTATGCCATTCTGGACAAATGGCTCTCTAATATCTTGTTTAAACTCTCCAGTAGTGGGGTACCTACAGCTTTTGGAGGCATGCCATCCACTGACCAATTCTTCTCACTGTCAGAAAATTTTCCTTAGTTCTAGGTTAGTTCCCTCCTTGATTAGTTCTTATCCATTAGTTCTTGTCCTGCCCTCAGGTGCTTTAAGGAACATCTGTGATTGTCACCAGGCACTGAGGGGTTGTGACAGCTTCTCAAATATTGGAAGACAACCCTAACTGTAGACCTTAGACAAAACCTTGGAGTACCCTACAAGAATGCTTTCCTCCATGAAGATCTAATTCCATTGAGGACTACATTTGAGTGCAGTTGGTCAGCTGATAGTGATGCTGTCTATCCCACATTTTTTATCTTTCCAAGAAGTAGCTTGTGGTCTAATGTGTCATAAAAAAGCCATAGCAATAGCATTTAGCCTTATATACTGCTTCATAGTACTTTACAGCCTCTCTAAGCAGTTTTACAAAGTCAGCTTACTGCCTCCAACAATCTGGGCCCTCATTTTACCAACCTCGGAAGGATGGAAGACTGAGTCAACCTTGAGCTAGTGAGATTTGAACTGCCAAATTGCTGGCAGCTGGCAGTGAGAAGAAGTAGCCTACAGTACTGCATTCTAACCACTGCGCCACCACAGCTCATGAAACTAATAGTATATTTTTTAAACGAATAATGATTGGAGGGACAGAAATCACACTGAATTGTTTTTCTAGCCAAAGGTATACACTGTGTTAGTAAAAAAGCACTTTTAAAAAAAAAAAGGCTGTATTTTGTTTTATTTGATATATATTAAAGACATTATTTTTTTTTAAAGACATGATCATGGAACCTAGAACCCAGGACTAACTAAGTACACACCGCTATTGCGTACAGTTCATTAAATCAGATAGGATAAAATCATATTCTGCATTATTATAATGCAGATGTGTTGAGCGCTGTGTACATGTGGGTGGGGAGCAGTTTTCCAATTACTTTCCCACAGTATGGAGATATTCAAATGCTTTTCTGTTCTCCAGAATCTTGCCACTGCCTATCAGGCTACAATTAAGCAAAGAATGCCATATGCTCTAAGACAAGATTTTTCAACCTTAGCAACTTTAACATGTGTGAATTTCAACTCCCAGAATTCCCCAGCAAGCATGTGGAAGGTTTAAATCTACAAATCTTAAAATTACTGAGGTTGAGAAACACTGTTATAAGGTATCGTTTTTATTTATTTATTTATTTAAATTTGATTTATATGCCGCCCTTCTCCGGAGACTCAGATTTAGGCTATCAAAACATTATAGACATTTTCTTTTGAGGTTTCTTAAGTCAAGTAATGGTCTTCATAACTATTGCATATCTATTCCTTAGTAGCCGTCAAAAGACAATGGTTGCATGCATTATTTTTGGTGTTTATTTTCCCATATCTGTACTTTGTTATGCCTATTCTGAAAGGATTTTATTCTCTCTGAGATTTATAAATTGTAGATGCTCTTTTAGATCTTTCTGTGACTTAGAACATGGCTCCCTGAAGGACTGTCTTCTAATGGGCCTGTTTAGACAGAGCTATCAAAGAATTTCCAAATTTGAGCTTATTGTTAGGCAAAAAGGAAAAGCTCCTAAATGTTACTCAAATCTCTCTTTGGAACACATCCAGTCTTTATTTTCTCTTTTCAAAAACACTATCATATAACAATGTTAATTGACCCTTTAGAATTATTAAATAATATTTGCTGTTTTTTGAAAGCTTTACTGTCTTATTACTATATGATTTTTAAAATATATTTTTATTATTTCTATACCTTTTAGGTATAGAAAGAAACCTTTTTTTAAGAAATATGGCATTATGACATTTTAAATAAATAATAAATATAATCATGCTTGCTACAACTAAATTGTGCTGGACCTATTATTTTTACAACTGCAATGTTAAACATGCATAATGTCTTTCTACTTTTAAGTTTTTGCTACTGTTGTGAGAAATTTTGAGTTTATCAGGTCATAGTGGATGACTATGATCTACCATTTAATCATATGTCTTAAACTGGTATGGTGGTTTGTTTACCTCTTAATATGAATTCAGTACAGATGAGTTAGTTACTCCAAGCTAAGAACCTTAGCAAAGGATCAAGTGTTCTTCTGTCTTGGGTCAAGGTGATTGATCTACAAGAAAATGATATTGAAAATAATGACATTTCACATTATCCAACACATTAACTTCAATATAAATAAATATTAATAAATAAAGGGAACCCAAATAATAAAAATCATTAGGACAACACTAAGCCAACCTATCAGAAATCACGTAGATGTAATTTTGTTTGGTGATGCAGGTGACCGCATTATTGTAGCCTGAACTATCACTCCAACCATATCCTTCATATTAAAATGATATGGCAAACATATGCCGAAACATACAAGTGCTTTGAAGTCAAGTTTAATATAATGGGGGAAAAAAAGGGAAAGATTTTCTCTAAATGAGCTTGAGTATAGGGATTATACTGATACTTCTGTGTAATATTCTCAGTCAAAATACATAAGTATTTTTCCCAGTCTCCTTCTGCAACATCTTTAGCTCCAAGATTTCTTGATAATGTATAATCCTGGTTCAAGCAAGTTTATTTAGTTTTTATTTTCAAAGATGAACTTATCTCAGCTAGGCGCTATGAATTGCTGGGCTAAACTGAATCAAGGCTAATTCACACATTCTCTGGGGGGGGGTGGGGGGGGGGGAAGCATTTGGTTCCACAAATTAGCTCTGCATATTTTTCATACATGCCTGATGTGTCTCTGATACATATTTGGTCCAATGGCAATTAATGCACAGCACACGAGTAGATGTGAATATACTGGAATACACTTAAATATACAAGTAAAAAATAATAATAGTCCTATTACAAAACATATCAAATTCTGTTGAACTATTAATTGAGCTATTTATCTGCTACCTTGATTTCCCAAAGTGGGGATCTGTTAGCTATTCATCTGCTACCTTGTTGGGCACATTTGTTAGAGATTAATGTAAAAGAAAATGTAGAATTTGACAGAGCCGATTACAACACAGTAATTAAGGGATAGGTCAGATGGCTAGTAGAATCTAACCAAGCTAGACTAACCAAGCTAAAAGGACAAAACCTCTTTAATAATTGGATGGGAGACTGCTAGGAGATTCAAAGGCTATAGTATAGACTAGGAAGTCAAGATGACAACATGAAGATGTCCATTGACATCTCAACTGGAGTAGGAAACTTTATTTTGCTATAAGGAGAAAGAGAGAGAGGGAGTTGGGAGAGAATCATTCTTCAGGAGCATCTATGCTTAATAAACATCTGGACAATATTAAACTTGATTTTGGTTAATTAGAACAGAATAGACAATCCCAATGAGCAATCCCACTAGACCACAAAGAAACACTAAAAAAACAAATGAAGCAACCACCACTTTGTTGCAATGATCATCCTTGCAATAATTTTGAGACTGTTTTCCCTTTTTGCTTTGTATACTATCCTTCTTGAAAGCATAACACAAATTTACCATCACACTATCACTGGTAAGGAATGGTGTGAAATAATTAGACCTAAGAAAGCTCATTTTGTTTTCCATCTTGAAACTAAAACAAACAGCAAAATAAAATATCCACAAAAATCTGTATGACTTTATGGCTAAGAATATCACACAGGCTTGCTTCCTGTTCCAATGTTATTCTTGAAGTGGGCTGCAGTCAGAATCTGATTTTCATCGAGCTATTATTATTTGCAGCTGTGTGACCTTCTTAACCCTGTTTTGAAAGTGACATTTCAGTCCTTAGTTTCAAACTGGCTGAATTTTCAACCTTGTGATTAACCCTAAAATAAAGGATAGGCTAATTGTTGTGCAAACTTCCAGTGAAGGTCAGAAGCTCGGTCTTACATTTTTGCTATGTCTCTTTATCTGGCTATTCATCCATTCATACAATAGAAACATACAAAGTTTTAGTGGAATGTGATATCCAGGTGGATTTGCAGGGAAAATATCTGACTATGAGTGGAGAAAAATCCTGGTTTCTCAATCATCCATGTCATGGTTGTCCCAAAGTTGCCGCTTCAAAAGGCAACTGGACTTTTTCTGTTTTTTCTTAAAGATGTCTCACTTTTCATCCAAGAAGCTTCTTCAGTTCTAACTGAATATAAATCCTTCCATTCCTACCATCCAGGCAGAACTGAAGAAGTTTCCTGGATGAAAATGAAAGGTCTTCCAGGAAAAACAAAGAGAGTCCAGTTGCCTTTTGAAAAGCACCTTTAGGATATCTAATGCAGTATTTCTCAACCTTTACACCTTGATGGTGTGTTGCGTGAAACCAGCTGCTCAAGTTTATAAGTCAAGGTTTATGACAGATGTGGGAAATCATGTTCTTTGGAGCCATTGGAACCAGTCCCAGATCAAGTCACTGAAATTTTCAACTGTTAACAGTTTAATTTGCCCCTGCCATTTATAAAATAGTGAAAATGTTGGGCTTCATGCATATATTTTCTCTTTGTTCCCAACCACTCCAAAATGCTCAGGCAAACCCTTCCAAAATCATATCTTCCCATTCTTATAATGTTACAAGCATCTCCTGGCGATTGTTTTAGGCTTACAATCATAGATTGATGTGTCAGAGTGTACACAGTGTGACTATGTGACACAACCCAGGAGCAATTCATCACACAGAGGTTTGTAATAATAAATAGTGGTTTATCGCTACAAATGAATATACATACACATACTAGGCAAAGGTCAAACAATCAATCAGCAGCTACAGCAGGTAAGAACACAAGGAGAAAGAGATACTTCCCAATAGGGCCTCTCTGATAATACAGACTCTTAAAGTGGTAACAGTCAAATAACTTGCTTCGCTCACACATGCCCCATCCACACATGTGCCCAGCCTTCCACACATGCGCTTTGCTGGAGTGTGTGCCTTCTGTGCATGGACCCGGCCTCGAAAACATGCCTAAATAGGATGGCATAGAGCCAGTAGGGTGGGTGGGCCCTGCCCTCACCCACAATTTCCGCTATCAGTTTGGCCGAACCAGTCTGAACCAGCCGAATACCACTTCTGCCTGACACGATGGTTTAAATCATCAATCAGTGAAAAGAACCCAATTGAAGCACCCCAAACAAATGGCTGTCTAGTCTCTTCTTGAACACATGCAGTGAATGGAATTCCATAGTTTCTCTAGTTGTACTTTTGAACAGCTTACTGTCAGAGATTATTTTTCTAATGTTTAGTTAAAATCTGTCTTCTTGTAACATAAATATATGTAATAAAGTGGTAATTCTCTGGTTCACAATGGTTATTTGTTTTTCATTAGGTTTACAGCAGGAGTGTTAAACTCAATTTCATTGAAGGCCACATCAGGGTTGTGTTTGACCTCGGGGGGCCAGGGTGGACATGGCCATGGTGGGCATGGTAGCCCAATGTCACTTGTGTCGGGGGTGCCTGTGGTGGCCTGAGCACTCTGTCAGTGAAAACAGACTACCGAACTCTGTTTTCAGCTGCAACAGCCTACTGCAACCCTCTGCCACTGAAAACAGAGCTCGCAAGGGCCACCCATGGCTCTCCCAAGTTTCATTTTCAGCTGCGACAGCCTCCTGCAGCCCTCTGCCAGTGAAAATGGCGCTCGTGAGGTCTGCCTGTAACCATCCCAAGCTCCATTTTCACTGGCAGAGGCACTGCAGGCCGGTCCTTCACTATTTACAGGGTGGCCCTGTGGGCCAGATCTAAGCACCCATGGGCCAGAGCCGGCCCCTGGGCCTTGAGTTTGATAAACCTGGAAGATGAAAAAAATCAGAGAAAACTCAGTTACAATTGCGTTCATTCAGGAACAAATTCAGTTGCAAATGCGTTCATTAACCATTGCTAAACAAACCAAGTCTTAGTACAGTGTGGAAGGAAGCTGAAGGTTTCCATCCAGATGTTCATCATGCATCATTGCAGGTGTTTATCCTAATTCTAGAGACAAGGAATACAACAATCGAAATCCAATTTTCGGTTTTGAGAATTCAGTCAGCATTTCTCAGACAGTTTCTTTCCTATAGAGAGGCCAAGAAACTGGCATTTGTTCTCCCACACTAGTGGAGAAAAAGTTAGAGAAAGAACACATTTGAGATACAACTTGGGGTGGCGCTCAGCCTAATTTTACCCATGTTGGCCAGGAATAATTTGTGAAGGACTAATCACAATTCAGATCTAACAAATCTGAATCATTTATCTGAACTGTAAACCACCAGATTACACCCACCCACCCACCCACCCCCACCCCACACAGTGAATTTCATCCAAACTTTCCTCATATTTAGCATTTGGAGCAAGATGTGTTTTGTTCAAACAATGCTAAATGCTTTTGAGAAAAGAAACAAAATAGGAAACAGGAATTCTTGCCTTGAAGGTGAAAAGAAAGTGAATATGTTTAAGCACAAAGCTCATGCCAGCTTGGAACCATAAAAACTATAATTAACTCCTACACTTGCATTTTAATTTATATTGTCAGTCAGATCTGTCCTGCTTTATATACAATAATGACCTACATATTTATATTGAAGTAGGGAGCATTCTAATAAAATAAAGTTTTATTAAAAAATAAAAAATAAATACTACCCAAGCACACTATATATATAGTGTGCTTGGGTAGTATTCTAATATCTTTAACTATAGCATTAATTCTATCTTCCAGAATATTAACTACCTGTTTTGTGCCATTGCCTACAAAAATCCATGCCACAATAAACTCATTAAACTCTCAAGACCATTAAATGCTCTTTAATGCTCTCTCTTTGGACCATTAGTCCAAATTAATGGCAAATTTTCTAGAATTTGTCAAATAATAGCATAGTTTAAAACAGGGGGACAAAGAGTAAGGCAAATTTTGTTACCAGCTTCTGCTTGTGTGAGAAAATCCTCACTTCAATTTTCAGGATCATTGCAATGAAATGGAGTATGGTATTTTTCTTCTGTCCAGCTAAAGTGTTTGTTTTAAAAACAGCCAGCATCAATATTTCCATATGTAGACATAAGGATTCATTATTACACATGTGGCTGTTATAATTAAGGACCTGTCACACATATTAAAATATTTCCAAATGGGCCTGAGTTCTTGGAATAATTCCACATTTGGAATTCCCTAAGTAGATCTTAGCATGATCGAAAGCTGGCATTTAAATTTTCAATGATGCTTTGGTGAAATTGTATATAATTATATATATATATATATATATATATATATATATATATATATATATATGTAGTGCCAATATACAGAGATGCAGTCAAATTGGAGTATATTAAAAAGGAGTATCATTTAAAAGCTTTTCTTATAAATTCATTTTTCCAAGAAAGACCCAATGGGTAAAATAACAAACATCACCTCAAACAATAAAGAACATATAAAATACAGAGTACAGGTGCAAATAGGTGTAAGGTCTGTCCCTCACATTAACTGTAACTTTTAACAACCATCCTGCGTTGCTTACTGTAGGATCTAGATGTTAATTTGCAGTTTGAGACAACATAGTATAAAAAGAAAATTACAAGGAATTTATTATAAGAACATAAAATAGGAAAATGTAAAGAGCATTGCTATAATTTATATCAGAATAGAATTCTGTTTAGTTCTTGCATTCTTTTTTCACCATAAGGCCAAATGTAATAGTGCTTTACTTTGTGATCCCCATCATATGTGTTTGGTGCTACATAATATGGCCTATAGCCATCATGATTAATAGCTACTGACAAACCTTATCTTCCAAGAATGTATTTTATCTCACTCTTAAAGCCAATCAGGCTTGTGATCTTCTCTACATTCTATAAATTAAATAGGTATTGAGTGAAAAAGCTCATAATTAAATTTATGGAATTTGTGGCCAGAAAATATGGTAGGAGTTATACATTAAAGAGAGAAGCATGTTTAAATAATAAGAATAAATTGTTATAAGCTTCCTAGTAGTGAATACCGTATAGATGTAGAAGAGAATACATAAATTCTAACTAAATGTTATATCTAAGCTTAAGAACAAATTAGGAATATTAACTGGAAATCTAGAATTATCTAATGGGATAATTGAATCTTTTTAAATTTTGCATGTTCAAATCATGGTTTTTGAAAAGAAGAATTTTTATTTGTTTAACTTTTGTGAATGGCATCAAGTCGAAGGTTGCTTTAAAAACCACTTAGAAATGGCAACTTTACAGAATTCTGCAGTTTCTGTGACAACTGACTTCAGATATTGAGAGCATGTTACACTGACAATGTAGATTCTGCAGTTACATATTACCAGTTCAGCTTCAGGCATAATCTAAGAGTATTGATTTATACCTGCAAAAGCACAAAATTAGTAGCCTGAATTGGCCCAGCCCACTAAAGCACTTGGGGAGAGGATAGTCTCATGGGCCCACAGTTCTGGATGGGAGCCAAGGGTAACAAGCATTGTTTATCAGGGGCAATGCTAGGGACGTGGAACAGTGCCCTGGGAAGATCAATATATTGCAGCCTTCTTTTTGATGACTTTCAGAGATTGTTAAAAATTGAAGTTTTCTGAACAACATTTTAGTGCTATCTTTTACTTTTAATTATTATATGATTAGTATCATTATGTGACTAGTCTTATGTTGTTATCTCTGCTAGTGTGGAAGGGATTTGTTATTGTTTTGTCCACACGATGGGTTTTATTGATGATTTTATAGCTCCTGTGTATGTCATGCCATCCAGAGTATTTGGAGTTATTCAGTCTGAAAATTTGATAGATAAGTCAACCAATAAATAACATAATTCCAAGTCATGTTGTTCAAACTAGATCAGATGCTTGAAAGTGATGGCAAAATTAAGATTTGCCACTAACATTTCTTGACTAAACCATAATATTGGACCAAGTTCATCTGAAAGATAAATAGCTAAAAAAAAAAAGACTGCAAGAGAAAGAATATCAAGAAGAGAAAAAGAGAGAGAAATAAATAGAAGAAGTAGTTTGTGAAATGGAAAACTAAAAAATTGGTCTCCTATAACATTTGAGTAAGTAATAGCTGACCTGCTAATAGCTTAGCAGGCATAAACTTAGCTAATATTTCAGTGAAAAACTACCAGGAAATTTCAGAGATCTGAAAAAAAATCCTACAAGACAATAAAAAAAACATTTCTGCTTTATTTCAAGAAAATGCAATGAATCTTCAGGAACCAAACTTGACTTAAAAGAACAATTCCATATACCAATTACTATATGTGAGGCAGGCTTGCAATAACCCAGATGATTATTAGATGACAGCAAATAATCAAGGTTTTCTATATACCTTTTTTGCTATTTAGAATCATCATGTTTTGCAGCTAAGAACTGGTTAACAGTAGCAACACATTTTCTGATTAAGTTTTATTTCATTTACAACAAGGTTTCACCATATGTGGACATTCACAAAAGCCTTAGATGGGACCCCAGAGCTTTACCAAAAATTCTCCAGGAATTCTAATTTTCTAATTAAAAAATGGGGGAAGATGAAAAACATAGAAGTTTGTCTGCTAACTTTAATTCATTTAATTTTAAGCAAACACAATTAAATTTCAATTTTGTCTTTCCTGCTTTGTTAGGGCAACCACTAGCCTGCCACTCAGTGCCAAATGCAGCCATTGGCCACCAAAAAATATTATGCACTCTTGCTCTCTCATCTTTGTTCTTCAGCACTTCTTTAATAGCAAATATGGATTATCCCCTCTTACTATTTTGGGAACAATTGTAAATTGGATGATCAAAGTTACAATCTATGCTGGTTAATTTAACCTGTGGGGGTCATCTCAAGGTTGCTTTGGCCAGTCCTGGAATGGCGGGGAATTATATTTGTACTGTAAAGTCAGAGTTAAGTGGACGAACATCTCTGACAAGTCGAAAACTGCTAGTAAAAGCAACAGCTGAGAGAGGAAAGGCATAAATCAGACCACTGACAACTTTTTAAAGATATGCATACAAAACATGAGACACTTTCCAGCATTTACCAATAGGGTGCTGTCAAAGGCTAGCTCTCATTTTTTACCAATGGGTTTGTGGCATGTGGAGCTGTGCTCTTGTGAGCAACAAGCATCATTACTGAATGCCAAGCAACTGTTCCTGTTGTTGTTATTTGTCTAAAACACAAGAAGAATTTCTCTCCAAAAATAATATTGGAAGACATGATTTTTAACAAAGATGGTACTATAATTCCAGTATGCTAATTGCTTTAGTTTATAGTACCTAATGAGATAAAAGAATTTTCCTACCTTGAGTGCAAATAAATACTCTAATATTTAGGAAAAGGAAAACATGAAAGCTATCCTGGGGAAAAACAACAAAACAAGCCTATTTTGCTGACTTTCATGCCAGGAGCAGATGCAGTGTTTTGTTTTTCAGTGCAAACTTTGAAAACATATCCAGGAATTTTTTTGCCTCCTAATTTATCTTAAAATATTTGTGTGGTTTCTAAAATCAGCAAGCAATAGACAGTGCTACAATTATGAAATGGGCTGATCTCAACTTGTGTCAAATACTGTACAAGGGGAACTTAATAAATCATTTTGTCCTCTTTAAAGTAAATGTACTTAAAATCTTAAACAGGAGATTTGGGAATATAGTGTGATCATCCTGTGGCCATTATTCAATCTTCCCATTTTGTTTGGCAGAATGAAAATGCTCATATTTTCAAGGTTATCTACTATGCTGGTATAAAAAAAGAAACGCAGAAAACTGCAAGGTCAATTACACTTCTGAATTATAGCTTTTCAACTGCCCACATCTACTTGAGTCCCCTAACTCATTTCTGGCATTTGGGGGAGGTGCCAGAAGATAGCTATATGTAACATGGAGTCCACATACAGGTAGAGGTTAGCTGTTTGTAAGCTTCTGAGATTCTGCCCTGCTTTAGTTCCAGCTAGTATGCTCTGTTTTCATTTTTTTTTAATCCAGTAGGACAGGAATGCAAAATTTGTTATTGACCTCCAATTCACATAAGTGTTCAGGGGTAATCAAGGTTAGAATTCAGCAACACTTAGAAAGCCACAAGTTTGAAGATTTATTTTGTGACTTTCTTGGAAAAAAGCATAAAACTGCTCATTTAGAATCAGAAATGAGTAACATATTTAACATACTTTCAAAAATGGGGGGTGGGGAGGTGGGTTTTGTTTATCACAAAAAAGCAATGCTAATATTATTATATTACTATAAAGCATATTCTAAAAGAGTGAGCTTAAATGCAAATTTTCAAGTTTAACTGGTTTGTAGACTGGGCTATAAATTATTCAAAGAACATATCCAGCTTTACTTCATAACTTCATGAAAGTTAAGCTCCAATTTTTACTTTGTTCTTGATAATAACTTCCAAATACATATATGACAGGTGTCAGAAGCACATATGTGAACATGAAGACTTGACTCTTCCCCAGTCATAAATAGCAATGCGACATACATTTTGCAGCCTTAGGATCAGAAAGTATAAGAGAAGTGAATAAAGATTCGTTCAAATCAATAATTTCCATTTAAGGATTGATAAATGAGTGCTCTTAATTTTTCCTAATTTTTCCTAATTTTTATACTATATGAATTATATATTATATGAATCTAAATAACTTTCCTGTTAGTAAATGTATTCAGATCTCAGGGAGTGAACAACATGCTATATACTCAGGTCTGAATAATCCAGAAAATAAGACAGAGGCTCCATCCACTTGCTAGACTTCACTTCTCAGAGGTGTGTGTGTGTGTGTGTGTGTGTGTGTGTGTGTGTGTGTGTAAAATAAAAAATCATATTTTCACTGCTATGTGATGCTCAGCAACAATCCACTTGTATTAGGCAGTGGAGAATGCAAAAATCAAGGGACATGCCACCTGTACTCTCAGTACTCGCCTCATCTCTTTAGCTTTTGATTAATGTTGGCTTTCTATCCCATCTTTCCTTTAGGATAGTATACAACACACATTTTTCCCCTCAGAACAATGATCCTATGAAGCAGATTGACCTCAGGGAACATGAATAGCCCCAATCAATCAGTGAGTTTACATGTCTGAGGGTGCACTTAAACCTAAATCACTCTGGTGCCAGCTAAAAATATTTACTTCTACACTATAGTGCATTGCTTTTGGTGCAAGAAAAGAAGTGTGTTGTGGGGGGAAGCTGGTTATTGTTGAGGCAAAGACAAGGCTGCAGCTGTGCAGGGAAAGAATATGGAAGAAGAAATGGAGAAACCAAAGTATCTTAGCTTCTGAAGGAGAACAATTCTCAGAAGGGGAGACAAGACAAGGGAGGAGTCCCTTCTAATGAGACCTATCCTGTTGGGCTGTTCCAAAAGATGTACCATGAAACTGTCACAGCAGCATTTCTTCTGGGATGAAAGCCAAGCTGATTAGCTTGTGGAATTAATTGACTTTATTTGCAAAGATAGCTGGAAATATCAACATCTTGTGGGAAAAATGTCTAGGTGGCACTAATCTCAAATAGGTATGTTTTTCTCAACTTTCCTAGGAGCACAATAAAAGACTCCAGCAGACAAAATACTTTTAGGAATGAGTAGAAAGATCTGACTATAGTTTGACCTGTTAAACAAAGAAGAAAGGGTATAGAGGCACATACGCACAGATACATTTGGGAAGACTTCAGGTAGGTATTTTCTTACTTGATCTCCCTGAATTCTCACTTCTCCTGCTGCCTCACTAACCTACCTAATTCTTCCTCTTCTCCCAATTAACTTCATGCTCCTGCACTCTCATCACCACTACCTTTGCTAGCATCATGTCCTATACTATTTCTTTTTAGACGGTGTTTTCTGGCATATATAAATGGAAGGACATGAAATAATGGCTGCTTCAGAGAAGAAACTTCTTATTGTTTTCTCATTGCCCTGCTAACCATCCACCTACAAGCAATTGGGTTGATTCATATAACCAACACTTAAATACTAGTCTGTTTCATTTTCAAATGGCAGGCTTACAATAGGGGTAAGCACTGATATTTATTCCTGTGTCATTCCTTTTAATCACCTGCTTGTTTCTATTGCTTAACTAAGTTTTTGTTTGGGTTGGGAGGGATTGCTGCTGTTCCATCACATCATCATTAGTGTCTTACTGATGAGGGTAGGATAAAAAAGTCAAGATAACGGTCACAATTATGCAAAGTCCCACTACCTCCTTTATTTGAGTCACAGAGTGTGACTTCCCCTGTGAACTTGCAATCATCATCTTGACTTTTGTTGTGCACTCCATACCCATGTTGCCACTGCTAACTGGTATAGCAGTCTGCCATCCTCTGGACTCAGTTGGACTTCTCCTAATCTGCTGGCATGGCTGCCATTTCCCCTTTTCTCAGGTCTGGCCTTAAGTGTGCAAAAGTATGTGATGTTTGTGAGTCCATGGATGTGTATGTGGATGAGAAAGTGAACTCTCTGAAGTGCAGGAGAAAGAAAGAAACAGAAATGCTGCTGTAAATGAATTATAAACATAATGAACCAGCAGGAATAGGTGTGACAAAAAAAGGAGGCATGTATAGCAGGAATAACACATAAAAAGAAATGGAACGGAGAGAAAAGTGACTCCACATTAGAAAAGGACTACTGCAGAATAAACACAAGTATATAAAGTATCACAAAAACATTAATTTGTTGAAGAGAACAGTAAGCTGCAGAACCTGGAATAGGTAGAGATATAATATGCTGCCACAGAGAGGGGCTCCTCAGGGTGCTGTCGGTTAAACAATGTCGGCTGGCGGCCCCCAGGGGGAGAGCCTTCTCTGTGGGGGCACCTGCCCTATGGAACGAATTGCCCCCGGAGATAAGGAGGATTCCAGATCTACGCACCTTCCGCCGCGCCCTCAAGACCTTTCTATTCAACAAGCTGGAGTGGCCTAACTCTTTTAATTGAGTAATTTAGTTCTTAATTTGATTTTAAATTGGGGGTGTTTTAATTGTTGTGGGCCAATACTATTTAATTTGTTTTAAACTATTTTTAAATTTTGTATTCTATGTATTTTTATCTTCAGCTGTTCACCACCCTGAGTCCTTCGGGAGAAGGGCGGTATATAAATTTGAACAATAAATAAATAAATAATAAATAAATAAATCAACCCTTCTGCTCAGAAAAGCAGAAAAATGGGTAGAAAAGAGATACATAAGCATTTACTATAAAGCATCTAAATCTAGTATTGAGTGTTAAAACTTATATGGAAAAAGGTGTTGGCTTGTCTTTAAGAGGATTCAAACAGCTTGAAAAGTAACTTTGCCCCTGCAAGAAGGTGCAATCCTTCTCTTTCAGTTTCATCCACTAATTGCCAGGAATTTACCACAGGGCTGCACTGGATGAACTGTCTTCCCATCCAGTGCATGAAAGGACTTTTAGCCAATTCTGCGTATTTAACAGATTTGTTAAGTAATTAACTGAATGGATTTCTGTGCGCAGGGCCTTTCTGTAGATTATCAGAGGAGGTTGCAGAGTGTAAAATTCAGGGCAAGCACTTTCAGCAGAAAGGCAACTCAGTAGATTAACTTGTGGTTTTCCTGGATAACAGGATGTGGCTGCAACCTTTAAGCTTGGCTCCACCAATTAGGGCAAGACAGAATCAGCCTCTAAGATTGTAGAATTGGAATTTCCCATTGGGCAGACAGCAAAAACAAACGGATTGCAGATCTAACAGACAAAATCTGCCCCCTGCAGATGCCTGTGGCAAAGGATCAGTTGGCAAACTAATGAAAATGTGACAAGGAATTTTTGTTGAGATTGGAAGGTCTGTCTATTCCTCTTTTCCTCTCCTTTTGTCAAAAACATTGAGATATGCCCGAGAGCCATGTAATAGCATGGGTTTGCTTCGAAGAAGATCTGATTACATGACTGAATTCGGATTGTTGTTGTTTTTTAAGTCTCTGTAGTGTAAAGAATGTTTCTTTAATAAAATACATCATTGTTAGAAATAATCATTACGAAATGGATTAAAATACCTCTCCAGAATACTGTGCACATACAATAAGCATAGAACAGGGAAAGTCAAAGACACACTACCAATTACAAAAATAATTTACTTTGCATCCATATGGATAGTGCAAAATCTAGTGAATATGAAGTTTTCGGTGCTAAATGCTTATAGAAAAAAAGAATTCTATATGGAAATACAGAATCCAACAATTATTTAACTATTCTAATAAATGAAAGTATACCCACTTCTCTATCTCCCAAATTTTTACAAGCATGTGTAAAAATATAGAATGGTTTTGTTTCCTTTCTTCAAAATTTGTCAGATTCAGTCTTTTCTTTGTGTCAATGTTCTTGCAAAATAATATTATCAGTACATGACTAAATAGAAAGTCACTATGACATTTAAATGTATGTTAAATGTATGGGTGCAAAAATTATAGAACTGTTGATATGTTTATTTATTCTGCATAAGAATACCTAACAGTAGCTAATGTAAATGATTAACATATTTCTTTCAGGGAAGAGGAAAATGAAAAAGAAATATTACATTGACATTACATTGCTGTGGAGAATTTTCCACAGTTAAGAGAGTTATTAAGACATGCAAAAGATACTGCATTGAGCGCTAAAATTATTATGTTTTCGGGCGCATAATGCGGAGATAAAAGTTTTCAATGCTGGGAAACATAGAAAATGATGATCAGCAGCAAGCTGAATAGACTTGATTACAGCATAATGGAAGTACCATTGGAAGATCTAAAGGACCACGTTAGGGCAGATTGTCCTAGAAAGGATGCTATGTGGTCAATAAGACTTGATGACATAATAGTTCGATCAATTATTCGTTGATATTGCAGAACAGTAATTGCTATTATCCTAAGTTTAAAAAAGATAAACAAAATAGCTTTGTATTTAAGTGATGCAGTTGTGGCAGTCATAACTAACAAAAATAGTAACACAACCTATTCAGCCTAAAATATTCCTAAAATTTTTAGGAGTTAGGCATATTTAATCTGTAATTACCAGTATAATTTAATTTATTAAATCACTGTAAGTAATACACTGCCTTAGTAAGATTTTTGTATTTCATCTGAGAAATAACGATATCAGCTATCAACTTTGTTGACAACCGTTTCCTACAAAATCTATGCCATGCTAATTTTATCACTGTAGAAACAATGGTCAGAGTTGAGAAATTTTGTTTATCTCAATCTTTAACTACATTTTTTGTGAAACATATGATGAGATGATTCACTCAGCAAAAGCAAAAGAACTTGAATTTCAGCACACATTCTCAGGGTCCAATAACTAAGCACTGTGTTATATCAGCTGACTCATACGTCCATGTTAAGCACTTAATGACACAGAATTGCAGCCTTTCATTTGTGATTGAACTATCACATAGAGCAGGGGTCCCCAACCTTTTGGGGACTAAATTCATAATTTTAAATCCCACAGACCACTAATATGATCTGCCTAATGACTGGCTGGGTGGGCGTGGCTAGTGGTCATGTGACTGTGTGGGTGTGGTCAACTCAATGTCGCTCACATCAAGGGGCTCCTCACCAGCATCTATGTGCCCCTCCCCTCCCAGCCATTCCTGCCCGCCCTCCTTAGGGCCCCAACAGGAAATAGTTGTTGGAGCTAAGCAGCAACCATGAGAAAGAGTTGGCAAAACAGCTGGCTCAGTTCAAATTGGATCTGACTGAGAAGGAGGCTCAGCAGAAGCACCTCACTGAGGACTACAAGCATAGGCTTTCCAAGTAGAGGGAAGACTTGCGGGAGTGCAAGTCCAGGTACCAGCACCTGGAGACTCAGTGGGCTGAAATGGTCAGTTAGTTCCAGGCCATGGTATAGTCCCACTGGAGCAAAGCCGTCTTCTCTTT
The DNA here is from genome assembly GCA_012654045.1 of Ptyas mucosa. NCBI lineage: Eukaryota > Metazoa > Chordata > Lepidosauria > Squamata > Colubridae > Ptyas > Ptyas mucosa. Next base: position 5,082,599 of record WNWU01013639.1, read on the forward strand.
GCCACTAGTGGTGCTTCCCTCCAGCCTTCGCCAAAGCCCCACACAGGAGGCTGAAGCAGACCCCAAGTCAGAATCCCTCCCCGCTCCGACCCACACAAAAGGACTCCGAAGGGGGAGACTCTCTGCAGCAACACAAACATTCATTGCATGTATCTGTCCCAGGGACTGTAGGTTGAGGACCCTTGATTTAGTACAATAAAAAAATGCAAAAAAAAATTCTGTGGACTACCGAAATTTTCTTGTGGACCACCAATGATCCACGTACCATCAGTTGGTGACTGCTGACATAGAGGCATCTGATGCAAACTATCATGGTGTGAAAATGACAAATTGTGCACATGACATTGCAACAGTAAACCTGACCTTCTTATTTGCATCACAACATTGCAAGCAAGTTTGCAAGACATGTAGGTAGGATACTACAGATAATCCTCGATTTACAACCATTTGTTTAGTGACCATTCAAAGTTACAACCACATTGGAAAAAGTGACTTATTACCCTTTGTCATGCTTATGACCATTGCAGCATTCCATAATCACATGATCATTTCCGACACTTGGCAACTGGTATGTATTTATAATGATTGCAGTGTCTCATTGCAAGGCAGTCATGTGATCGCCTTTTGCGACCTTCTGACAAGTAAATCAATGGGAAAGCCAGATTAATTTAACAACCAGGTTACTAACTCAACTGCAGTGATTCACTTAACAACTGTAGGAAGAAAGATTATAAAATGGGGCGTAACTCACTTAATAATATTTTGCTTAGCAACAGAAATTTTGCAGTCAAGTCTAGTCATATGTTGAGGATTATCTATACAATTCACATGTTGTTATTTGCCCCCTCTTGTGTTCATTTGGCACACCCATGTCACAAATATCAGTTCATCTTTTCCAAGGCCATTGCAAATGCCTCAGTGACGAAAATTGTCAAGTTAAACTGCAAGGCTCTAAATGTTGATGAGTCATCTGATTGAATCCCTATGTATAAAAATCTGAAAATAGTCTCTAAAGCAGGGCTGTCAAACTCCTGGCCCATGGGAGCCACACCCACACCCAGTTTAGCAAAGGGGGGGAAAGTCCTGATATGTCACATGACACTGTTGTGATGACGTGAGTTTGACACCCCTGCTCTAAAGTATTTCCATTTGACATGTGAGATTTGATGCTTTGAGATTTTAGTATTACTATATCTCTCTCTTTTTTTTAAAGAGAGGGCTTTTGGACAGCAAATAAATTCTGATGACATTCAATATAACATCTTTGCAATGTTGTTATTTTAGGCAAAATATGCACCACTGCACACAAACATTAAAAAAATTATGAAAGGAAAGTGGAGGAAGGAAGAGGATTTGAAATGAAAGAATTGCTAGCTTGAGTCTGTTTGGGGAAGCACCTGTACACAATTTGTGAATGATCTCACTCTGACATGGATTTCAGGGATGGTAATTCAAGTTATATGATGGGGTCATGGACAAATCAGCTGTGGAAGTATTCCAGATTTCTTGGCTTTGAACTCTACTCATAATATTTTAAAGAATAAAATTAGATGATATAATATTTGGAAGTATGGTTTTATCCTGGAGGCATCTTGTAGATTGCTAAATTGTTGGGTAATTCTGTTCCAAAACATATCTCCATTTAATTATTGTTCTCTTATTTTAAAGACCCTTGTAAAATTGTTACAGATTGGATTTATATTTGCTTCGAGCAAGTGATTTAAGAAACATAAAATGCAAATACTCCTTACATTCCCAGAGATTGACTTTCTTTCTTTCTTTCTTTCTTTCTTTCTTTCTTTCTTTCTTTCTTTCTTTCTTTCTCTCCCTTTCTTTCCTTCCCTTCTTTCTTTCCTCCCTTCCTTCCTTCCTTTATTTTTTACATTTTTGAATCACCCATTTTCCTCTTCCTTCCTTCCTTCCTTCCTTCCTTCCTTCCTTCCTTCCTTCCTTCCTTCCTTCCTTCTGTGTTTGTTTGTTTGTTTGTTTGTTTGTTTTGTTTGTTTGTTTGTTTGTTTGTTTTTGATTCCTAGCAACTGCCTGGACTCCCTGAATTTTCTTGGTAAGATTTTTCTAAAGTGGTTTTCCACTGCTTCCTTTCTAAGGCTAACAGAGAGCAACTGACCCAAGGTCACCCAACTGTTTATGCTTAAGGAAGGCCAGGAGCTCACAGTCTCCTGATTTCTGGCTCGATACCTTAACCATTGAACCAAACTGGCTGTGTCAGAAATTGTGTCTAATTTCCTGTATATGATACCTATTTTTCAAGGTTTTCATAGTGCACAAAATACCTTTAAATGTGTGCAGAAAGGACTATCTTTTCTGTCGTTTCTTTACAAGAATGGTCTTCAGTACTAGAAAGTACTATAAACCCACTTTAAGGCCTTTGTTTTCGGCATATGGGAAGAAATTGTCATCCTGTTCAAAGTAATTTTACCCTTTGCTTAATTGGTTGAAGAAATAGGAGTTCTGTAGCTGGGCTATATATGTGGCCTATATAAAAAATTGTATCTGGACAGCAAAGAATTAGAATTTTCCCCCTCTCTTTGCTGGCTTCCAGGGATTATCTGGAGTTTGATATTTCAGATGTGGTAACCCTACTTAAACAGAGAATTTTTTTAAAAAAAGAAATTGAGCTAGCTTCCAACTAAATATTGGAATGAGACAATACAAACAATTTCTTTAAGCATTCAATTTAACCAGGCAACTGAAAGCATTTTATTCCTTATATCAACAAAACCAAAAAGTAACATCACTATTTTTCCCCTTAGCTGGGAAGAACATGGCAAATATTCTTTTCACTGAAATGATTATGCTTGATATTTTCTAAGCTACGAACAGATGGAAACAAATATCAGCCCTCAAGTACCATTTAACAAATTGCTCCAAATCAAAACATCACCTACCGAACATGTTATGATGTAATTAATTGGTAAAATGCTGACTTTTTTTAATCTTGCAGTAAACAATTTAAACATCTGCTAAGCTTTCAAAGAGCCGAAAAGCTATACTTAAATGAATCAATGCCATTTGACTTTAAGACTGAGAAGTAATCGTCAGCAGAATTTGTGGAACAGCCTTTAAAGATATGTATGAATTATTTACAAGTCTAACAGCATGAGCCTAGACATGTTTACTTGGAAGTAAACTCATATTAGTTCAATGGGATTTTCTTTCTAGTGAATGTGCTTAGAATTTCAGCCAAAGGCCATGCCCGAAAACATAATTTTTACAAGAAAATAATATTGCCATTATGAGTGGTTACTTCAGAAGCAATGTATTTCAGATTGGCTTCTATATTCAGTACCTGCTAATTAATCTCTTAGAGTTCTGGACCAATTCAATGCATATAAATTTATTGCTTTGGAAAACTGCCATTAATCCAGGGGTGAAATTCAAAAAGTTTCCCCTGTGGGCGTGCAGGGGAAGGAGGGGCAGGGGAAGGATACTGCAAAATCTCCATTCCCTTCCACTTCTGGGGCCAGCTAGAGGTGGTTATTTGCCAGTTCTCTAAACTACTCAAAATTTCCACTACTGGTTCTCCAGAACCTGTTAGAACCTACTGAATTTCGCCCTTGCATTAATCTTATATTGCATTGTGATTACAGCTGTTAATAGCAATAATAGTTATAATGGTACAGGAATATAAAATAATGGAAGTAATCACAATGTTAACTGATAATATGTTTCCCTTCTAATAAATCTAAAATAGAAGCAACTGTTTTCTTGAATTATTGTTATCTGTTATTCAACAGTTTAAATTTTGGGGCACAATTAAAAAATAAGGGTTGCTCATAGATTTTTATATCCACATAAAAAATAGATATAATATATATACAGGCATGGGACCAGTCAGTCAAGGAAGATACATTATGGACCATGTCAGTTAAAGAATTTTGACTGGTGGAATCCAGAAAAAGATTCTTCTGTGCCATTGGATCATATCTTCCCCAAAACTGAGATAGATCCCCCACTTTTCCTGGCCTTTTGGGTTAGGGTCTGAAGACCTGATTCTGTGGTATTTTGGGGGAGGTTGTCACAGAAAACCATGCATCCATGGGTCCTGTTCAAGCCTTGAAGGCCCTCTCCCAACCTTTTTAACTTTGAATTTTAACTAATTTGTCTTCTAATATATTTATAGACATTTTTTTAATTAAAAGTTTTAAAACATTATTACAAACAAATTTCCCCCCCTCCCCCCCACCCAATCCCTTCTCCCTCCCCCCCACCCCCGACTTCCCAGAGCAAAATACAGGGTATAGCATTTAACAAACATCAAACATAAACAAACTAACTATAAGCTCTTAACTCTCCTTCACCCTTTAACTCCCCCTACATGCCGAAATATAAAAATATAAGAGTATATAAATTCACCTAAATACTTCATTCATAAGCTATCTGCAACTTTTTAATCCCATATTTATTCGAATATAATCGATCCATCTTCTCCATTCAAGTATATATCTCTCATTCGAATGATCCTTCAAATACACAGAGATTTTGGCCATCTCCGCCAAGTTAGTTACTTTTAATGTCCATTCTTCAATAGTAGGTAAATCTTCCTTCTTCCAATACTGCGCCACCAAGAGTCTGGCTGCAGTTATTAAATTCAAAATCAAATTAGTCTCTATAACCATACAGTCCGTGATTATACCCAATAAAAAAAACTGTGACGTAAATTTTATCTTCTTTTTAAGAATATTTTATATAATCCACCATATCTTAATCCAGAATGCTCTAATTTTTCTACATGTCCACCATATATGATAATACGTTGCATCATCACATTTACATCTCCAACACGTAGGTTGTAAATTTGGATACATACAAGATAACTTTTTAGGATCTAAATGCCATCTATAAAACATTTTATAAAAATTTTCTCTCAAGTTTTGGGCTTGAGTAAATTTCTAATCCATATTTTTTCCCATGTTTCCATCATTATTGGTTCCTCGATATTTTGTGCCCATTTTATCATACAATCCTTCACTAACTCAGTTTCTGAATCTATTTCTATCAATGCATTATACAACCTTTTAATATGAATTGGACTTTGATCCCTAATTTGTTTTATCAAATTTTCCTCATTTAGCAAAATACCAGTTTTCTGATCCTCTTTCCATCTAGTATACAACTGTCCATACTGAAACGAAGTTTGAATTGTCCTTTCTGCCTTTAACACCTCTAAAGATTTTAACTGCAATATACCTCTTTCCATAATAAGAAGGTCTTTGTAAGTAATCACATCTTGTTTCTGTTCAATACTTATATTTTCTATCATATGTCTAGGTATTGCCCATATAGGCAATTTATTATTTAACTTATATTGATACTTTTTCCATTCACGTAACAATGCATTCCTTAATATGTGACTCTTGAAATTTTTATCCACCTTTTTGTCATATAATAAATATGCATGCCACCCATATAACAGATCATATCCCTCAATATTCAATACACTCTGTTCTGTTAGATTAATCCAATCACTAATTGCTGTAAGGGCAGCTGCCTCATAATACAATCTCAAATTAGGCATTTTGAGACCTCCTCTTTCACGTAGACCTCCTCAACCCATCCAAGACGGAGTGGCTGTGGTTCCCGGCATCCCGATATAGTCAGTTGACTCCATCACTGACTATCGGGGGCGAGTCTTTGGCCCCTGCGGAAAGGGCTCGCAATCTGGGAGTCCTCCTGGATAGGCAGCTGTCTTTGGAGGAACATCTGATGGCTGTAGCCAGGGGGACCTTTTGTCAGGTTCGCCTGATTCGCCAGTTGCGGCCCTTTCTTGATTGGGATTCCCTGTGCACAGTCACTCACGCCCTTGTCACCTCTCGCCTAGACTACTGTAATGCTCTCTACATGGGGCTCCCCTTGAAGAGCACCCGGAGACTCCAACTGGTCCAGAATGCGGCTGCGCGGGTAGTGACGGGAGCAGCATGGCGCTCCCACATAACACCGCTCCTGCGCGAGCTGCACTGGCTTCCAGTGGTCTTCCGGGTGTGCTTCAAGGTGTTGGTGATCACCTTTAAAGCGCTCCATGGCATAGGGCCTAGTTATCTCCGAGACCGCCTGCTGTCACCGATGACCTCCCATCGACCCGTGCACTCCCACAGAGAGGGCCTCCTCAGGGTGCCATCAGCCAAACAATGTAGGCTGGTGACCCCCAGGGGGAGAGCCTTCTCTGTGGGGGCACCCACTCTCTGGAACCAGTTGCCCCCAGAGATAAGGAGAATTCATGACCTCAGTGCCTTCCGCCGTGCCCTCAAAACACATTTTTTCCAACAAGCCAGGCTGGCTTAAGAAGAAATTTTAAATATTTTAATTGGTTTGTGAGTTTTAAATTTTGTAGCCAAATTTATATATATTTTAATTGTCTTAATATTTATATTTCATGTTTTTATTTCTGGCTGTACACCACCCTGAGTCCTCAGGGAGAAGGGCGGTATAGAAATTGGAAATAAAATAAAAAAAATAAAAAAAATAATACCCTTTTGCCATTCATTCAAATTCCCATCTTTTTTCAATATTGGTATCATTTGGAAGAGGAATAAGAACTCTAGCAAAATATTCATTTTCACAGCAGCTATCCTTCCCAGCAACGAAAGTTGCAATTTTTTCCAGTTTTCCATCTCTTTCTGTATTTTTTGCCACAACAATTCATAATTATACTTATATAATTTCGCATTTGAAGTCATAATATAAACCTCTAAGTATTTAACCTTCTTTACTATTTCAAATCCCGTTATTCTTTCTATTTCTTCTTTTTGACTTATAACCATATTTTTAGCTTGGTTTTCCCTGCATTTTAAATCCAGATACTTGACCATATTGATTAATTACATCCATTAAACCTATAACCGATTGTACTGGTTGGGTCAAAGTCACAACCAGATCATCTGCGAATGCTCTTAATCTATATCTCGGCCTGTCGTCCCACCCGAGCTTGATGTGAAAAAACGACTCCACACTTTAAGAAGGAGTAGCCAGAACTCTTTACTGGAACACAGCCAAAAGCAGCAAGGCAAAGTAACGAACAAGCCAGAAAAATTAATAAAGTCAGCGCTACCGGAGGCAGCCAGGTGGCGCTATATATATGAACTTGGCATAAAGCAAACCTAACATCCGGCAAATAAAAGAACCTCGGGACATTCCCCTCCCTCCACAGCTGTTTGGCAGTACCGCCCCTCTGTTCACGTCACAGAAGCGCGTTTAGGAAAATGTTAACAGCCACGCCTCCCTGCCGTTGTCTCCGCTGCTACTGGCTTTGTTTGTAGCTGCCTCCTGCTGTGAAGTGCCGCTGTGAGTGTCGCTGTAACTCTGTAAGTCCGACAGCTCTGGCTGCGTTCTGCCTTTTCTAATCTCCGTCCCCCCCCCATAAGTGATGGCGAGCCTGTTCACGGCTCGACACTATAATCTTCATGCCTAATTTTAATTCCCCTTATTTTATCTGAAAGACGTATTTTATTCAACAGAAGTTCCAAAGTCAAAATAAACAATAAGGGAGATAAAGGACAGCCTTGTCTTGTTCCTTTTTCTGTATTAAAAGTTTCCGTTAAACTACCATTGTTTATTACTTGTGCTGTTTGTTGCTGGTATATTGCTTTAATAGACTGTGTAAAGTACTCCCCAAACTGCATCTGTTCAATTAATTTCAATAAAAAATTCCAGTTCAATCATCAAATGCATTTTCCACATCTAAAAATATAAGCACCGCAGGTATCTGGTTGTTCTTTCCCAAATATTCCAACATATTAACTATTTGTCTTACATTACTTTTCATATATCGCTAATTGATAAAATCAATTTGATCATTGTGAATAATTTGTTGCATAACTGACATCAACCTATTTGCTAATATTTTAGTAAAAATCTTATAATCTGTGTTTAAAAGTGATATAGGTCTATAATTTTTAGGCTGAGTATGGTCTTGATCCTCTTTTGGGATCAGAGAGATAAATGCTGTTCTCCAGGTAGGAGGTATTTCTCCTCCCATTTGTATTTTATTAAATAATTCCTTAAGTGGTTGCACCATTTCTGTCTGCAAATTTTTATAATAAACAGCTGTCAATCCATCTGTCCTTACTTTCAATTGTTTAATTGCTAAGGCAATTTCTTCCGAGGTTATCAATTGATTCAAGCCTTCCCTCTTCTGAGACTATAGGAATATTCTCCTTCTGTAAGTATTTATCTATATCTGTGCCTTGAATTTTATCACTAGCATACAACTTCGTATAAAATTTTAAAAATGCCTTTTTAATCATATCTTGCTGATACACCTCTTTACCCGTATTTTGTCTATGGTACGTGACTTCTGTTTTTTCCTAAGCAAATATGCCAACCATCTACCTGGATTGTTAGCATTACAAAAAGTATTATGTTTGGCATATTGCAAATTAGTTGCAACCTGGTCTGCCATCAGCATATTAAATTGCCCTCGAAGTAGATTAATTGCCTCTTTAATTTTCTTATCTTTTGGATTGGCTATTAAAGCTTGTTCTTTATTTTTAATTTCCTCTTCTATATCTTTCCGTTTTCTTTCCTATCTTCATCTATGTTTGTTATTGAAATATATTAAAATACCTCTCATATATGCTTTACTTGCATCCCAAACCATTTCAATAGATGTACCTTTATGCATATTCATCACAAAAAATTCTTTCATAAATTTTTTACATTCTTTCACATTTTCCTCATATTTAAACAAGTTTTCATTCAACCTCCAAGACCTCCTGGGTCCTTTTTCTTGCTCTAATTCCATCCAAACTGGGCTATGGTCTGTTAATGTTCTTGGGCATATCTTCACTTTCTTCTCCCTAGAAAAGAAATAATTGGTAATTAATATAAAACCAATCCTAGAAAATGACTGGTGTCTGTCAGAAAAAAAGGTAAAATCTTTTTCTTTTACATTCTGCTTGCGTCAGGTGTCTCTCAACTCCATATCTTCCATCATGTCAAAAAAGGATTTAGGCAACCTAGCACGCATTTGGATATTTTGCAAAGATCCTTTTTTGTCCTTTTTAGTGTCCAAAACTCCATTCCAATCTCCCATCAATATATGCGATTTGTAATTCCATTGTATTAATGTAGCATGTAAAAGTTTATAGAATCTTTCTTGTTGTTGGTTTGGTGCATATATTCCTATCAAAAGCATCTTTTCCCCTTCTATTAAAATTTCAATTGCAATGTATCTTCCTTGCTCGTCTGCTTCAATTAATTTAGCTATTAAACCTTTTTTTAAGTATATAACTATGTCATTTTTTTTTCTGGTGCAGACGCCACAAAGTGTGTCCCCAGTCTTGCATTTATTAAATATTTTTGATCTTTCATTCTAATATGTGTTTCTTGTAAGCAGATGATGTCATTTTTATATTGTTTCAAATAATGAAATATTTTCCTTCTCTTTTGTGGTGAATTTAAACCATTAACATTCCAGGTTAAAAATTTACTTGCCATTTTTGGCACCTTGAAGCTTTGAAAGCATCAGCTGAAGGTCATCTTTCACTTTTATCTTCAGCCTTGCCGCCCCTCCCCCCCACAGCTTCTGTTTTTGTAGTTTCATGTATTTTTATCTGAGCTTGCTGCGCCTTTAATTCCTCTTTACGTTTAGTTGCTGCTCGAGTCTGTCTTTTGTCTTTTGGTTCCTCTGTTTTATCAAGTATCTCCAAGTCTTGGACCGAACTCGTGAGTTGTATTAAATCTTCTTCAATAATCAAAACCCCTCCTTGAGCCTGCGCCTGAACCTGCAAGTCTTCTTTCTCTCTTTCTTGCTCCCTCTATTTCCTTTCTTCTTCTAGTTTCTGGAGAAGATGAACCTCCAGTCTTTAAAACATTGGCATAAAAATCTCTTGCCTTCCAGACTGTATTAAGATGATATCTCTGTCCTGAATAGTTCACCACCAGTCCAATAGGAACCTCCCATCTGTATTGTATCTGGCGCTTTCTGAGTTCTTCCACCAAAAAGGCATAATCCTTCCTTGTTCTCAGCATTTTGGGAGGGATTTCTTTCAAAGTTAAAACTTCTGCCCCGCCACTTGAAGTTTATTTTTATAAGAAGCCTGTAAAATCTCATTTCTCCTTGTTGTAAAATAAATCACAATATCTCTTGGTAGATTTCTCTGTCTTGCCACCCATGAATTAACGTGATAAATTTTGTCCACTTGCCAATCTAGATCCTCCCTTCTTTCTCCAGTTAACTGTGCAAAGGCTTCTAAAAAAATATCTCTCAAATTTTCTTGATTATTTTCTTTCAATTCTCTCACTCTTATAGCAAATTCCATCGATCTGTATTGTATCATCATCACTTCTAAGTCAGCCTTCTCCATCTGTGTCTGAACCTCCTCCATTTTATTTTCCAGATTCACATTAGATTGGTTAACCTCCTCCAATCTTTCATCTAACCCTTCAATATGGCTTGTCAAACCCTGAAATACAAAAATGATGTCTTCTCTAATTTCCTTATTCTGCTCTTGAATTACATCTGACAATTCTTCAGCCACTTCCTTCATTTTGTCCTCTACAGCAGAGGTGATTTTAGCCTCTAGAGCGGAGGCGTGTAACTTTAAAGCTTGCTGCAATGCTTCCAAAGCTAAAACCTGTGGCTCTGCTGGATCTGGAGCTGGGGCTGGCAAAACTTGCAGTTTAGATGAATGGGCAGGAGAACTCCCTGCACTTTTAGGCACAACAATTTTTATTTGCTTGGGAGCCATTTTTCAAACTTTCAATTTCAGTTTAAAACTTTTACACCAGCCAGAACAGTAAGTCCATTAAATCAATTTAAATTTCCAATTAGTTTCCAATCCTCAGTAAATTTTAATTTATCTGCAGCCCAGTTTAACTCTTCTTTCTTTTAAAACAAATTTCAGTTATTCTCCAAACAGGCTGTCAGGGCTATAGAATACTTTGCAGTTAACTTTCAGTACCACACCCAATTAAGGCTCGGCACCATTTCCTTTCCCTTTCTTCCCTTAGCAATCAAGATGGAAGTTTTGAATACACAGGAATTAAAGTTTAGTACTTGCAATTAGAGTCCCTCCTGGCTTCGCTCTGCCTGCTTTTGTATCCAAAATGTTGTAACATTGTTGCAGGAGTGGTCACGGCATCTTGTTCTGCTTAAAGCAGAAGCGTCCCGGGTCTGGAGCTTATGTCAGGCTTCTAGGGAGCTCTTGCCCTTCAAGCCCCCAGAATTGTTCCTGGAGCTCTTGGGGAGCTCTACCCAAGCCTGGCTGCTCTCTTCCCCCTCTTTTCCCAAGGGAAAAGCTTCCAAGCCGCTATACAGCTGATCTTCGCTGTTCTAGCGGCTTTAACGAGATCGCAGGGCTAGTGCTCTAAAAAGTGCTGCCATCGATGCCTGCGGTGCCACCGGAAGTCCTTTTATAGACATTTTTAATGTTTTTATATTTTGCTTGTACAATGCCAAGAATCCCTCTGTGAGGGAGATGGATAGTTTCAAAATAAAATAAAAAAATAAAATAAAATAAAATATAAAAAATAAAATAAAATATAAAAAATAAAATAAAATAAAATAAAAAAATAAAAATAAAATAAAATAATAATATAAAATATAAAATATAAAATATAAAATATAAAATATAAAATAAATAAATAAATAAATAAATAAATAAATATCAATGTAATCAAACATTGGGGTAGGTTAATGTTGTATCAAAAAAGAATACTGGATTTGAAGGAACCTCTCCACTTATAAAAGGCCACCTTACATTGCAGTAGTCTCTATCTTTAAGCAGAATAATGACCTTGGATCCAAGCTTCCTGTCTATCATATGCTTCCTGGTTGACATATCCATTCTTTATCCCAAGGATTCTCAATATTTCTGTTAAAAATTGAATCATACTAAATTGTGATAGGGTTACTTTATCCCAAACAAAAATGGTACATTTTGCCTGAGTCTATTTATTCAATTGAACAACCTTATCTATCACTTGTTTCCTAGTATTGTAAATTAAATAAGCATAAAGAATAGATTTCAGTTTCTAATGGCCATATAATTTCAAATATCAACCAGGGCATTATAGAATGATGGAAAATGGTAATCACTTTTTAAAATTGTCATTTATAGAAAGCTACCAAGGCCATTTCTCCAACGTACATGTAAATGCACTAAAACAGGGATCCACAATCCCTGGGCTAAGGACAGACACATAGCTCCATGGACCACCAGGAGTTAGGATGCACAAGCGAGCGAAGCCCCATCCTGTATCCATGCAGTGGATACAGGCAGCACATCAAACCACACCCCCTCCCCAGTCTGTAGCAAACTGGAACAGAACCAATCTCTGGCTCTAAAGCAATAAGAATTCTGGTCCATTATACCTGTTCACTTCTTTGACAATAAATGCATGCCAAGTGACTTAAAGAAACAAATGTCAGCAGCAGCAACAAATGTGTGCAGAAAACCCTGTCTCTAAAAAAAAATTAACAATATAACTGATGGATTCAAACCTGCAAGTTACTACTTTTTACTGAGCAAAATCACTATGTTATTTATTTAAAAGAGTGGTACTTTTTAAAACAAATATGTCAATACAATCCGAAATTGTTATGAAGGAGTAGGAGATTAGAAGTAGAGTTAACCACTGCACCAAAAAAACCTAAAAAGCAAAGGATGTGTTTCATTGGTTTGCCATTGCCCCTTTCCTAGGACTGAGAAAAAGTGACTAGAATAAAGTCACCCAGCTGGCTTTGTGCCTAAGATGGAGCTAAAACTTAAACTGTTCCAGGTAATTCAGCTAAAGAGAAGCCGAAGATCTGGGATAGGTAGGTAGCTAACTAAATGGAATAAAGAAACAAAAAACAGCAGAGCAATTAATAAGTTATATGATGAGAAAGAAAGAAAAGCATGCTACTTTCAAAACTGTATTTGCTTGATTTAAGTAGCTTTGATTCAGTATCTTTCCATCCATATAAAAGAGATTGGATAATGAGTTTTCTAGGATGATCTTTAATAATTCGCAGTAGTTGGAAGGAAATTCTACAACACTTCTTCAAGAAAAAAAAATTGCGACTGAAGAATATGTATAGTTGCACGTAGCCTAAGAAATAAAGAGACAAATAAATTAGAAGAATTAATTGCAACACAATATCCTATATGTAGGGCTAGGAAGGAGGCACTTGCCACATTATAATTTGTTGCTTTGTATAGTTTGCCTTTTATGTATGAAATATGAGCTAGATATAATGTATTTTTCAGTTCAGTAAATGCATTTTTGCCCCTCTAGCTAAAAGCATATCAAAAACATATATACATACATACATGTACATATTGTACATACATGTGATTGAGTTCAGATATAAGTGAAGGACTAACAAAATTTATTCTGCTTCCCTTCAGCTAGCAAAAGAGTATGTTCACCTTTTTATCCCTATATTCTCCTTCTGGCATGCACATCCCTAAAATCAAATACTATCTAGCTTTTTAAGTATCTGGGATGGTTGGGTATTTATTTTCAGCTGTTTTCACAACAGTAGTCATGCAAACTTTTGTGCATAGTAACCTTGTAAATTGTCTGCTTCTCTTTTTCCCTGTCCATCAACAGACTCATCAAGCCAGATTTAATTACTTAATTTATTTCCTAATTCCAACAATCAGCTTCAACCCAGCCCCTTCAAATCTACAATCACTGTAGTTTTTGATCACATGACTCATCATTTATAACTAGATATTTGGAAAGCGTGTGTTGATTGTATATTATCACTTTCACATGTTCTTGAAAATAAAGAATTGTTGAAAAAATATTGTAATTGAAAAAGCCTAATGCTGGAAAAAAGAATTTCATATACATATGGACCTAAGGAACTTTTTTTTTGGCAGTTTTTGCTATAAATGTTGTTGTGGATGCCAAGAAAGTTAAACAGTTAGTGTGTTCTTTGCACCTTTCCCCATTTGTTCTCCTTTGTTTGTATTCTTGTCTGGGTCCTCCTTTGCCTGTTCAGATAATAGCATATAAAGCACTGTCAAGCAGTATATAAGTGCTATTGCTATATCAAAATATTGTTAAGACAGCATCAAATTCTTCTTTTATTTATTCAGCTTGGTCCTATATTTCTCACTTAACTAGAACATTTAAGTCAGGTCAACATATTTTTAAAATGCATAAATCAATAAACAAATGTTAAAGGCATGACAGTTATTTCACATTAAAATATGCATTTGATTTAGAAATACTTTAAAGTTATGATCAAATAGAGACCAGGTGTAACACCAGGGCCAAAGAGAGATACAGAAGCCCTTCTCGTTTATGCCGGCTATGAAGGTCTCTTAATGCAGTTTTTTCCCCCAAAAGTGTATGGGGGGGGGGAGTTGTTGGGGGGGGGTTGCAGACAGGCTCATAATGGACACAGTCCTTCAGATTCTCAGGTCAGGCCCTTATTGGTTTAGATTTTGATAGTTAATACCAGTGGTGGGATTCAAATAATTTAACAACCGGTTCTCTGTCCTAATGATTTCTTCCAACAGCCACTTTGCCAAATTGCTCAGAAAGTTAACAACCAGTTCTTCCGAAGTGGTGCAAATTGGCTGAATCCCACCACTGGTTAACACCTTAATCTGAATCCGAAAAACGACTGGAAACAGATACAGATCTTTCAATGTAATGTCATAGGGTTATAATATTGTGCTCCACTTCACAGTATAAACTACTAAATTTACCACTGAATCAACATTTCAGAAATTGGGAACCACTCTTTTTTATTTACTTTTTTTTTTTTGTACCAAGACAGAAACAAAAAGTTATTAAATGATGGGATATATTTGTAATTGGTGCTTCTTTCTCTCTGTGTTTTTGAAATACATTGCAGGGGTGTGGGAACAATAAAGCTTTAGTGCATTAAATTGGTCTAAAAATTCACTATCACACTGTTAATATACACCTTTCTGTAAAAATTGAGGGCCGGGGGGGAAGGACTAAAAAAAGAAATGTGGAAAATATATACAAGTGACAAATTATGCAACCTTCATCTAGGACTTTATGGGAAAATGATGAGTGGTTTTCAGGTGCCCATGATTAGGTAAGTCCCAACAGGAAAATTGGGAGATGGCTGGGCCCAAGTCCAAAGGTGGCATCAGCATTAATGAGTTGTACAAGGTACTGGTACTCCAGCAATTGTTTGAAAATGCCAGGTGCTGGCTGTGTCCCATGTGCAGGTGCCAAGATAACTGAAGTTTTAATAAACTTTTATTTCTTTTTTCTTTTTTTGTCACATAGCTATTTTAATTTTCCCCAAGGCTTTGGTACTTTAAATCATTTAGTTCTTTGTCTCAGAAGAAAGGAGAAACAGATACCAGAGAAAGATATGGCTGAGTATTTAATTTTGGAATACCAAAGTTATCTACTGCTTTACCTAAACCTATAATAAATCAGCTAATATTAAAATCATCTTGGATCACATCGCTGTTCACAGAAAATATCACAGAAGTTTCCTTTAAACATGGTTGGCTTTGTTTTGTTTTGTTTTATTTTATTTTGGCAAACAAAATGTATTTTGCAATGATGAATTTGGCTCTTGCATACATTTATACCAGCCACCTGGGAATATCTTGAGCAAAGCACAGAGTTTGCACCTTTGAAAGAGTTTAGAGTTTCGTTCTGTGAATTAATCATGAGTAGAAGGAAGTTTCTAAGTCCAAACTAGAATAAATTGTTCAAAAATATACATTTTAAAATCAGATTTATTTTAAAATCTGATAAGTCAGTAAATCAGATTTATAGTTATGGATGAAAAATGTAATGTATATTGAAGTGAATGTGTTGTTTGCTCTCTTGAAACAGAAGTGTTTACTTCCAAAAAACACTGCTTCTAGATCCTATGCACACATTTTTGCAAGCTTTATTAAATGGTTTGGATTTATATTTTGAATATGTATTAAGATTGCAACAGAAATCTTAATTTTATTTTAAGGCATGGTAGATTTTAGAAAACTAACATAAACATCATTATTTCACAGATGTAATCTGTAACTTAATCTAAAATATGTGTTCTTAGAAAAGCTGAATTTCGTTGAATGAATTTGCCAGGGCCATGCCCAGAACTGCCAGCTGTACAGCATGATCCTACGCGTACACGCTCTGGTCTAAACAAAAAGTGCCACATAATTACATACAGCACACCTTTCCCCCTACCTATTTTTAAGCCACTGTTTAAAACTCATAGCAGAGTGAAGAGCCACATCAGCCTTTATCTATTGAAAAATCACTGTCTCCATGTAGACATTTTTTCACCTGCAGGTGGAAAGATACCATCTATGTTTGGAACTTAATGCTAATTTAGTTCAATGAGATTTAATCCTCACTGAGCTGATCTGTTAATTTAAACAGATTATTTTAAACTCTAATTGTACTGAATAAAAAAAAATAGATTTCAGTTGTGGTGCCAGGCAGAGACTAGAAGCAGAACTTGTTTGAAGGGACTAGAGAGGCCCTTTTTCGCATCCTTTAATACTCCAAGCCATTGAGATAAACTGTGCACCACTTTAACCCTCTTCAAAAGACATCCGGATGAGTCATCGTCACTATATCTTGTGGCACTGAAGCAATCAGTTATTTTCTATGACACCAGACTTTCAGGCTACACTGAACAATTTATCAGGGAATAATTTTAACTCCAGAATTATGCCATCAAGATCAGTTTGGCAAAATAATATTATGCAATTCATGGATATTTTCATAATCAAATTCTCTTTTCAATTCCTTCTGTCTTTGTATTTTTATTTTCTTTTATTTGGAGAGAAAATCAGTGAAATTCACAAGTATAGTGAATTTTCCTTTCCACAATCACATACCCAGTTGCATTATTTAAATTCCTTGACGTAGTCTATATTTACAACTTCAAAACCTCCCTCCTATAATAAAAGCTTTTGAGGTTCACATATGATTTTTTTTTCAGACAACAGATTAAAGGTTTGAGGCAGAGTTGAGTGCTATGAGACATGATATAAGTAGGTATTTGTTTGTTTTTAAACCATAGCTTAGCACAATGAAGATGTTTTCTGTCTAGTCTGAGGCCAATTATGAAATGTACGCAAACTCTACCAAGGATAACAAAATTGAATCAGCTACTGATTGTAAATATCTTACACTTGCAAGCATTCATTGTGGCTATATGTTAATGTTTAGATGGGACAAAAACAAAATAACACCTAGTTGTCACACATTGCTAGTACCATTCAAAGTCACTGTGTACACATAAGAGCTTGTCTACATGTTAAAATTATAGTATGTGCAGTTGTCAGTGGTATCATTGAGATTGTGCATTGTAATTTCAGTGTAGCATATTTGAATTTATTGGATTATTTTGTAATCCACTATGCCACACAAAAATATTTGCTATTTGATGAATGTATTTTTCTTAGCTCTTGAATTGCATGGGCCATTATATGCAATGCCTTAGTATAAAGCATTGGGGAAAAAACCAAGCTAGAGTTCCTAAGTTCCTTCTTCATATGAAGGAATATTCTTTTGTCTCATATAGCAGGCACAACTTCCTTCCCATGATATCCCAGGTGAACCATTTCAAGAATTCTTTATGAGTCATTAAATCTAGAAGTAAGAATACTTTATAGAGATTTGTCCCAGATAAATCAAGGATGATTCTTTTTCTACCTTTTGATTGAGTCCAGTATAGTTTGTGACAGAACAGGAAATGCCCACTGCATTCCACCTTCCTACCTAAACAACTCAGAATAAATCAAATTCAGAGTTGATCACTTCAGCATTTCATTACCACCACCCGATAAAGATAAGACTCTGATTTATATTTTTTGAACCTCGAAATAAGCACTTGGCCTTATTTTTGGAAAGGTCTTATTATTTTGGGGCACATGGAGGAAGATGGGGCTCCTCTTACCTGATTTTCAGCTCTGCGTTTAAATATTTTCAGGGAGGGCTCATTTTCAGGGAGAAGCTTATTTTAGCACATGCGCTCAAAAGCCTGACGGGGCTTATTATTGGGGAGGTCTTATTTTCGGGGAAACAGGGTATCTAATAATATACTAAATAACAGTTAGGTACAATATTCAAAAGCATCTCCATCCATTCCTTCCTGTTTTTTGTCTAATGGCAAACATAGCCAAACAGCCTCATTCCATATGTTCATAACTTGTTTAACTCTGAGCTTCCAATTTTGTCATAAGAACAAAGTGAGCAATCTTAAAGCCATTTTACCATCTTGTCCCAATGCAGATTTGAGTCATTTCTTATGGTTAGACTCAGTGGTGGGATTCAAATAATTTAACAACCAGTTCTCTGCCCTAATGATTTCTTCCAACAACCAGTTCACCAAACTGCTCAGAAAATTAACAACTGGTTCTCCTGAAGTGGTGCGAATTGGCTGAATCCCACCACTGGTTAGACTTATAACAATATCTCAAGATCTTAAGAATGTAAGCAGACGTCTATTAGATTGAGCCCCTAGTCCAGCAATTTGTTTTCAAAGTGGCCAACTAACTGCACAAGGAAGCTGAGTAGTGTCCCAGCAGATGGCCTTCAGAGGAGTCACCCTGTCATCAAGGTTAATAGGTATCATATCTCCATGACTTCCAAAAATTGCTCCAATCCTTGTTCTTTAAGTCAGCCAGGCCAGTAGCCAGCACCACACTACATAGTAGTGAATTTCAAAGTTGAATTGTGTTAAAATAATTTCCTTTTTCCTTTCCCAATTCTCCCAAGCCTCAGTTTCATTGGATGATCTTTGCTTCTCCTGTGCAAAGATCATCCAATTGCTCCATTCTGTGCAAAATTTTATAACACCTCAATCATATCCACTCCTTCCTTTCTAGATTAAAAGATTCCAATTGTTCCAATTGTCACAACGTTTCTTTGTAATCCCTTGTTCATCTTAGCAACCCTTCTTCAAATCTTCACTGGCTCCACTATATCCATTTTTAGATGCAGAGACCAGAAATAGCAATAGCACTTAGACTTATATACCACTTCACAGTGCTTTATTCTAAGTGGTTTACAGAGTCAGCATATTGCCCCCAAGAATCTCTTGCAAAGAATATTCCAGATGTAATTACATACTGATTTATGTCAAGTAATTATAATATTGGCAGCTCTATTTCAATACTTCCAATACGTTCCTTGTTATTTCTAACATTCTGGTGGCCTTTTCTATAGTGGATATACACTACGTCAATACCTTCATTGGAATATTTATTATTACTTCAAAACCTCTTTCTTGATCAGCCATTGCTAATTCTGATTACATCCGTTTGTATGTATAATTAGGATTTTTGTCACCCATGTGTATCACTTGCTCATATTGAATGAACCCTTTCATTTGAATTGCCCACTGCCCTAAGTGCAGAGATTCCTTTGGAGATATTTACTACTTTGAAAAATTTATTGTTATTGACAAGCTTGACTATTTTACTAGTAACACCTTATTTCAGATCATCTATCTAGATCAAGGATATCAAACTTGTGTCGTCATGGTAGCATCATGTGACATATCAGGACTTTTTTCCCATTCGCTAAACCAGGGATGGGCATGGCCAACGTGTGACACATCCGGAATGTGGGCTGCGTGTTTGACAGCCCTGATCTAAATGAAAAGCTATATTAGTTAACAGATAGAACATTGAAATGTGATTTTCTCTCTCTCTCCCCCTCCTCTCTTTTTGTCTCCACTCCTCCATTTCTCTCCCTCCCCCTCCCTCTCCCTCTGTCCATTTAAATTAGATGAAGTTGATAAGAATTTTGGAACTTTTTAGCAGGAACAATGGCTAAAACAGGTGCTTTTTGTTGTGGTTTTAGTATTAAAATGGTCTGGAGGAGACAAACAAACTGGAGAATCCAACAATCACAACTGTGATAAAAATGGTAAGGACAGAACCTCAGATCATCATTGTGGTCAAAGCAGGGGAAAAAAGGGCTGAAATTGGAAAAGGAACTTCTAAAACACGGGCCGGATGCATCATGTGCAGAGGCCACACCCACCCCAGCTCCACGAAGGAAAAAAAAATCATGAAACATCCCATGACAGCAGTATGACACCACGAGTTTGAACCCATGTTATAAAGCCAGCTTCCTTTCCAGTTGGTTTTCATACACAGCAGATAAACAACTAAATCCTCTATCTCTTTTACCCATACAATTTATAAAAATAGACTTAACCACAAGTCACTAAACTCTTACACATTTCTGCAAATTACATTTTCCAGTGTTTTTTTAAGGCAGGAAAAATTGGCATTGCAATACACAAAGACCAACAACATTTTCTTCCAATAATCAGGAGAATAATTTAGGAAATATAAATTTGCAAATAAATTGTCCAGTAGCAGTATGTTACCAGTTGCAATAAGGAATTAATCTATAACCTCTCAATGTTTTCCAGGGCTATGGGACTGTGGTCTTTTGCTCTAATTGTCAACACACTCCATATCATGTCCTTATAATCTGAAATATAGTTTTTATGTAACTTAAAAAGTATTATTTTGTATTTCTGAAAATTTATCTTGCAGAAAAATTAAGAGCAATTCAGAACAATTTATTTAGATCTATAAAATAATCTAAATTTAATAAAATAATATAACAAAATTTAAATTTATTTAAATAAATAAATGAAATAATATATAACTTATCCTGAAGATTTAAACCATATATATTAGGAATAATAAAGCTGATGTACTGTTCATGTAGCTGCTTAACATGAAATGCCTCAAGCAGTGATATACTGGAAAGGTAATAAAATAATGCAATAGGAACATAAAATATTTGGTACATAGGGATGTGCCAAATACTCCTACATGTAAATTCTTATGGAATGAATGTTTTGAGAAACTGTTGGATAGGGTTCTGAATGAGGTTCTACAGAAAACTAGATGTCCCTGAAGGAGTGGGAACAGTATTTCAGTGGAGATTGCCAGCCAGCCAGTAAATTCTGGTAAATACAGTCTTCTAGACAAAGATTGTGAGATTATCCACTGGCACTCCGGACAGCTGATCCTTGTAAAGAGACTGCAAGAACTGAGATATTTGTGGTCGATTCATAAACTGGGGTGCTAAGGGTGGAGGGATTTCAATCAAGTTCACAGCTGTAATACAACCTACTTAGATAAGAGATTTGCAAAAGCTTCACTTTCTTAATCATTACCAGATGCAATCAATTAACGTTTAAAAAAAAGAGATTTTCCAAGTGGTGGATAAAAGAAATCCACTTGATGAGTCAACGTTCTTTCTGGATTAAAGAAGGAGAAAAAGCTTTTTTAAAAGCTTAAAAGCTTAACAAGAATAGGATAAGAATAAGAAAGTTTAAAATGGATAAAGGGGACAGTAATTTTGAAAAAGTAAATTTTGATGATAGTGCTTTTGAAATATTGGAATTAAACTGACAGATGAACCTGACTTGACAAACAGAATGTTTTCTGTTTAACATTAAAGAGTGTAGACAATTGATGGATTTTACAATCTAAAGATAAAGGTAATATAAGTCAAATTGTGTTTGGAATGTAACCACAGAGTGCCATTTGAGGCAAAAGCATTAATGAAAGGGGGCGGGGCTTGCTTTTGATTTTCCTTCTTATAACTGGTGACACACTTTCACTTTTGAATTATAATATTTGAATGGCAATTACTTTAAAAAGCAGCAAAAATGGAAGAATGAAAGACAAGTTTATAAGTGCCACGTTCAGGAAAAGGAATCACATCAGAGTTGTTTCCAGTGTTTGAGCAAACACTGATCACATTTTATAGATGAGAAATAATAGGTGAACACAAATGGTTAACATGGCATGAGTTACTAGAATTCTACCCAGGGAAATACAAAACAAAAACAAGGTATCAGCTGATGGCAGAGGGACATGCTTGTCAATGCTTTTCCTATTTATGATTGTCAGATTATGCGGGTTTCTTGGTGATCTCTGAATTTGCTTGTTTTCTTGGAGATGTTTTGTTACCCAAACTAGGTAATATCATCAGTGCTAGTCAACACTGATGATAATCAGCACTAGCATTGATGATGTTACCTAGTTTGGGTAAAGAAATGTCTGCAAGAAAATGTTCAAAGAGTACAAGGAACCCTAATTTCAACCTTGAGCTACAAATAACCTACTTTATTGGTTATCAGATTCAAAATAAGCAAAAGATATTGATTTGAAGACTGACTTTGAAGAGGAATTGGGTATAAATGATGAACATATAATTGCTAAATGTTTAAATTTTTTTGAAACAGAAGACAAGTGAAGATTTATGATAAAGCGGACTAATATACAGATGGAACAATGGAAAAATATATGATTGAAAGGACTGAAATTTACTTGATGCAGTAACCTTAAAGAAAAATTTTATATCATTATGTACTGTTGATATATGACATCAGAAACATCTAGAATGTATACAGGTATTTTAAATTTGTATTGGAAATAGAAAAACAAGAAGGGTACTTTTATCATGTTCTGTGGATGTGCAAAAAAAGCTAGATGATTTCAAATGCATACATTAATTCAGAAAATTTTAAAGATTAATATACAACTGAAACCAAAACTTTTCCTCTTGGGACTGATAGATACAATAAATAATTGAGGAAAAAAGTCATGAATTGTGTTTCTATAGCTAATAATATCAACAAGATTATTATATGCCCAAAGATGAAAAATTCAGCAATACTTACAATGAAGGAATGGTTGGTGAAGGTGATAGAACTTGCTGAAATGGCCAACTTGACCTGTATGATAGAGAAAAGACAATATTTACATTTATTGCTGATAGGAAATGCTTGTGGACTTTTTGCATCAGAAAAAATGAAGTTATGATCTATGGTTTTGATGGTTAGAGAAGATAAATTATATGTAACTTTATAGAAAATAGAAAAAACTAAATCTACAATTATAACTGCTGTAAATAGGCTACTTCTTTATACCTTAATTCATTCTTTTCTATTTTTCTTTATTCTATTCTATATTCTATATATCTTCTTTATTATTCTATTTTTTCTTTTTGTTCTTTAGCTTTCTTTTTTCTTTTTTCTTTTTCCCCTTACTCTATTTTACTTTCTATTAATTTTTACTCTTGACTTTAAAGCTTTCAATAAATTATATTTTACAAAGAAAGTTTGCTGAACAAATAACATAATATGCATTCCTGAAGTGATAATAATGCATCTCTATTCATGGCCTGTAAAGGAAGGAAGGTGTACTTTTAGACTGGAAACAAGTCTATTGTCTTTCCAGAAAACATCCTGCAGAAAGCACTACTCCACAACACAGTCCTTTTAGCAGTTCCAAGAAGGATCCACACCCATTTGCACTACTCAGGTGACCCTGAGGACACAGACAAACCCCCAAGTGGCCCAACGACTTTCTAAAAAATACAAATGATCAGCTATCTGCAAGGAATATAAATTCTTCCATTCCCCACCATCCAGTCAGAGCTGAAGAAGCTTCTTGAATGAGAAGTGAAACGTCTTCAAAGAAAAGCAAGAAAGTCCAGTTGCCCCTGAAAAAGGACCTTTAGAACATTCTATCTCCTCATTCTCTCTTTTCCAATTAGTCTGTAGTTCCCAGCCCTACCACCCTCCTCCTGCTTTTACTACTGCTGTCTTATTCTTTCTCTTCATTCTCCTCTTCTTATGTTTGATCTAGTTGTAGGAGATGTAGTTACTACTACTCCTCCTCCTTCCCCACCACCACCTCCTCTTCCTCCTCCATATCCAGTCTCAAAATATTCTCACAGTCTCAAAATATTCTCACAGACCAATATCTAGTTTCTTGGAATCCCAAACTCTACTTTCTATAATTATTCTAACTTACATTTTAGTAATACTGGAATAGTTCTGGAAGTACACTAATTTGTTTAAATATAGTTTCTGGAACAGAAAATGTGTGAATTAGGAATCATGTATAGCTTCTTCAAGGGATGCAGTAGCTCAGTGGCTAAGATGCTGAGCTTGTGGCTCAGAAGGCAGTTCAGCGGTTTGAATCCAGTGGTGAAATGTAAAATTTGTTACTACTGGTTCTGTGGGTGTGGCTTGGGGGGGTAATGTGACTGGATGGGCGTGGCCAACTTTTTTTTTTACTTTTAAAAGCATTTTTTTCTATAACCTCTTCAGCTGAAGAGGTTGCAGAAAAAATGCTTTTAAAAACCTCTGATGATCCCAGCTGAGCTGCACAATCATCAGAGGCTTTTTTTTTTACTTTTAAAAGCATTTTTTTGGCCGAAGAGGTTGTAGAAAAAATGCTTTTAAAAGTTTTTTTTAAAAGCCTCTGATGATCGCATGGCTCAGCTGGGCATGGGGAGTGCGCAGGGATTTTTGCTACTGGTTCTCCGAACCACCTGCCACCATCGCTACCAGATTGGGCAATCCGGTCTGAACAGGGAGCATTTCACCCCTTTTCGAATCCCTAGCGCTGCGTAATGGAGTGAGCTCCCATTACTTGTCCCAGCTTCTGCCAACCTAGCAGCTTGAAAACATGTAAAAAATGCAAGTAGAAAAATAGGAACTACTTTGGTGGGAAAGTAATAGTGCTCCATGCGCCTTCAGCATTTAGTCATGCTGGCCACATGACCATGGCCACATCTTCGGACAGCGCTGACTCTTTAGCTTAGAAATGGATATGAGCACTGCTCCTAGAGCCAGAAAAGACTAGCACGCATATGCAGGGAACCTTTACCTTTACTTATAGCTTCTTCAAAAACTATTTCTTAATCACCTATATAAGTAGGTATATAACATTATAAGGAATGTCCTTATATTTTATTACTTCTGGCTATGTTTGCCCCTCTTTTCCTTTTTTTGATTTTGCTGTTTATAACATTATTTTAGTCTGGCTATCCATCTGATTTGATGTTTTTGCTTTAAAATTTTATCCAGTTTTGTATATTATTCATAGTCTGTTGGAGTTGGGTAGCTAATAAATTCAAATAAACAAAAAGTGCTTTTGAAAGAAATATTTAATATTTGTCCTTTTCTGAAACCTTCATTGTATAAAAAGAAATAATAGTAATAAGTAATAGATGTTATTAAGAACTTTCTAGCTAATAACCCACTATAAGTTTTAGACAAAAATGTTCTAATAAAAATTAACATATATCTGTCAAACAAACAGTTTAAGCATATTACTGTAAGAGTAGAATAAGAGTAAGATTGTATATAGCGACTTAAAAGTAAAACTAAAAACTCATCTTGAAATCAAAAATATTTTGTAAAAGTATTTAAGCAATAAACTACAGACAGCGGAACATATCTTCCAGTGTATAGTATACTAGAAAAAAATCAATATAAATAATTCAGTGATCATACTATCTAGGTATGGTTTAGTTGGAAGCTTTTGTCAAAACAATTTGCTACTTGTGTGAACACTGAGATGTTTTTGAGATTAAATGTTACCAACAGAACTTCAAAGAAGTGAGGTTCATCCTTGCTGCTCACATGGTGACCCATAACATAATGCCTATATATGCCCTAGTATAGGCCACACTATAATCAGAATAGTGGCGAAAATACATTTGCAAATATACGTGATGCCTTAAGACACAACTTTAAAAACATTTC
The DNA here is from genome assembly GCA_012654045.1 of Ptyas mucosa. Taxonomy (NCBI): domain Eukaryota; kingdom Metazoa; phylum Chordata; class Lepidosauria; order Squamata; family Colubridae; genus Ptyas; species Ptyas mucosa. The sequence goes on from WNWU01013639.1 coordinate 5,108,103, forward strand.
TATGGGATGCTCTTTCTAGTACTTCGCAAACCAGTTCAAAACCAACCAGCAAGTGTTTTTATTTCTCTATCTGTGGCATGCTCACAGAACATGAATCACTCAGTATTTCCAACTAATCAATTTGAGAATGTAAAAGATGTCATTCACTCAGTATCCTAGCTACTGGTGACCCAGGAATAATAAGAATCCCCTTATATCAACATAAGGGGATGTTGATGTAGCCTTTACATCAAAGAGAATGAAATAGATTGCTCAGTCATCCACATTTTTAGTATGTGTTGCAAGTATTTGTCTAGCTAGTTGGTGAAATATGCAAATAGTTGGTAAGAAGGTATGGATGGTAGTGAACTAACAGCCTTCAACAGCACCTTTTACAGAGAGTTTATAGTTCCAACTATTTCAAAAGTTGGAATTATAGCTCTGACATGAAAGTGAAGGAAATTATTTTGAAGGCAGGAAGAGGCAGGAGTCTCTGCCATCAAGAACAGATTGCCCAGGGAGGATGAGAAAGAAGCAAAGCTTTACTCTACTTTCAAATAAGCTCACTGAAAGACCAACAATAATTGACTGACAATCTAAATGAACTAATGTTGTGTTCTCATTACTTCTGAAGTGGATCAAAGATCTTTCCCTTAGAATTGCTTGACAATCCAAAGACCAAGAAAGTGCCCTTATAATTGCTCGTGTCAAGGGGACCACCATTTAATATCTGTGGTGGAGAACAGTCTTTGGATTACTAGGCCTCATATTCTGGATATACCTAAAAGTGGGTGGAAATGTCTGCGTGTCTTATACAGCAAATGTTGCCAAAGCTCTGCTCACCCACCGGTCCCCATCTTTTGGCCATTTTCTGCCTCTGCATGTTGCATTTTTGGCATTTGCATGCCCTATTTTTGGCCTCTGCACATCATGTTTTCGGCTGGTTCCAGGTGGTGGTGATTGACAGCAGTGGGAATCCCCGCCGCCTGGAATGGGCCAAAAATGTAACTCACAGTGGCCAAAAACAGGGCATGCGGATGCCGAAAATGGATTGACGGAGGCCAAAAATGGGACACACAAAGACGGTGATCAGCGGCAATGTGCTGTGGTGATCCCAGCAGCCTGGAATGGGTCTAAATTGGAGCGTGTGGAAGCCGAAAATGTAACATGTGGAGACCAAAAATACACCGCATGGAGGCAGAGATGGGCTGTGGCAATCCCCACAGCCTGGAACAGCTGATTGGCAATATTCCGGGAGGCCGATCTAACTGCCAACCAGTTGCTCATGCTGAATCCAATAATGTGCTGAAGCTGACCAAGCTGTTTGCTGTTTGCTGTTTGCTGCAAGGATGCTAGCCAGATAAATACCGATGGATGCTGGTAGGCAGAGGCAGAATTTTTTTTCTTGTTTTCCTCCCCAAAAGCTAAGGTGCATCTTATACTCCAGAGTGTCTTATACTCCGAAAAATATGGTAATAGTAAGTCAAACTATAGCATGCCATGGATAATAATTTCTAAACCTGAGCAAATCCTTGAACTTACATGACTTATCATTCAATTCAATTTCTTTTGGATATATTGCTATACATGATTTAAAACAAATTATAGTAAATCGATGAACAAGTCAACTACAATTCTTCAGTTACTTAACCAAATGAGCTTTATTTTAAACCAGAACAATGCCAATTCCAATTAGTATTAGCCAATGATGGATTAGTATTATATATATGTAGCTAATAGATACACATATCAGTAGTATATTGCCCATCTCCTGCTATAAAAATTACTGCCAGAGAATATTCTTGAAAAACAAACAAGATCATATTGTATGAGTAACTCAGATGCCTTTTTTTAAAGGGTTTTTTTGTAAAAATATTCCTAGCTCTTTTAATTTTTACAATATTCCCCATCCAAATCTTTGGAGAAATTAATATTTTTTGTCTACATGTACCAATTGTCGAAACAGCAGAATGAAGAAAATAAAGTTCTGGTGCCAAAAATGATATAGCATTCATACAAGTCACTTTGTAAACTTGTGAAATTAGTGAACTGGACAGAAATACAAGGATTCCAATGAAATAATTGGTGCCTTTGAAACTAGTTTTCAAATTTCTACAAAAATCAGCATCTTTAAAAAGAACATCTTAAGGAACTAATTTTTTTTTCTTTTATTCATTCTGTGTAAGATTGCAATGTCATAAAACCAGCCAAAGCCTAACTTTAAACTATGAATTTGGCAATCATAGCTGCCTTAGTTATAGCTGTAAGAACAAGGCATCTCTAAATTCATAATTTAGAGGTTACCTGCTGCAGCAGAAATCTTCCAGTTTGGGAGAACTGTACAGAGAGGGTGCTTTGGTAAACTAAAGAAACTTGTTAATGTTCTACTATTATGTTTGAAAAACTGGATAAAGTGATGAAATATCAGATGAGACAGACAGACAGACAGACAGACAGACAGACAACAATGTTATCCCTTTCTTCAAAAGACTGAATATTACTAGATTGTTACAATGCAATGGATATTAGATAGTTTGAATTATATTTGCCTTGTGGGAAAACATTGAAGGAATTGGGAATTAGGTATAATGCCTTCAGGAAAAATGACTAAGAAAGGACAAAGCAGGAATCTTTTCTCTTCCCCAGGTAAAAACTATGGAATGATAGTTTTTAAGTTGAAAGAAATTGAATTCTTGTTGAAAACAGTAAGAATGGAAGCAGTTTACAAGGGGAATGGTTGACTTATTTAGATATGTTTGAGCAGATTCTGGATAAACATTTGTTAAAGATGCTTTGATCTGAATCCTATATTGAAGGAAGTTGGACTCATAGGCTAAGACAGTGATGGCTAATCTTTTTGCTGTCGCGTGCCAAAAGTGGGGGGAACACGGGGGGGTTGCGTGTGCCGTGCCCACACCCATAATTCAATGCCCCCTGAGCTTGCAACCCCTCTGCACTCCCCCCGCTTTTGGCATATGACGGCAAAAAGGTTACCAGTGGGCCCGGTTGGCCTGTTTTTCACCCTCCCCAAGCTCTAGAGCCTTTTTAGGAGCTTGGGGAGGACAAAAACGGCCTTCCCTACCCCCTGTGGAGACCATTTCCCAACTTCCAGTGGGCCCATAAGGCCTGAAAATCAGCTGGCTGGTGCATGCACGCTGGAGCTGAGCTGTGGCAATGCTCGTGTGCCCACAGATATGGCTCCGCGTGCCACCTGTGGCATGCGTGCCATAGGTTTGCCATCACAGGGCTAACACATCTCATCCAACTTCTGATGATTCTCTAAGATCAAGAAGCTATGATCTAAAATAATGCACACAAAGTCTTCAAGCAAAGATATGATCTGTGAAATTCAGCAAATAACTATTGAAGCTAGCCAAAAACAATTCAATTATCCTAGAAACTAGAAGCATAAGAATTTGAAACAGAAGAAAACCCCAACCCTGGTACTGGTTTAAAAGCTGATGTTTGAGAGGCATATCAACCGCATTTTGAGATTTTGTGCATTGTCCCAAAAAGAGATGCATGTCAATCCAGGCAAAAATGAGTTGTAGATTAGGGGGGAAACTGTTAGTAAAAGTAATTGTTGGAAGTTTATGGAACTGGGTTAGTTTCACTTGCAGATAAGCATTTATGAAATAAAAATCTTAGATTTAAGCAACACTATCCTTTTGTCTTATTTGTTACATTTATAATTCTGTTAACTATTTTTTACTTATAATATATTTTATAAGCTTACCTCAAGAAGTCATTCTCAGGCCTTGGTCAGTCCCAAACCTTTGTCAGGAACCAAAGCTACAGACTTATAAAGGGCCACTTTTGGACAAAAATGCAATCCCATCTTCGTAAATGAGTAACACACTGATAATAAAAATGTCATTGTGACCAGGTTATCTAAACCTAATTGGCAACATTTCAATATGTGTACTTTTTGTCTGACCAGGGAAGCTTATTTTCTGAGAAATAGCCATATACTAATAAAAAGTCTCATTCTGAGTCTGCTGAATCATCTCTTACAAAGAAAATTGGAGTCGAGAACAGGTGGATTTGGCATCTGACTTGCTTTGGAGAAAATAAATATTGCCAATGTTCTATTCCTAAGGAACAAGTCAAATTAATCCCCTTCTTCTTTTCCATGAGCTGTTGTTCCTGTCTAAAGAGAAAACAGCAAATAGATCTGCAAACTATGGATCAACTATGTTTTATAAAAAGTTGGCATATAAAAAGAAAAGTTGGCATATATAAAACCCAGGTTGCCTACATATGGTTTAAGAATGTATAGTTAACACTATTTTCTTTACTATATATTATACTTCTTTAAAAAACAAAGAACTTGACAAAAAGGGTGCTGTTTAGCAGAAATAGAAATGTCACCCTTCACATTGCATCAAAATACAAGCATTAGGTTGGAAGAAGCAGAAATTCAAGGGAAAGAGAAAGGTGAGAATTGCCAACAATGATTACAGGTAATCCTTGACTTATAACAGTTTGTTTAGAGACCGTTCAAAGTTACAATGGCATCGGGGGGGGGGAGTAATTTATGACTGTTTTTCATATGATCATTGCAGCATCCCTACGGTTAGGTGAATAAAATTCAGATGCCTGACAACTGACTCATATTTATGATGATTGTCTTGTCCCAGGATCATGTGATCATGTTTTGTGACCTTCTGACAAGCAAAATCAATGGGAATATTAGATTCACTTAACAGCCATGTTACTGGCTTAACAGCAGCAGTGATTCACTTAATAACAGAAAGGTTGTAAAATGGTGAAAACTCACTTAACAACTGTCTTGCTTAGAACAGAAATCTTGGGCTGAATTGTGGGCATAAATTGAAGACTACTCATAACTTCTTGACCAGGCTATTCCAAATGCTAGGTAACTGTCACCTAGCATTTGTCTGGAGCAGGATCTGACTTGAATATTAGCTTGTTCAAGTCCTCAAGAAACTTCAGTGGTTATGGTGACACTTATCTCAAATCAGTGTAGTCCTTGCCTGTTAGAAGGTTCTTAATGTATAATATCTAATACAGACTATAGCACCATGCAGTATTTTGTCAAAAAAAGTATTTTTTTTTACTTTAACTCTAATATTAATAATATTTGTTCTGGCTTACTCTACTCATAGGCATTTTTAATGTACAGTGAAATTTTGTGTACAATATTTTCCTTCATTATTGTCTCTTAAATTTGGAGTTCTGGAATATCTAATTTGTAAACCAGCACAAAGATATCATCTGCTGTTTGTTCATTTTTATTAATTTTCACAGTTTGTTCAGATTTTGCAGTTTCATTATTTAAGTTTTTCAAATTGGTAACTAACCGCAAATGTGAGTTGGAAAAGGAAATTTGATATGACTTCTCAATCACATTGGGATTCTTTATTGCAATGTAACTTAACTAATGACTGAGTACAAAAAGTTTCTTAGTACTTTACAAGAAACGGGAAAAAGGAAATACATTAACTTGAAATTGTGGCAAACTTTGCCTGAAGCTTCCAGAAAATTAACTTCAGACATTATTCAGGTAAAACTGGAAATAAGATAGAATAGAATATATGACATCATCAAAATGAGGAACAGTAACAGAACCTTAACGCCATCCTAATTACATTCTCCAATTTCTTTTCATGGGAAAAGTCGCTAAAGTGCAACCTCGGTGGCGGAGTGGTTAAAGTGCAGTACTGCAGGCTACTTCTGCTGACTGCCAGCTGACTGCAATTTGGCAGTTCAAATCCCATCAGGCTCAAGGTTGACTCAGCCTTCCATCTTTCTGAAGTGGGTAAAATTAGGACCCAGATTGTTGGGGGCAATATGCTGACTCTGTAAACCACTTAGAGAGGGTTCTAAAGCACTGTAAAGCAGCATATAAATCTAAGTGCTATTGCTATTGCTACATGGTACTCAGGGGTGGGTTCTACTTACCTTTACTACCGGTTCGCAACATTCACAGAAGCTTCTACACATGCACAGATCATCCATGATGACATCGGACGGGTGGGCGGAGCCTCCTGCCGCTTTTACTACCAGTTTGCAAGAACCGCACCAAACCGGAAGCAACCCACCACTGATGGTACTTTTTAAATCACTGTTTCAAACACATCTACAGGAATTCCTCAACATGACCATAAGTGATTTCTATCACTAAGCAAGTCAGTAGTTAAGTGAGTTTTGCCCTATTTTATAACCTTTCTTGCCAGTTAAATTAATAATATAGTTGTTAAGGGAATCTAGCTTTCCCATTGACTTTGCTTGTTAGAAGTTTGCAAAAGACTGTCACACGACCTCAGGACACTGCAATTGTCATAAATATTGTGACATAAAAATACCAGTTGCCAAGTGTCTGAATTTCAATCACATGACGATGGGGATGCTGCAACCAGTATAAATGGGGAAAATTGTTGTAAGTTACTTTTTTCATACCACTGTAACTTCAAATGAATGATTGAATGTCGAAGACTACTTGTAGTTAAAAATGTTTCATACTAAGTGTCCATAAGATATAGTTTAAAAAAAGTCAAGATGGAGGCCACACCAGAGCAATCCCATAAAAACAGGCAGAGCTTTAATCACATTATCATGACAATTATCTTAACTTTTTCTATTATAATCAATATGTGTCTATTTTAGAGGGACTGCAGGTTGTCCTCGACTTATGGCTACACTTAGGACCAGAATTTTGGTTGCTAAGCAAGGTAATTGTTAAGCGAGTTGTACCTGATTTCACAATTCTTTTCCCCACAATTGTTAAGTGAGTGATAGCAATTGTTAAATGAATCACACAGTAATAAAGCAAATCTGGCTTCCCCCGTTGACTTTTGCTTGTCGGAAGCTAGCTAGAAAGATTACAAATGGTGATCATGTGACTTTGAGATGCTGTGACCACTGTAAATATTTGCTGATACCCAAGAATCCAAATGTTGATCACTTGACCATGAGAATATTGCAACAATCATGTGAGGAATAATTGTAAATCACTTTTTTCAGTGTTGTAACTTTGAATGGTCACTAAATAAATGGATGTGAGTCAAGGACTACCAGTAATCAAAAACTGTCCCAAAACAAAGAGGAAAACATGCCTTGAGCCCCAGGAAAGGAGAAACCCTTCAGATGAGACTGAGCCCCACCCATCCAATAGGGCTTAAAAAGGAGAGAAGGTAAGATACAATCAGTTTTGAAAGATGCTGATAATAAAGTCTATTTGAATAATTATAGCTTTCTTATGAAGCCTGTTTACTGGACAAACTTATAGAGCTGAGCTCCTGCATATTCTTACTGGATAAACATGATGTCAATGAGAATATGATATGAAACCATGAATGGGGTTCAAGTATTATAGTACCATAATTTAGTTTGTTTGTATCATACAATTTTTATTGAGTAGCATACTGTGTTTAAATACTAGAAGAAATATCTTAATGGTACTCATAATTGTATTCTCAATTTTTTATTTTTATTTATTTTTTATTTGATTTATATGCCGCCCTTCTCCGGAGACTCAGGGCGGCTTACAATGCATTAAGCAATAGCCTTCATACTTTTTGTATATATTTATACAACGTCAGCTTATTGCCCTCACAATCTGGGTCCTCATTTTACCTACCTTTGAAAGGATGGAAGGCTGAGTCAACCTTGAGCCTGGTGAGATTTGAACTTGCAGAAATTGCAGGCAGCTAATGTTAATAACAGTGCTTTAGTCTGCTGCGCCACCAGCAGACTAACCATTAAATTTAAATTAAAAATGCTGTACATCCTGAAATGGAAAGTACATCTTACTTTGGTACTGTTTGCTCTCTTCCACAAAGCAAATACAAGTTTGAAAAGAAACTTGTCAAGAAAAACTACTGAAAACCAGAAGGAAGTATTTTCTGTACTTTACCTAAACTGTGTGTGTCCACAAAGCACAGCTGATCTAATTCTTTTTTTTTAATTTTTTTAATAATATAGATTAAATAAGAGCAACAGGTTCAAAATCCAAATATACAATGTGTTGCCTGGGTACAGTTCTTTGGAGTAATATTCATCATAGTCATAATAATAGTATCCTCTAATGGTAGTTTCATAATAACAGTGCTTTTCCCTCATAACATTAATACATATTAATTACTACCGTGTTCCCCCAAAATACGACCTATTCAGAAAGTAAGCCCTAGTTTGACTTTTTTGGGGGGGATGGGCCTAATATATGCTCTACCCCAAAAGTAAGCCCTAGTGAAGGGGTGGGCATGGCCAGCACAGGAGGCAGCCCTTCCCTTCTCCAGTCACCTAATGGCAGCTGGGTCCCTTAATCGTGACCTGTGGATCAGCTGAACTGATCGGGAGCTGCCTCTCATTCTACCTCTCTGGGTGCCTGGAGGTGTTTCTTGCACACTCTTGCCAGCCCCAGCCCTGCCACAGCATCAGGCAACCTTGCAGCCGAGGGCCCCTTATCGAGTCCCGATCCAGGGCTCGCCATACCTGGGGTGGTGGTGAGGGGCATGGAGCTGCAACCATTGGAGCTGGCGAGTCCAATGGCAAGTGAGGCTACAGCAGTGGGATATGTCAAGACAGTGCTGGCCAACCACTCGTCAGCAGGCCACTCTCCTGGGTCTGGCTGCAAGCTGCACCAGCAGGCAACAAGGTGTACAGATGGCACAAAGAACAGGGAGGCAACTAGGGCAATGGGATATCCAGTCACAGAGGTGTGGCTGGGCCGGCAGCATGGTGCAGAGTCCTGGGAAGCATGGCTGGAAACGCGTGCACGGCCACAGGGACAAACAGCTGATGAGTGGCTGTGTTGTCCTACCACCAGAACAGAGGTGGGTTTCAGCAGGTTATGACCGGTTCTGGAGAACCGGTAATGGAAATTTTGAGTAGTTCAAAGAACCGGTAGTAAAAATTCTGACTGGCCCTGGCCCTATCTATTCTCTGCCGCCCAAATTCCAGCTGATCGGAAGGAAATGAGGATTTTGCAGTATCCTTCCCCCAGAATGGGGTGGGAATGGAGATTTTACAGTATCCTTCCCCTGTCATGCAGTATCCTTCAAGCCACACCCACCAAGCCAAGCCATGCCCACCAAGCTACACCCATGGAACCAGTAGTAAAAAATTTTGAAACCCACCACTGCGCCAGAAGTCCTGTCACCACCATCACCTCCCTTTCTTTGTGCCAGCCATGTACCTCATTGCCTGTTGGTGCCTCTCATGGCCAGACCCATCCAGGAGACCGGCCTGCTGAAGAGCGGCTGGCCGGCGCTGTCCTAACATGACCCACTGCTGCCGCCACAGCCTCGCTTATTGTTGGACTCACCAGCTCTGATTGTCAGCTCCTTGCCCCACCCCACTCCCCAGGTATGGTGAGCCAGATCGGGACTTGACACCACTCTCTTCCGCAGCTCACCTTGTCACTCTGGAGCAGATGGTGACCATTGCCTGCTCCTCCCTATCTCTGCCTAGCTGCATCTGCTGTTTCTGGCCTTGCAAGGGCTCTTTGCCCTCCTGGCCATGCTGCTCTTGGCTGACTTGTACCTTTGGCAGGCAAGAGCTCAGTAGTGGCCCTGCAGTGGGATGGAGGAAGGAAGGGGAGATTGCCCCTTCCTGCTCCATCCAACTGCTCCTGTCTGATGTGGGGCAATTTTTGGAGTGCAAAGGAGGAACGGGAAATCTCCCCCCCCCCTTCCATTTGTCTGTCCCACTGCAGGGATGCCTGCAGGGACATGCAGGGCTGGCACAGAGCTGGTGCCCTCTGAAGTGTTCACCCAACCAACTTTCCGCTGGTGTAGTTATACACTTAGACCAAGTGGATTTGCTTTGTTCTCGCATAAATCATCTCCAAGGAAAGAAGGATCGGCAGGAAAATGGGGGAGGGGAGATTTTTCTGCCAATGATTTATGCCAAAACTATGGATGTGTGCAGGGAACCCCAAGGAAAGGAGGTTACATGAACACAAGAAAGAGCTCTTTTATTTCTATATGTTAGTGGATGTTTCTATTTAACACTTCCAGAGTCAGAATAAATAATAAGGATGACAATGGGCATCCTTGTCTTGTGTCTCTTTTAATATTAATATTCTCTTATGTCCCCATTCACAAACATTTTTGAGAAAGTTTTGTTTTATACTCTTAATTTTGCGTGCTAATTCTTCTTTTTAGAGTAGGGCGAGTTTGTGTTTTATTATTTCCATTGGTTTTTGAGCTTCTTTTTTTGTGGTTTTTTTCTGCAATTCCAGTTCCAACCTGTTGTCTTTTCCCTCCAGTGTTTGTTTATGTTGATTCTTTTCTTTATTTTTCCTACCTGTATAAGAAACAGCTAGCCCTTGGAAGTATGCCTTTACTGTGTCTTATGCATTTTGTAGTGAGGTTTCTTCCTTTCTATTCTCTTTGAAGAAGAATGTCATTTCTTTTTCTATTGTTTGTATGAATTCATTGTTTTTTCATATTAATTGATTCAACATCCATCTCACTTTTTTCTTGTATCCTTTCCATTTAATCCTGACTGGTTCTATTTTTATTTCCTGTATATTGGTACTTAGTTCTAGTGTCATCCATGCCATGTCTATCCTTGACCAGGATTGATGGCTATTCGAGTAGTATGTATATTGATTTTTCTCCAGATTTCTTTCTCTCCATATATCTTGGATGTTCTTTTCCTCCACCAGTTTAAAGAAAGATTTTCGTAAAATTTTCCTTGCCTTTTTATTCATTTTACTGCTTCTGTAATCTAGCTTTACATCTGTGATAGCATTAAATTCTCCTAGTAAGCAAATGTTTTCTTAGTCCAATTCTGCAATTTTCTCTTGGAGTTTCCCGTAAAAATCTTCTTGCTTATTGTTTGGTACATAAATTACTGTCAAAAGTACCTGTCTGTGGTTTATTGTTACTTCTACCATTAATATTCTCCCTTCTTCGTCTATGTATATAGATTTGGCTTTTATTGTTTCTTTGAGGTATAAGACCACCCCCCTTTTCTTTTGTTGTGCCAACGAGAAGTATAGTTTCCCAATTTGGGGGTACTCTAAGAGTTTATTGTATTGTCTTTTGATATGTACTTCTTGTAAGCAAATTACATCTAAATCCATTTTTTGCAATTTTGTAAAAAGTCTTCTCCTTTTCATGGGAGAATTTAGCCCATTAATGTTAATTAGAATAGAATATTGGCCAAGTGTGATTCGACACACAAGGAATTTGTCTTTGGTGCATATGCTCTCAGTGCGCATAAAGAAAAAAATAAATTTGTTTCTTCTTTCATTGTGTCACTTATAAGTGGGTTTTGCTGTTCTAGTTTCTCTTGTTTCTCTCTGCTCCTTTGTTTTTATTCCTTCTCATTCTGTTCATCTCTTTTGTTCAACTTCACTTCCTTCTTGTTGCTTAGTAGTAGTTTCATCTGTCATTAATTCCTCTTGCCCTCTATTTGCTACTTCCTCTCTTCTTGTTTGTTGTTCCTGTGGTGTAAAGTAATAGTTGTAGAATTCATATGCACTACCTAGGGAGTCCAGTCTGTGTCTTCTATCATTCCAGGTAACCAGAATTCCCTCTGGTATCAACCATCTAAAGTTTACTTGGTGTTTGAGCAACTGTCCTGTCAGAAACTGATACTGCTTCTGCAGATCTCTAACTCTTGTGGGTACTTGTTTTAGCACCACAATCTCTCTTCCTTTGTATTTCAGAGTTTCCTCTTTTATTTTTTTTTTAGAATTTCTGCTCTTATTGTTTTTTTCATAACTCTTACGTGTACTGCCCTTGGGAGTTTGTTCTTTTTAGCATAACTAGTGTGGATTCTGAACATTTCGTCTATCTCTGTCCTCATCTCATGTGTTGTTATTTGTAATTTTTGAGCCAAGAGGTCTACCATCAACTCAGCTATGTTTTCCTCTTTTCTTTCCTCGATATTCTGAAACCTCAAGAAATGTTCAGCCTTTTTTTATTTGCAACTAGATTACCATTCCTTCGAGTTCTTTATTGGCCTGTGTTAGTCTCTGATTCATTTCCTTTGGGGAGTTTTTCTGCTTGTTCTGATTTTTCTTCAATTATTTTAATCTTTTCTTCATTTTTTGTTAACATTTGTTGAAAAGTCCCCAGTTTTTCATCCATACTTTGCATTTTTCCCTTGATGTGTCCCATCTCAGTTCTCATCTCACCTATCTCAGTCCTTATTTCAATATGGTTCTTGGTTATAACCTCTTGTAATGATTGGAACAATGTTTGCATATCTTTTTGAATTGTATTCATTTTTTCCTGTTGAATTAAGCTTTCTATTGACCTTCGTTAATTTTCAATGAAGCACTGGAAAACACTGATGCTGGCCTCAAAGTAAACAGTGTTCAGATCAACAATTTAATATATGCTGATGATAAAGTTTTGCTTGCCAGTAAGCATGAAGATCTTCAGTTCTTCATCAACAGAGTCTCAGAAATAACTGAAAAATATGGCTTGAAGCTTAACACCTCAAAAACCAAGATCATGGTCATCAGCAAACAACCCATTAATTTACCACTGATAAATTTGGAAGAAATACCACTAGAAAAAGTTGAAAGGATCACGTACCTCAGTTTTAATTTACATGAAAGCTGGGACATGATCAGTGAAGTAAAGACAAGCTCAAACAGCATTCTTCAAAATGAAAAAGATCTTCTGCAATCACAACATAAGGCTAAGACTGAAAATCAGGCTTGACAGATGTTACATCTTTTCTATCCTGCTCTACGGACTAGAGAGTTGGTCTCTGACAGAAAACCACTTGAAGAAACTATAAGTATTTGAAATGTGGATTTACAGACGGCTGTTATGTATAAACTGGGTTAACAAAATCACAAAGGAGGTATGAGGAGGTGATAAGCCACCTGGGAAAGCAAAGGAAAATCATCAAAGCCATTAAAAAGTGAAAGTTAGAATATTTTGGACATGTCACATGACACCCAGAAAAATACAGCATCCTTCACGTAATCCTCCAGAGGAAGATTGAAGGCAGATGAGGTCCAAGCAGAAGAAGAACATCATGACTTCAAAACCTAAGGGATGGTTTGGACAAAACTCAGCAGCACTTTTTCATGCGGCTGTTGACAAAAATAGGATTGCCAACATGATCGCCAACATCTGATGATGGATATGGCACAAGAAGAAGAAGAAATTGATCTTTGACTTGAAGGGCTTGACATTGCTGATGATGGGGTGGATGATGGGGCAGAGGATGGGGCCGATCCAGTTTTTTCCCCTAATTTAGATAGGTTTGAATTTGACATCTTGAACTTTATCAATATATCAGCAACTTTATATAAAGTGATCTGATTCTTAAAGGAAATAAAAAGAAGAAAGTTCCATTCATAGCTTCTCAAAGTCATGTACAGTTTTGTTGCAAGCATGGATTTGCTGTTATTAAGTGGATGTGTTATAAACCATAACCATTTCTTGTTGGCTTGTAGCAGAGTTCTAGAATTCCATCTCAGTTAATAGCCAGCTAAAAGGCCTTAGGCAAGCAAGACTTCTTTTACAGATGGTTTATACCTCATATAATGATAGTATGTTTAGTAGGAAGTCATTTAACTCTTACAAATGTCAGATTCAATGACTCCACAACAGAAATAAGACTGTGAAATACTTGATTTTATAATTAGTTTATGGATATAAAATAAAATATGTAAGAATAAATTATGAGTACCCAAAAATCATGGCATAAGAAACATGAATGGGGGAAGTCTGGGATTTCCACCATTGCAAAGACATGTTTCTTGAACTTGGAGAAAATAATAGTTTCCCAAGTGTCTGCTCAAATCTTCTCCAAGACACAACTATTTAATGTTTTGAAAAGAGGTGCTTATTTGCATTACAGAATGTTGTAAAGCAGTCTTTGAATTCTTTGCTCAAATCTCATTTACACATCTTTTTTAGATATTTTTTTTTAGATTTAGTCTTTATGAAATGTCTTATGTGAATCCAATGATTGTGGTTTATTCACACTAGAATCAAGGGATGACATGTATCAAGACTCAACCCCCTCTTAGCTTTTCTATCAATCTTCTCTATCTAGAAACCAAAAGTGATTATTGGACTACAGTCAAATCTACTAATAAGATTTAATGAATTTAAAAGAACATGGATTCTCATTTTCACTTGTTTCAATATGTTTCAGATTCTAGTATGATTCCAATAATCCTTATTTGCAACCAAGTGTCATTAAGTTCACTTGGATGGATCCCAACTAAATATGAAGTGGGAAATCAGATTACATCTACCAACTTTTTTTATCCAAGAGATATACTAGAGGAGAACAATTTAGATTAAGAGTGAAGCACAGGGAAAGGGTTTTTTTATATTTTTCCTAAAATACGTTTCTGATTTATAGCCCAGTTTTAAAGCTGCTATGGCTGTATTGTATTAAATGCTTTCAAACATGGTAAACCTACAAAGAACGTATGTATCTTTCTCCTTCCATTTTGTTTTTAATCTGTCTTTTTCAACTAAATAAGGAATCACAATGTACAAGAAGTGATCATGATTTGGACATTGTATCCAATTTGCTAATTTGGTATATTTTTCTGAATAGCTATGTTCTAGACCCCAGAGCACTTAAGGCAGGTATAAAAAGGAATTTAAGTCATGTATCGACTATTTCAACTGAATGATGTTTTCCATAGGAGAAACATAAATCTTATTTTTCTGATAGGTAGATGGCTTTTTCTGAAATGGCTTTTTGTGAAAGCCATTTCCATCTCTGTGGAAGATAAACAAAGTTATTGCAAGTAGAAGTCTTTTGGTAATACCCAATGGATATAAAAGAGAATGAAAAGTATTTCTATTCTTTTTCTAAAGTATTAGGCTTCATAAAATAAATAACGCTGCTATTATAACAATTCATGTTTACTTAGATAATTTTTCTATTGTTTTCAGTGGAACTGGCATACAGTATACAATTTTACTTTACAATATTTCTATAGCATTGATTAAAATAATTCCTAAAAAGTGCACATTTTAAAAAATAACTAAAAAGTGGGTTAGACTTCAATCCCATTTTTCCTTACTTTGAAGAAAATTCTATTAAACACAGAAATACTTTTTATAGGACAAAACTATACACAACATTCCTAATACATGAGTGTATTTAATAAAAAAAATAAGATGTCCCTTTTAAGACACCAAAATCTGAAATAGTTCCTAATTTTGCACTTTTCTGTGTGCAAAAAACTTTTCAATTCTTTAATAACAATTTTTTAAAAATACCTAAATACACAGGACGGTATAAGAAATTGAGTTAATTTCCTATTAAGCTTTGAGGGAAGGAAGCAGTAAAAAAAACCCTTCTCTCTCTCTTTTTTTTTTCCAGTTTCCATCAATTATCGGTGTGAAACCAGGACACTGAGCAGGCTTGATGATTCGATACTCAGCAGTGGGCACAGTGATTTCTCTTACTTTCTACACACCAGGCATCTTTCATTGGGGGAGGGGAATTTTCTCCTGTACTGTGACTGAAGCTGAAATTAACAGTAGGTTTTGGCCCAGAGAACACCACTTTTAAAATTATATAGTGACTTTATCGTGCTAAAACACGTTTGTTTTCACACCATTGTCATGGATGATCTCAGCAGGGCAATGTGCAGAGAATAATGGTTTAGTCAGTCTCAGAGTTAGCAAAGAGAACACAAAACAATGTACTTATATTGATGCAGATGTAAATAATGCCATTTACAATTTTTTGACAATGGAATAATAGTTTGTTTTTAATAATTGTCTGGTGATTATTGTAGCCTGGCAAGCTTCCTTCCAATCAATTCTACAGAGACATAAAATGCATAACCTTAGATGCCTCTGTGACTTCACTCTTATCTGTTGTGCAGCAGTTTTAGAATGCTTCAAGACATTCCTGAGAAGTTTAAAATCAGCACATTTTAATGGACCCAGTAGAGCCACAAAAAGGACAGAAAAGTCTGTAATTGTTTTGCCTGTGTTTTTAAAAATTCTACAATAAGAAAGAAATACGTTAAGTAATAAACTAACAATTTGAAAATAAAAAAGTTATAGCTCATGAATACCCAACAATACAATACCATTATCATAAATTAAACAAACTTTAATTATGGATTTTTAAGATTTCACCATCTGTACAATTTATACATGAGTTTTTGTTTCTCTTGATAGAATTCGGTGTCACTTCAGAAAAAAAAAATGTGTTCAGAAGTAAGGTAGGGTGAATTTAGAACTGTGCTATCTCTAAACACGTCAAACTATTATGCCTATTTAGCCATAATATTGCCCTAGCCGAGTAGACAGTTTACACATACAGTAGATAAAGTTTTCTATTTTATAAATATACCGGATGATTCCCACAATATTTTTCCACTGTTGTAAAATAATAACAAATTAACTTTCTCAGAATGAAAACAAAATGTTTTACATATATTTCATTACATTTTTGTTCAATATATAAACTTACCTTATCAAAATGTGGTTTTTTTCCCCAGTTCTTTGCATCCCTAAAAATCACTCCTATTTTTCCTATTCATCTGAAAGATTATCACGGGCTTCCAATAACACGCATTTCAATAGAATTTCAGCTAAGATAATTTAATCCGCAGCAGTTATACTTATTTTTAAAGTAAGTGAATGTTACATTTTAAAACTGCCAAAATAATATTTCTTATTGGAAGGAAGGGCAACATGGCTTAGTGGTTACAGCATCTGCTTAAGACTTGGATGCAAGTATCTGCTGGCCCTAAACTTGCCGATTAAGGCAATTAATCCCTCTCCCGTGGGAATCAGGTCAAAGGAGGGAAAAGTAACATTTTCTAGAAATTTATAAAAATGTATATCCTATCCCAGAATGAAAATTCTCAGAACACTATGTAGGGATAAAAACAATCAAAATTGCAATAACTAATACAACTAATATGACTAATAAGAACTAACTCAAATTCTATGATATTTATAATAAAATACAAGGAACAAAATGCACCTGGATAAACAGTTAAATTATGATGTTGATGAAAAGAACTTGAGAAATATACATTTATTTGGTAATGGAAGAAAACTAAAATAGGTTGCAGGAACTTCTCTGGAAATAGTGTATCCTAACTATGTATGCTGCTGATATGATTCTTCAAACAATAGTCAGTAGCAAATAAAAAACTGTTTAATCATTAAGCAGATCTGAACAACATTCAGTGACATATTTTATTTGTTTTGTTTATCTACCAAGTTCTGATGCCTTTAAAAGCTAAACTTCAAAAGCATTGTGCCCCTTAAACAGGGCATTAATTATAAAATCAGCTATTTCTGCAATCATTCCTAGGTCAAAATTCAAACTACAGCGAAATTAGGGGACAAATTAAATAAGATACCAGTCATATGTTTATGCAATTATGTGAGTAGCTTTTTAAAAAGAAATCACTTATAGAATTATATTGCTCTCTACTAAGAAGTAGAGGATTTTAAGTTCTTCTATGAGATCTTACTTGTAGAAGAGTTTATATTGGAATGAAAATAAGCATTTTTTAAAAATTAAAAATACACATTGTAGATATTACCACAGTCACAATTATCAAGGACTACAAGACCCTTTGGTTAAAGACCCTAACTTAGTACAAATAAATTCCTTGCTGTCTGTATGAATACCAGTCTAATTCAGATTCTTATTTCTCGGTTTTTATATCATGAACAATTGAAAAAAAATTGCTTTAGATCAGCTAGACTGATTTCTTTTAATGGAAAAAGTTCAGTGTAAAACAAAACAACTTAAAATTGTTGTAATTGCAGCAGGCATTTAAACAAATATTATGGGTACCATTGAGACAAATTTAGGTAGATTCCTGGGTTCCCCTGGCTGATGTTTGAGAGCCATAATGGATAAATCCATAGGCTGGAAATTTCTGAGAATTTGAGTTAGGTTGTAAGTTAATTTTTTTATTTTAAATAAAAATAAAAATGCTATGTAAAATGGGCCTGTTTTTATTAGCAATTTGCCTCCAAGTTTCAGCAAAGGAATCTGGCAAGAATCTGAAAAATGGGGGAAAATGGGTCCCAATTCTCATACTATATTTTTGTATCTGAACCATGATAAGCACCTTAAACGTAAAAGTCTTAAATCAAAATGGCAACTATCAGAATTGTCTTGATTGAAAATTTAGCTACCACACATGGTTCCTCTCTCCCATAATTAGTTTTTGGGATTTTTATTCCTATTTAAACAATTTCTCTAGATATGATTATTCCTTGATTCCTACTTCTATTCATCCAATTTCCAATGATTTGCAAATGTCTACAAAACAGAAGAAAAACGTAACAGCATGAAACAAAAGTAAATAGTATAACTAAGCAATTCTTTTTAAAATTGGCCTTGTTATAGCATCTTCCAACCCTTTGAAAATAATTTTTAAAAATCTCAGTAAAAAAAATCCAGACAAGTGACCCACAAGGTTGAATATTCAATGAAATAATCAAGCCATTTTAATATTATGGAACATCAGAAAGGAAAATTTTGTGTTGCTAGTCTTATAATTTCACAACTGAAATTAAGCAGGGCTTCAGTGGCTACTCTGAGTATTAAAGCTATCAGAAGGCTATGGATATTTCTGAGCTTCAATTGCAACAAATCCACAACCAGAATATTCCTGATAAATATTCACTATATCGCTATTCAGTAAATGGCCAATAACCAAATTCAAAATGAAATTCAAGTACTTCTGCAGTGACCCTTGCCACAAATAGACATTTCCAATTGCTCTTCCCAAAAGTAACGATAGCAAAAGAAAACTACAACCCATTGTATAGTTTTCAACAGCATCAACTTAAAAGTGACCAGGTGAGGACCCGCTGGTCAGTTCAGTCAATGTGCAGATCTAAGAAGGATATAACAGTCAACAACTCTATTTCAAGCCTTAGAGAATATCAAGGGTAAAAACACTAATGTTTTTGATAGTGCCTTAAAATTAAATGTCAGTTCAGTTTTTTAACTCAGGTAACTCTAATTCTAAAACCTGGTAGGTATCTGAGAAAGTTAAATCCAATTAGATAATAGTATACACCAAACACTCTTCTGGCTATAGTCCGAAGGCAGAATAATGACACAATCAGAGCTGATAATAATAACTGGAAATAATATGTTATATGAAAATGAAATAAATACTAGCAATTTTCTAAAATATTTAGTTAAATTGCTTTTGAGGATCAACTGGTTCTAATTTCAGAGCTCCAAGAGGGAAATGACAATTAAAGTGTTACAAGTAATAAGCTCAGGAAAGCACACTAAGCCTTAAATATTTTAATTTGAAAGCTTAAATAATCCACAGATCAAAATGTCTGAGAGAATCTTGTTTATAATAATACATCATCTTAGAACACATGTAATAGACATAGAAGCCTTGTTTTAAACAAGCCCATCAACCCAACATTTTGCTAGAGTTCCATTGACAGACCAAAACCTCACAAACTCCATCTGGAATGCAACTTTTAATTAAAGAAGGGAGTAATACAAAGACAGTGGGGCTGTCCTTGAAGAGTTCTCAGATATAACAGCTGGTTTAAAATGCAGCTGCCAGACTGTTGAGTGTGACAGACTACAGGAACATTTACAAGAAACTTTATTAGCTCTTTTCATACCCGATTCAGAGTCCTGAGGCTATCCTTATATAAATATATGAGCATTCAATAATGTCTTATGTGAAATCAGCAATTGCTCCATTTTTCTATCTATTGCCTATCTTGATTGGTGGTGCCTCTCCAGGCACCACCAATTTTTATCCCATTCAATCTTATTCATAAATGGAATTATCTGTACTTTTGTAATTTTCCTTGGAAGAACAAATCTGTTGGAGCAAAGATACAAAATGTTTCCTGGATTATTTCTGGATTTCTGGTTATATTTTAACTTTCAAGACCCCATTTCAAAAAGTATTAGGTGAAACAGTGATAGAAACTAAATTTTATATGATTTAGTTTCTATTTAACAATATTTAAGGGTAGCTGTGTAATGCTTTGGATTGCATTTGGAAAAGGTGTTTCAGAATGTCCAAGGAACAAACACAGCATCTGATTGAGCTATTATTTTCCCAGTGGGGAAGCAGAGAAAGAGAGAATTGTGTTATGTTGCACTCCCAAATGACCATTTTTGAATCAAATCTAAAAGAGTTTAGATTGTATTGTTTTAAAACATACAATCTGATTAACTGTTGGTGAACTCTGGAGGGCACACTCAAGTCTTTCATGAACCACCTGGAGCCCTGGGAATTCCAACTGTGCAACCATTAAAAAATATTTCTCAGCATAAGAACTTTCCATCATTTTACCAGATCTTTGGGATTTGTGAAAGATTAAATGCTGCTATTTTGTTAGTTTATAACCAGCAAACAAAGATAACATTTTTAAAAGAAAATATTGCAGCCTTCCTGTATATAAATATTCTTCTTTCTGCTATGAAACTTACCTAAAATGGAAAGATTTCAGGTAAGTTATTATGTATTATTTTTGTTTGATTTTTATCCCACCTTTATTATTCTTTATAAATAACTCAAGGCAACGAATGTATCCAGTACTCCTTCTTCTCTTCCTATTTTTTCTATTACAACAACCCTGTGAGATGGGTGGAGTAAGTGGCCCAGAATCACCCAGTCAGTTTTTCATGCCTAAAATTGGACTAGAACTCATAGTCTCCTGATATCTAGGCCACTAGTCCACTAGACCAGTGGTGAAATTCTGCCAGTTCTATCTGGCCCGGGCAAACGGGTAGCGCCAGTGGTGGGAGACTCCACCCACCAACCCAGACGTCATCACATCCCATTTTTTACCCTTTGCCCATGTGCAGAAGGCTCTGCGCATGTGTGGAGGAAGTGTGCGCGTTCACATTTGCGAACCAGTAGCGAAGGTAAATAAATTTCACCCCTGCACTAAACCAAACGTATTTATTTATCTATTTATCAAAAATGCATGCCATCAATTTAGCTAAAATAGACTGTACGCAGCTTACAGACCTTGAATAAAATGCAGCATAAAACATTAAAATAAAAAATAAAAATCTTAAATTTAATTAAAATAAAACTAAGAAGGATGGAGAAGGAGGGAACAAAGAGCAAACAGGGAGGAGGTGGGTACCACAAGAAAAGCTATCTCCAATATGCCACACCCCTATGAGACTTCAGGCTGGTTGGCATAGCCATGTATGGAAGGCTTTTCAGAAAGCCCAAAAGATGATAGTGTATCTGACCCTGGGGTCCAAGATGTTCAAGACAGCAGGAGCCACAGCAGAAAAGACTTTTCTTCCAGATCCTACCAGCTGAAATTCTGTGGCTGACAGGGTCTTCAGCCTTCTGCCAGCCCGAGGCTGTGGGCTATCCCATTTGGGTGAACTGGTTTCTCAGATAGCCTGAACACAGGCCTAGAAGGCTTTTAAAGTTGATAATCAGTACCTTGATTTGGATCCACAAGCAAGTTGGCAGCCAGTGCAGCTTGCAGTACAATGTTGTAACATGGGCCACATAGGGCCCCCAAGAACATGTGTGTTCTGCACCAGCTGAAGTTTTTGGATACTCTTCAAGAAGGACCTGATATAGAACATATTGCAGTGCTCCAGGCATGAGCTAAGCAGAGTTTGAGTGACTGAACACAGGGACTCCTGATCCAGGAAAGGACACAGCTGGTGCACAACAGTGGTGGATTGCTACCGGTTTGCCCCGGTTCAGGCAGACCGGTAGCAGTGGCGGCGGGAGACTGTGCCCACCTGCCCAGACATCATCAATCTGCATGTGAGCAAACCTCTGCGGTAGCAAAGGTAAGTGAAACCCATCCCTGGTGCACAACACTAAGTTGTGCAAAGGGTCTCTTAGCCGTGACTGCCATTTGCTCATTGAGTCGTGAGTCAGAAGAACCCCCCAGTACACTGGGTCTGTCTGAGGTAGTGTAACTCCATCCAGAACTGGACAACTACACAACTACATTGCCTCTGATATTGATGGGCATTGTCATTCAACTTTTCAGGAATGTTCCTAGTGTGTGAAAACTACCACAAAGTTGACTAACTTTCCAGGAAGAAGGGAATAAAGTGAAAATTATTGATGGCCATAAATTAGTTATTGTTGAATAATTCATTATATTTTATATGCTGGAGTTGGATGGCCTTCCAATATAATAAATACAAAAATAAACATGATTTCAGTGGTGAAATGCTACCAGTTTACACTGGTTTGGGAAAACCAGTAGTGATAATAAGCTACCAGTTTGGGCGAACCGGTAGTAAAAAAAAGCTATGGATCATCCGAACCAGTATTTCTGACGATCAACTGTGCCGTGCAATTTATATTCCTTTCTATGCTTATGCTTTCTATCAAATCTAAATCACGTAGCACAGCTGTTCCCGCACCTGCTCTTCTATTTATCTTTTTAAACCTCTTTTTTCCGTGCAAAGTGTGCATTTGGTGTGCACTGCACATGCGTATGCGCAGCATGTATTTGGCACGCACTGTGCATGCATGCACAGCATGCTTTTGATGTTCACTGTGCATGCATGTGCACAGCATGCATTTGGCGCATGCAGTGCATGTACGGGCAGCGAACCAGTAGCAATCCAAAGAGGATTTCACCACTGCATGATTTGTGTGTTTTAATGTTTGGTTTCTCCATAGTTAATATTAATAAGATATACTAAGAAATTCTAAGAAATGCACTGAAGATATCAGGTCTATTATTATAAATTTCTAGGTAGCTTGCAGTGGTCTTAAAGATATCATAAGTGTAGCTGCTTAGCTGTCAAAAAAAATGCAATTTCTATTATTCTAATATTGATGTTTATTTAAAAAGTATGGTTTATGCATAGAATAAGTAAATTTTAGTGATATGAATAGCCATAGGTAATGGAAACAAATTAATAAACTAAAGAAGTACAAAATGAGTGTATCAACATTATTTGACAATGTTGGCTAATTATGAGTCAATAATGAACAATTATATGCTACTTAATATTCAGAGATATATTATAAAGCATACTGCAGCTACAAATCAGTGGAATTTATCTGAGAATATTTGAAGAAGTACTTGTATTTTTTTAATAGTCAATATTCATATTAGAATAAAATATATCTTTGTTTAATTATTCCAGAAAACCAGTTACGTTAAAACCAGTAAAATAATACATTTATTAGCATCTCATTCTAAATTGAATGAACTACAGTTTTGTCCAAATCAACATAAGTCTGATTGGGAGATATGCACCTATAACATACTTAACAACCCTAGATACTTAGTAAACAAAATTATATTTTGATCAGTTGAATCTGGTTTTAAGCAAGGCAGCATTGCCTTAATACAATGTAAATGTTGGAAATGATGTTTGTTTAGCATCCAATTCAACATTTAACACAAAGAAATAGTTCCATAGTACCATACAGCTACAGGTCATATAAATTATCACTCTTACTTTTCCATCTCATAAAACTGAGTCAACATAATGATTAAAGCCTTTAAAATGGAAATAAATGACTACTAGTGGGAAAAATGCTGGTTATTTCATTTATTTAATATTGTTGCCAAATTTTTCTAAGTAGCTCCTGAAGCAGCAAAGTGACACATACTACATTCTCTATGAACTGTAACTGTGAAGCTTTAGACTTGGTTATGTTTTGCATCTGAAATACTCAAGATATAATCCTACATGTTGCCACATTGACTTCATTGGAATTTAAGTAACTTAACACTACAGAGAATCACAACTTAATCTATAATTCTTCACTGAGTAGGATGGAAAACATAAGTGTTATACCTTAAGATTCAGTGATCGGACTTCTGAAGCTAAGTTAATGAAACTAAATAATATTAACAATAAGTGATCAATAACATCATTTTTATTAAAACCTAACTAGGTTTATTAAATCTAATTTATTTCTGAAAACAAGAAAAAGACAATCCTTAATTTTAAAAAAACTGTCGGCCTGCTGAACTAATAATGAGTTTGTCAGCACCGGAGTGAATGTAGCTGACAGAGTTTGGTTTTTGGTAAAAGACTAAGAATATTGATCGATCTTTACAACTGTAAAATTCAGCTTGGATCTAATCTGAATTTTCATCATAGAGATAGTACAAACTCTAAGTAGCTTTTTATTTACAATACATGCAACCACAATGGCAAATGTTAAGTTATACATTTTATCAATAATTTTTTTGTGGTTAATGATTAAAAGCAGAGATCAAGCCATCACTATCCAACTTACTTCATTTAAAAAAAATCAGAATATTCACAAAATGTTAAGTTTATGGTGACTTATTTTAGGAGGCATCATAATGATAGCAGCAAAATATATGATTTGAAGTTATTTTACTGTGAAAGAGGGTTAATTTGATCTTATCTGTTTTAAACTGAAGGTTGCAGATGCTCAATCACCTTGTTCCTATTGAGAATTTACTTATGGTCTTGGTAATAGGAAAGAACATATAATCTGCTGTGATCTTGGAAGAATGCACTATGGTGGCATTGTTTACTTACTAGCTAAAAAGGTTGGTGATTGGTATAAAAACATAAATAATGTACTACTATCCTAATGAAAAGGCATATCAGAAGCAGTTTTAAAATTCCAGGGCATAACACATTTCTGTGGTGATCACACACCTTTCATTATATGTGATGATGACATACATCTTTCATGGCTTGAAATAAATGCATAATCAAATTTCTGACTTGTCCAGGAATGATGATGACAAAGAGCTTGTATTTGCTCAACTACATTTGGAACTTTAGTAGTGAACTTTTCCAAAGTGTTCTGATTTTGGACCAATTCAACAGGTTCATATAGGACTATTCTTGACAAGCATCTGGGAATATCAATTAGGCTTTGTTCTCTGGCTATTTTTATGTGATAATGGAACATAGGAATTTTTTAAAGTATTAAGTTATGAATATTTCTCTTGCAAGATAAGGCTCAAAAGTGTACGAGAGACAATGAAAAAGTATGTTCATTTATATATTTTAGTAATTCTATATTTTTAAAAGGCTTTTTCTCCAGTAAATATGTTTTTGCATTTTATATATAGATATATAAAATCTAACAAAAGGATATTTAATATATGTTGTGTGTGGATGGTATGTACATATATATATATAATATACATATACATATATACACATACCCAAATGTGTGTCTGTGTGTTTGTGTGTATTGTTGTTATAAAAGTTCAATTTTGATTTGACTTTAGTGCTGTTTTTTACTATCTTTCCATAATCCCATTGGCTCTACAGATTAATTTACCTAACAGGCAACAGTAGCTTGGCTCCATTAATATTTTAGATGGTTCTTAAAATTGGATTCATTATTGGAAACATATAGTTATATGTTTAACTTATAGTTATTTGTATAACATATAGTTATACAATTTTTTAAAAGGTACAATCTAAGTACTTCAAACAAGTTTGGAAATAAGGGTCACTCAAATGTATTCTTTAAATTCTACTGTTTGAATCCAAATAAAGACTTAAGACGTATACTAAGTGACAAACACTAGTTAGTGTATAAAACATGATCAGCCTAGACAGCAGTAGACAATTATAGGTGACTATAATGGACTGACTTTATTGAGATAAATTTCTACATTTTATTTTCGTCCTTCCTCCCTCCCCACACACCCATTAGCTCACACTGACCATTTTTTAAATTTATATCCAAATAGCAAAAGTGAAATGGAGAATCTATATTATCTATGTTCTTTAGTTGAAAGTAGCTGTTATGTTATGTTACTCAAGATTTTGTTACTCACCTGCTTTACCTCCTCTACAGTATTTCTTTAAGGGGTGAGGTTTACTTTTCCAGGAGCATTTAATTCACGTGGAAAATATTATTTTAAGAAGTGTAGAACAATAATTATGTTTATTTATTATCCTGGCTTTATTATTTTTATAAATACTGTAACTCAAGGCAGGAAAGAGACAAAATACTCCTTCCTCTTCCTATTTTGTCCAGAAAAGCAGTCCTGCGAGGTGGGTTGGACTGACGAAGAGAGACTGGCCCAAAGAGAAATGCTTTGTTGTAAGCACTGAGGAGTATAATATGCTAGCAAACAGCTGCATGTTAGATTCATTCATAATTCAGAAGTAAATCCCACCAGAAGTGTATTGTATTATCAAATTAACTAACAGCAAGTGGCTCCTGTATTTGAAGCAGATACCTTGAACCTGGGAATATTTTTGTTGCTTTCAAGATCTCAATTGTTTCTCCAAATGAAGAAAGAAATATCACAACTAGGATTATGTCCCATGGATATGGGAAAATCTAGGTTATAATAGCCCAGTGAATTTATACATCCAACTTGGATTTACAAGATAAAAGCAACTTTTAAATTAAAGTGCTTTTTTTTGAACTGAGCTTATTATTGTGAAGACAGGAATGATTTTCCTAGAAAGTTGTCTCTTTATGCTTGGCTATTATCTTTGATTTTCCCCTTCCACTAATGAGCATTTATCTAAAAGAGCCTCTTAATCCTCTGATGTGTGCTTCTGGTCAGAGGTAACAGTTTGAATAAAACCACTAATCACTTATCACTGATCATTAATCACACTTTTCTCTGGGGCTTTGCGACCTGCACAGGGATAAAAAAAAGACCCAAAGAAGGAATTCAGTTCATACCTCCTCCCCTTACTCACCCAGTATTAGCTGTTTTAAATTCTTCATGAAAATTGAATCTTGGGCATAAAAGTAACAGATTCCAAAGAGAGCTTTCAAAACTTAAGCAAATTCCATTCTCTTTCCCATTTCCCCAATTTTAGCAAAGTCTGTTATAACTTGGCCAGCCTTTCACTTTTAATAAATAATATTTGTTTTCTATACTATACTATACTATACTATACTATACTATACTATACTATACTA
>WNWU01013639.1:5134894-5146956 GCA_012654045.1 Ptyas mucosa
TATACTATACTATACTATACTATACTATACTATACTATACTATACTAATACTACACTACACACTATACTTTATGCTATAGTTTACACTACGATACGCTATACTACTATACTACTATGGGCTATACTATTCACTATGCCCTACTACTTCTGTATACTATTATACTACACTAGACTAGACTACACTATGCTATGCTACGCTACACTATAGAGATTTGTGTACCAGCATGTGTAATAAAGTATACAGATGTACAAAATTTTCACTAAGTTATTCAGTCAAGAAAATATATGAATCTGTATAGATTTTTTTTCTCCTTGAGAGTTCATTTTTGAAAGAAGGAAAGTTTTATTCAGAATTGGTTCCAGTGTAATCTCTAATTGTATCTCTCTCTCTGAAGTCCTTTATGAAAGGTGTGTAGGATCCACCTTCAAGGCTATTATGAGAAGGATCCGTAATGAACCATTGTTAAAACCCCCTAAAAAAGAAACCCACATTATTTTTCCAAGTAATGCAGATTATCATTTACAAGGGTTAGTTGAGGGAATTTAAAGAGACGCGCAAGTTACTCACTTATCACCCTCCTTAGAGCGCCGGGCGACCGGAGATATGCATCTCCTTTCGGCCATCCATCCTGTCCAAGACCCCGAATCCTACGGTCGCCCAGTGCGGCTGAGTTTGAGGAATGCTAGTGGCAAGTTTAGTTAGGCAGGTATTCTCCCATAGAGTCTTCTCATTCCCAGAGTAAAACTTTAGGCGTGGGGGGGGGGGGGGGGCGACGGGAGAGACGTCTGCTGAGAATGCAAAGAATCTTGGAAAGAAGGGGTCACGCTGTTCATCTCAAGCTAGGTGGCAGGACTTCTGCATTTCTAGCCTGACCCTCCCAAAAACTGCCCAATATCCGAACCTCTTAACACAATCTTACTAGCCTGCAGAATGACGTAATGGTCCAGGAGCCAACGCTGACTCCCAAAGATAATGTCAGACAGGGCGGGGGCGACATAAGGGAGGGGGGTGCAACATAGCGATGCAGCCACCTATCAACCAAATATATACATACCACGAATCCTTGGTGATATTATTTTTAAAAAAACAACAGGAGGGGACCATGTGAGGACTGGAGATGGAATGGTGTCGTAACGGAGTGGAGAAGCAATAGGTTTTTTCATTCTTCTTCTTCTTTTTTTTTCTTTTAGTCCAACAACTCTTGTTGAAACTTCTCGCGTCCGAGTCTTCTTTGCCTGAACTCGCGAAACGAGGTTTAAAAGTTTTCGCGCTGCCGAGAAGTACTAGAAAGGAAGCAGCTAGAAAAAGCAGCCGCAAGACGCGGGAACGGGGGGGCGGGAGGGAGTTTAATGCTGTCATTCCACCAAAAAAGAAGAATGTTACGAAGCAGCAGGAGAAGAGAGAGGGGGAGGGAGGGAGGGGGGGAGAGAGAGAGAGAGAGAGAGAGAAAGAGAGAGAGAGAGAGAGAGAGAGAGAGAGAGAGAGAGAAAGAAAGAAAGAAAGAAAGAAAGAAAGAAAGAAAGAAAGAAAGAAAGAAAGAAAGAAAGAAAGAAAGAAAGAACACGCCTGATTTGTATCTCTCTCGCCAGTTCCCTGCAGATAGGACTCCGGTCACCCAGGTTGTTATTGTTAACCTGATGATATATTTACGGTCCCTGAGAAAAAGCGGATAAGGTAGACAAAACTGGCTCAAGCCATGGAAGCGAGACATTTCGAACTGGTCTGGAGGCTGATTTGGCCCATTCTGGAAACTCTTTCCCTAAGTGACAGGGACCGTGAGATCAGATGCTTGTGGAGACAATGTTCCTGAAGATATACAGAGCGCACATTCAGGGCTCAAGCAGGGATCGATCGTAGTTAAGCGAGTGGAGATTCTGGATAAGGTTTCTTTAAGTTCAGAAGTCCCCGGCAAATTTGAGGGGAGAGAAGAATTGTAACTCAGTGACAACGGAAGACACGCGCGAGAGGAGACATTCTCCGCTATCCTTCTGGTTAAGTTTTCAAACTTTTGCACATTAATTCCTGTGTTTGGCAGTTACAGGAAAAGATATCGCCAAAGATTTTGTCTATAGCTGCTGTTTC
The DNA here is from genome assembly GCA_012654045.1 of Ptyas mucosa. NCBI lineage: Eukaryota > Metazoa > Chordata > Lepidosauria > Squamata > Colubridae > Ptyas > Ptyas mucosa. Next base: position 5,136,978 of record WNWU01013639.1, read on the forward strand.
AGCGTCTAAATATCTGAATGCCCACGCATCATTTTAAATATGCACGTCCTAAACATTTTACTCCCTCCTCCATTTCGATTAATAACAAATGATCAGGGCTACTACACCGGGCAGAGGGACTGGGCACAAATCTGCACCGTTCCGCATCTTCTCGGAGCGAGTCACTCACTTTCCTGCTAATGTCATGCGCTGACGGGCCGGATCGTCTGCCTGAGATAAGACAGCTTCATTCCCCAAGTGAAAGTAAGTCACTATCAATCATTAATTTGTACACAGTCAAGCAAAATCTCGGACTCAGCCGCCAAACTAAACATATAGCAAGTACCGTTTACAACAATCTGCCTATTTTGTCGGGATCTCACTTTCTCGCCCGCTTCACTTCGTTTGCTCTCCTGTCTGTACGTTGATTGCACACACGTTCTGGATTAAAGGAAAACAAACACCATCCTCTGCAACCCAGAACTTTTAAGAAACCCTCCGGAAAAGCGAGTTTTCAAATGCAATATAAAGTTGATAGGAAAAACGGGGGGGGGGGGGGGAACCAAAACAGTTCAATATTAGTAGGGGACTTACCCAACAAGTGTAAGAAGGAAAGGGACCAGCAGTCTGAGTGAAGGAACCACGTTGGACTGAGAGAAGGTTACAATACGTTCTATTTAGAGAAGCATTACATCACCCTTCGTGACGTCACGTGGGATTCCTGAACTTCTAAATCATTGCGGTCCCCGCTCGAGAGAATCAAGAGAGAGGCGGAGACGGGAGGGGCGTGTTCCAGGCGGACCCCGCCCCCGCCCACTCCGCTCCAGCCAGCCACAATGCAGGAAGGCGGAGGAGGACTGACTGTAAAATCGGAGCGGCGCAAGCAAGACTTTCTGCACCGAGGATGACAGGACGCTGCCATTCGTTCTGTGAATCAGCCTGGGAAAAAATCTACTTGCTGAGTTTGGGAGAAGGAAGCTGCTGGAGATTGAATCCCACTCCCACCGTCCCCAGTATGTGGGTCAGTCTCAATTCACTTCATAAAGGCAGCAAAAAAGGTCTTCCTTTTGCTGTTCTGAAGGTTCAGGTTTTATTTCGGTCCAAGAAAGTTTCCAGCTGAGGTCTAAAACCAAAAAAGGGGGATCTCTGACCAGGTAGAGAGTGCATTTCTCAGCATGCTGCCTATCACCTAAAGATAAGCAGTGAGTGTTATGGAAATTGTTTTCTTTTCAGAAATTAACCATTAAGTAATGTTAAATTCTGAGCTAATAATGGAGGTGAGGGTAAAAATAAAAATATAGAATAAAGTGATACTTTTTTCAAATGTTCTAGTACAGTGTATGGTTCTTTAATCTGTGTATGGTTTTGGCCACTCAATCCTTCACTATGTTATAACTTTCAAGGATTGCAAACAGCTTTGTTGATGTCTTAAACAAGTTAAAAAAAAAACACCACACACAGCTATGTAGTGTAGTGACTTAATTAGGATATGCAACCTGCAGCCCTGAGATTAATAATATATGTAAAATTAAATCTGCAAATTTTAAGCAACTAAGCACATAAATGTGCAACATTAGTGAAACAGAAGGTCTCAAAACAATACAAGCACACACACAGAGAGCTGGTTTTCCTTGGTGACACCAAGTTAGAAGGACTAACATTGCTCAATACTTGGAAAGTCATTTTCCTGGAAGTTTATCCCACCAAATGCATGGGGGTCACTTCTGACTAAAACTGAGAACTAAATTTCTTTAACAGAAGCCCAATGAAACAGTTAGAATTAATGTAACCTCACATTAATTTAGGTTTGTTTTTAAAGCTGAACAAAATGCAGTCATTTTTCCTGATACCACCTTGTTGCCTACCAAAAATATTTTGAGGACTAGAGAGCCAAATTTCCTATTTCTTATATACAAACTACTAGAACAAGCACTTTTGGGTTCCTGGGTTCCCTTGACTGCATCTCAACCCCCATGCAGTATCATGTCACTTTCATCACTAGAATTCAGGCTTAAACTTCTTTCTTGGCTTAAAATTTCTGTACATGAAGGCCCGAACACCAAGAAAGCCTGACTATCTCCCACCACATTTCATAGCCATGGTGAAAAGGCAAAAAATTCTTGGAAACAATGTGTTGGATATATTCTGCCTCATGACATGAAAGATAAAAAGACCAGTGCTTTAATTTTTGTTCCAGAATGCCCTGTTGGGAACCAGTGCATCTTCTTAAGGCCTTGTCTCTCCTGACTGGTAGTAGAAGAGCAGTGTAACATGTACTGTGGTAAGGATGTTCCTTCTTCTTCTTGTGTAGGTCTATGCCAGGGGTTTCAAACTCAAGGCCCGCAGGCTGGATCTGGCCCATGGGGTGCTTAGAACTGGCCCATAGGGCTGCCCTGGAAACAGTGAAGGATTGGTCTGTGATGCCTCTGCCAACAAAAATGGACCTTGGGAGGGCCATGTACAACCCCGAGCTCTTTTTTCACTGGCAGAGGGTTGCAGGAGGCCGTCCCAGCCGAAAACGGAGCTCGGGAACCCGTTTTGTCTGGCAGAGTGCTCAGGCCACAGGCGCCCCCGACACGAGTGATGTCAAGCTGGCCACGCTCACCCTGACCATGCCCACCTCGGGCCCCAAGGTCAAACACAACCCTGATGTATCCCTCAATGAAATTGAGTTTGACATCCCTGGTCTATACTAACAATATTTCATTCATTCATAAGGAAAACTAGCTATAGGTGGTCCTCAACTTACAACGTTCATTTAGTGACCATTCGAAATTACAACATCACTGAAAAAAGTGACTTGTGACCATTTTTCACACTTAACACCATTGCAAGATGTCCATGGTCACATGATTTACATTTAGATGCTTGACAATTGGTTCATATTTATGATGGTTGCAGTGTCCCGGGGTCATGTGACCATCTTTTGCGACCTTCTGACAAGCAAAGTCAATGGGGAAGTCAGATTCATTTAACAACCGGGTTACTAATTTAACAACTGCGGTGATTTACTTAATAAATGTGACAAGAAAAATTGTAAAATGGGGCAAAACTCATTTAACAAATTTTTCACTTAGCAACATAATTCTGGGCTCAGCTGTGGTCATAAGTCGAGAACTATCTGTAATTCCTAAATGAGCATACCTCTTTTTTTCTTTATAAGATTTTTTGGCATACATGTTGTATGGTTTCAATGGCACCGAATTTCCCATGAACAGAGGCTGATAAATTTACATTCCTGTCAGAATTCAACACAGTATTTATACAGCAAAACAAACAAAACAAAAACTGCAATGGCAGTCCTAGATGTCAGCATTGTTCTGATAGAACCACTGTTTATAATTATTTTTAATTCAAGTCCAATAATTTCCATTTCACTGCAAATTTCTCTAATATCACACCTAGCCCATACTTGAAGTGTCAACAATGACACTTCTGTATTTCTTCCAATGTTATTTATTTCAAAAATGTATACCATACAATCATTGGCAATAAAGTACAATATTCATTAAATGCAGCTTTGAGAGAAAATCTTATAGGGAAGCACTGTGCTAAATTATGCTGCGGTATGTTTGTTAAAAAACAGGCAGGATACTTCCTACAAACTTAAAAGAAATATTTTCAAACCAAGGTGGAAGGAGAATATACTGTACTGAAAACTGAAAGATGTCTTATAAAGAGTTCATGCATATGATGAAATAGAAATAGATCCATAAAGATCCCCACATAATAAACTTAGGACTTTGTATAGCCTCAGAAGGATGTTTCACTCTGACAGAGCTTCAAACATGCTTTGCAATGATGTGCAGACTGATAAAGCAAAGTTGCCACTGTAATTGCTTTGCTTTGCTCTAACTAGCTACATCCAGTAAGCAAAATATGTTTTTGTGCATATAATATGCAAGTGCAGAAGTCTCTTTTGGGACTTTAAGGAGCTACTAATTCACAAAAAGAGACAACAGGAGAGAGAAAGGTATTTTCACTTTTACACCTCATCAAGATTAGTCAAGTATTAGGCAGCTGTTGATCTTTACTTTTCCAATAAGTCAGATAATGGGAAAATTTTCACATATACAGTAGTCCACATTGAGGAACCATAACTGGAACTGGCAAATCAGTCATGTGGGATTCATTGTCTAGTTTTGGAGTAAACAATCACTAGCCAAAACTCCCAAGAGAAAACAATGATAATTTTATTTACTACTTTGCAAAGAGGGTGCACCATGCACACGCAAGTACAGTGGACACACCTTAAATCATGAATGTTTTCTTTATATTCCCTATTGCTGTTGCAAATTTACCTCCCACCTTTTCCTCATTGGCTTAGTACTCAGGCCATCACAACCTACCCGAAGCACCCAAAGTGAATATATTATTTCCCACTTCTAATTACATCTCCCATTATTCGAATTCTATCGCCCCCTGCCCTTATTTACAAATTACCTTTTATGGTACTGTTTCCTAGGGATTGTTTCTAGAATAACAATCATAACCAGCAAATTCTGGTTAAGAACCGTTTTTTAGCATAGCAGGGGCCGCCAATCCTAGCTCCTACATACAGTTCCCAAGCTTCAGCCTAGCTCATAAGATTAGAAATATACAATGTATTTTCTTCACAGGCTAGCATGTCTTCTGTAGTTTCTGTAAAAGCAATAGGTTCTGTTTCCCACAGTTGTTAAATGAAGTGGTCACTAAGTGAAGCTGCAACTGTGCTTACTATCTTACTTTTGCTTTCATTTGCTTTACATACCAGCGAAGGTCAGAAATGTGAAGATTGGTCATAAGGTTATTTTTTTCATCATCCTTGTAATTGTGAACAGTCACTAAATGAAATAGGACCTAAACAAAAACTACAGTGCTAAAATGTTATTTATACAATAAATGGAGAACAAGATTCATCTCACCAACTGCTAGAAATTTAAATTTCTTCTTTGCTCTGGGGCTTATTAATTTTTTTCCAGGTGATTAAAGTTCTATTTCCAATAGAATTGTAACATTTTTAATAGTAGCCACAGCTTGCAATAATCAGCTTTCCTAGTGCTATTAATTGATTCAGGGTTTTCTGAATGTTCTATGTTATTATTTCTTATTCTCTAACATTGTTTTATACTTGATGTGTTTAATAACATTTTGATGGATCTTAAATAAATAAAATTTCCATAAGAATGTTCCATCCCAGTCCATAATGAGAAGAAACACATTGTCACCAAAGTTGTGCACTATTTTGTAATAGTGTTAAAACTGCATACCACACCTCACAGATTATGATTATATTATGTCAGCTATGATCAAAGCAAGATTGCAATGTATGTCTACCCATATGTTGGATTATTGCCCTTTCATTTTAATAAACTACAAAAGTAGCATTTATTTGAAATCAGAAATTCCAGGCCTAAAGTCACAGCAATATTTCTGGGAAAGGCACAGGACCCCCTCAAGAGAACTAACAAAACTAAATTCCCCTGAGAAATCAAGATTGGCTTATAATATTTTGATTTTGAGATAACCAGTAGAGACAGAGCTGATCTAAAATATTTTTCTGCTGCAGACTAAGGCAAAGGCTTTGCCTGAAACAAATCTCTCTATCACGATGGTTTTTGTTGCATTGTGACCAGTGGTGGAATTCAGCTGTTGTCTTCGAATTGTACGAACTGGTAGCGGCAACTGCGGGAGGCTCCACCCACCCACCTATAATGCATGACAACTGCGCATGCGTAGAAGACCATGCGCATGTGCAGAGGTGGCACATACGAGTGAAGTGCGCATGCGCTCTCACATTTGCAAACCGGTAGGGAAGTGAATCCCACCTCTGATTGTGACTAGATAAAATTCCAACCTCAGTCGCTGTGGGCTATAAACTGCAATATTAATATTAATACAAATTAATTAATCTATTAATATTAATTTATACATTAAGTGATGTTTTAATACATATATTAATATTAATCTAAAATACAATGTGCTATAAATATACAATGTGCAAGAGCCAGTCTGATGTAGTAGTTAAGGCACCAGGTTAGAAATCAGGAAACTGTTAGTTCTAATCCTGCCTTAGGCATCAAAGCCGGATGGATGAGTTTGGACCAATCTCTCTCAGCCCAGTTCACTTCACAGGGTGATTGTGGAGAAAATAGGTGACTGGAGAACTGTTAGGTATGTTCAATCTACAGTTTCAACAGAAAAATTGTTTGTATCTACATTGCATCTTCCATAAGCTATTGGAAGAGATTGGGGAAGTGAAGCAAAGCAATGAGTATGTTTTGCTGATCAAAGCAAAGGAGTCATATAATTTAATAAAATGGCTTCAGGTGTGCACTTCTCTTAAAGCATTGTTGAAGCACAGCATATGCCCAAAAGCTTTGTATAGCCCCATTTTCACACCATAACTTTGAGCAGCTGATTATACACCAAAGAAGAGCCTTGGTGGCGCAGCAGATTAAAGTGCTGTTAAGTAACACCAGCTGCCTGCAATTACTGCAAGTTCGAATCTCTCCAGGCTCAAGGTTGACTCAGCCTTTCATCCTTTAAAGGTAGGTAAAATGAGGACATGGATTGTGGGGCAATAAGCTGACTTTGTATTAAAAAAAAAGAACACCGCTTGGGGGGACCGAAAGCCCTACTAGGCAGGTATATACAAAAGTATGAAGGCTATTGCTTAACGCATTGTAAGTTGCCCTGAGCCTCCGGAGAAGGGCGGCATATAAATCGAACCAATAAATAAATAAATACTTCACTGTATAATATTGCTTTCCAAGAAATTCTTAGCTTTCTTCTCTCTTCTTCCTGCTACAATATTTCTCAATCTAAATGTTCCCCTTGTGCAGGTACTTATATCCTATATTTAAATTAAAAAAATAGTCAATATGCAAATGAGTGCCAATCAGTAGTGGGTTTCAAATCCTGGAGCTACTGATTTGCTATTGGTAGCGCGCGGCCGTGCTCGCTCGCTTTGTGATCACCCGGCACTTCTGTGCATGCACAGAGTGTTTTTAATGATGTCTGGGCAGGTGGGCAGAACCTCCTGCCACCACTGCTACTGGTTCGCCCAAACTGGGGCAAACCGGGAGCAATCCACCACTGCTGCCAATATATGCTGGTCTTAGGACTTAAATAATTGTCTTGTAAATACATTTGTACCTATCTGGCCTTTCCTGAGAGTTTGCCCATTTACCTTTAAAATCAGATTTCTGGACTCGTATTTATATATATTCTAATCAGAATGAAAGGCATGTATGCTGTTTGGATGGACAGAAAAATTGATATTTATGAAACAGGTGGTAATGTTGAATAGGTTCAACATTTAGGCTAATATTAATCTTCTGAAAAGAGCTTATGTGTGCCTGATTTTAAATGTCTATTACCGGTATTCCATTTTATTTTCTTTTTATTATGTTTAGCAGTCCATATTTAAGACACATCTTAAAAACCAATGAAAAGAGTAAAGTTTAAATAAAATACAATTACTAAAATTGTAAAGTTTAAATAAATAGTAAAGTTTACTGAAAAATGGTAAAGCAGTTAATTTCCACTTTCTATGTACAAAGATGGCCTTAGAACAAGAAAGAACAAGTCAGGTGAGAATTTTGAAGTGGCATGATATCCGTCTTGGCACCAATCCTATGGAACAGTAAACCAGCACTCGGAAATTCAGGTGCCCTTGACCTGCTGATGTTTCAGAGTACACTGAGGGCTTCAGTCTTGTCCTGGGAATTAGGCCAGGTTATTGGGTAAGTCTGGGTGCTGGTTGAATATATTTTTTGAGTTTGCCTAAGCACATTGGGGTGATATTTTTTTTATTATTTTACCATTTTTTTAAAAAAATTCATATTTATTATGATCATTTTTAATTTTTTGTTAGCCACCAAGAGTTCTGTACCAAATTTAAATTTTAACACATGCATTTTAATAAGTTTAAATAATAATTGTGAACATTTCCAGAGTTGACATAACCTCCAAACTCATAATTTTTGCTGTTAGTTAAGTCAATTATCAACTTTCCCCCCTTACACCATACAAAATTTTCTATCTAAGGTTATAATGTTCTGAGTTGATTGCCAAGTCATATAATAATGAAAGTATGGTATCAGGGGCACCAAAATATTTCACAAACATACAAAGGGGCAGGTCTTCATATTCACTGCTGCCGTCTCACAGATAATTTTTGTGTAATAATCCAAAACAGCAAAATAAAAGGTATGAAAATCATATTAAAAACAAGAGTATATATATAAGAACCTTTTTGCTCTCATTACCTTCTATGTAAATCTACTATGATTTATCATTAGTAAAACTGTAGTTATGAGGAAAGGAAAGATTTTGCAACTGAGTCTACTTTTTCCTTTCTACTGCTTATTTATTATGATATAACCCGTAGAGCCCTAGTAAATTGAAACAGTATCTAATCATATTAGTAAAAAACCAAGCAATTCATAAGTTAGCTTGTGCCAAGACTACAACATTGCGATCACATCCCACCCAATCTGTATTCTAAATGGACTGCATAGATGACATGAATGGCATCTATAAATAAATAAATAAATAATATTCATTCTATTCATAGGCATATTGGACTTAGATCTCCCTTAATCAATTGGCAACAGAATAGAAATTAGCACAACCAGTAGCAAGGTTTCTCTCTGTCATTAATTCATATTTAAGGCAGCCCTTATATGGCTGCTAAGAATCAATACCAGCTGGTTGGAATATAATCAAAATAATTAAAAGATGGTAGCAAAAATTATATTATCTCTATGTGCCACCTACTTAATCACCACTGCAATCATTATAATCTCCAAACCTAGGGCTATCAGATCGAAATGCATGTAAGTATTGAATTATTAACATTTAAGTGATCATCTGGATTTTTGTAGCCAAGTCTATAGCCATATCAAAGCCAATGGTTTGCAGTTATAATAAGAAAACAAACAGAATTGAAAATTATAGAGGCTGGGTTTAGGATCTGTAGTACAACCATTTCCTTAATTATTTCAGTCAACAGAAAAATAAGGTTTTCAGATTCTGGGACCTAAATGACCTCCGATTCCACTTGTTGAGATGGTGGTGCCCCAAGTGTTCTTAGAAGATTCATCTGTTTGGCAAGACTCCCAGCCTTGAAGGAAGAGTGTTTGTGAAGGAAGTGTATTTGACTAGATGCATGGGATTTTCTTTCTACTAGCTTCTTTTTATTTTTCTTATTTTTAATGTAAGCCGCCCAGAGTTGCTCTGGAGTCAGGCTAAATTTGATGACTAAAAATAAATAAGTTAATATGATCACAGACATAATATGTACACATAAATTGTGAGATGCTGCATTCAGTTAATCCTGCTTGTTATGTTGAATTTGTTATGGCTATGATCTGAAGGGAAGAATATATCAGTTTGCTAATAGTAGCAAGAAAAAGTTGAAATACTTGATGTTCGCCCAGTATATGGGAAAAGATTTGATTTTAGTGGTTTGGACTAATAGTACAAAGGATTTTTAAAAAATTAGTATACCTGTACTTTATCTAATGAGTATATTAGTATACCTGTGCTTTATCTAATGAGTATATACTGTTGAATAAGGAAAGTTTACTCACATAGTTTACTCATGCTGCAGAGGTAGGGATAGTATGCTTGAATATTCCATACATCTTAGAATGCTTAAAGAAGAAGAGGTCAATGTTTCCAAAGACTAGATGTTCTAGCAACTGATATTCTGCCTATTACTCTTTTAAAAAATGAATGAGATTGCTACATTCATTGTATAAACCAGATTGCGTTTATAATTGGATTCTTCTATCTAAAATTGTAAATCCGAAGACTCAAAATGATTTTGAGGCAAAGTAAATGCTATCTCTCAGCTATCGAATTTTGTTTGGCACAGTTTTTTTTTCTTTTAATTTTTGCAGAATACTGTATTTAATGTGCCTTTTCTGATTTCTATCATTTTGAAGGTAGAATGTTGAAGGCGATTCTTACTATGTATCTCCTCTCTATCACATTCCTAAGATTGCTTCAT
>WNWU01013639.1:5147356-5168593 GCA_012654045.1 Ptyas mucosa
ATATATATAGTTATATATATATATAGTTATATATATATATATAGTTATATATAGATATAGATATAGATATAGATATATAAGGAACCCATTAAAATAATAATCATTTGATGCTATGACTGATGATAAGCGAAAATGTGATTGTTAGTTTTGACTTAATACATTGCATTAACTTACTTACTTATTTATGATATATCTAGTGAACTATGCAGTAACTAACAATTAATGTGATGTATGAATTAAGAAACTGTTCTCACCTGATCTGCCATCATATTTAGAATTAGTCTTTTCCCAAAAGCAACCTCAGACTTCATGAGTTCCAGATATATTAGCCGTCTGTTTAACAATTCTATAAGTAATTATTGTTTGGAAATAATTGATCTCCAGGATAGGATAAGATAGTATAGGATAAAGACTGCAAATGCTGGGGTAGGTCTATATGTGGTGTCCTACATATAGGTGTCCTCACTTAACTAAGCCCAAAATTTAAGATTGTTTTTTGCTTTTTTTTTTAATCTTGGGGACACTAGGAAGCAAAATGAGTGTTCTGTGCATGGCAAATGCTTGAACCATTCATTTCCCCCCTTAGAATGCCTAAACCAGGGATGAAATGCTCCCGATTCGGACCGGATCACCTGATCCGGTAGCGATGGGGGCGGGTGGTTCAGAGAACCGGTAGCAAAAATCCCTGCCTCACCCCCCATTGCCCAGCTGAGCCACGCAATCATCAGAGGCTTTTTTTTAATTTTTAAAAGCATTTTTTCTACAACCTCTTTGGCCGAAAAAATGCTTTTAAAAGTTAAAAAAAAAGCCTCTGATGATTGTGTGGCTCAGCTGGGATCATCAGAGGCTTTTAAAAACATTTTTTCTACAACCTCTTCAGCCGAAGAGGTTATAGAAAAAATGTTTTTAAAAGGAAAAAAAGCCTCTGCGGACCAGGCAAGTCAGCTGGGATTGTCAGAGACTTTAAAAAAAAAAAAGAAAGAAAGCCTCTGCCGATCAGGCAAGTCAGCTGGGATCATCAGAGGCTTTAAAAGCATTTCTTTTTTACAACCTCTTCAGCCGAAGAGGTTGTAGAAAAAATGGTTTTAAAACTAAAAAAAAAAAAAGTTAGCCATGCCCACTCAGTCATATTACTCCCACCACCAAGCCACACCCACAGAACTGGTAGTAACAAATTTTACATTTCACCACTGGCCTAAACCATGTTTTAAAATGAATGCTGACCACACCTGATTTTGGAGTGTGGCTCACAATACAGAGCCTAGTGTAGCTTTGAGCAAAGTAAAAATTGTGAAGCTTTGGAAAAAAGAATTGTTCCAATAACCCAGTGGTGGGATTCTGCCGGTTCTAGGCGGTTCAGCCGAACCGTTTGTCAAATTGCTGGCTCGCCCCACCCCTTACCCCGCCCCTCCGCACCACTGGACGAGGGGTGGACGACCCAGCAATTTAACAAACGGTTCAGTGTTTTGTTGTGATTTTATTGGCCTTGCAGCTGCCGGGGGCTTCAAAGGGCTGCCCTACAGCTGATCAGTGTCAAAAGAAAACAAATGAGTAGACCCTGCCTACAAAAATAAATGGGTAGACCCTGCGGTGGGATTCTACTTCGGTAGAACTGGTTGTTAAGGAGTTAAATAGTTAAGCCAGTGGTTGCCAAAGGGGGTGGTACCAGGGGCAGTGGGATGCCTTAGGGGGGCGGGTGGCGGGGGGGCACTAGAGGCAAAAGGGGGCGACAGGGGGGGCTGAGTGGCAAGGAGGGTGGCCCCCACCCTTTGGCCTGTGCCTCGCAGCAGTTACCTCCTTGCAAGCAAACAGCAGGAAAAAACTCCTTTCCGCTTCAGGCTTGATTAGATCTGCCTCCCGATTCTCAGCTGATTCTCTCTCAGCTGTTTTGCGCAGGCTCTTTGGCAAGCTCTTCTTTTGCAAGCACTTTCCTAGCTTCAAAGAGTGATTTTTTTTCCCTAGCTAAAAGGAAACTGAAAGTAAAGCAGGCTCTGCTGCAATGTGACAAAATGAGGCAGGGAGAGAGATTTCTTTTTCTCTGTGCTCACCAAAAAAGGTAGGTGCAAACAATGGGAAATTTAGTTCAAAAGAGGAGAGTTCAAGATTTTAAAACACAAAAGAAAAAAAGCCCTATTTAACTAGGGAATTGTAATAATTGAGATACTATTAATTGTATATTGTATTGAAAGCAGAAATGGTTAAGTTGTGGTTTGGAGGAATATATGGGGGAAACTATTTGGTTTATTATTATTGGTAAATATAATTAATGGATTTGTAAGAAATTGGATTGCATTGAAATAATTGGAATATTCATGTTCATATTGATTAATATACAAAAAAGATAGTTATATAACTAATTGATTTATATTAAAATGTTGAATTTGTATTAAACAACTGCAATATTACATAATTAACCAATGTGAGGATGGATATAAAAATAGATGACAATGGGAAGGGGTATAATATAGAATAAAAGGGAAAAATTGAATTTGATTAAGATTAGAGATGACGATGAAGGATAATATTGTTTTTTTTAAAAAAATAGATGTGGAATAAATATGGTAAAAAGGAAATATAGAAATTGTATATTTAATTGAAATGACTAAACACTGTTTAAATTTGTGAACCGGCCAAATACTCTGTTCAAAGAAAATACATTGTATGTTTGTATGTGTGTTTCTAATTATTGCTATTTATTCATATTTGTTCTCTTTTATTCTTTAAAGTTTAACAATTCATTCTTTATCTTAATATCTTTATATTTGTTTGAGTTTGGTTTTCTTCCCTTTCATCTTTTTTATTGTACAGCAATCTTTCTCCTCAAACTTACCACCTCTCTCTTTTCTTTCCTTCTTACTTTCTTTCCTTCTTACTTTCTCTCCTCCCCCTTTCTTCTCCTCCCTACTTCCTCTTCCTTTCTCCTTCTCCTCCTCTCTTCCTCCCTCTCTTACCCTCACTCCTACACTAATTTCCCTTCTCTTCCTTCATCCCTCTCTTGTTGTATCCTTTTATGCATATGGACTACTCAGAGGGCTGAAAAAGTTATTTTTGACTGGTCCTCACACTTTTGACCAGTCCTCGAACTTACGACTGTCCTCACATTTTACATTTTTGCCCTATCTTGTCACCATGGTGAAGAGAAGCAGTTGTGAAATGAGTGACACAGTTGTTAAGAATGCTGCAATGGGCATAAATGATGACCAGTCATAAGTGCGAAGACCGGTCAAAAATGTGAGGACCAGTCAGAAATGACTTTTTTCAGCCCTCTTAGTAGTCCCTATGTGCATATGAACTAGTCAGAAGGCTGAAAAAGTTATTTTTGATCCGTCCTCGCACTTTTGACCAGTCCTTGAACTTACGACTGTCCTCACATTTTACGTTTTGTGCCCTATCTTGTCACCGTGGTGAAGAGAAGTAGTGGTGAAATGACTGACACGGTTGTTAAGAATGCCGCAATGGGCATAAATGTGAGATGGGCATAAGTGCGAGGACCAGTCAAAAGTGTGAGGACCAGTCAAAAATGACTTTTTTTCAGCCCTCTGAGTAGTCCATATGCACATAGCCACACACACCCGGTCACATGACCAGCTAGCCACACCCCCAACTAAGCCACACCTACAGAACCGGTTGTTAAAAAAATTGAATCCCACCACTGCAATAAGCTATATTTATTTTGCCTCATTTTCTCTTTGTATGTTTAAATATAAGGAAGAATACTTGCCAGCCTTGAATTAAATGCAATGCTACAGTGATCCATTCTTTTGCAAATCAATTTGTCCCTAAATTATGGGTGGTGCTCACATTTTGAAATGAGGACAAAAGGAGTTAGTTAATGAAGGTAAAATTGAGACCAGGACATAAACTGCTTTACTCATGTTTAGGAATAAACTGCTGAGAAGGAAAGGTGCAAGCTAGATTCAAGAAGACCTATTCTATGAGAGAATTGCAGAAAATGAATTGAATTGTGCTGATGACAAAAGAAACATAGGTTCAGAAAGGAACAACTGAGTCACCCAAAGACTGCAGTGGTACAAAGGCATACAAGTGTCAAATAAAACTTTGGGTGTATTTTTAATACTAGAAGTATTAACAGTACTCAAGGATACATTAAATCACAAGTTTTTAAGTTTGCAAAAGATGCTTATCCAAAATCTTAGGAAGTCAATAACAGTCAATATACATCAAAAATAGGAGGGAAGCTACATTCTTTAAGATATTATTGAATAATAGCTATGAACAGTTTGTGTCAGCATGGGAAGTAATAAGAGATATTGAGAATTGTAATTTGACAATATCTGAAAAATCACAGGTTTTCCAGCCCTTGAAGACAAACTATCCTGTCACCATTGACTTCTTTAGTTTAATATTATTTATACACAGAGTGGAAATATTGTGTTTCTTCTGACATGTTTGTCATTAATAATTTTAACTGTTCTAACAAGAAAATCATCTTTATGTTATAAATGAGGAATCTGAGACCAAGAGGAAAAGAATTACGAACTTCTTTTAAACACTGTTTGCTGAACTTGACTGTCCTATCTCATTTACAATCTAATTCATATCACAAATGCTTTCCTTAAGTCAGCATCTGGATAGTTGTCAGAAATGTCAGCTTTTGTGCTGAGAGCAGCAACAACCAACCTACTTGCCATACATTTACAAGTGTTTGTAACATCTATATATTGATTATACCAACATGCATATTAAAACTGGCATTGCAGATAGCATTTATGCATTGTCCCATTTTCAAAATGCAACCACACTTTCCTGGAGAGGGGGGGGTGTCCCCTTAAAAACATTTCACTTTTCACCCAAAAAGTTTCTTCAGTTCTGCCTGAATGGTGGGAGCCATTCTTTGAAAAACATCCTTGGGGCAACCATGTCCTGGGTGATTGTGAATTTCCATAGACTGTTCATTATGCAAGAATCACTCAAAAGTACTATCCTCACAAGCAGAAAGCCAACACTTCTTAGAGATGAATTATAGTTTCCTTCCTGAACAATCAGTGGCAAACATAGTAGAAATCCTTAAAATGACATGAGATATCAGTATGTTTTATTAATTTAATTTATTTACATTTCACAATGTCATCTGAAAAGAGTTGTTAAGGAAGAAACCAATAAAAATATTACAGGGGAAAAATTGAATTTGAAGCAAAAACAATATATATAACATAAATAACAATTCAAAATATTGGTGCATAATAAAATCAATGAAAAAATTCTAAAAACCAAGTCAAAGTTTCTAAAAGCAGAAAAGATGAGCTGCACAAATTCCACAAGAAGCATTTTTCTTATATCATCATAAAGCAGAAGTCATCTTTAAAAGTCCTTGCACCCTGGACGAATTATAAAAAAAGAGATGGTTACTATATTACTAAGGTATTAAATTATTTAGATGTTTCAGGGTTAAATTATGTTAGATTGAGCCCAATAAATGATTGGCTACTAGGGCATATCATTTAAAAGAGCAAAATATTATCATAATATAATGCACTAATCTGAAGTCTGGCTGCCACTTTTTGTACCCAATGCCATTTCAAAACATTCTTTAAGAGTAACCCCATGTACACTGCAGAATTATTATGTGCAGAATTAATGTGAAACATTTATATTAGTGTCTATGATTTATCTGACAGTCCATTATTCACATTGCTTTTAGTATGTATTCAAGTTCGGTTAATTCCAGAGTTAATTCATACAATCTTTCATGAGGTCAAAATGTCATGATAAGGTGATTTTTTTTTCCAACCTATTTTCTGAAAGTAGTGAATGATAAATCCAGAAGGACTGGGTTCTAAATATTGTGATAAAACTGTGTATGGAGATGGCACTGAAGAAGGTATTGAATAGCTGCTATATAAACATCAAGTTAGATGTGAAAAAGGACGAGTGTGTGAAGAAAGAATATCTTAATGTTCTATAAGAGAGGGTGAGAGAAAATCCTTGACGTTCAAAATATCAATATTTTTATCAATAAAGCACAATTCCAATAGTCCTTGGAGAATATGAATCCTGATCTGGCCTACCTTAAATTAACTACTTTTGTGACAGTGTTCAGTCTCAAAATTAATTCTGAGTTAATTTGTGTTAGACTGATGAATGGCTTATAGTAAAGCCCCTTTGCAATATATGTTGATTATTTTGGTGCATTAAGAAAGCTGGATTGGTGTACTATAGTGATTAGTACTTCAGGATAGAAACTGAAAGACCATGAGTTCTAGTCCAACCTCAGGCAGGAAGCTAACTGGGTGATCTTTAACCTGTCATTCTCTCTCAGCCCTTGAAAAGAAGCAAGGACAAACCCACTTCTAAAAAAATCTTGGCAGGAAAACTGCTGCCCAGACATTTTCCAGGAGTCAAAAACTGATTTAAATAAATAAATAAGTAAGTAAGTAAGTAAGTAAGTAAGTAAGTAAATCTGCCCCACTAGTGGGGGTGATTCATGATAATATTCTTTTCACCCTCTTAGAATTGGATTTTAAATTGTGCATTGAAATTAAACAGAAATATTTACCTGTGCTATTTTGAGAATCATTTGTTGATAAATAATAATAATCAAACTAAAACAGTTTCATTTTTGAAATTCACACAGATCTGTGTGGTAAGTAAAGAAGCAAGGAAATATAATCCAAGTGACAAATTCAGTAGTACAGTAGTTAGTTTGAACAGTCAACTGCTTAAACATAGGAATTATGATATATGATTAATTTAAAAAAATCCAAAAATTCAGAGATAAACAGCTAGGTCCAGATGATAGTATTGCTTTGTAGTATCTCTTATTCTAAAGGTGCTTTAAGACTTTGCTGGAGTACTCATTTACTACTAACTCTGCAACTCCTGAGCTTAATTTTTTCCCAGTGTTGTATTTAGTGGTAGGTTTTCATTTTTTTTACTACCGGTTTTATGGGTATGGCTTGGTGGGCGTGGCTTGATAGGCCTGGCAATGGAAGGATACTGTAAAATTTCCATTCCCTCCCCAATTCAGGGGAAGGTTACTGCAAAATCCCCATTTCCTCCCAATCATCTGGGACTTGGGAGGCAGAGAATAGATGGAGGTGGGGCCAGTCAGAATTTTTACTACCAGTTCTCCGAACTAATCAAAATTTCTGCTACTAGTTCTCCAGAACTGGTTAGAACCTGCTGAAACCCACCTCTGGTTGTATCGCTGCCCTTTGCTGCTGTCATGTGATACTGAGAAAAGAATGTGTTGTTTAAGGTACTGTATTTAATTATTTGTTAAATAAGAATATATTTTCATTGTTCAGCAAAAATTACTGGAATTCCTAATCTTATTTTATAATTTATATTGTGTTGATTATTACTGTGATATTTACAAATTACTGGTGTTTGGATTTTAAAAATCACCTACTTTTAAAAACAATGTAATATACTTATTACTATAAAATTAACCAATGAATATTTGAAAATGTTGAATACAAGAAATTTAATTTTGTTTAATTGCGAATGCTTATATATGCATTTTGTGTTTTATTTTTCTCCTTTTGCTTCTTTTCTTTTTCCCCTCTTTTTAAAAATGTTCAATAAGCATACCATGTTTCCCCGAAAATAAGACCCTGGCTTATTATTTTTTTTGAACCCTGAAATAAGCTATTGGCCTTATTGTCATTTGCTCAAAAGCCCAATTGGGCTTATTATCAGGGGATGTCTTATTTTGGGGGAAACAGGGTATAATAAATTATATTTTTTAAAAGTTCATAAATGCTTGTTTGCAAAAAAGAGAGAAGTTGTAGATGTTACATGTACAAATTATGAATTTGTAAGCACTGCATAGCCCTAATAATTAAGGTTATGTGTTTTGGGTCTTTGAAATACTTTCCCCTTTTTGTTATATTTAGAGAACTTTCTAAACTAGTTAAGCTTAGATTTTTGACATGAAATCTAAACCTGGTTTGAAAATAAATATTAATATGTTTAATGGGACTTACTTATTTTCAAGGGAGTGTGCATAGAACCTCACCCTTAATAGCCCAATTTTATGAAAAAAGGAAAAAATTAAAAAGAATGAATTTATAAGCAAGAATACTAAAATGAAATTAATATCTTTGAGCTATATTCCTCTTTCATAGCCAAGCATAGCTTTCTTTGTACTGTGATCTAACATATGAGAGATGGAACAGAGAGTTCCCAAATAACTTTTTTTAAACTTAGAGTTTCATAACAGAGTTCAAACTTTGCTCTTTTTGCCTTTCCGTTTTAAATAAGGCTGGACGAATGCTTATAACATCACTGGCAATATCCATTAGATCTTTGATGATCATAATGTACCATGAAGTGCCATCAATTGTATGTCTATTGATGTTTTTTTCCAGATCTAAATATCATACCTTAAATACCTGGAAAGCAAAAGAGTACAAACTCAGGGAAAGCTTAAAAGGCATTTAAAAATGATTATTTAAGACATTAAAAAGAGATTGCAGTCTTTATTTTTCTTAATGAAAATATAAGGCAGGTTATGCACACTTTGTCAGGCCTGGAAGCCATCTTTTGCCCACACCCATCTACTTGGAACCCTGACACACTTACTTGTTTCTGGATCAGTTAGATGTTAAAGCAATGGTGATTCCAATCAACATAGGGAATGAAGTAATAGATGCCTGCCATCGTTACAACGATTTGATTCTATTGACTAACTATCTGTAAAAGTTGGTCTTTCCATAAACTAAATCAGCCAGCTGATTATAGCATCACATATCCTGTAGTTTGATCTTATCTCTTATATAATTTTATGGCTCTTAAATCTCTAGAAAGATTTCTGAGATTACAGCTGTATGTTCAAGAATTCAATATGATAGGTTTTTTAAATTTCTCATCATCTATGTGTATTAATGTCTGGACATGCTAAATTAGCCAGATAAAGTATAAATATTTGGGGAGATAGGATTTGGAACAACAGATGTTTTTGGATGCTCTTGAATTTGACATTTCACCTGGATGACAAGGTGGTACCTATGGTCAGGTGTGCCTTAAGCCAACTGGAATTGCACCTATTCTTGGGATATTCAATAACGCACATTATGCATATTATATTGTTGCAGCATGTTGTATGTAAAAGTAATATCTGAAGAATCTTGCCCATCATTTGTTCCAGAATGCGGCTGCACAGATGGTTGTCATACAAAACTAAAGAGTTATAATCCGATCCTATGAAAAATTCACAGTGATGATCACTATTTTTGCAAGTATACATGGCTCAGCAAAGTACTTTTTTCTGTCTGTTTATTAAAATGAGAAGACCCCTTCTTAGCATTCCAATTAGTGTGTAATCAGAGAGATGGCCTTGACCTCCTGTATTACAGAAAATTTCATTTTAGATGTATTTGCTTCCTCCTCATTTTTGCTGCTTTAAATTTTAATATTTTGCTCAGGAATGAATTATTATAGGCCTTAATGATGCCATGCTTTTTCAGCCCACTAAGCAACATTGAATCATTGGAAGAATCCATAAAATGATTCTTTGCACACAATTTTCAACATTTTCCTTCATTAATTTTTCTAGCCCCCCACATGATATTTGCACATTTTTTGTTTGGTTTGGTTTGGCTTTTAAACAAACAGTCATCTGTATTATGCATCTCCTCTGCAAATTACTTTTATGATATTTTATTTATTTATTGCAAAGAAAGCTTTTATCCATCTGGCAAAATAAATCTTGAATAATGAAAAAAGAAAAGAAGTTTTGAAAAATTGAGTAATTTAAGTAAGGAAGTTTACAATAAATAATTGATTTTTAATGACAAGAGATTATTGTAAATCAAAAAATGACTTGGTCTAAAGAAAAGGAAAAGAGATTTTTCTCTCTGAATTTACAGCAAACCTGAAGGAATCTATGGTTAAAATAGAAAAGCAGTTGGTAATATTCTGTTTTTCAGGAAAGATACTCAGACCAACATCAGAAAGGTCCATAAACTCTCACTAATCATGTAACTGGGGGGAAATGTAACTGAAACACATAATTGAAGAAATGGCTGAAACTGTAGCTAAAATACTTCAATTTAGAAAGCATATTGGATGCCCTGTAAAAGTAAAAGAAGTATATAAATGAATGCAATGAATGGATAAATGTAACAGACCTATCTTTTGTCTTCTTTATAATAAACCTTTCCATCTGACTTTCCTAATCTACCATATACCTACTTAATATCAATAGTGCCCTCTACAGGAGATTCGCAGAGCTAATCTTATTTCTTTTCAGTTAGGATTTACTTACAGGATAGATACACTGAGGAAAAAGTAATTATTCTTTTAATGTATTTGTTGTAATCAATTTACCAAATATAATGCTTATCTTTTGAAGCCCAGAAGTAAAAAGGGAAGGGGGGAATATTTCTCTACACAATAGTTCAGATATATGCCCCATTCATTTTCACTGATTAAAAACTATGAGAGCTCTGAATAATCCCCAACATGAAGCCAATAGAAAAATATAGAAATAAACCACAAGTACAGGTCTTTTTAATGGTGAAGTTTAGCATGTTTACTAAGCTAATTCCTCTTCCCAGTCACTTGCATTTATTTTCCCCACATTTAATTCATAAGGGTTCCCAAGAGCTAATACCAAGCTATTTATTTAAATAATTCCATAATCACAAAGGACTGGCATCTAGCAAAAATCAGTATTACCATTCATTGTTTCTACAGTCCCATCATTACCAAGGTGGATACAAATCAGGGCACCTCTTTTTTTTGGTACAGAATTTTTGCTTCTGGGCAATGATTACTGGAGATAAATGTTGTAGGAAAATGAATATTCACTATTACTAATATATGTATGAATATGAAGTATTTATATGAAGTATAAATAGACATGAAGTATAAATTATAGTAATTATTAAACCAGAATGCAGTATAGAGCATTTCATCAATATTGGCAAGATTGTAATTTGATGGTCTATATGATGAATTGAGAAAGCCAGTTTGGTGTAGTGGTTAAGGCATCAGACGAGAAACTAGGAAATCATGAGTTCTAATCCTGCCTTACACACAAAACCAGCCAGAGTACCTTGAACAGGTCGCTTCCTCTCAGCCTTAAAAAGAACTTAATGGCAAACCACTTCTGAAAAATCTTGCCAAGAAAACTGCAGGAACTTGTCCAGATAATCTCCAAGAATAGGACATGATTGAATGGAAGGGGGAAAAAATGGCTAATTAGGCTATTGACTAGTTACTCACACTCTAGGTGGACAGTTACTAAAGACTAACAAATTTGTATTGCATATGCTCCAATGCCCGCCCGCCCTCCACAAACTGGTCAGCCCTTCTAACGGAAGATGGCTGACTGCATTTTACTACTTGGCAGGAGCGTGAGGATATAGGAAGGAAGCATGAAGGGTAGGCTGAGATTCTTATTATTGTTTCTACAGGTTTGTAGGGTGTCTGACTTTGTTTCTTTAAAGTATTCCAATGCTATTTTAGGACTTGTACAAGAATTCTAATTGTTTCTTGCATCAAAAGACTGAAAAACCACACTACCAATTTTCAGCAATTACGGTCTGAGGAAGTCCCAGGGGCCATAGAAGAGAGTCTGGCACTTGGGTCTGCTGTTGCTCACCTCTGAAATATATGAGAATGTACTCAAATGAGTTTTTCTATCAGGCACAGAATCTCTGCCAAAACAATATATATACTTTGAAGTTTATTTTTCCACATTCTCCTTGTTTACCGTCATCCTTTTTTCAAGCATTATCCCCAGACCTTGAACCCAGTATTATGAATTATCTTTCTTTTTTTTTTACCATTCTATGTATATAAAAGAAGAAAGACAGGAAAAATTGCCTTCTATATCAATTAAAATGGACTCTTAAGTACAATACTTTTACTGACTTTGAGTTATAAATATTATATTTATGTAGGCTTAATTTTTCTTACAACGCTTGAGTTTTATTTGTGTCAAAGTTGATGAAATAACTCAGAGATTCACTTAACAATGTTAGCACAATTGATGTTAGTATTATTAGTATGTTAGCAAAGACATAATTAGCCTGCCTTTTCTTGAAGATAAGGCAAGGTAAGATAATTTACTCCATTTTATTCCTGTAATTATTTTAAATCCTGAAGCAGAATTGCCTAGTTGTCTTTGACTGCTAATGTGATTGTATCCAGTGCATTTGTCTTTTCCAGGCACATACTTAATATTCTCTTGTTCTAAATATCAATTAAAGGGTTGTCTTCTGGTTGTGTATGTGTGTGTGCGTGCACTTGCATGTTATGATGTTTCAGCATTGTTCTCTTTTTCCTGTTGTTTAATTTACTTATATTGTAAAGAGGGTAAAAGTGCCAACCCAACAGTTCTCAATCTAACGATATAGAATCAGATGCTACATGATACTAATCTGTAGGAATGAGCTACTATTGGCAATATAACCCTTTTTTCTCTCCCCCATTCTGCTATCTTCACTCCTTTCCCCAACATTTTACTATTGTTTATTGTGGGTCCTTAAGCCATATAAGGAATTGGAACTTTAAATCAAGGGCCCACAATATACAGTAGCTAATGCTAGTTGCTATTGTCTAGTAATCACAAATTGTGCAATTATGTGCAATTACAATTATTTGAGATTTTTTAAAAAAAAGACTATTAGCATTATCTTGGATCAGTGTTTCTCAAGCTTGACAATTTTAATACATTTGGATATCAACTCCCAGAATTCCCAGCCAGCATATGGACTTCATTGTTTAAATGAAATCTCATAAAATATTATTTCATTTGATATGACTAAATTAAATTAGTAGAAACTGACAAGCTTTCTTCACAAATCATGGAATTGTTTCTATTAAATCCATTTATCTAGAATGCATTCTCAAATGTATTACTGAATCTAATTTCTAATTCCTCTATGAAGGGACATGCTATATTTGGACAAAGCTTCAACCTCAATATTTGGGCAAACAATAAATACAAACTCAAGGTAAACCGCTCCAAACTCAATTGCAGAAAATACGACTTCAGCAACAGAGTGGTCAACACCTGAAATGCTCTATCTGACTCCGTTGTTACATCCTCAAACCCCCACAGCTTCAACCTTAAACTGTCGACCATGGACCTCACTCCATTCCTAAGCAGTCCATAAAGGGGGCATGCCTAAGAGCACCAGTGTACCTACTGCCCCTGTCCTACTGTTCCCAATTATTTGTATTCATATCCTATGTTCATGTCCATGTTTATACTTATATCTGTTGTCTTGTACATGTTTGACAAATAAATGAATGAATGAATGGATGGATGGATGGATGGATGGATGTTCCTTTAATACAGCTCTGGATTTCTAATCAGACTCATCAAAGGAGGTCTCTGATAAGACATGAATTCAAATGCTCTTTTCCTTAATTAATTCCCAGGGTCCCATGATGCCATCATTGATAATTTATGCCCATTGATTATCCTAATATCCTTTAAAATCTTCACAGTGGTAACTTTTGCCTCATCCAGTGACATCTAACCCAAGATTTTAGTAAAAGCCATGTGAAGGAACTTATCTTCCTGGGCTCTAAAATCAACCAAAATGGTGACTACAGTCCTGAGATCAGAAGGCATATAGCCCTTGGAAGAACTGCAATGTGTGCCAAAATAACATCTGGAAGCCTTACAATCAAATCCAGATTAGTTGCTGCAATAATTTTTCCAATTGCTATTTATGGCTGTAAAACTTGGACTCTGAAAAAGACAAATAGGAGAAGGATGCACATCTTTGAACTGTGGTGCTGAAGGTGACTATTGCGCATCCCGTGGACTGCAAAAATAATAAACTACATTCTAGGCTCTAGAAGCTCTAGACTGAACCGTGCCATATCACTTGAAGCCAAGATAGCTAAACCGAGGCTATCACTCTTTGGTCATGTTCATGAGAGCTGACTTACCTGAAAAGTCAATCATGCTGAGAGTGATCAGCAGAAAAAGGAGAAGGGGATGCCCTGGTACCCACTTGCTGAACACTATAAAGAATGACAGCGGAATGACCATGGTGGGTCTGAAGGAGGCAGTACAACACAGAAGGGCATGTAGAATGCTGATCCATAGAGTGGCCAGACATGACTGAATGGCTGACAATGATGACATGTAAAGTATTTCATATGCTAGTCATCATTCTCTCAAGATAAGCTCTACCTTTGTCAGGTTCTGATGTTCATGTCAGCGCTGGAGAGAATGTAACTTGGAGCGCTGACAACCTTATCTTGATCATCATGAAAGAGGCAAAAGAACATTTGAGAATGTTATTGTATCATTGCGCTTATTCAGCTCAGATCTGCACTTGGGATAATATCAAGTATGAAACCCTAGAAAAAAACAAAAAACGTTACAACAATAATGAAGTATGAATGTATGTGTATGTGTAATTTTTTTTAATTTATATTTTTATATACTGTTTTTATTGTTCACTTCCTAGTATCCCTCTTTGAGGAAGCTGGTGCTTCAAAAATGTGGAAAATAAATAAATATACTTGTTTACATATTTGAACCATCATGCACATATTGTATCTGTTTTAAAGGCCCTGCATTGCTTCCTATTAGCTTCCAAGTGTAATTTAAAATACTAAAGCCTTTATGGCTGGTATTTGGTTATTCACAGGACCACATCTTCCCATTAGAGTTAGCCCAACCACAAGGAAGGGAGGGAGGGAAGGAAGGAGGGAGAAAGGATTATATTTAACAAAGAAATGCTAATAATTATTTATATATAAATAAAGATTTAGGTACAGCAAAAAGTAACTTCTATAATCAAAGGAGGCTAAAAAACAGCCTTAGCATATTTGCCAAGAATGAATTTGAAGCTGACACATTCTTAAAAGGGATCAAGGTCATAGAAGCAAGTTTAACTAATCCTATGCTTTTTTATTCTTCCTGTGAAAAAAAAACATAATACTTTTAAGATTAAATAAACTAATATACTGCTTAAGATAAAATCCTAAACTTAATTTCCTGAAAAATTGTCCAATTGATGTGTATTTTTATTATACCATTTATAAACAAACAATATGGGCTGTTGCTGTGAGCTAAACTAAAAAGAGATAATGTAATTGTGTAAAATATTTTCTTAAACACAGGGGGTTAGATTCATACATTGGGCTGCAGAGACTACTAATTTCTTTGGCCTCCCAAACTCACTGAGAATAGTCTTTTCAGTGAAATACAGTATATGTTATTGGGAGCTATTAGGAAGGTGGAACTCTACAACAGTCTGGTGTGCATACAGGATATGTGGTGGATTGAATAGTCTGTTTTTTACTCCCAGGAAGTTTTTGGCCAGAGGACTTCTAGTGGGAAAGATGGTGGCTGATGATGAGTCACAGTGGAAAATCTCTTGCTAGACCATCTTTAAAAGGATCTCTAATTTATTTATTAAATTTTTTAAAGATCATAGCTGTTAGTATGTTATTAACAGAATGGGCTTTAATTCTTCCCCCACATCCTATATGATTTTGTCAACTAAAATTATTGGCAGTATTGCTGTTGAGACAACTAATTATTAATATCTAAAGAGAGAACTAGGAACACAGTGGCTCAGTGGCTAAGATGCTGAATTTGTCGATTGAAAGATCAGCAGCTCAGCAGTTCGAATCCCTAGTGCCGTGTAACAGGGTGAGCTCCTGTTTACTTGTCCCAGCTTCTGCCAACCTAGCAGTTTGAAAGCATGTAAAAAATGCAAGTAAAAAAATAGGGACCACCTTTAGTGGGAAGGTAACAGCGTTCCATGCACCTTTGGCATTTAATCATGCTGGTCACATGGCCATAGAGATGTCTTTGGACAGCACTGGCTCTTTGGCTTTGAAACGGAGATAAGCACCGCCCCCTAGAGCCAGAAATGACTAGCACATATGTGCGAGGGCAACCTTTACCTTTACCTAAAGAGAGAACTAAGTCAAGATTCAGAACTACTACAGTACTCAGTTTTAACTTCATCCTTACAAAGTTGTTATAGAAATTACCCAATTAGCTGACAGACAAAAAGATAATTTAAAGTGACTGAAGAAATTAGAGTAATATCTAGACAGAACTTATAGCAATAGAACTTAGCCTTATATACCGCTTCACAGTGCTTTACAGTACCCTCTTAAGAGGTTTACAGAGTCAGTATATTCCCCCAACAATCATTTTACTGATCTTGGAAAGATGGAAGGCTGAGTCAACCTTTAGCGCTGAGACTCGAACTGTTGAACTGCTGGCAGTTGGCAGTCGACAGAATTAGGCTGCAATATGGCATTCTAATTACTGCACCACCACAGCTCTTAAAGATTTTCTCTAAAAAATGGTTTAGATTAAACAGAATTTCAATGAGTTTTCATTGACTGGATAAAGAAATCATAATGTAATCATATTGCTGAACTGTTCAAGTTAAATTTTTTAAAAAATATGAGCCCCAAGGGAGACAATTATATGTGAAATAAGTTATATTTTAAAAATGTCTAGACTGATCAATATTCTTCACACAATGCAGCAAAATTTTCAATTAAAATATAGCAATAAGAGAGTTTCATTACTTAAATTTTGGCCCACAGTCTTGATTTTTAGACTATTGATTTCAATGGAAAAATAACAATGGAGAAAAATTATATTGATATAGGATACCTGAAGGGCAAAAGATTGTTCAAGTGGACATTCTGCCTCCAAATCTCTGAGATTTTTTTTTAAGATGTCATATATGCAACAGATATTATTTCATGAATCACATGGGCCAGTTTTATTTATTTATTTATTTATTAAATTTGATTTATATGTCACCCTTCTCCGGAGACTCAAGGCGGCTTACAATGTGTTAAGCAATAGCCTTCATACATTTGTATATGGATAGAAGGCTGAGTCAACCTTGAGCCTGGTGAGATTTGAACTTGCAGTAATTGCAGGCAGCTGAATGTTAACCACACTGCTTTAATCTACTGCACCACCAGGCTCCATGTTTTTACAGTTATTACTGTTATTAGCTGTGACTCTGTTTCTCTTTGTATGAAAAAGTGAGCCAAATGTAACATACCAAAGAATTAGCCCCATTGCCCGAGGCTTTGGTTCAAATGAAGTGCCTAAAGTTCACAATCAGGTTTGTGAACTTGCATTCATCCTAATAATAGGAAGAATGCAGATTTATGGCCCAAATTGTTATTAAATTGCACATGCCACAAAATATACTAACAAGGATTTTTATAATTATGAATATACCAGTTTACCACTATGTATATTATTTGGAATTTTAAATAACAATTAAGTTTTATAATCCACAAAGCTGGATATTTATAATTATATTCAATTATAAACATCTAAACAATTAACTAGACAGATGATTTATATAATATAATATTATATAAATTAAATTTCTTAAATTTTAGATTTTTTAAAATATATATATACCTGTTTTAGCAGAACCCCAAACAAAGTAAATATTTTTCTTTCTTAATTCCACTCTTCTAGATGTATTACATAGCAAAGTGTGAACACTTGGCTGCTATTTATAAGCTAACGTATAGCAAATGAACAAAGATGAAATTTTGAGGATACATCTCCTTTACTAATGCATATGTTTAGAATAATCCATATTTAGCCTATGAAATTGTGGACGAGTAAGATTGATAAGAAAATGACTTGGAAGTTGTTGAACAAGGTGTTGCTGGTAAAAGAGGAGATGGAATTTTAGTAATGTGATAATGTTAAGTGGAAAAACTTTTTTTAATTGTTTTATACTTATTTCTCACATTTAGACATATAAATACGTAAGAATAAATGTTTTCTTATTATATTGACACCAGATTTTGCCAAGCTGGCCGAGCTGAAATATTTTGACTATTTATTTGTTGGTTGTTTTCTTAGATTTAGATGGTACTTGACTCAAACATGACTCTAGGCAATATTTACAGTCCATCAAATCTGGAAGGTACTACACTGAATAGGGGTTAAGTATACCCTTAGTATATGCAAACATGTTACAGTCTTAACTTGTATGAAGTTATCATTCACAGTCTGCTTACACAGATCATTAGACTTCCAATCTTAATCAACCCAACTGATAATTGCTTACAGTGAATT
This sequence comes from Ptyas mucosa, assembly GCA_012654045.1. NCBI lineage: Eukaryota > Metazoa > Chordata > Lepidosauria > Squamata > Colubridae > Ptyas > Ptyas mucosa. Next base: position 5,165,388 of record WNWU01013639.1, read on the forward strand.
AATAGGGGTTCTCCTGAGCATTCTATAGGAGTATCTCCTAGTTCTTTTCCAGGTTTTAAGAGATCGAACTTGGTAACCTTTTGCTGCTAAATCTGTATTTTTCTAGAAAGCTACATTGTCTCTGGATGTAGGAAAGATGATCTCATCACTTTGTTTTAAAGTAAACATCATTAGGAGTAAAAGTTTTTGACAGACCTGAAACAAGGAAATCAAAGGAGAGAACATAACTAAAATAATACTTCTCAGTTCCCTACAAGACCTATAATAAAACTGTGTATCAAAATCCAATTGTTCAGATTAAAAATATGTACATATTTTAAGAAATAATGTATTTTTGGTTGCAAAAAGATGAGTTTAAGGCTTAGATTATGTAGAAAAAAAATTACATGAAAATATGGATCTTTTAAACAAAAATTACAAAGTGATACAGGAAATGCCAACTTTATGTTTGAAAAATGGCAAATCAAATTTGACAGAATTGCTTATGCCTGTCTATGGTCTCCTGAATAAAATGTTAAGCAAGGTTAACAAAAGTCAGTCGGGCAGAAAATTTGCTTGGCTTCTTCAGCCGCTCATTTCCCTGTTCACCTTCTCCCCCTCTTCTCACTTTCCCTGCCTACCTTCTCCCCCCTCCACCTTTAAGCTCTACATTAATTTTTTTAAACTTAAGTAATAAAATGTAGTAGAGAATTTTCAGCTTCTAAAAGAATTTGTGTAACACTTTCATGAAAGCAGGTAAAGCATTAGATGAAACTGACATTTCCTGAATAGCAAAACATTTGATTACATTTGGGACAAAATATTTGCGGGGTTGGGGGAATGTTGATCTGTTGGAATTAAATGAATTCCAAATGATATCTATTGTGCTCAAAAAATGTTTACTTGTTTTATTGGTAAAAATGCTAGCAAATGAGTGTTTCTTAAATGCAGTCTACCAATGAAATAAATACAAGAAATAATGTTTTGCTTGGGCTCTTTCTTTCTATCCATATTAGTTATATTTATATCATCTGTATACCTGTTAAGGTTATTCTTTTAAAATAATTTGCAATAAATCAGTTTATTCTATATTCCCGTAGACACAAAGTCAATATTTCTCTGATAGCTAAGTCTGAAAAAAGATGCATTTAATGAAAAAAAGAAAAGAAAATTATTTAATGAGATGATTTGTAAACAAGCAACATCCTTTTTCTGAGTGGAATAAATTTTCTAACATCTATGACTGCTGCATGATAATGTTACATATACTTATTACCCCAGACCAAAAGTGCCAAATTGGAAAAAGCTAATTTAGTTCCAGGTTAACCTCAGTTTAGCAGACTTTGATACAAGAGGTATAAATTCCCACAACATCAATTTTTCATATATAACGGCGATTAATAAATAATGTATGCCCTGTCCCTTTAAAGTGATATTTCTATTATTTTATCCATATATTTTAAAATTGTTATTAATCTGTACTCATTAAGTATTATTATTTCTGGTATATGTTTATTATTCCCTGATATTTAATTCTTTTTGCTTTAATTCTTGTTTGCTGAATTTCATTATATTGATAGATTATTGCTTTTTGAATTTTGCTACTTGTCATCATTTTTTGATTTATACGTCTGTCCAACTTTTAAAAATAAAACTTCTTGCTTGATAAATTTATATATGAGATTCATTTTGAAATGCAGGCACAAACATAACCACAAATTTATTTTAGAATGAAACATTATGATTCAACAGATATGCTGCTGTGGGGTTGCATATCTGGGGGAGGGGTTAAATTGTGAATTTTTAACTTTGCATACCACTAAGACTCACTGTGTGAGTTGGGCAACTACATAAATGCGTTTAATAAATAAATAAAATAAATACAAGAGTAGTGATTGATAAGACACAAATTACATAGTGTACAAGTAAAGGATAGGAAGTAGGATATAGCAGCCACCATTAAATGAAATGCCTTTTTTATTTATTGACTAGCAATTTAATCAAACACAGAGTAATTCATTACTAATAATTATATTAATAATATTTAGTCCAAGAGAAAAGAGTGTCTGCTGATTAGAACATCCCAATAATAGAAATCCTACAATTAGCAAGTTCATAAAAGTTACTATTAGTTTCTGGGTCTTGTTTCTCCATTAAGAGCAAAGAAAAGCTTGTCCTTGAAAATAGTTGGTTTAAAAAAAGATCATGCCCCTCTACCCTATTAGCTCCAAATTGGTTAATCATGACAAGATAATTGATCAAAGAGCAGTCTGATCAGTATCATATGGCACAGCTGTTTAACAGCCTATGTGTCAGATACCAAGGTAACCTTAAAAACAGGAAATATCAAATCCAGCTTGAGAGAGAGTGTAACTGTTGTGAATTTGTACTTTTCTGATTTTGCCAATGACTTGCAGATGTCTCTTGCTAATTCGGGAGAGGGATAGCTTTTCATATGGAGCTCACCCATCATTTGCTATAAGGCCAGCTAAGACTGAGAAGTTACAGTTTACTTGCTGCGAGACATGGTGGAATGATCCAAGGGGTTTCTAATTACTGTATTCCTTGTGGGAGTGCTTGATAAAAAAAAAATCATTACTGGAGGGAAAGGGGTTACAAATGTTCTTGTTTTGTTATTATTATGGGAGATAAATAACATAAGTAATTAAGTCTAAAACCAACCATTTAAGGCAGTTATAATCATGGAAATAACTTTGCTATATTCGTAGGAATGAGTTACAGAAGAGAGTTGTTCTGCCTTTCTGAAAATTCTTTTTTCCAGATTTGCAGAGGAATTGGGACACATTTAACTTGGCCCAAATTCGCAAATCAAAACAAGAACCTGAGAAGCAAATTTGTTTATTACTATTTTTTTAAACATTAATCCATGCTGTAACTTTCAGGTGGCCAGCAATAGTATACACTAAAATAGATACCATCTTATAATAACTCATACAATGACTGGAAGGCTAGTAAATCAGTCTGGCACAGTAGCTAAATTAAAACACGGTACAACATACACAATCCCTGTAAAATAACTGCTTTTCTAAATAATGTGTACATCACATGGCACAGGGATAGTAGTCAGGATGTCAGTTTAGTTTTTCAAGATAAAACATTCCACAATTTAACTGTATTCAACAAGAAAACCTTTTCTTTCCTTCCTTCCTTCCTTCCTTCCTTCCTTCCTTCCTTCCTTCCTTCCTTCCTTCCTTCCTTCCTTCCTT
>WNWU01013639.1:5175244-5213179 GCA_012654045.1 Ptyas mucosa
GAACAGACCCCGCTGGTCTTGTCTTCTTTCCTGCGCCTGATCTAACAAAAACCATTTCCTTGGGTTTTCTATACTTTCTTGTGGGAAGCTGAAACATTTATAGTTTAAACTTAAAGCCTAATAAGAATATGAACCAATATCATGAATATCAGCTTTACCTCTTTCCTGCATTTTTCAGCTGAGCTTTGTTCTATGAATGGAATGATTATACCTATTATTGTTTGTTGAATTACTTTGCACTGGAAATATACTTTACTTTTTTTACTTTTTTATTAGATTTATATACCACCCTTCTCCCTGAGGGGACTCAGGCAAAGATAAAAAACATAGATACAAAATTTAAAAAAACAATTAAAACCGAATTAAATAATTGCCCCAACAATTCAAAACCCATTTTTTAAAAAATTTGGATTATGAAATTAAAATTTAAAATTTTCTTACAAAAAGGGGAGAGATTATGCCAGGCCCGCCTGATGGAACAAGAAAGTTTTTAACTCATGGCGGAAAGCACAAAGATCCGGGATCTACCGAATCTCTGGGGGCAGGTTGTTCCAGATAGTGGGTGCCCCCACAGAAAAGGCTCTCCCCCTGGGGGCTGCCAGTCGACATTGTTTGGCCGACGGCACCCAGAGGAGCCCCTCTCTGTGGGAGCGTACCGGTTGGTGGGAGGCTATTAGTAGTAGGCAGTCCTGTAAGTACCCGGGTCCTAAGCCATGGAGCGCTTTAAAGGTGGTAACCAACTCCTTGAAGGGCACCCGGAAGACCACCGGGAGCCAGTGCAGCTCGCGCAAGAGCGGTGTCACATGAGAGCGCCACGTTGCTCCCATCACCACCCGTGCGGCCGCACTCTGCGCCAGTTGGAGCCTCCGGGTGCTCCTCAAGGGGAGCCCCATGTAGAGAGCATTACAGTAGTCCAGGTGGGAGGTAACAAGGGCATGAGTGACTGTGAGTAAGGAGTCCCAATCTAGAAAGGGCACAACTGGCGAATCAGGCGAACCTGATGAAAAATCCTCCCGGTCACGGCCGTCAGATGCTCTTCTAAGGACAGCCGTGAATCCAGGAGGGCGCCCAAATTGCGCACCCTCTCTGTGGGGGCCAATGATTCACCCCCAATAGTCAGCAATGGTACCAGCTGACTATATTGGGACGTCGGAAACCACAGCCACTCGGTCTTGGATGGATTGAGTCTGAGCCTGTTCTTCCCCATCCAGATCCGCACGGCCTCCAGGTTATAGGACAAAGAATGGCACAGCACAAGGCTTTTCACAATTTTAGCAGTTATTCTACCAATGGAACAAATATTCTGCTACTTTCATTTAAGCAATTTCTTCTAACATGGCAAAGTGTTCATTTTTAAACAAATGGTGTATCGGGATTTATCAAAGGGATTTTATACACAGGTTTTGTCAAAATAAACATTTTTCCTTCACATATTAAAATGTTAACTATAAATGCACAGTGTAAAAATTAAAGGACATTCACTTATTATTTGTGAAACAGGAGCAAGTTTAAACTCTAGGCTGCAAGTCCTGCTAAACGTTTTGGTTATTGTTAGATCAGCACAGGGAAAAGAATAAGCGAGCAGCGAGTTATCCGTTCAACACTTTTATTAAGAGAATGAGAACTGCCAGCTGTGCTGCCAGGCTTGTCTTATAAAGGGAGCCAGCAGGCAAGCTGGCCAATGACAGATCTTTAAATCTCCCACCGGTGGACTAGCCAATCCAGCAGGGGTGCCAATATAAGGACAAAACACCCAATCCGGCAGGGATGCCCATATAAGGACATAACACCCCTCCCCTCCTAGTTCTTAGACCATCTCTCCATTGGTCACGTACGTGACGTAGTCATGCAGGTAGGCGGGGCGCCTCACCGTCCTATCTGACCTGTGCAGATCACTTCTTGCCTCTCTGTCAACCTGCGCAGGGGAGGCTCTTGTCTCTCCCGGTTCCCACCTTGGAACCATCCGGAATTCGGTCGTCGAGTGTGTGGGCTCTGGCCCAGCACCTCCGGCTGGGTTCTCGGGACTAGCCATCAGCCCCAGGGAACGATGCCTCGGCCCCTGCAAGCAGATCAGGACTGGATGCCCAGAACTTGGTAAGTCAATGGTTCTTTTCCCTTCACTCCTTGGCTGGTTTTTGGCGCTAGAGGCGTCTGCTTCCATCTAGGTCCATGGTCTCAGTTGCTGCTGCAGCCATTGTGATTGTCATTGGGGGTCCCCGTGTTCCGGTGGTGATAGTTGGCCTGCTTCACCGGTGTGGCATGATTCGACCTTGCTGGGGTGTCGGAGGTCTCCCTTGTCTGGGTGTTGTAGGCCTGCCTTGTCTGGGTGTGGTAGGTCTACCTGGGGTGGGTGTTGTAGGCCCACCTCGTTGGGGTGGCGCAGGCCTACCTCATCTGGGTGGTGAAGGCCTACCTCGTCAGACTGGTTTTCGCCATTTTCACCGCTTTCCCTCCACCTTTTCCGGAGCTGGTCAACATGGTGTTTGACAATCTGCCATCTCCCAGCTCCACTTGGTATGACCTCGGGCCCTTTGTTCTGATGATCAATCCCTTCAGCCACTTCGGAGGCTCGCGGAAGTTGAGAGCGTAGACTGGGTCTCCCTCGGTGAAGGTGCGCGGCGGTCGGGTTGCGTTCGCTGGTTCTTGGGGGTTGTACTGGGGGTGTAGCCGGTCCAATGGTGTCCTCAGCTTCCTCCCCATGAGTAGTTCGGCCGGACTTCTGTGTGTGGTGGCGTGCGGGGGGATATGCTGCGTGAAGAGGAATTTATCGATCCTCTCCTGCCAGACGCCCAGTGCCCATCTTGGTGAGAACTTCCTTGGTGAGCCTCACCATCCTCTTAGCTTGCCCATTTACCGCCGGCCTGTATGGGGCAATGAGGGCATAGCGGATGCCGAGCTCGGCCAGGAATGATTCCATCGGCTTGGCAGTGAGCTGTGGCCCGTTGTCCGACACCAGGACATCCGGAATGCCATGGGTGGTGAAGACCCTGCGCAGCACCCAAACGGTTGCCTCAGTGGTGATGGTGGGCATTTGGATGACCTCCAGCCATTTGGAGAATGCATCCACCACGATGAGAAGGTATTTGCCTGCCATAGGTCCCGCAAAGTCGATGTGAACGTGGGACCAGGGGGCACTAGGAACGTGGGTTGGGCTTCTGCTGGCCCTGGTCTGACCTCCTGGCACGGAGCACATCTGGAGACCCATTGTTCAATGTCCTTGTCCAGGGTGGGCCACCAGACATAGCTTCTGGCCAGCGCCTTCATCTTCACGATGCCCGGGTGCCCAATGTGAAGGTTCTCCAAAGTCCTCTTCTGCAGCAGTCATGGAATCACTACTCTGTCGCCCCAGAGTAGGCAGCCCTTCATCGTCGAGAGTTCTTGCTGCTTTCTTAAGAAGGAGCTGAACTCTTTGCCCACTTTTTCTGTTGGCCAACCCCTCAGGACCCAGGACATGACTTGCCTGAGGGTCTTCTCCTTCTTCGTGTGGGCTGCCACGTCCGTGGAAGATACTGGGCACTGCAGGTCTCCATCAATGTGGAAAAGGCCGAGAGTGGGTATGGGGGTCTTCCACCTGTTCCTGCATTGGGCACCTACTGAGGGCATCCACATTACTGATGGTTTTGCCGGGTCTGTGTGTGAGAGTGTACAAATACCCAGCAAGGAAAATGGCCCAGCGCATCATCCTGGGTGACATGTGTTTGTTTGTCGCCTGCGAAGAGTCTGAGGAGGGGCTTATGGTCAGTGATGATTTCGAATGCCCTCCCGTAGAGGTATTCGTGGAAGCGCTTGATGCCAGCCATGATGGCCAAGGCTTCCTTATCCAGCTTGCTGTAGTTTCTCTCAGCTGTCACCAGAGTCTTAGAGAAGAAAGCGATGGGGGTTTCCGTGTTGTTGGGCAGTCGGTGGTTGAGGACAGCCCCAACTCCATATGGAGACACATCACAGGTCAATACCAGCGGAAGCGTCTCATGATACTGTATCAGCACGCTGTCCGAGGATAGGAGCCCCTTGATGTTCTTGAACGCGGTTTCTTCAGCTCTAGCCCACTTCCAAGGGGCTGCTTTTCCCAGAAGGTGATGGAGTGGCTCAGCAACAGTGGCTTTCTGTTTAAGGAAAATGCTATAGAAGTTTAGCAACCCTAAGAAAGCCTGAAGCTCTGGCTTGTTTTGGGGGGGCCGAAGCTTCATGAATCGCCTTGACCTTAGATTTGGTGGGGTGTATGCCAGTGCTATCTATTAAATAGTCCAGGAACTCGATCTCCTGGACCCCAATGATGCACTTGTCTCTCCCCATCAGACCCTTCTCTTGGAACCACTTCAGGGTGATCCTAAGCCATTCCAAGAGTTGAGATCTGGAGGTGCCTGAGATTAGTACATCATCAAAGTACGGCACCACCCCTAGAATGCCTTGGAGAAGGCATTGATTGAAAATTCCTTCTCCAAATTCCATCATTGATTGAAAAATGCCAGGGGTTGCGCTGACTCCAAATTGGAGGCGGTTGCATTTGAATGCGCCCAGGTGGGTGACAAGAGTCTGAGCCTCTGCAGTTTTTTCATCGACTGGCAGTTGCTGGTAAGCCTGGGCTAGGTCCAGTTTTACAAATATGGTCCCACTCCCGAGTGAAAGCATCAGATGTTGCACCACTGGGACTGGGTATGCGCTCTGCTGTAATGACCAGTTAATGGTGCATTTATAATCGGCGCAGATGCGCACAGATCCATCATGCTTCAATGGAGTCACAATGGGGATCTCCCATGCAGCATGATCGATTGGTTCCAATATGCCTTGGGCAATCAGTTTATCCAACTGAGCATCTACCTTAGGCCGAAGTGCAAATGGAACCCTGCGAGGCTTGAGCCGAATTGGAGTGATTGAGGTATCTAAATTGAAAGAGATAGGTTTCCCCAAGAATTTACCTAAGCTGTCATTGAAGACGTCCTTGAGCTCTTCAAGGAGCTTGTTGAGTTCATCCTGCTGAATCTGATGGATTCCTCTAATTGAGAGCCCTAGAGGCTCGAACCACTCCACTCCAAGCAGGGTTGGGCTGCTGTCCTTGACGATGGTGATGGGTAGGTCGCCCTTGAAGCCGTGGTAGCTGATACTCAGTGAAGCTCTCCCCAGGACCCCGATGGGGTTTCTGCCGAAATCGATGAGCCTTGTGTGAAGCGGCTGCAGTTGCCTCTTTGAGATTTGTGGTTTCAGCTTTTTGAGATGCTGCCAGCTCATAATGGAGTAGATTGAGCCCGAATTTACTTCCATGGCACATGGAGTCCCTTCCACTTGCCCAGTCACGATGAACTTTGTGGCATTATGGTCATCGGTGTGGGCAATGGTGGTTTGATTGGCCACTCTGCTTTGCAGGTACCCGTCTCCCTCACGCCTTGTCTGGATGTCCTCTGGTGATCACGGTTTTCTGGCTTGGCTTTCTCCCAGACTGGTTCTGGAGCTGTGCAGGCCTCAGCTTTTCATTGGCAACGGCGGCAGGTCATGTCTCTCCATAGGCATCTGGCTCTCACGTGGTTGCCGTTGCAGCTGGCACAGCTCTCCCCTCAGTCGCCATTTTGTATGGTTTCGTGCATTGGTGGTCTGGAGACCTTGTGGACTGCCATTTCCTCGTCCGACTCAGATCCAGCAGTGGATTCCTCGGATGAGGTCTGGGTTTCTTGATTTTGTGGACTGCCTTGGCTCTCTGCATCGCTGCCGCTGTCACCTCTGATGTTTCTGCGGCTGAGGCCTCTTCAATCACGTCTTTTAGCGATACCTTTCTCCTGCTCAGCAACTTTCTCTGCAGGGAGATGTCCCGCATCCCAAAGACAATGCGATCTTGGATGGCATTGCCCACATGATCAAAGTCGCAGCTGGCAGCCAACTTCCACAGTGCTGCCACAAAGTCCTTTATGGATTCGCCCTCCTGTTGATTCCGTTGGCTGAAGGAGAATCTGTTCACCATCGGTGTGCCAATTGGGGCATAGTGTTCCTGGAGAACATCTTGGAGGTCGCTGCACGCCATGGTCTCGATGTCCTGGGGTGCCATGAGGTCGATGGCCATCTCCAGGACTGCCGATCCGCAATGTGCCAGGAACAAGGCTCATTTGCGGTTGTCCTCCAGGTCTTCATAGCCGTTGCTGGTCAGGAATTGGCAGAACCTAATCATATAGGATTTCCACTTTTCTTGGTCGGGGTTGAATGGTGCCAGTGAGGTTTGTGGCGCTGCCATGGTTCTCGTGCTATCAGCTTTAAGTGACTCCAGCTCAGTGACTTGCTCTGTTGAGTCAGGCTGTGTGGCGATCGTGCCACGAGGTTCTTCGCTGTGGTTCTTGAAATCCTTCGTCGCCAGTGTTAGATCAGTGCAGGGAAAAGAATATGCGAGCAGCGAGTGATCCGTTCAGCACTTTTATTAAGAGAATAGAACTGCCGGCTGTGCTGCCAGGCTCGCCTTATAAAGGGAGCTGGCAGGCAAGCTGGCCAATGACAGATCTTTAAATCTCCCACCGGTGGACTAGCCAATCCAGCAGGGGTGCCAATATAAGGACAAAACACCCAATCCGGCACGGATGCCCATATAAGGACTACTGAACTGACAGTCTTCTATCACTCTTTATATAACTTACGGGTGTTGGTGTGTTCATTATATTCCAGATGTGTTCATTATATTCCAGGCATCAAAGTCTAAAGGAGCTATTTAATATAAATTTAGTTAGAGAAAAGTCTAGCATGGAGGCAAGAGAGTCCATCAGGTAATGCTCTCCAAATGACAATAACAAGGATTATGGGAAAATCAAAAATCTAGAAGGTAATACTGTCATCTGTCCTGTTTTTTTTTATTACTATTAAAAGCTTTTTGCTATGTACTATGTACTGGTAAACAGAATGTCCTTGGACATTGTAAATTAAAAAGAGCAAAGTTCTGATAAAGCCAAGACTAGATAAATTCTTTTCTTTTACCATAAAATTCTCCTTCATAGAGAAATGCTATTATGGATTCCTTCTTTTATGTTTGGAAATTCCTGATAGATAAATTTATTCAAAGAATGAAGCGGCAGGATGATTTTTTTATTGATGTACTTTATTTCTTTATGTTGTATCCAGAAAAATTTGCTGACTGCATATATAGTTGACTTTAATCCTTTTTTTCTAACTAAGCAAAGCCCTAAATGAGAATAGAAACATACAAAAACCTGTGTCAAGCCATTCCTTCCTCTCACATATTTTTGTGTTATTATCCCCATTTTCCCCAGAAGCCCATGCTACAGGGCAAAAGTGAGCAGCATTGGGAGGTATGAAGTTCTGGAACATATCTTTCCCTCCCTTTAGCTGGGGCTTTGATCAAGAAAGACTGTTTATTCATATCTTCTTAGAGTGTCAGAGGATCACAGAGCTGTAACCTTCTACTCAGAAAAGTGGTTCTTCTCACCACTGACAAGAAGTTAATTCTGGTTTTCTTCAATCACTATTTTGACATACTTGTATATTTAGTTTAGGACAGATTTCACACCATCTCCTTTTGAGTATTACAATAATGTCTGGCTGATACAATTGCCTATTGAATCTGAATTTGCTAGATTTTGTATTTTTCAAACTCGGCTATGCGCAACTATTTTAATTATGCAAAGATTGCCCTCTACACCTGATAAAATCAATTCCATGTGGCAGAAAATGTCTAAGAAAATGTTTCTCAAATTAATCATTGAATATTGTGCTTATACAGACCTGCCTTTCACAAAGGCAATATTGCCTAAAAAGTACAGGATTTGAACTTCAGGAATACACTGGATTAAAGGGAGTTGGAATATGCTCTTGGATAAAACTAAAGTTGTTTTGGGCAACCATAGACAATGCAGACTGAATTTGCCAATTCATGGTCTCTACAATTGGGAATTAGAAGGAAGGGAGAAGTGTGTCTAAGGTCAAAAGCTATTTTTTTTAAAAAAAACAAGAACATCAAAAGGACTATATAAGTTTCTCTGATAATAGAATACTACAGTGCCATCACTGAAGTGAAGAAAAAGGTTAGAAGTGAATACATCAAAAGAGTGAAGAAAATCTTAAAGTCCAAACTTAGTGGGAAAAATACTATCAAGACAATTAACATCTGGATAATTCTAGCTGGAATAGTGGACTAGACCCAAGCAGAACTAAAAGTTCTGGCTAGAAAAATAATGACAATGAATCATGCCCTTCATCTATGGAGTGATGTTGACAGACTAAGGCAGGTAGGTGAGTGTGAAATGTTTCAAGTACATTAGACAATTGAAGAAGAAAAAAGGGCATAGAACAAATATCTGAAGGACAATGAAGAAGATGTGCTGATGCTTACTGTACTAGGAAGACTTACTGACTTACTGAACATTGGAGAGTCCAAACCGAAAAGGGATGGGAAGACAAAGCAATACATGGCCAGTTAATTAAAAAAAACAGCAGGCAAAGCAGATAATAACAAGACCAGGCAATGGCTAAGAATAGGAAAGTTAAAGAAAGAAACTGAGAGGATAATTCTGATTGCACAAGATCAAGTCTTAAAAATAAATAAATAAATACAAAGCCAGAATTGAGAAGACGGCAACAGACAGCAAGTTCTGCCTCTGTAAAGAAGCTAAAGAACCAGTGGACCACCTGGATAGCTGTTTCAAGAAGTTCTACCAGTTCTGTGTAGTGGCTAAGGCAGCAGGCAAGAAAATGAGAAACAGTTGGGCCACCAGTGGACACCTTGACACGTGAGTTACGGACTGCACTATTGGGCCAGTCATTCTCTCTCAGCCCAATCGACTTCACACAGTTATTGTTCTGAGGAAAACGGGGGTGGGGGAGGTGTGTTGGATATGTTTGCTGCCTTGAGTTATTTATAAAAAATAATAAAGATGGAATACAAACAATAAACAACAAATATGCTTTACTTTAGGGTACATGTCAAGTGTCAGTGACAAACCTGAACCAGAAATGGTTAATTCCAATCTTTCAGAGGTGGATGAATAAGATTTATTAAATAGATTTTATTATTAAACTAATACAAGAATTCCAGCAAGGACTCTTATTTTCAAAGAAGAAACATTTATGTAGCAAGTTAGAGTAGGAAGATTCTTTCTTTCCTCGCTCTCTTTCTATGTAAAGGAGAAGAAACTTGTTCCTATTTTGAATCATGGGCAGATTATTGTTTGTTGATTGTTTTGGACATAGTTATTAGACTTCTTGTCAATCCGAGAATCAGTTCTCAAAACCAGGAGGCTTAAAATGGAGTAACAGGCAAATTATAGTTTGCTGTCCAGTTGTCACTCCCATGAGCACGCAATAGATTTTTCTTCTCTCCCTCCCTCCCTCCCTCCCTCCCTCCCTCTCTCTCTCTCTCTCTCTCTCTCTCTCTCACACACACACACACACACACACACCTGAATACCAGCTCAATGCTAAGGAAAAGTAGGGGAATAAGAAAGAAACTCAAGACTGCCCAATGTGATTCCCTTTGGTATAATATGCAATAGGGTATCTGCAGAATATGGTAAAAAGCCATAACTGTTGTGGTGTCTGTTTCCAGTCTCCGTTACTTTGAAGGGCTAACCATCAGAATCCAGCCTGATCTGGCCCATTTTCAGACTTAATCATTCTCTTTTCAGGGTGCTGTTTTCAGAGGGTTGACTCTTCCAATGGACACATATAATCATTAAAATTTATTTTCAGCATTTCATTGAGTTGAAAATAGGGCAAGTTGGGGAAAGAATGCAGAGCTTTTTCCAACCTCTTTTCCAATAAAAATCATAGCATGTGTTATAGCACGGGAATAACGAGAGGCTCAAGCAAGCTAGTGACAACAGCTCTTTACTTCAGGGTGAGACTTCAGCGAAGAAACACAGGCAACAGCCCTCCTTATATACAATTCTGAAACACCCGCTAACCAATCACAAACAGTTCCCAATTCAAATCTCCCACTCAAATAGATACATACATAATACCCCTCCATTCCCAGAAAACACTTAGTCTACCAATTTACATTTTTACATACAAAATCATGCAGGTGACCAGGGCGTGATCTCACTCTGTTGGCCTGCGCAGTTCAGTTGTTGGTGAAGCGTCGAGCCAGTCAGGGGGGTCTGCTGCCTCTTCTGGCTCTGCCAATGGAACCTCCTGGATTTCTCCTGAGGCGTGGTCTTCCCTGGCAGGGATTGTCGGTTCAATGGGGCAGTGCTGGGGCCTTGGCTTGCCAGATAAGTAATCTGTCTTACTCAGGCTTGAGGTAGCTGTGGTGGGAAAACTTTGGCAATCAGGATCAACAATATTTGGATATTCTGCGTCTTCACAGTCTAAACGTTTTCACAGTTTATCTATATGTCTCCTCCAAACCTTCCCCTGCCCTACATCTACTGTATATGATTTAGGTCCGGTGATTCCCACTATTTTTCCGGCAACCCAAAGTGGCCCATTGGCATAATTTCTAGCGAACACTATGGTACCTATTTGAAATTGTTGTAGTCCTCTTTCTTCCCCTTTAAACGTGTCTTGGGAGTAATTGGGGTGTAATCGGTCTAAGATACACCTAAGTTTCCGGCCCATTAGGAGTTCTGCTAGACTGCACCCTGTGGCAGTGCATGGGGTGGCGTGTTGGTCGATCCTAGCTTGCCAATCTCCTGCATCGAGCCGGGAGAGGGCTTCTTTGGTGGTTCTTACAAATCTTTCAGCAAGGCCATTAGAAGCCGGATGAAACAGGGCCGATAAAGCGTGTCTAATTCCTAACTCCGCCAAATAGCTTTCAAAATGTGTGGCTGTGAATTGGGGCCCGTTGTCCGATACCAGGGTATCAGGCAATCCGTGGGTTGCAAAGAGTTTCCTGAGGACCTTGATTACTTGCTTCGGACGTGGTAGATGGCATCAGAGCTATTTCCAGCCACTTAGAGAAAGCGTCAACAATTATTAGGAAATTTTGTCCGTGAAAAGGTCCCACAAAATCTATGTGAATCCTCCCCCATGGCCCTTTTGGTCTTTCCCACTCTCTGACAGGGGCTGAAGGGGGATCCAGCCTGGATTCCTGACATAGCCTACACTTGCTTACCCATTCAATGACATCCTTATCAAGTTGTGGCCACCACATATAACTCCTTGCTAGACTTTTCATGTGGACTATACCAGGGTGCCCCCCATGCAAAAGTTCCAGAACCCTTTGCCGTAACCGTAAGGAAATTACCACCCTATCACCCCATAGCAGGCAACCCCCTTGCATTGACAATTCATTCTTTTTGTTAAAGAAAACTTGAAACTCCCCATCGTTTACCTTGGTCGGCCACCTCCTCATGACCCAACCCATAACAGTATGAATAACAGTGTCTTTGGTACATGCCCTTGCCACCTCACCCGACGTAAGCGGCCCCAAGGACACAACATCAATCAACAATACAGAGGCTTCTGGTGTAGGGTCTTCCAACAAGTCGGGAAGAGGGCAGCAACTGAGGGCATGGCATGGCCCAGAGTTCTCCCGGGCCGATGCACCAATTGATACGAATAGGCGGCTAGGAAAATAGCCCACCTGGTCATCCGGGGGGAAAGGGTGGTGGGGGCTAGGAGTCCCAACAGCAGCTGGTGGTCAGTCACAAGTTCAAAAGTCCGGCCAAACAAATACTCGTGAAATTTTTTAACACCCGCAATAACCTGTAAGGCTTCCCTGTCCAGCTGACTAGTTTCATTCTGCACTGGACAGGGTGTGAGAGTAATACGCAATGGGCGCCTCTGACCCATTCGGTAGTCTATGGCTTAGCAGAGCGCCCACTTCAAAAGGGGATGCGTCACAAACGAGGACAAGCAGCAAATTCGAATTGTACTGGATTAGGAAACTGTCCTCCGATAAGAGTCTTTTTACAGCCTTGAAAGCAGCTGCCTCTGCCTTGCCCCAAACCCATGGAATGTTTTTTCCCAATAGTCTGTGTAGGGGTTCAGCTACGGTGGCTTTGTTTCTAAGGAACATCGTATAAAAGTTCAAAAGTCCCAAAAACGCCTGCAGTCCAGCCTTGGAAGTCGGTGTGGGTGCATTTTGGATAGCCCTAACTTTCCTTTCAGTGGGGTGGATGCCTGACCTGTCAATTTGGTAACCCAAAAATTCTACGGAAGGAACTGCGATCATGCATTTGTTTTTCTTAACTCGCAGTCCCGCTTCCCTAAATTTTAAAAGTACTTGTCACACTCTGTCCTTAAGTTGTGATTCATTTTGGGCACTGATGAGGACATCATCAAAATAGGGTACCACCCCTGGCAGCTCTTGTAGCAGTCGCTCCATGGTGCTTTGAAATAGCCCTGGTGCTACGCTAACCCCAAACTGGAGCCTGGTGCATTTAAAAGCCCCTCTATGAGTTATGATGGTTTGCGCTTCCATGGTAGCATCATCAACCAGCAGCTGCTGGTACGCCTGTGCCAGGTCTAATTTCGCGAATATTTTGCTGGAATCCAGTGAATGAAGTAAATGGTGAACAACCAGCACAGGATACGCGCTCTGCTGGAGCACCTTGTTGATTGAACATTTATAGTCGGCGCAGATCCTTATGGATCCGTCCGACTTGACTGGCATGACAATAGGGGTCTCCCACTTAGCGTGATCTACTGGGACACGGATCCCCTGCCTAATAAGTTTGTCCAGCTCTGCGTCAATTTTGGGCTTCAATGCAAGTGGCACCCGTCTTGGTTTGAGCCTAATTGGGGCTACCTGAGGGTCTAAATTAAAGGAAATAGGGGTCCCCACGTACTTGCCCAGCACCTCTCCAAAAACGTCCTGGAATTCGTTTATGAGATTGTCCTTGATCGATGGTCTGCTGAGACTGTGAACACCCGTGAACCCCATGCCCAGGGCTTGGAACCAAACGAAGCCCAGGAGATTCAGAAGCGGCTTGCTGACGATCGTCAGGGGTAGCGATTCTCAAAACTCACCGTAGGTGACCCGGGACGTGCCCACGCCTTCCACTGGAACTCGGTTTCCTTGATAGTCGAGGAGGCGAACTCGTTGTCGTGACAGCTGGCTTTTCTTGAATGTAGGGAAAAGAGTTTTTAGCGTTGTCCAAGACATGATTGATAAAGCTGACCCGGTATCGATCTCCATTTCGCATGGCTTCCCGTCGATTTCTACCCGGGTATATACTTCTTCTTCTGCAGCCGTTCTGGCTTGGCCTATTCTCGTGCTTTTGATTTTTGCGTCGTTTTTCAACGCCACCATTTCTGGTTGGCTGTTTTGAGTGTGTTGGCTCTGATTGGTCGTGGCGGTCATGTGGCTTGATGCCACTCAGAAATGGAGCTCTACAGACTCTTGCCAAATGTCCTTTTTTCTCGCAGCGCCTGCAAATGGCGTCTCTGAATTTACAAGTCTGTCTTTCGTGAGCTAGGACAGTTTTCTCGGCAGCTATTTTGCCCGTTTTTTTTTCTTTTCGGTGTGGAAGATGTCCTCGTCTGACTCTTCCTCGGTACTGGCCTGCACTTCTTCTCGGTGTACAGGCGTTGATTTGGGGGTGTCTTTTGAAATTGGCCGGTGTAGCATTTCAGCAGCTTTTGTGGAAGATTCGTGTGCCCTTGCTTCGTCTAGAGCGCCGGCTAGGGTCAAGTCTGGTTTCATGAGTAGTCACCTCTGTAACCGTGTATCTCTAATGCCGCAAATTAGTTGCTCTAGGAGCGCGTCTTCGAGGTCTCGGTGATCGCAGTGCATTGCGGCTTTCCGTAGGCTTGCCATGTATGCGCTGACCGGTTCTTCCTCTTTTTGTACTCGTTGCCGGAACTCGTAGCATTGTACAAATTTGAAGGAACCAGAGCATAGTGAGCCCTGAGGGTGGCTTGTAGTACATCCCAGGAGTTGGTCTGGACCGGCGTTGGTTCACAGAGGGATTCAGCCATTTCAAAACCGTCGGGCCTGCAGTGGCTCAAGAATAGAGCTCTCTTTCGGTTCGCTGAAAGACCTTGCATCTCACTGGTCTCCAAGGAAAACTCGAACCTGGTCATATACAACCCCCATTTCTCCCGGGCTGGATCGAAGGGTTTTGGCAGGACATAGGCAGCCATCACGGTATTGCCTTTCTGTTGTCTGCTCGTCACCCTGGCTGAATCTCCAAGCTCTTTTTGTTCTCTTCTTGTGGCTCCTATCCCATCCTCGTCGCCAATGTTATAGCAAGGGAATAACAAGAGGCACAAGCAAGCTAGTGACAACAGCTCTTTACTTCAGGGTGAGACTTCAGCGAAGAAACACAGGCAACAGCCCTCCTTATATACAATTCTGAAACACCCGCTAACCAATCACAAACAGTTCCCAATTCAAATCTCCCACTCAAATAGATACATACATAACAGCACGTGTATGGTATGTTGTACTATGTAATTAAGTAATGCGTTATATATGTATATGTTCCTATACATGCAGGCATTCAGGGGCACACAGCAAGGTGCATGCATTCCTCTCTGAGTCACATAAACAGAGAAAGGAGGGATTAGAAAAAATGGTTGGCAACAATGTGAGCTCAGTATGGGGCCCAGAGGATTCTTCCAACCAGCCGTCCGTTCGTCTGTCCATCCATCCCTCCATCCATATGCAGATTCCACACGATCAGGCCTATGTTCAAAGTTTTATCTTTTCTTTTTTTCTACTTCTCTTTTCCAAATTTGATTCTGTTCTGCTCAGTTTTTTCAGCAATCGGACTGCAATATGTCTGCCTGACCATATATGGACTTGGACTGAGAGTTAAAGTTTGACAAAGAATGCTACTGAAGCAAATGAAATTATCAATAATAATCAAAAAAATTGTGAAGGAAACACAAGAGGTGGAACTCCTTTAAAAACTGATTTTTAATATGCCTCATTATTGAAGTTATGTTTCTAATCTTTAATTTGGAAATAGAAATTAAAGTATAGGAGATGTGTTCAAAAGATTAGAAAAGATTTTTGAATTTCAAACATAATTATAAACTCTTGTAGAAACTGATTAGCATTATATTTTCACTACACGTTTTATAGAATCTGGATTCAGGAAACATCAAAACATATCAGCAGTCCTCATGATTTTTCAGTTCCTGAGCTTGAAATTTTCTCAATTTACTAGATCATCAAGTGTGCCACCCAGTGGTACAATTATTTTTGTTACCAGAAAGTTCCAGCCTTAGGAGATCCAATAGGAAGTAGTGTTTTGTTTGAAATGTTATTGCAATTGTAACTGCGAATGAATCAGTCTGTCAGAAATGTCTTCTTAAACCTATAATCTGCCTTAACTATTTATAGTAAGGGAATACACCTACAATACTGTCTATAGTAGATGCAGTTCTCTCAACATGATAAACTTAGCTAACATCCTTAGGTATTTTAAATGTGCAAGCAGCAGATACATGCTAAGGCCAGGTCTGAATTATTTATTTTTCCTTGAGAGATTCAAATCAGAATTCATTTCTTATTAGAAGCAAAAAATTAATTTGCTAGTTAAAAATCAGAATTTTCTTCTCTATTCCTCTTCACCCCATCATGAGAGAATCAATCTTTAAGTGTTTCTTAGAATGACAGAAATAGTTTTTCTAGAGTATTCTTGGGTTACATTGTCCTACTGTTCATTTCCAAATGAAGTTCAGTTTTGATCTAGGACATTTCAAAGAACTTTTGCTTCACTTCAAACGAATCCCAAATCTTCACTGTAATGTTCACTTTTACTCTGGAGAATGGTTTCAATTATATTTGCCTATAATACTGACCTATCAGATATTACAAAGAAATTCATGAGAAACCCAGGTTTGTAATATATCTATCAGTGAATTACACTACACATAACACAGTATACAGTATCCCATTATGCTGGTGAGTCTAAAGGACTTTCTGCAGTTGTTTGTCATGTATAGCCTTGTTCTGCCTTGACACTGGACAAACATTATAAAAACATATGTTCAAACAGAGGTGGAGAAAGAGGGAGGGAGGAAAGGAGGGACGGATGGAGGGATGGAGGGAGTGACAGAGGGATGGAGGACGGGACAGAATCCAATAATTCTTTAATAAAATTTTAAATGCTGATATTATGCAAAGAATAATATTGAATTAATGAAATGTATACAGATAGTCCTTGACTTAACAACAGTTCATTTAGTGACCATTCAAAGTTATAAGGCAGAGAAAAAAGTGACTTATGACTATTTTTCCCATTTATGAACTTTGCACATTCCCATGGTCATGGGATCAAAATTCAGATGCTTGACAACTGGTTCATACTTATGACAGTTTCAATGTCCCGGACTCATGTGATCATCTTTTGCGACCCTCTGACAAGCAAAGTCAATGGGGAAGCCAGATTAACTTAATCATGTTGCTAATTTAACAACTGGACTGATTGACATAACAGCAAGAAAGTTTGTAAAAATGGGGCAAAGCACACTTAAGCATGATTCTGCACACTCTGATTTACCAACAAATTGGGGGGCTCAATTGGGGTCATAGGTCAAGGACTACCTGCATTTATTTAAACTATGTTCTTATTCCTATATTTTCAGATTTCTTACTATATGACTTTGATTTTAATTAAGCAAATTGTTACCCTGTGTTCTTATCACCCAAACCTTTCAAAATTAAAAATACCACCTACATGAATATAGTGTAGAAATGCAAGGTGATAATAATTGCTAATAAACTGAATTATAGTATGACTAATTTTCTCAGATAATTATTCTCATAAAGAAAATGGGGAAAGTTACCTATTGGAACCAGCCACAGGTAGCTTTCTATAAATGGAAATTCTGTATGAAAGTCAAATATTTATATCTAAATATAGGGATATGTTGAGCATTGGAGGAGCTTATTTTTGTTTCATATCATCCCTTTACTAATAAGGAAAGCGGTGTCTCAAGTATTGGAGATGTGGCTTAGCATCTCATAAGCTACTTGATCCAAGGATACATCAGGATATTTTATTCTATTGTATATAGATTGGCAAATAATTCTGATTTCATGGATCCTAGGAGTGTCTTGGGGGTCATCAAGGAATCCTAGGACCACAGTGCACTATGAAAACTTATGGGGCTTTGCTTTGCATCATAAAAGATGGGGGGGGGTAGTTAGTCATCGCTTACCAACCTCAATTGGAACCAGCCACTCTGTGTTGAGTGCCATGATGATTAAATGAAACATCACATGATTTCATTGGATGTACAACCCCACTTCCACTTCTATCTTTAAGTGAATCACGGGGACATCATGTAAGCATGACTTGATATTTTACTTCTGCATTGTTCAGTAATTCTGCTTCTAGTGAAGAACCAGAATGGCAATCCTGTGCCCATGGGATGATCATAAATGCAAGGATTGATTTCCAAATCTATTTTGTTGTTGTTGTGACTTTGGTTGCTAAATGAGGCAGTCAGTAAGTGACTATGAGAGAGGCGGGGGAGAAAGATGGAAATAAATTTGTTTTTTTCTTCTGTTCAGTCTTGTCCAAGTTTCAGAGACTGCCTGGATAAGTTCATAAAGGGTTTTGGGTGAGGTTTTTTTTTTTTTTTCAAAAGTGGTATGCCATTGCATCCTTCCTAGGACTGAATCACTGAAAAAAGTGAGTGACCTGAAGTACAAACTACAGATAATTTGAAATTACTTTAAATTTGAAAAGTGAGCTAAGGTTTTGTGAGCTAATAAATAAATAAATGATAATGGCATGGCATGGCTCTTTAAGGGTGCTAGAACAAGTGTTAATTATTACTGCACATAGGAAAGAGATGACCAATCAGCACTGTGAAGTTTTCATTTAGAATTTCTACTTTTTTGATGAGGAATCCAGATGCTCAATCCTATTTCACATCTGCTAAATTGAGTGGGCCAGATAAGACAGTCTGGAGGGGAATGAAAATGCATATTTTTATTCCTCTGCCCATGGGGGTTTGCCATTATCTCAACATGAGAATAAAAGGATTTGAGTACAATAATTCTGGCCTTTAAAGTGAAATATCTTTTAAATAAATATATAAAACTTTCATCACAGGGTTGGTATATAAATGAAAGAGATGGCATTGGAAACCTCTGTATATATGAAAGGCTCTCACAACTATTATTTACAGTACAGGAATGACATATTTATCAACATTTTCTTTGATGCCGATAATATATATTTCTTGGCTGAAGAATTCTTCCTGTCCTTGTAATTCAGTCTTATCGCTTAATGGTGGTATTTTTATTGGTGGAGCTAGTAATCTCCTAACAGATGATTTATGAACAAAATAGGCAGGTCACCATGTTCTGTATCTTGTTCCACTTTTGTAATGGTATAATTGAAAGAAATATTTCTGCATCTTTGAAGTTCAGAGAACAAAAACAATATAATTCTCATCTCTTTCTTTCTTTTTTCCTTAGCCACCCATGCTTCTTACATGCTGTTTGAACGGGTCTCCAATCTCTGTTGAAAAAACTGGAGAGGCCCAAAGAAAGAAAAAGAACCAGTAAAACTCACATCTTCCCCTCCCCCCGTTCCCAATTCTAAGAGCCAGAAATGGTTTTTTCCACTGGCAGCACTCAAAAAATCTCCGGATGCACTCACAAAGTATTGGAAAACAAAATGAGATAAATAACAATCATTTTCTGATAGTCATATCCTCTTTCCTGTCTTCCTTTTTCCTCTTCATAAGTGAAGAGTTTCATTCAGATTTGGCCTTTCATTTACAGTGCTCAAGTGTACATTCTCTGGACAATATACGTATATAGTATATACTTATTTCATATACTTTAAACAATTTCCTGTGCAATTTATAAAATACAAAATACAGGGAAATGATTAACAACTGCAACTCTATAAAACATTGCTCATTAAGCAGTTGTGTGTGTAGGGGAAATGAAACAAAAGCAAAAAATCAAGTTATCCAGCATTCATGCAAGTAAGCTAAGGCCCTGGGAAGAATATAGAAAAGAGCAACAAATATGTTAAAGGGTCTAGTCAAAAGGCACTAAGTATGTTTGGCTTAATGAAGAAAAGACTGAAAGGTCTTAGCAGTATTCCAATACTTGAAGGGCTGCCACAGGGAAGGTAATAGGACCTTTGAGCAGCTTACAACATTGTAAAAGCAAAAATACAAAACATTAAAGCATTAAATATCGAAAACTAACAGAAGTTAAATAAATTAGGAAACAGAATGTAAAAGTATAGAAGAAGGATCTTCTTCCTAGTCACTATCTTCAGCGTAGAATGCCCTCCTTATCAGGGCCTGAGTGCAATTGATAAAGCCAGGGTTTGAGACTCTTTTGGAAGGCCAAAAAACTGGGATCAGATCTCATCTTGAAGGGCACAACGTTCCAGGAGGCAAGAGCCATGGCATAAAGGATCCTTCTCCTGGATACTGGCCAGAACTCTTAACCAAGAGGGTCCACAGCACATATCTTCTGGAACAAATAGCACAAGCCAATCCCATTGGGGCAAGCCAGTTCCCCAGATAGCCTGGAATATGCCATAAAGGACCTTTAATTGGATCCAGAAGCAAACCAGCAACCAGTGCAGCTTGCACAATGGTGGTGTTACATAGGCATCCTAGGGGTACTACAGCTGTCAGCATGACTGCAAACTGCAACAGTTGTAGCTTCAAAATACTCTTCAAGGATACTCCAAGGGTGAAATTAAAAAATTTGCCCTACAGGTTCTGTGGGTGTGGCTTGTTGAGGAAAGGTAATGTGACTGGGTGGGCATGGCCAACTTGACATCACTCACATCGAGGGCTCCTCACCCTCCCAGCCACTCCTTGTTGCGAATGACAGGAGAATGGGGAGGGAAATATTCCTTCCTACCATCCTTCCCTCAGTCTGTGCTGAGATTGAGGAATGGGTGACAGGCAGGAAAATCCCCTTCCCCATTTTCCTGCCTTTCACAAAAACAGCTTCATTCCAGCTGCTCCCCCCCGTCCCCCTCCCTCCTAGGGACTACCTTAAAAGGGACAGGCTGCAGCAGCTCCATTCTGAATGGAGGGGAAAAAGTTAGCATTCTCTCTGCTGCATTTAACATTGAATTCTGTGGCAGAGAGAATGCTAACTTTTCTCCCCCATTCACAACGGAACTGCTACTCCCTTTATAGTCCCTTCCCGGCCCCCTCCCTCCTGGGGACTACCTTAGTTTAGTTTAGTTTTAATTTAATTTGTATACCGCCCTTCTTCCAGAAGGGACTCAGGGCAGTGAACAGCCAGAATTAAAAATACATACAGTACAAAAGTTAAGATAATTAAAAATAAATTAAATAAATTGGCCTCCCAATTTAAAACCCCAAAATCTTATAAAATTAAAATCCCATTAAAAAACTATTTAGGCTAGGCCGGCTTGATGAAATAGATATGTCTTCAGGGCCTTACGGAAGGTCTGGAGGTCCGGGATCAGTCGTATTCCAGGAGGTAGTTCATTCCACAGGGTGGGTGCCCCCACAGAGAAGGCTCTCCCCCTGGGGGCTGCCAGTCGACATTGCTTGACCGACGGCACCCTGAGGAGGCCCTCTCTGTGAGAGTGTATTGGCCGGTGGGAGGTTATTGGTAGCAGCAGGCGGTCTCGTAAATACCCTGGCCCTAAGCCATGGAGCACTTTAAAGGTGAGAACCAATACCTTGAAGCGCACCCGGAAGACCAATGGGAGCCAATGCAGCTCACGCAGGAGAGGTGTTACATGGGAGCACCACATTACATGGGAGCACCACTTAAAGGGACAGGCTGAAGCAGCTCCGTTCTGAATGGAGGGAGAAAAGTTAGCATTCTGCTGCATTTTTTTAAAGTTTTTTTATTTTTTTTAAACAAACAAACATTTAATACATCAGTCATTCCTTCCATGTGACATCTCGGTGTTGTCTCCAAGCATTCTTCTTTTTGTTATTTCTTCTGTCTTCATTCTCATCGGATCAATTACAACAATTCATCACTAACAAAATATTCTGATTATGGCATTTTTATATATAACTATTAATTTACTTATTTATATCTCTTTTCTAACCAATAAGTAAAATTGATTCCATATCTTAAAGTATTCTGAATCTTCTCTTTCTTTAATCATCAAAGTCAATCTATTCATTTCTGCACAATCTAAAAAAATTTTTTTAATTACTTCTCCTTCCAAAGGTATTCTCTCTGCTTTCCATTGATGTGCATAAACAATCCTTGCAGCTGTTATTACATGTATAATCAAATAAATATTTTCTTTGGTAATTTTTTCTGGTAGGATACCCAATAGGAATAGTTCTGGTTTTAAATCAATACGTTGTTGTATCATTTCTTCCAGCCATATCTTAATTGTATTCCAATAATTTTTTGCTTCTGGACATGCCCACCACATATGGTAATAAGAACCTGGTAACTGGTGACATTTCCAACATTTAACTGACTTATCTTTAAACATTTTTGCCAGTTTCTCAGGGGGCATATGCCATCTATAAAACATTTTATATTGATTTTCCTTATATGCAGTGGACATTGTTAATTTATAATTCCTTTCCCATAGCTGTTGCCATTTATCTAGATCTATTGAATGTCCAAAATTCTTTGCCCAGGCTATCATTGTTTCCTTTACCTGCTCCTCCTCCAGTTCGATGCCTAGTAAAAAATTATAGATCTTTTTAATTAATCTATCCACTGTTCCCATGAGTATCCCATCCAACTCTGTTTTTTTCTAAGTGAAAACCATATAGTTTAGCATCTTTTTCATCTCTTGTTTGTATCTGCATGTACACATACCAATTCATCTCAATCCCCTGTTCTTTCAGCTCTCGTTTCCTCTCTGCTGCATTTAACATTGAATTCTATAGAATATTGAGTTGCCAGAAGAGGTGAGTGGTGACCGGCCAGGTGTGGGTGGGGCCAAGGAGGAGTAATTACTACCGGTTCAGCAAACAGATGCTCATAATCCCTAGTGGTTTTCCCGAACCAGTCCAAACCGGTAGGATTTCACTCCTGGGATAGTCCCATGTAGAACATTATGATAAAAATGCAGCACTGATACTGGATTCTATTATTTACACAAATAAATTCCTCTCCTTTTCTGGAGAGCTGTTTCAAGCTGCTAGAGCCTGAATTTCCTACACTGAAATGGGAATTCAATCATGTATGTGCAGTGAGAACTGAAACAAGTAATCAAATTTTGTTCTCTACAATTTTCCAATTCACATGTTAAAAAAAGAAAGTAAGAATTTAAAAGTATTGTTGTCCCTTCCCCCTCCATGGCAATGTCAGTTTGGACAGAGGCATATTTCTCGGAACATGCCCAGTCAGGTTTATACATAAGCATGCTTGTTGGGTGCTTGTTGGTGCCATAATTTTATTTTGGTACTCTTGTAAGGAGGAAAAGAGAAGTGATTATACACTCTCTTCCTGAATGCCAATGTAAAAGTAGCAAAACAAACAACCACAGATAGCCACCTATGATTTACTGTAGTTAAATAGTGTTTGAGTTTAAACAGTGTAGTCTATTTCTGTTACTGCTTGCCTTGCCTTGAGAATATAATGAGTTGCATATATAAGGGATATGTTTATGTTTTTATTAGTGATGAGAAAATCCATTTCAAAAGTGGCATAATTCAATTTGGTTCAGCACTCTGAGAATCAGAGGCAACCTAGTTATAAATCTACACTGAGTTTGAAAAGTCTATTGGCAAAAAGCTTCAACTATACACTATAAGAGCTATGGCGATGCAGTGGTTAGAATGCAGTACTACAGTCTAACTCACTGCTCACTCCAGGAGTTCGATTCTGAATGGCTCAAGGTTGGTTCAGCCTTCCATCCTTCCAAGATTAGTAAAATGAGAACCCAGATTGTTGGGGCAATTTTCTGACTCTGTAAACCACTTAGAGAGGACTGTAAAGCACTGTGAAGCAGTATATAAGTCTATGTGCTATTATTATAATGAAGAATCATTAAAATCTTGTGGCTGCTTTATTATTATCTGTTCATAATTATATGAAGTCACAGCTGCCAGTTTTTAGTTGATGTTGAGACTCATAAGCATCGAGTTTTTCCCAAGAATTTAGATGTCATAATGTATCTATAAATTATATGTGTGCATCCAAGCAATGTAGCCTTTTGCAATTTTGGAAATTGCAATTTTGGAAATGGAAATTTTGTCAGTGCCCAGATTTTGCCACCCAAGTTTATTGGATGAAAGCACCACAGCTGGTTTATGCCATATCTTTCATTTTTTTATTTTCAGATCTTGATATTCTGTTATTTTTTCCAATTATTTATCTTCTTGTCAAGCCCCAGTCTGGGGCTCACCATGCCTGGGGGTGGTGTGGGTGGGAAGGACACAGAGAAGCACACATTGGAGATGACAATCGCAGTGACTGGGGACTTCCAGTGGCAGTGCAACACAGCTGCTTGCCAGCTGCTTACCTGTGTCCATGCACGTGCCTCCGGTCGGGATTCACAGGGCTCTAGAACAGGTCACCAGCCCAGCCACACCGCTGCGACTGGATGTTAGCCACAGGCTCCAGATGCTGGGTGACCAGCAGGCATGTAAGGCCAGCCGGAGGGTGTGGCCCTGAACTATAAAGTGACTTTGCACAGAACTATGTGTTATACTCATCGTGTATCAAGGCTCCGACCTATTGTTGGAGATTAAAGTCTGGGTTACTGAACTGCTCAGTTTCCTGTGTGTTTGCTTTGATCATCACCCAGTCTGGGCCCGGATCTTTGAGAGAAAGTCAGCCCTCTTCCTTTTTCTTTTTCCCCTAGTTGTCTTACACTGCTTTCAGAGAGGAGGAAGGAAGCCAGTGTGATGGCTGAAGGGAAGGTGCCAGAGGTGGCTGAGTTGGAGCCTGCTGCAGAGAAAGAGGTGCTCAAGCCAGAGGCTTCGCAGGACAGTGCACAACTGATTGTGAGGCCAAAAGAGTGTGAGACACCTAGAGCGGTGCAGCCGACAGTGGGACAAAAAGGCCCAAAGGCCCTGGGGCCTTCAAGGGAGTGGTGGCATGTTCATCGGCAACCAGGGTTTCTGGGCCACAGTTGCCTTCCTCCCCCCTCATTCTGGGGCTCCTTTGACTGAGTGGTGGGAGAGGTGATAGACGAATGATGATGAGGGAGAGTGGAGTTAATCAACAGCTCGGAGAAGTAGCACCATGGATATACTGCGGGAGCAGCTCAGGGAGGCTAGCTTTCAGGAAGCTCCATCCAGGTAGTCGCGCAGAGTGGGACCTCAGCCAGCTCCATGTCTGCAAACCTGGTTTCATCTGGCTAGTCCAAAGTTCCGTCTGGACCCGGCCTCCAGCCATTCCCATGATGCCATGCAGGTGGGCCTATGGGAGCAGAGTTCATCACTGGCCGATTTGGTAGGAGGACCAGAGCAGCCTGCAAGGGGACAATCATATCAGGGGCAGTGGTGGCCAGGAGCAGTGGTTGCCAGGGCCAGAGGTGGCACTCAGGGTCCCAGCAGCCGACCCAATGTGCACCATTTCCTGCAGCCATTGACCCATGCTAGGTGGATGAGTTCCACAGGGCCCCATGTGGCCACCAGGGTATTGGCCACCAGGGTAGGTGGTGGGGATCTGCAACCATTACAGGCTACATTCGATGGGAACCCCGACTGAGTGGTCTTGTTCCTGAGACAAGCCATAAGCCATTTGGACCAGTATGCTCGGTTGTAGCCCTTGCAGTGGCAATGGTGGTAGCCATGAATGCAGTGCTGGAAGGTTAGGCTGCTGAGTGGGTGGCAGACTTGCACAGTGACAACACCCGGAAGTTGGCGAACGTGGGTCTTTCCCTGGAGATGCTTCGAGTCCGGTTCAAGGATGGGTCCCATGCACAACAGGTGGAAGGAGACCTTCTATCACTGAAACAAAGGGGCTGGCCAGTGGTGGAGTATGTGCAGGAGTTCCGCCAGGTTACTGGAAAGTTGACCTGGCTGGAAAGGTTGTTGGTCCATCAGTTCAGGGTGGGCTTAGACTGCAATCTCTGACAGGCCTGTGTTATCTTCAAGGTGCAGTCCAGGTAGAAGGGAGCTGCCTGTTGAGCCCCAGTCTGAGGCTTGTCATACCTGGGGGTGGTGGGGATGGGAAGGGCATGGAGCAACACACATTGGAGATGGCAATCACAATGATGGGCAAGATGGCGGCAGCATACATCAGACCAGCACCGACCAGTTGCTCATCAGCAGGCCGCTCTTCTGGCCAGTTCTACATAAGCAGCAGCAGGCAGGCAGGCAACAGCACAGGTGCCCGGCATGAAGAGCAAGGAGGCAACAGTAGCAATGGGACATCTGGTGGCAGCACCAACTGATCGCCCCTGTATCCGTGCTCGTGGCTCCGGTCAGGATTCACAAGGCCCTGAAGCAGGTTGCCGGCCCAGCCATGCCATTGTGACCCGATGTTAGCCATAGGCATCCAGAGCAGCAGGCATGTCAGGTCAGCCAGAGGAAGTGACCCTGGACTATAAAGTATGCTGGGAGGTGAGAGCTCCTAGCGCTGACTTTGTACAGAACTGTGTGTTATACTCATCATGTACCAAGGCTCTGGCCTGCTGTTGGGGATTAAAGCCTGGATTACTGAGCTGCTTGGTTTCTTGTGTGTTTGCTTTGATCCTCACCTGATCCAGGCCTGAACCTTTGAGACTTCTATTTTACTATTCCCTGGTATTGCAACAACAATTATCCACACTTTCTTCTTTTCCACCACAGTTATATCCTTCATAATATGAGCCAAAATTTTTATCAGTTTGTATTTGGAAATCTCACAATGTTCTAACCTGCACATTTTCAAACTATTTTTTCAACTATAATTTTCCACCAGTTTTTCCTTACTGGTGCATCGTAATTTTTACAGATTTTGTTGCATACATGATGTTGACAGACTGTATTTACTTTTAAAAAAAACCACCCCATTGTTGCATACATGATGACTTCTGGCTGACATCGCAGTGAGATCGGAGATGAGGAGGTGGTCTTTGCACTCCCACGCTGAGTTCTTCCTGTTGGAGGGCTCTGAAAGGAGCTAAAGCCACCCTGTAGGGGTGGTAAAGAAAAGAAGGGAGCCCTGCAAGTCGCAGAAAGCAGCAGCTCTCCTGCTTGACCCAGAGCTTCTTCCCTCTCATCCACGACAAGAAGAGGCAGCCATCATAGATGCCATGAAGCTGGGAGAACCGGCGCAACAAAGGAATGCATAGGAGCCATGTAAATAAACAGTGACTGGAGCTGGGTGAGAAGATTCCTTTTTTATTTAGACCCTAATTTTAAAAGAAAAAAAGGGGGGGGCAGAGGAAAATCCAGGAAAAGAGACTCTTAGAAAATTGGATTTTTACACTGGGTAGGTATTGTAGGCATTATAAAATGCTGGAACTATTTACTTGAATAGCTGACTTTGTTTCCATAAATTGAACTAAAATTGGATTAATTAATTTATCAGACTTGAAGCAATGCTGAAACCTATACTGAAGGTGCCATCTACTGGTGAATGAAAAATATACTATACCCCTACAAACCTGGGAATAAACAACATTCATCTGGAAGACTATGGTGATATTTACTGTTCTATAACTGTTTACCTTATGACTACTGGAGACTCTATTGTGAAAATAAAGAAAACTCTTAAGTAAAATAAAGTGACTTTTGATTTGTGGAAAGCTGCCTAGACTATTTAAATGGAACTGATTAATAATTCTGAGATGTAAAGAACTATGATTATTGAACTTTCTGAGAAGCAACATTGGACTTGAATATATTGTTTTTAGACTTGAGTAAAAGTAGGACTTATTAAAATAAAACAAGATGTTCCCTCAGGGGGAAATGAATGAGATTTCAAGAGAAATAGCACTGATGTTTCAAAGCATTAGGGTTACTATGACAAAGAACCACAGAGAGGTAAAGACATAATGCAAGGCATAAATGGGAAATATGGTACAACTGAATTAAGATCAAAGAGTTTAGGAAAGAGAGGAGACAGTAGAAAGAATGAAGGAAAAGATAGAACAGACAAACCAGGAAACTTTGTTTCCATAAAGCAAGAAGATGAGAAGGAGAAGACAATAAAGATAATAAAAACTGATGAAATAAACCAAGGGAAAAGTAGTTTAAGAGATTTAAAAATGGAATTGAATAATTTGGAAGGTACTTTTGAAAGGGAGATAGGGGTTTGGGTGGACACTCTAGAGACCTGGTAGCTTAGAAGGACAGAGATGGAAGAAATATTCAGATTGAATGGTGAAGACACAGATGCTGATAGAGACAAAGATCCAAGAGACGAGTATGGGAGGCAACTCAAAAAATGAATAAGAATTGAAGTATTAAAACAGATAAGAGAAGACGGATAGAAAAGAATTATTATTTTTTTCTTTTTTTTCTAATATAATTCAGATTAAATACTGAAATAGAAGTAGAAATAAGAATATACAGTACACCTTTATATAAAGTAATAGTTAGATGGAAAGATTGGATGTTGAAAGATGGTATTATTAGTTTAAATAATAAGATAACTGGTACTTGAATGGCGTATTGTGACTTTGAACACCAAATAATGAAGGACTATGTTTTAATATATACGTGTATTAACACTAGGATTAGTAATGGTGGGCTGACTAGAAGCTAGAATAGAGGTAGAAATAAGAAATAGTGGGGATATTAGCAGATATAATTTTACCTATAATAGAATATAAGTAATAATTAGATGGAAAGATTAGAGGTTGAAAGATGGTATTACTATGTATGGTTAATAATATCATTGGCATTAAAATGCAACATTGAAATATTGAACAACTACTCTAAAACTATCATGTATATCAATACTAGGATTATATAAGTTTGATTAATGTAACAAGTATTATTAATATTATCTCTTTTATTCATTAAACATGAAACTCAGTCAACTGAACATTTAAAAATGTGTCACAAATACGATTGACTGGTGCTAGTGGTTGATACGGGTTGCTGCCAGTGTCCTAGGTATCAACCATGTAACTTCTTAAAATATATGATGTTCCAAGTAGCACAGTTTTTTGCAGTTCCACTGGTGTTATTGCAAGAAGCTGCAATTTCTTGATATGTTTTGTAAAATTCTTGGACCAAGTGCCCCGATGATAATGGATATGACTGTTACATGTTTCATCCATAGCCATGTAGTTTTGATGGCCAGGTCGCAATATTTTGTTATTTTTTCCAGGTCTTTTTCTTCAACTGGCATCTCCTGGTACAGCGATATCAATAAACTGTATGCTTCGGTCCTCGACAACCATGATAGCTGGTGTGTTATGTTCCAAATGACGATCTGTCTATATTCGAAAGTGCCACAAGATCTTCACTGTCTCATTTTCAATAACTTTTTCCACTTTGTACTCCCATTACTTTTTGGATACAAGTATGTCATTTTTTTTATATAATGAGCAATGGACTAATTTAGGAACTTATTATTATTATTATTATTATTATTATTTACACAAAAATGACAGTATACACAGCAAACGAGATAACCATGCTGGATTTCATATCACAAATCACTAGTTGAACACTTCCCAAGCGTTTAGGACTGTGTGATGTATCAGCGGATTATGCGAGCAGATTCCAGTAAGGTGGCCTTCTGCAGTTGACCAATGGTGATCTTGTCAGCGCCAATTGTTTTTAAATTTTTGCCTAGGTCTTTAGGCACAGTACCCAGTGTGCTGAGTACCACTGGGACCACCTGCACTGGCTTATGCCAGAGTCTCTGCAGTTCTATTCTCAAGTCCTGATATCTGGTGACTTTTTCAAGTTGTTTCTCGTCGATTCTGCTGTCACCAGGTATGGCAATGTCGATGATCCACACTTTTTTCTTCTCCACAATTGTGATATCCGGGATGTTGTGTTCTAAAACTTTGTCAGTCTGTATTCGGAAGTCCCACAACAGTTTTGCATGCTCATTTTCAACCATTTTTTCAAGCTTATGATCCCACCAGTTCTTTGCTACAGGCAGATGGTAGTTGTGACACAAGTTCCACTGGACCATCTGAGCAACTGTGTTGTGACGTTTGTAGTCAGTCTGAGCTATTGTCTTGCAACAGCTCAGTATGTGGTCAATGGTTTCATGCGCTTCTTTGCAGAGTCTGCATTTGGGGTCATCAGCAGATCTTTCTATTCTGGCTTTGATTACATTTGTTCTGATGGCTTGTTCTTGGGCTGCAAGAATCAGGCCTTCTGATTCTTCAATGTTCCGTTGGTCAGCCATAACCAGGTCTTTTCCTTATCTACTTTTCCTTGGATCTTTTCAAAGAACTGTCCATGCAGTGCTTTATTACACCAGCTGTCAGCCCGAGTTTGCATCGCTGTTTTCCTATATTGATTCTTGGTTTGCTGCACTTTGAGCAGCTTCCTCTTGTTGACCTCCATCAAAGCTGGTTCAACACTGTCTTTCACATAATCTGCCGGAGCATGCTTCTCTTCTTCAACTGTCTGCTTCACTTGCAAAAGTCCTCTGTCTCCTGCTTTTCTGGGCAAATATAGCCTGTCAACATCACTACGCGGGTGCAACACATAGTGTATGGTCATCAGTTTTCTTGTTTTCCTATCCAGGCTGTCCAGCTCTGCCTGTGTCCAGTTCACGATCCCAGCAGTATATCTGATGACAGTATTTATAGCCTTGATGGTGTTATCGCCATACAGTTTGCTTTTTAGAAGTTTCCTGACCCTTTATGTGTATTCTTTGCTGACCACATTTTTCACTTGCCCATGCTTGATGTTGTCCAGCTGCAGTATGCCCAGCTATTTGTAGCCTTTGGGTTGCTGGCACTTGATGGTTTGTCCATTGGGCATTTCAATTCCATCACTGTCTACAAACTTCCCTTTCTTCAGTGCCACTGTGGCGCATTTGTTCAGGCCAAACTCCATGCTGATGTCAGTGCTGAAAATTCGAACTGTATTGGTCAGTGACTGGATCTCAATTTCCGATTTTCCATATAGCTTCAGGTCATCCATGTACAGCAAGTGAGAAATTTCTGTGAGTTTTAGCAGTTTAATAACCCAGGTTAGTTTTCTGTAAAATTGTTGACAGGGGGGTCATGGCAATGATGAACAACAGAGGTGACAAAGAATCACTCTGGAAAATCCCTTTTGATGTTGACCAGTCTGTAGCTTTCACTTACAATAAACAGTTCTGTTTTCCAGGACTTCATCACATTTGCAATGAAAGTACCAATGCACTTGCATATTCCGATGACGTCCAGGCATTTGATGATCCAGCTGTGCGGTAGTGAATCAAAGCTTTCTTGTAATCAATCCAAGTTGTATGCAGATTTGTTTTTCGGCTTTTGCAGTTCTCTAGAATCAGTTTGTCAATCAGGAGCTGATCCTTTGTGCCTCTGTTTCCTCGTTTGTTTCCTTTCTGCTATACTTGCAAGATGTTATTCGCTTCTAGGTAGCCCTAGATCCTGTTAGCTATAATGCTGGTCAGCAGCTTGAACATGGTTGGCAGAGACGTTATTGGCCTGTAATTTGCAGGTGTTGCCCCTTTTGCTGGATCCTTCTGTATCAAATAGGTTTTTCCAGCTGTTAACCATTCACTGATGTTTCCTGTCTGCAGCATCTCATTGAATTGTTCAGCCATATTATTATTATTATTATTATTATTATTATTATTATTATTATTATTATTATTATTGCTGTTTGTATCAAAATGAACTATACCCAGAGCTACACTGTTCATGTATTGAGATTGATATATGCAGTATTTAAAAATAAAAATCCAATAAAACTTTTTTAAAAATTGTTGCATACATGATGATGATTTTGCAGAATTGGATGGAAATATCCAACTAATGATTAGAAGTTATTTCACGTGAAAAGAGAAAAGGTCAGCACAATCCCAGTGAAAAGCTTACGGGGGAGTATTATTGAACCTGCGCATAAAGTCCTAGTCGAACTTAAAAATAAACATTTCAAACATTATTATAAAAGTAAGCTCTCATTTGCTTTTCTGGACTGGCAAGCTAGGTATGACTCATTTGCACATGGCATCACCATAGCACACAAACCAATTAAAGCCCTCCCAAACATCTTAAGTAAATCAAAAGACCCAGTAGCCTACAAGAAAAAACAGGCATAATCTACAACATATACTCTAAGGACTGTAACAGCAACTATGTAGGACAGACAAGCAGAAGATTAGCTGATCATATCCATGAACACAATCTAACAGTTAGAAGACATGATGAAAACTCCTTAATTTCAGAAAATGTGGACAGACTTAACCATAGTTTCATTTGGAAAACCATGAGCATCCTACACCAAGCCAAAAACGCTGAAGAGTTGCTTGAATTCAGACAGATCAGCCACAACCAGCACATAGTGATAAACAATATTTACATACCATTCAAAAGAAATATTTAAAAATGTAAAAAGGAAATAAGATCAAAACACCTCCTCCCAGCACCCAGGTAAACAGAAACAACACTAGAATTAATACCAAATCTACAATCAAGCAGTAAGCAATACCCCAGTCACGGAACTACCAACTCAGACAAGCAAACAATAAATAACAGTCTAATAAAAAAATTACCAAGAATAATCACACCAAAACTGACTAAGTCACTTGCTTATAAACAGAGAGAAAATCCCACTCCTTTCTAGCACTGGAAACATTATCTACGGTAATTGGATAATGAAATTTCTGCAAGAAAACAAGCAAGTTCAGTACCCCCAAACCTCACAGTTCAACACAGCTACAAATATTCTCTTCTATAGGCTCAGCTTCTTCTGAGAATAAAACTGAAAAATGCCAATTTATACACCTTTCGGTGTGAAGTAGCCTTCCACTCTAAGTGTGTGTATTATATGTTATAACATTATGTCAGTGTTTCTCAGTCTCAGCGACTTTAAGCTTCAAATCCCAGAATTCCCCATGTCCGTTAACTGGGGGAATTCTAGAAGTTGAAATCTGCACAGCTAAAAGTTGCATAGATTGAGAAACACTGTATTATGTAAAGAAAAATAAACACTCAGATTGACAGAGATATACATTTGTCATTGTCAAACCTTAGCTTCTATTAAAGTTCAGTCTGTAGGAAAAAATAATATTGTAGTTGTAAAAAACAAGATAATTTTGTCTTCAAATAATGTGGCTTCCCTGAAATAATTTTACAACTAAAGTTTTCTACATATTTTTTCAATTGCAAAAATGAAGTATTGCATCATAATTCCATCATATTTTTGCATCATATTTT
Source organism: Ptyas mucosa (assembly GCA_012654045.1). Taxonomy (NCBI): domain Eukaryota; kingdom Metazoa; phylum Chordata; class Lepidosauria; order Squamata; family Colubridae; genus Ptyas; species Ptyas mucosa. The sequence continues at coordinate 5,207,323 of WNWU01013639.1, forward strand.
TTTCTAAGCAATGATAGAATATTTCTAAAATAGTCATACACTCCTCTAGAACTGTACATTTGAATTGAAAGATCAAGAGGCTATAAACCAGGGGTGTCAAACTGAAGGCCCGCAGGCTGGATCTGGCCCACAACATGGTTGGATCTGGCGTATGCGGCTGTCTTGGAAATTGTAAGGGGTCGGCCTGCATCACTTCAGCCTGGCCCGTGCTATCCCAGCATATGTGCACACAGGAGGCAGCGGAAGCACATATACACAGAGGCCCGACCCACCCTATCCTAGCATCTGCGTGTGCACACAGTAGGCAATGGGCCAGCATTGCCTTATCCATAGCTCACCCATCGGCTACCATCGCCTCCTCCTCGTGGATCAGGGGACATAGCTACCGCCGCCACTGTCATCAGCAGCCCGCAACAAAAATGGATTTTCCAATACTGTCAGTTATTTTAACATGCCGAATACTGAATACTAGCCTTGCTCCAGAATCCACATTTTGAGAAACACTATATTTCTTCTGTAATATATAGAATCTATTGCTTGATTCTCTAACTTAAAAATCAATTATAAAATATGAAGTTAGTGACTTATTTTAATTTTAGCAAAATACAAAATAGAAAATATTTATTAATTATGATAAATATTCAAAAGAGTTTACAAAGTCCTGTATACCGCAGAGGCTAGTCCACGCAGACTAGTCAAGAAGTCAAATGAAGGTGCGTGCATGAACATGTGTGCACGTAACAGGTACATTTGCTAACAAAAACAGCAGAACCAAACTGAGAATAAGACCATTTATTTAGTTGTTCATTATTTATTTATTTAATCAAATTTATACATCTGTCTATCTTATTTACTTACTGAATCTGGGCAGTTTACTAATAAAAGAACCATAAGAGTTTAAAAGTTAAAAGGATAGGAGTGGAGAGGGAAAGTGTAGGCAATAGCTTCTTTCATGAATTATGATATGTTATAAAATGCAAAAAGATAATCTAATGCAACACCAGTCTGATATATCCAAGGAAGGCAGGGTATTTTTTATATACTTTCCAAAGGGAAGCATTTTGAAGAAAGTGTGCCAGATCCTAAACTTAGTTAGGCTAGTTCAGTCCAACTAGGAGATAAAGTAAATAGAATTTACTTGAAACTGACCAAGTAAAGTGGTTTAGCAATTCAGACATTACCTACCCACGAGAGCAGGAAGGCAAGAATTACCTTTCTTGGTTTAATTAAAATATATACTAATTAGCTATGGTGCTGCAATGGATCATTTCTCACAGACTCAAGGTTGACTCAGCCTTCCATCCTTCCGAGGTCAGTAAAATGAGGACCCAGATTGTTGGGAGCAATATGCTGACTCTGTGAAACCGCTTAGAATCGGCTGTAAAGCACTGCGAAGGATATAGAAGTCTAAGTGCTATTGCTATTGCTATTGCTATCGCTATCACTATCGCTATCGCTATCGCTATCGCTATTGCTATGAGAGGTTAACAGAACTGACTTGACATCATTTAATGTCTTTTTAATTTGTATGCCTATTTAATGCATTCTTCATATATTGTGGTAAGTAGATAACATAAAATTTTTGAATGGATGGATGGATAGATGGATAAATAGACTAAAAATGTGGGAGGATAGGGATGAACATATCCTCTATATCAGTGGCTGTTAAATTGTTTACCCAATTACCCATTTTCTTAGTCTTAATGTCAATAATGTCATTGCCTCCCACAAAAAAACAAAACAAAACCAAACCCCGAACTGTTGCTTTTCCCAAGTGTGTTGGTGGCAACAGTCCCAAACTGGATTCCCAACTCACAAATAAGCAATAACAAATTGTTCTAGTACTCCAGACATATGCCCAAATTGACCCCTTGTAATAAATGTGTCCAATGTTATGAATCATTTGAATTCTGGAAAGTGCAATTAGCCAAGAGTTTAGAGTTTAACAAGATATTCATTTTAAAACCAAGTCTTATATGAATTTATGAATGTTAGAATTACATCATTCATTTGAGTACAATTTGGATATACACATAATAAAAATAATATTTTATTTAACAATGTTTTTCCTACAGTATCCCTTTGAAAATATGTAAATAATAAAAAAACATATTTTGGTCATGCAAAAGCAATAACAAACCGAAAACAATTTAAGTTAACATTCAATAAATAAAATGGAGCAACTTCTGAATGTTGTTTAAACTATGTAGGGAAAATATGCAGTGTAATGCTTCTAAAATTCTCATTCCTTTACAAATTGACCATAAGAGGCAATTGTATTTTATTCTGTGTAAGGAATGTAATGTCTTGTGTATATCCACATTAAAAAGTACACAGTAGTTTACATGTACTTTGCTCTAGATCAGGGGTGTCAAACTCAAGGCCTGCAATGAAATTGACACCCCTGCCCTAGGTCATATGATCAGGAGGGTAAAGGTTAGAAGGAACAGCCATCAATACACACAGAGTTTATATACAGTATAGTTTCATTCTGGTTTTGGACAGTTAGTCTGCTGAGGCAGAAACATTAGCCCTTTACTTTATTTGTTTTCAACATTTCATTGGATTGGGAAAAACAAAAATAATCTCTTCACTGATGGAATACTATTTGGGACAGGGAATGTCCCATTACATTAATCAAACCTTGATTGTCAATGTACAATATGTGTACAATGAGAGTATTTATTTCCAATAATGGAAATAGATTTACTTTTATAATTAAACATATATTTAACTTTTTAACTTCATTAGGCAAATAGTTCAAGCAGCATTGCATGTTCTGGAAGTCACCTGTGCAATTTGTTAAAAGAAAAATGTTCCCAAAAATTACAGATGGAACAGCAGATGGTACTAATGAGTGGTTTGTTTATATGGGCAGGTCCATTAGAGGCTTTAAAAGATCTCAGTGAAAATCCTAACATGTTCAATAGTGAGAATGTTCTTTTTTTCTTTTTTCTTTTGGTCAGCCTGTTTGGAAACCTGGAGTTTTCTCCTGTTAATTAGTAACAGAGAACAGAAAGTAGATTCGATGACTGCCATCTACTGTGTTGGGCAGGAAATTACTTACATCAATTTTCAATTCTGGGTTGTTTAGTATTCCTTTCTCTGTAGTTTTTATAAGATATTTCACTTGAATTTATATTTCACAGTAAATCTTATAGAGGATTTATATTTCTCTATTATGTTGCATCTCCTACCAACACACAAAATGAACACTCATTTTCTTGTCTTCATTCATCAAGGCAACTTTATCCATTACTGTGCCTGCCTCACTTCAAATTAGCTAATAGCCTCTTATTGTGAAGCATGGATAATCTAGTATCAAGTCTGCCTTAGAAATAGATTGAAGGTTGGTAATTACAGTACTATCCTTCCTCATGTGGCTTGGATGTGTGAAAGCAGCTCAGTCTTGTTTTGTATAACACAAATGCAATCGAAAATACCACAAATCTTTCTTCAACGATACATAAAAGAATATGTAAAACTAGGTGCTTTATCTCCTAAAATACAGAGGTAACCTTTATACATCAAGGAAACCAGTTGTGAGCTTGTAGTATTTCTTTTGGGGATTCTAGAGAGCCAGGAAGTTGGACCATAAGAAAGGCTGGAGAAGACTCCTGCGAGTCCCTTGGACTGCAAGGCGATCAAACCAGTCAGTCCTAGAGGAGATCAGCCCTGACTGTTGTTTAGAAGGCCAGATCCTGAAGATGAAACTCAAATACTTTGGCCACTTAATGAGAAGGAAGGACTCACTGGAGAAGAGCCTAATGCTGGGAAATATTGAGGGCAAAAGAAGAATGGGACGACAGAGAATGAGATGGCTGGATGGAGTCACTGAAGGAGTAGGCGTGAGCTTAAATGGACTCCAGAGGATGGTAGAGGACAGGAAGGCTTGGAGGAACATTGTCCATGGGGTTGCGATGGTCAGACATGACTTTGCAACTAACAACACCAAGAGATCCAGAATGGATCATTTATAAAATAATCCTTTGGAATAAAACCTGTTATACAAAATCTTATAAGGAAGTCCTCACCCTGGTACTGAAGTCTCCTGCTAGAATTATAGCAGCTTTCAGGGGATTTGAATTCATCTTTAATGCTGCCCTTTCTAGATTCACCCAAATATTAGAAGAGAAACCTGTGTCGTGGTAGATATATGGAACCATTTCAGAGAAATTATATGAAAATTTAACAGCTAAATAGTGAGAACCATCTTTCTTGAAGACCAGCCTATCTCTGATTTCATGGATATTCAGTTCATCATCTGATGTCCCCTTTAGACTTACATTCTTTACATTCCCTTGCAGAAATAGTCCAGGATTTAAAACCTGGTAAATGAATCTCCAGATCTCAACCAGATCTCTTGGAATGCTAGGAAAGGCCAGGTCCCCATCCATTACTCTTTTCTTCCAGATAGCAATATTCCAAGACAGTAAATGGATAGACCCATTGCTTAACATTAATGGGAATGATTGGAAGGATATTGGAATTGGGGTTGAAAAACTTTAGTTCAACAAGAACTAAACCCTTCAACAAGAATAATAATATCCGACTTCCGCTTCTGGTTCTGCGGGCGACGGACTCTGATCGGGCTAGCTCTGGCCCCAGAGTCCGATCCCCCCCATCTGGAGGCCCTTTGGGCCAAACGCCCCATTATTGGGGCATTTGCCGTTTGAGGGCGGCTCGCCAGGGGTCCTCTGCCTCACTTCCAGGGGCCGGGAGGCCGATGCTGGCGCGCCCGAGGCTCCAGAGGGGGTGGGAGGCGATCGGCGGCTTTTTTCGAGGCCGCGGAGGTGCCACAGCGCCTAAGGGGACCGGTGCTAGTTAAGAAGGCACAACGGACTGAACTGACCGACCGGAGAGTGGAGCAGGCATCCTGGAGGCGAGAGGGGGGGTTGGAGTTCCGCCCCCCCTTGTAGCTGGAAAGGTGCCGTGGCAGAGAACTAGGGGGAAGGAGATGGAGTGAAACCCCTTACTTTGCTGACTTTTCCTTGGAGGATGGCTGTGGCAGAGTTTGTTGGAGAGGTCTGGTGGCCTCTCTTCCCGGTGAGCTATGGCGGCAGTCTGACTTCCTGCTTCTTTATTTATGATTGAAGACAACATTCTCCTCTGGCTTCCTGTTTGACCTACTCTATACTTCGGACTCGTTGCTCCTGTGAGCGCCCACTGGTGGATATTTGAAAAATTACTCTGACTGTCAATCCCTCTTTCTTCTCTGGAGGTTTGTCCTTTGATTTCTCATCTTCTATTGATGTAAGATGGCTAAGGGTCATAAATCAGCAGCAGCTGATATGGAAAAAAATTTGGAAAGACTGGCGAAAATGGATCAGAAGTTGGACAAGTTGGATGATTTGCAAAAAGGATTATCTGAAATTAAGTCTGAAATGACACTTATGAAAAAAGATTTAAATGATGTTCAACAGCTGGCAGAGCAAAACAAGAAGAAGATGGGGGTCTGGAGGGGGAGGTACGGGCACTCCAGAAGGTGGAAGATGGGAGAGGAAATGCAATGTTAACTTTACAATTGGATAAGATGTCTTATTTTCTCAGGTTCCAAAATGTGGAACAATTTGACCAGGAAAATTTGAGAGAAGTGATGGTTAAAATGTTGGGTGAATTTTTAGAAAGAGATTTGGAGTCTATTGGAAGGGATGTGGATTTGGTGTATAGAGTAAACTCACAATTTGCAATTTTACATAATTTACCAAGAGAGGTTCATATTAAATTTGTGAGAAGGGAACTGAGAGATGAGATACTGAGAAAACAAAGACTGGGGGCGCTGGTGTACAGGGGCAAGGAGGTCACCATCCTGAAGCAGATTCCCAGACAGGTACGAGAATCAAGAAGAAAATATTAT
>WNWU01013639.1:5213279-5243680 GCA_012654045.1 Ptyas mucosa
CATAATGTAACGGAAGCTAAGGCTTTTTTTGACCAACATAAATCCTTCCTAGGTGGAGAAGATACAGGAGCCGAAGAGGGGGAGGTATTAGATGATCAAGGAGCGGGGGCGGACGGAGCTGTGGCGGCCCGGGAGGAGTGGGGAGGCCAGACCATGGTTTTAAGAGCCAGAACCAGGAAATGAAGAAAGGAGGGGAATCTATTGTTTAATGTTTTTTTTAATTGACATTTTTTTCTTTTTCTCTCTTTTTTTATTGTATTTTGTATAATATTTTTCTGTTTATATAATTTTTATATAACCTGGTTGTTTGTTTTGATTTAAGATAATAATGTCTGTTGTGTGAGAACTTAAAAAAGAAAATAATAATTGAAATATCTTTATATAAAGATATTGAAAATTCAACATATTGTAAACTATAATATTGTATATTTTTAACCAATAAAAACTCTTGGAAAAAAAAAGAATAATAATATCCAAAATTTTTGCAGTGCTGAAACAAACACACTGGTCACCTCTGATTTATAAGCATCTGTGGTTTTTGAGATAAGCAGCAATCTTGGGTGGGGTATTTTTTTAGTTAGAATATATCAAAGTCCAGAAGGGATAGTTTACCTCCAGGGAATGTTGATTTTTCTGCTTCAGATTCTCTCAGCTCATTTTGAACAGCTTTTGTGAGCTGTAGATCTAATGAGGGCTTGTATGTATTTTTAGATGCTTGAGCTATGAATCTCTTCCTTATTACTCAGTTCTACTCCAAGACTATCCTCGATTAGTAACTCACCAAGATTTGGGCTGCAACTTGCTTTTCTTGACCATCAACCTCTATTTTATTTCCATTACTTACATTTTCTGTATGGTTTGATGTTTTATCAGGGAGCAGGTGGAAACTATTTATCAGAGAGCAAGGTGGAAACTATTCCAAGGACACTTTGTTATTCTTGTCCATGACCATATTCCATGTTGAAATAAGGGATGAAACAGCAGATATTTATAAAAATGGCATTAGAGCAAGGGTGTCAAATTTCAGCCCGGGGGCAGATCCAACCTATGAGGTGGTTAGATCTGGTCAGCAGGGATGCCCAAGAAACAGTGAAGGACTGGCCCGAGGGGCCTCAGCCAGACCCAGGCTGACCAGGTGCTGATCTGCAATGTGGAGGTGTCCATCTGAGCCAGACCACGGCCACCCTTCAAACTGTGGCATTGCATCGGCCCTGCGCCTTGGGCATGGACACAGGAGGTGGCAAGCACTTGGGGTCTGGAATCCCTGGAGACTGTTTTCTGAGCACTTCCCTTTCACCCAGGACACCAGCTCTCACATGCTTGCTGCCTCCTATACATACGCCCAAGGGGAGGGGCCGAGGTGGTGCCATGTTTCTATGGTTAGCCATGGTCAGTCTGGATGGATGCCACCAGGTTGCAGCTCACTGCCGCTCCAGCATCAGCACCTCTATGCCCCGCTCACCAGCCTTTCATGTGTGTGTGTGTGTGTGTGTGTGTGTGTGTGTGTGTGTGTGAGGGGAGGTGTCTGGCAGCAGGGCTCCACAGCCCACTGCAACCACGAGGCTGACCCTCCAAGAAGCAGGCATGGCAGTGGCAGGAAGAAGAGTCAGGGGGGAGGCATGTGGTGTGGACCATCAGATGCTCCTGGTCCATCCCACATGGCTGGGATGGGGCAGGCAGCTGACAGGCACATCCAGCAGACCGGACTGCATGCCTTCCCCCTGCATCTTTGCCTCCCACTACTGCTGCTGCTGCGGGCTGAGACAAGGCGAGGCAGGGAGTGGGGCTGCTGCTTCTGGAGACTATCGGCCGACCTACTCCATCCTGTTTGTTTTCGTTGCAGTTGGAGAGCAGGTCGCCACTGGTCATATCCTCGGCCCCCTCACTGGTCTTGCCCTTGGCCCAAATGTGGAGCTCATTCTCCTCGCCCACCTCGGTGCTGCTGTGGGCCGCTGCCACTACTGAGGCTGCTGGCAGCTAATGCATGTCCATTAGGCCACTGCCATTCCCACCCTGAGCACCATGCCCACCCAGGACAAAGGAGGCAAAGCAGCAAGCTAGAAAGCCCAAATAGAGGTGGTAGAGAATGCCCAGGCCCAGCAGGCAAAAGGTGGCCACTGTGAGCAGAGAGATCCGGATCCCCATCAGCATCATGACTGCGCAGGCCCAGCTGGGATCATATGCTTCCCTTCCTGTCTCCTGGGCCTGGGCGGACATGGCACCAATGGGGATCTGGCTTTCCCCATCTTTTGCCTGCTGGGTCTGGGCATGCTCTACCACCTCTACTTTAATCTTTCCAGCTAGCTGAGGTGTATTAGGTGTGCAAGGAGAACACGCTCCATGTGCAGGGCAATAGCAAGACCCATGAGGCAACCAAGGAGAAGATGACCAGTGACAACCTGGTCTCCAACCACAAGCCAAAACAGACAGTGGGACGGAGTAAACATGTCCAGCAGTCCGCATCACATGTCTCCCACCTGCCTTCACCTACTGCTTATGCCACTGCCATGCCTGCTCTCTGGAGCCATAGAGTGCACCTGCTGAGGGGCCAGAAGGCTACGACTGCAGCCAGAAACATGGGTCTCCATGCACAAAGGGCGGCCAGTGCACGGTGGCCTACGGTTTCCAGCTGCAGTCATCCTGCCACATGCCTCACCATGGGATGAGCTTCCCGCCCATTGCCCTGCCCATCAGAGATCCCTGGATTCCCTCCCCACCCAGCCCGCTAGGTGCCCCCCATTCGAGCAACATTGAGCTGGCCATGCCCTCCCCCAACCACTGGAGGATAACCACAATGCTAATCTGGCCCTCAATGAAATTGAGTTTGACACCCTGTATTATTGCAGCTTTACATCTTGTTTATAATAGTTCACTCAGGTTGTCTAACTTTTTTATAAAAACCGTGTGTTCAATATCTGGCAGGTATAAAAGAGTTAATCAAGTCTGTCTCTAAGGGTCCTTCAGAAAACTAACTTGCTGTGCAATGTACAGATTGTTTATTCAGGCTATCTCTTGCCAAGGATAGTGATTGGAGAATATCTTTGATATTACCAAGATTTAACTGAATCATTGAGAGTGATTTAGGTGGACATATACATTTTCTTAAATAAAAAAATAAATGAATATATTGTTACAATGCAACTTTGATGCACAAATACTCTAATTGTTGAATTATTATTTCTCCCTATGTAAAACTCAGACAATGGGGAGATCTCACACTTCTCAAAACAGGCTTCAGTTTGAATTGCGTATTAGTAATAGCAAGATGTTTGAATAATAGAAGGATTCATCTAGTCTCTAAACAAATAAGGAGCCATTCAACCAACTGCCTTCCACAATGTAGAATCTCAGGTGTTAAAAGTAAAGAACGGTTGCATTTTTTAATTCAAATTTTTCTCTATTATTTTATATTTGTGGAGTTATTTGACTTTGCTGCAACAGTTATAATTTGCTTTCCTTTCTTCTAATGCAGTGTTCCCCAGCTTGGGGAAGGGAGAGGGGATGGTTTTGTGTAAGGACCAGGCATGCGCACACATGCAGCTTCATTAAGCACACACTGCCGGTTGTGACTAGGCTACGGGTTGGTAGTGGACCGTGGCCCACAGGTTTGCTTTGCTTGAAAATCCATTGCTGTCATAAAAGTCAAACTCCTCAGTCACCATCAATAGACCTTGATTAATAAAAAGTATTGGCAAAGAATTCAAAAGAATGTCTGTGAGTTAATTTAATTCTAGATATATTAGAAAGAACAATATGAGAATTCCTCTTTTAGAGTTACTTTTTAGGTTTGACTTATTTTTGACATTTCATTACCCAGAGGTAAAAGCGAGAATTTAATTTCTGATGGAGCCAGCATATCACAGGCTTCAATCTCTCATATGAGAAAGGCTGGGGTTAGTTCTGTAGGGATGAGAAGAAGATTCATTCCCCAAAGATTCAGTTATGGAAGAAAGAAATCCAAATTTATCCTGTCAATCTACACTCTCTGGATGTAGGCTTAAATCTCTTAACTTACTCTTCACTCTCTTTTTAGGTTTCAAATTAGTATCCATCTTTCCACCATTATTATCTGCTTTTGAATCATGCTTGCCTCTACATGAGCTTGTGTTAACTCACCAATAGTATCTCAAAGGTGCTTTTTCAGGAGGCAACTGGACTTTCTTGTTTTTTCTTTGAAGCTGTGTTGCTTCCATCCAAGAAGCTTCTTCAGCTCTGACAGGATAGTGGGGAATGCAATTTATATTCCTTGCAGACAGTGGTCATTTGCATCCTCCATATCAGTGGTGGGTTGCTACCAGTTCTCCCCTGTTCGGGACAGCCAGTAGCGAAAATCTTGATGTGAGAGCGAACTGGTTCGCTCCAACCATCAGCTGGGCCCTCCTGCCCGCCCCCGCACTATGCTTACCTTTATTCCTTCATTTTTAACCCAGCTGTTAGGCGCGGCAGAGTGGATTGCCATGTCTCAGCTGTATTGAAATTCAATGCACTTGTGCAAAGCACAAGTTTGCTGTGCGTGTGAGTGAAGCGACCACATGTGCGCCGATCGCATGCAAAGCACATGTGTGAAGCGAACCGGAGGTAACACTGGTTAGAACCCACCACTGCTCCATTTGTATCCTCAATGAGCCTCTAAAAAAATGCAAATGACCAGCTGTCTGCAAGGAATATAAATACTTCCATTCCCCAGTATCATATCAGAGTTGAAAAAGCTTCTTGGATGGAAGTGACACATCTTCAAAGAAAAAACAAAAAAGTCCAATTGCCTCCTGAAAAAGCACCTTTGGGACAACCATCAACTGGATGACTGAGAATCTCTACAGACTTTCAACAATAGTGTATGGATGACTCTGTTTTTAAACTTAATACAGATAGTCCTCAATTTATGACCACAACTGAGTCCAAAATTTATGTTGTTGAGAAATTTGTTAAGTGGGTTTTGCCCCATTTTACAACTTTTCTTGTCACATTTGCTAAATGACTCATTGCAGTTGTTAAATTAGTAACATGGTTGTTAAATGAATCTGGTTTCCCCATTGACTTTGCAAAAGGTGATCACATGACCTCGGGACACTACAACTAACACTAAGTCGGGACAGGGGATGCTCCTCTGTCCTGGTGCTGTTAGATCTCTCAGCGGCTTTTGATACCATCGACCATGGTATCATGCTGCACCGGTTGGAAGAGTTAGGGGTGGGAGGCACTGTGTTGCAGTGGTTCTCCTCCTTTCTCTCTGACCAGTCGCAGTCGGTGTTGACGGGGGGGGGCAGAGGTCGACTCCGAGGCCCCTCATATGCGGGGTGCCACAAGGGTCGGTCCTCTTGCCCCTCCTGTTCAACATTTATGTGAAGCCGCTGGGCGAGATCATCCGTGGTTTTGGGGTGAGATATCATCAGTACTCTGATGACACCCAGCTGTACATCTCCACCCCAGACCACCCCAACGATGCCCTTGAAGTGATGTCCCGGTGCCTGGAGGCCGTGCGGATCTGGATGGGGAGGAACAGGCTCAGACTCAATCCATCCAAGACCGAGTGGCTGTGGTTTCCGACATCCCGATATAGTCAGCTGGTGCCATCGCTGACTATCGGGGGCGAATCATTGGCCCCTGCAGAGAGGGCGCGCAACTTGGGCGTCCTCCTGGATTCATGGCTGTCTTTAGAAGAGCATTTGACGGCTGTGACTGGGAGGATTTTTCATCAGGTTCGCCTGATTCGCCAGTTGAGTCCCTTTCTCGATCGGGACTCTTTACACACGGTCACTCACGCCCTTGTCACCTCTCACCTGGACTATTGTAATGCTCTCTACATGGGGCTCCCCTTGAGGAGCACCCGGAGGCTCCAACTGGCGCAGAGTGTGGCTGCGCGGGTGGTGATGGGAGCGACGTGGCGCTCCCATGTTACTCCTCTCCTGCGCGAGCTGCACTGGCTCCCGGTGGTTTTCCGGGTGCGCTTCAAGGTGTTGGTTACCACTTTAAAGCGCTCCATGGCTTAGGACCCGGGTACTTACAGGACCGCCTACTACCACCAATAGCCTCCCACCGACTGGTACGCTTCCATAGAGAGGGGCTCCTCTGGGTGCTGTTGGCCAAACAATGTCAGCTGGCAGCCCCCAGGGGGAGAGCCTTCTCTGTGGGGGCACCCACTATCTGGAACAAGCTCCCCCCGGAGTTACGGAGGATCCCGGATCTTCGTGCCTTCCGCCGTGAGCTAAAAACTTTCCTGTTCCACCAGGCGGGCCTGGCCTAATTCTTCCCTTTTTCCCTTCTTTTATAAAAATAATTTAAAATTTTTAAATTGTAAATGTTTTAATATTTGGGGTTTTAATATTTTATAATTGGGATTTTAAATAATTGGGGCCATTGTTTAATTTGGTTTTATTTGGCTTTTAAATTTTGTATGTATGTTTTTTACTTTTGACTGTTCACCGCCCTGAGTCCCCTTGGGGAGAAGGGCGGTATATAAATCTAAATAAATAAAATAAAATAAATAAATAAAAATAAGTCAGTTGTCAAATATCCAAATGTAAATCACGTGACCATGAATATGCTGTAATGGTCATAAGTGTGGGAAATGTTCATAAGTCACTTTTTTTAGTGCCATTATAACTTTGAAAAGTCACTAAGTGAACTGCTGTAAGTCAAGAACTACCAGTGAAAGCTCTTTTAGAGTGTCCACTTTGGTGTTTACTGTGATCAGAACCTCAAAAAGTGACAATACTTCTGCCCTCTGTAGACATTGTCTGGTAATAAAGTCAGTAACATTTTTTTTTAGCTCCTCATCCCTTTGCTTCATAAGCCTTTCAGCAACTGGATAAATGGCTGTGATCTGAAAGGAAGAAGCTTGCTCAGCAATACAGGCAGATAGATCTAATAGTTGAGAGCACTCTGTCTCTGTTTGTAAGGTTATCAGGAAAAACAGGAAAGGTTTGGTTACTTACGGAAGTGGCTGGTTATTTTTTAGGTATCTGTCAGTTTTGAGCCACTTAGTAGCTTAAGTGAAGACTGAGATGCAAAATGTGAGTGCTTCATCTTCTTCCTTTTCCCCATGGCAGAGATGGTAAAGTACCAGTCTCTAGTAAAAATAATAAAAACATAGGTATGCAGCAGAAGAATAAAAGAGAGTAAAATAAATTGGGATGAAATAAAAGCAAAAGAGCTAGTTAAAAACTAAATTAAAAAGAGACTTAAGAACAGGTGTGTCCAATACAGGCCCACAGGACATACACATGTGGCCCTGGACAGCTAGTAAAATGGCTCCAAAAGATCATAAAAGTTTAACATTCTTATGTGATTTTTGTGATTATTTATATACATTAAGTATATTATATATTTTTTGTACAGCCCAAGACAATTCTTCTTCACTCAGTGCAGCTCAAGCAAACCAAAATGTTAAGACATTCATGCTTTAGAGAGTGTTCTTAAAAACAGGTGCTATCTTTCTCAGTCTTCTTAACTTTCCTAATAAAAAAATCTACTTAATTAAAAGGAATAGATGAAGCATGGCACCATTTTACATACTTTACAAGTAGCATATTGTCCAGAAGGGGTCACTGTCTCAAAAGTAGTTTCTTTATAGAGAAAGAAACAATTTAATGATACGTACAGTTTCACATAAATCATGCTTTAAAATACAGGAAGTTAATTTAATAGACTGAACTAAGCTGCTTAACTCAGCAGCAAATTCCAGGTAACTATGCTTTGAATTAAATCCTGAAGGTATATTGTCTGAATTATCTATAATGGCATCAAAGTATCTTGGGCACCCTAGAGATTAACAAAACAACTTTTGTACGTACATTTATAAACATTTATAGGTACAAACCTCCTTCATTAGATATTACCTGTTTTCCCAAGAACCTTGGCAATCTTGCAAGTCACTTCAATAGAAAATTATTGTTAGATCAGGCGCAGGGAAAGAAGACGAGACCAGCGGGGTCTGTTCAACAAGTTTTATTCAGCTCTCAACTAAGTCAGAACAGACGAACTGTTTTATAGCGCTCCGGCAGACCAGCCGTCCAATGACAGCATTTCAAATTTCCCGCCCAGAGGATTATCCAATCCCCGGGCGGATGTCCTTATAAGGACATAACACTCCTCCCCCTAGATGATGCTCATGCCAATCACTGTACGTAGTCACGCAGGTAGGCGGGGCGTCTGGAGGTTCTGCTCGACCTGTGCAGTTCAGTCCGTGCTTTGCCGCCTGCCTGGGAGGTGGTCACTCCTGGTTCCTCCGGCTCTCGTCTTGGGCATGTCTGGATTACGGCCGTTGATGGTGCTGGACCTGGTCGTGCGCCTCCGGCCTTGCTTCTGGGCTGTGATGTGGCCGTTGAAGGCGCGGGCCTTGTTGTCCCGCCTCCGGTCACATTCTTGGGATGTCTCTGCTGGTCCTGCTGGTCTCCTCCCTGGCCTGGATGCCGGGCATCGTGGTGCTGGACGCTGCTGCTATCCGCAGGTGGACGACGGCTGGCCGGTAAGTCTACTGGTTTTATTTTATTATTTTGCAAATGTCTATTTCCATGATTGGATTGATGGTCGACTCTGTCGGGGTGGTGCAGGTCAACCTTGTTGGGTTGTTGTTGTTGCCGGGGTTGGTTGGCAGCTGGATGGGGGATTTCAGTTGGTCGTCTTGGGTCCCGTATGCAGGTGTGTCGTTGGTCCCCCTCGTCGGGTTGTTGTTGGCCCTCCTCGTTGGGCATGTCCCGGTCTACTGAAGCTCTTTGGAGTTCTTCTCCGCTGGGGTCGAGCTGGGCTGCCTTGCCGGGGTGGTGTAAGAAGGTGCTGCAGTGATGTCCCCGGTCTACTTGGCATTTGTGGCACAGTTCCTGAGTGGCTGGTTGGCCCGCCTTGCTGGGGTGGCGCAGTCCTACCTCGAAGGGGTGGTGTTGTCCTGCCTGGTAGGGGTGTTGTCGTCCTACCTCGTCGGGGTGTTGTTGCCCAGGCTTGTCAGGGTGGCGCAGGACTACCTTGAGGGGGTGTTGCTGTCCTGCCTCGTAGGGGTGTTGTCGTCCTACCTTGTCAGGGTGGTGCAGGACTACCTCGTCTGGGTGGTTTCCGTCAGCCCCTTCCCACCTTTTCCGGAGTTGGTTGACGTGACGTCTACAGACCACTCCATCTTGCAGTTTGACTGTGTAGGACTTCGGGCCGGTTGCGCTCTCGATTTTCCCTTTAAGCCATTTTGGTAGGCCGTGGAAATTGAGCACGAAAACCGGATCGCCTGCGGAGAAACCCCGAAGAGGGCGGCTCGCAGTTGCTGTGACCTTGGAGTGGTACAGGGGGTGCAGTCGATCTAGGGGTGACCTCAACTTCCTGCCCATCAGCAGTTCGGCCGGGCTCTTTTTTGTGGTGGCATGCGGCATGATGTGCTGGATCAGGAGGAATCTGTCAATTTTCTCTTGCCAATCACCCGGTCCCATTCTGGCAAGAGCTTCCTTGGTGAACCTCACCATCCTCTCAGCTTGTCCATTCCCTGCCGGTCTGTAGGGGGCAGAGAGGGCATGACGGATGCCCAAGCCTGCCAGGAACTCCTCCATGGGCTTCGAGGTCAGCTGCGGGCCATTGTCGGAAACGAGTACGTCCGGTAGCCCATGGGTTGCGAATAGGCGCCAGAGAGCTCTAATTGTGACTTCGGTCATGATGGATGCCAGGGGATGACCTCGAGCCATTTAGAAAAGGCGTCCACCACGATAAGAAGGTACTTGCCCTGCATTGGCCCCGCAAAGTCAATGTGTACCCGCGCCCATGGGTTGCTAGGTGTCTCCCATTCGGCAATTGGCGCCTGCGGTGGGTCAGGGCGGACTTCCTGGCATGGGTCACATCTGGAGACCCAGTCCTCAATGTCTTTGTCCAAAGATGGCCACCAGACGTAACTCCGTGCCAGTCCCTTCATGCGCACTATGCCAGGGTGCCCGTTGTGCAAGGTTCTCAATGTCTTTTGGCGCAGCGCTTGGGGAACCACGACCCTGTCTCCCCATAGCAGGCAGCCCTTCATGGATGACAGCTCCTGCTGTCTCTTTGCAAATGGTTTGAAGTCGTCAGTCAGCTCTCCCGGTGGCCACCCGCGCAGCACCCAAGATAGCACCTGCTTCAAAGTCCGGTCTTTCTGGGTCTGTGCTGCCACGTCTGCGGATGTGACCGGGCAAGCCTGGTCATTATCGATGTGATGCAGTCCCAGGGTGGGGGCTGGGTCCTCCACCAGGTCTTTTGACGGGCACCTGCTTAATGCATCAGCATTGCTGATGTTGCTGCCGGGTCTGTGGCTCAGCACGTAAGAGTATCCGGCCAAGAAAATTGCCCAGCGTGTCATCCTGGGTGATGTGTAGTTCGGTGTGGGCTTGTCCCCGGACAATAGACCCAGCAGTGGCTTGTGGTCTGTGATGACGGTGAACTTTCGCCCGTATAAGTATTCGTGGAAACGCTTGATGCCAGCAACGATGGCCAGGGCTTCTTTGTCCAGCTGGCTGTAATTTCTCTCAGCGCTGGACAGCGTCTTTGAGAAATAAGCGATGGGCGCTTCTTTCCCGTCCGGGAACTGGTGGCTGAGGACTGCTCCGATGCCATAGGGAGATGCGTCACATGTCAACAGTAGGGGGAGTGTCTCGTGGTATTGGATGAGGACACTCTCGGAAGATAGCAGGTCTTTGACAGATTTGAATGCTGCTTCCTCTTCCTTCCCCCATCTCCAGGGAGCCGCCTTCCCCAGCAAGCGATGGAGCGGTTCAGCCACGGAGGCTTTCTGTTTTAGAAAGACACTGTAAAAATTCAGTGTCCCAGAAACGCCTGAAGCTCCGTCTTGTTTTTAGGGGCAGGAGCTTCATGTATGGCCTTAACCTTGGATTTGGTGGGGTGGATGCCGTTCTTATCAATGAGATAACCCAGGAACTCGACCTCCTGGACTCCAATGATGCACTTGTCTCTCCTGACTCTCAAACCCTTCTCCTTGAACCATTGTAGGACCGTGCGCAGTCGCTCAAGCAGTTGGGTTTTAGAGTGGCCGGAGATCAAGACATCATCAAAGTAAGGGACCACCCCTGGAATGCCTTGGAGAAGGCGTTCCATAAATGATTGAAAAATTCCTGGGGCTGCGCTGACTCCAAATTGGAGGCGCGTGCATTTAAAAGCCCCCCTATGGGTGACAATAGTTTGTGCCTCCGCAGTCTTTTCGTCCACTGGCAATTGCTGGTAAGCTTGGGCCAGGTCCAATTTTGCGAATATTGATCCGCTCCCAAGTGAGTGCAGCAGATGTTGCACCACTGGGACCGGATATGCGCTCTGTTGGAGGGCCCTATTTATCTAACACTTATAGTCGGCGCAGATGCGCACAGACCCATCATGCTTCATTGGGGTCACAATGGGGGTCTCCCATGCAGCATGATCGATCGGTTCCAGGACGTCTTGGGCGACAAGCTTATCTATCTGGGCATCGATCTTGGGCCACAAGGCGAACGGAACCCTGCAGGGCTTTAGCCTGATGGGTGTAATGGTTTTATCCAAATTAAAGGAAATAGGTTTCCCCACAAATTTCCCCAGCTTACCATCGAAGACTTCCTTGAACTCTTCGATGAGGGTGTCGAGTTCATCCCTGCGAATTTCGTGAATCCCACTGATTGACAGCCCCAATGGCTCGAACCACTCCATCCCCAGCAGGCTCGGGCGGCTATGCCCCACAATGGTGATGGGTAGGACGCCCTGGAAATCGTGGTAGGCGACCCAGAGCGACGTCCTTCCCAGGATCTCGACAGGGTTGCCACTGAAGTCAACGAGACGCGCTCTCAGAGGCTTGAGGTCTCTTTTGCAGACTTCTGGTTTCAGATGCTTCAGCTGATGCCAGTCCATGATGGAGTAGTTCAATCCCGAATCTACTTCCATGGAGCAGGGTGTTCCTTCCACAATGATGGTGGCATGGAACTTCGCGGCCGTGTCATCAATGGTGTGGATGCCAGAGGCCTGATGATCGACTCTGCTCGCCATGTAGCTGCTGCCGCGTCGTTGGTACTCGGCTGAGGACTGTTTGGATGACCTTTGGTTATCTTGCCATTTCTCACCCCAGCCGGGGGGAAATGGACCCGGAACGGGTGCTTCGGCCCTGCAGGCCTCTGCGATGTGGCCCCGTTTGTTGCAGCGTCGCAAATGGCATCTCTCCAGTGACATTTGGCCCTGGCATGGTTTCCTTTACAGCTAGCGCAGCGCTCAGTCCTGGCGCCATCTTTGGCACGCTTGCGATGGTTTTGGCGGGAAACCTTGTGGACAGCCATTTCGTCGTCGGAGCAGGAGCTGGCAGACGAGTCTTCAGATGAGCTTTTGGGGTGTCGCTGTAATTTGTGCACCCCTTTAGCTCTGCTCATAGTGGCCGCTGCTTTTTCCAAGATTTCGGCTGCGATCGCTCCTCGACGACGTCTTTTAACAGGATCTTCATTCGGCTGAGGAACTTTCGTTGAAGTCCAATGTCCCTCATGCCAAAGACGATGCGGTCCCTAATGGCGTTCTCCACGTTGTCGAACTCGCAATTTGACGCGAGTTGCCGGAGAGCCGCCACAAAGTCTTTGATGGATTCCCCTTCCAACTGATTCCTCTGTTGGAAGGTGAACCGGTTGGCAATGGGAGTCCCTGTGGGTGCGTAGTGCTCTTTGACCACATCTTGCAAGTCGGCCCATGACATTTCCTCGATGTTCCTTGGGGACACGAGGTCGATGGCCATCTCCAGCATTTCGGAGCCGCAGTGCGCCAGGAAAAGGGCTCTTTTCCGTTCGTCGGAGAGGTCCTGGTAGTTGTTTCCTCGCAGAAACTGGCGGAACCGTACCAGATAGGAGGTCCATTTCTCCACTCTGGGGTCGAACTTGGAGATCGGAGCCATCGCGGCTTGCGAAGCCTCCATGTTAGTGACTTTCAAGCTCAGTGACTTCAGCTCAGTGAGGTTGGCTCGATGAGTGAGGTTCGTTCCGCCTGGCGGTTCTTCACAACTCCTTCATCGCCAGTGTTAGATCAGGTGCAGGGAAAGAAGACGAGACCAGCGGGGTCTGTTCAACAAGTTTTATTCAGCTCTCAACTAAGTCAGAACAGACGAACGGCTGTGCTGCCAGAGCTCTTTTATAGCGCTCCGGCAGACCAGCCATCCAATGACAGCGTTTCAAATTTCCCGCCCGGAGGATTATCCAATCCCCGGGCGGATGTCCTTATAAGGACATAACACTTATCTCTAATAATATTTGTAAGATGTCTGAAAAATCACAGGATGTCTTATGTTAGTGGAGCATGACTGAAGCATTTATTTTAAAACAACCTATCTTTCATTGGAAGTCATAAATAAATTGTCTATTTGTCTATTAGATTAACTCTTCTAGAGTAATCATAGTTTCTATATCCTAGTTTTTAAATAGTTTAGAATAGTCTTGCTAAGCCATATGGACTTCATAAATGAATACAGCACGAGTTCATTTACAGTACCTGTAGTCCTCAATCTACGATACATCAGTTTCTTTAGTGACCATTCATAGTTACAAAAGTACAGGCAAAAATGACTTATGACCGGTTTTCACACTTACGACTGTTGCAGCATCCCCATGGGTCACATGATCAAAATTCAGATGCTTAGCAACTGACTCATATTTATGATGGTTGCAGTGTCTGGGGTCACGTAATTACCTTTTACAACTTTTTGACAAGCAAAGTCAGTGTGGAAGTCAGATTCACTAAACAACTGCAGTAATTCACTTAACAACTATGGAAAGAAAGATCATAAAATGGGGCAAAATTCTTGGCAACAGAAATTTCGGGCTCAAGTAGGATTGTAAGTCTATAACCCACTTTAGAAAGCCAACTTGGTGTAGTGGTTAAGCTGTCAGACTAGAAAGTGGGAGGCATTGAATTCTAGTACTGCTGGTGAAAGCCAGCTGGTGAACTTGAGCCAGTTACTCTCTTTTGGACCTAGGAAGCAAACAGTGGTAAACCACTTCCAAAGTCTTGCCAAGAAAACTTCAGGGACTTGTAATATGAGGAACAAAAGATACAAATCAACCACCAAAAAAACCCTAGATAAAATCCAAGAGTGAAACCACAATAAGTTAGTTGGGACAGAAGACATGATGGAATTAAACTGTTTGAAATGACTTGCAAAGTTTCTGCTAGGTGGAGGCCCCAGATACCTATAAGGGGATCAGATTTTTCAAGATGGAAACTGCCACAGAGAAGGCCTATAAACCTCTCACCCATGACCCACACGCATCTTCTCAATGATGCAACCAGAAGATAAAATGCTCCCTGGTAACCTGCAAAACAGAGGAAATTCTATGGTGGCAGTTCAGCATTTCTGTTTATCATTTTGTTTTTCATCTCCCAAGGATATACAAACTTCATCCCACCATATGTGAACATAACAACCTTGGTGGGTGCGTCTCACTCACTTTCCCAATTAACTAAACAGCCAGCTGGAGCTTTCTTTGCTCCATATAATCTGGGACAGGGTGACCCAATGTGTGGTGTTCCTGTGGAGGTATAAAACGTCCCTGAAACTTCCTAGAACTAACCACCAAATCTCGTTAGTAAAGTCGATGAGATAAAATATCTTTGTGGGATGAATTGGCAGCAAGCATTTACATATGCTGGCAGTTCCCTGGGAAGCAATTTATTTTATTCAGTGATGGAAACATATCAACAATTAGGACTCTGAACTCTGCATTTCTTGGTTGTTATTGTTTTAACAGTACGTGGAACTAAATTGAGATTACCTTGAAAAGCAGACTGCCTCAAACTACTAAGAAGCTTTATTTTGAAAATTAAAAGAAAGGAACTCTGATTTTTTTTTACAAGAATGCTGTGTATTGCCAACATTCCAAGAGATATATGCTGCATACCACCTGAAAAAAAATAATATATCCAAGTAGTGTATTTCAATGACATTATTTAAGTGCTATTTCATAAACGTTTTAACATATGTCTGCTACAGAAGAATGTTCTTTTTCTGGTAATATTTACAAGAAAACATTTGTCTCTTATTGCTTTTTCCTTTTACGTTTCAGATTTCACAAATGGATGGGAATTGCCAAACCGTTACCATTAAATTTGCTTATAAGCATTGTACTGCATGTTTATTCAGATGTAAGACCAATCAGTAAACAACCAAATTTCAACAAATAACTCTGAATCAAGCCTTTTTTATGATGATGTACTTAATACTATTATAAATATGGGCAGCAAAACCTTGAACAAAAGCCCTATAAAATTTTGCTGCCATCTACTGATCATTCAGATTTTTGTTCTACATATGTGATAATTGTAGATTTATTGAAAATCATACTATACTAGCACTAAACTATATCAAATGAGTTTACACATCAATAAATTATAATGGTTTAGTGTTATATATGAATTAGTCCAAAATATCTTTTTATTCAGACCTAATTTAAACTCCAGGACATTTTTGAGATGAAATATCACATGTACGTCACAACTGAAAAAAATCAGCAATAAATAAGTGAAAGGAAATGCTTATGAACAACAGAGATAACATATGTCTGAATATCCTAATTTTCTTAAATGTTAATAGAATTTCTAATCATGCTCTGCTTGTTCTTTTATGTGACATATGTTTACTGTGCTGCCCTTTAAAGCATAATCAATGACACCATTTTGAAGCTGGAATCAGAGTGTAAAGTATAAAGTATCTGGCATAAAGTAACATGAGTTTTAACTGCTACATGGTGATATAGTTATGTAAGTAAGCCTATACATATTAGTCAGTGAAAATATAGGATAAAATATAGCAAACTACAGAAAAGGATTATAGCTGAGTGGAAACTCTGCTTGTCCCAAGTAGTTGATAATAAGCATCAGCAATACAGATATGTTTTTTTATTGTGATTTGCTTTGCTTTTTTTATCTGCCAATTAACTTCAAGTGATTGTCAACTGACAGTGATTGTAAGATAAAATTGCCTCCTGTTTAGTTTATTTTTATGTTTATCCCTAGTGCTCCCTAAGCTTGGTGGTTTTCTTGAAGATGTTTCATTAGCAAACTAAGTAACATCATACATGTTATAAGGGAGTGGAGTTTGCTGTTATTTTTACTAGTGGTTTGTCCTGTCAAGGTTGGTAAAAATATTCTTGGTGGTTCCTTAAATAGTGTTTTTGTCTGCACTGATAGCTCTTGATTGGGGTATTGTTTACTTGATTGCTTATCTAGCATTAATCTTGGTATTTTTTTTTTTAATTTTGAATTTATATACCACCCTTCTCCCTGAGGGACTCAGGGTGGTGTACAGCCAAATAAAAACACATAATACAAATATTAAGAACAATTAAAAAGAATATCTCAATTTGGCCCAAAATTTTAAAAAGACAAACCAATTTAGAATCATTTAAAAGGATTTGTTAGGCCAGCCCGGCTTGTTGGAAAAGAAAAGTTTTAAGGGCATGGCGGAAGGCACAGAGGTCTTGGATTCTCCTTATCTCTGAGGGCAGCTGATTCCAGAGGGTAGGAGACCCCACAGAGAAGGCCCTCCCCCTGGGGGTCACCAGCCTGCATTGCTTGGCTGATGGCACCCCGAGGAGGCCCTCTCTGTGTGAGCGCACGGGTTGGTGGGAGGTCATCGGTGGCAGAAGGCGGTCTCGAAGATAACTAGGTCCTATGCCATGGAGCGCTTTAAAGGTGGTGACCAACACCTTGAAGCGCACCCGGAAGACCACTGGGAGCCAGTGCAGCTTGCGCAGGAGCGGTGTTATGGGGAGCACCATGCTGCTCCCGTAATTACCCGTGTGGCCACATTCTGGACCAGTTGGAGCCTCCGGGTGCTCCTCAAGGGGAACCCCATGTAGAGAGCATTACAGTAGTCCAGGCAAGAGGTGACAAGGGCATGAGTGACTGTGCACACAGTCACAGTATTAATCTCTGCTCACCAAGGAGAAGAGGTCTTTTGGTCTTCTTGTTTCCTTTGGGGCTTTTTGGTTGTCTTTTTGTAGTAGTATGTAGATATTGTTTATTTCTACATGCCTGTTGGTGCACGATATTCTATTTTTGTGTAGAATAAGGGTTGTGTGTGCATAGATATCTGGGCAAAAAAATGCAAAATGCATGTGTCTACACCACCACTTGTATAGGTGGTTGAGACACATGGCAGAATTTGCATGATGACCTCACTGCAAGTATGTTGTCTTTCTCATGTCATTGCAGATTGCTGCAAATGTTGCTGCTGTGTGTGATAGCAAATATCTTCATCTACCTTTCTTTATGCATAATCTTTAGGTTTAATCATTTGTATCTGCAGTTACAAGTTGGAAAGATATAGAACAGGGGTGTCAAATTTGCATTGTCAGAGCATCGTCACGTGACATATCGGGACTTTCCCCCCCTTCACTAAACTAGGTGGGGGTGGGGCCAGCACATGACACATCAAGCCCGCGGGCCACGAGTTTGACACCCCGGATATAGAATAACCACTGCCAAGTATAAACCGGCCCTTAGATATGTTAGAAAGCAACTCTCATTTATCTTTGTAATTGCCTGCACTTTCTCAAAATAATGAGACTTGGGTGGCCTCTTGGTATTTTACCTTTAAACTTCACTCAACATTCCATACTTCAAATAATCTATCAGCCATTTATGCACATGAGGTTTTAAATACTTTCCTCCTATCCCTGAAACTTACTTAAGATCAATTTAGTTCTACCTTTAGGTGTGGTAATCTTAGTGACAAGTTTCTGAAACCTGAATTCATAAGAAATGCATCTTAGTGAAAGCCATTTTAGTGGATGCATTAAAAGTTCCTAAGCATGAAAATTATCATCTCTCACATGAAATTTTCTGCTCTTGGTAATCATAAAGTTACTTCTGGGGAGGATGACACTGCTATGATAATTTACTTTTTTCTATGCTTTTGTAATATGGTAGTTCTTCCAAATGTACATTTTAGTCATCTCATAAGCATACATTCCTTTGCAAATATATATTTGCATCTGTGGTGGGATAAAATAATTTAGCAATCAGTTCTCTGCCCTAATGATTTCTTCCAACAACCAGTTCACCAAGCTGCTTAGAAAGTTAACAACCAGTTCTCCTGAAGTGGTGTGAACTGGCTGAATCCCACCACTGCCTTGCGTGTATATGAAGGTATGTGTATGTACAGTTTTAAAAAATTGTTTTCTTTCTAGATTGGCAAAGATGTTATGAAATTTTGCTGGTTCTTTAAACCCTTTATTTTTTTTTCTGACATCATTTCACTCTGCCTCACATAGTAACGTTTGAATATAGTTACCTGAAAAATAGGTTTAATGAAAAAACAGTGAGTGCCTGTATTAAGGTCACATATTGATCAAAAAGAGAAAACAACTGACCTTTCATGTGTAAAATGCATCTAACACAACCATACATTTAACACCCATAATGATTAGAAAGATTACAGGTTTGATCAAGAGTTAAAAGGATAAGATGGAATGGAGATCAGCCAATGCCATAAATTATAGATTAGTGAAGCTGAAGCTGAAATATTCCTTTTACCAAGAAATTCCATTAAGATATTGTAATGTATAATCCTATAACAAGTATATTTGACATATCAAAATAATTTTTTAAAAAAATTCTTAAAAAGGGAAAATAGTTTGGTCATATTTCACATGGCAGGCATTTAAGTTTTCACAGGCATATGCCAGTGCAGTACAAATCTTCATTGCACTTATTTCAATAAATTCAGTTAAATTCTGATGGGTCTCTGTGTTGAATCAGATTAAATAACCTGATACAATCTTTTTGTTGTTCTTGTTGTTCCATTCAATCATGTCCAAATCTTGGAAACTGCCTGGAGAAATCCCTAGAGTTTTCTTAGCAAGGTTTTACAAAAGTGGTTTGCCATTGCCATCTTCCTGGGCCTGAGAGAAAGTGACTAGCCCAAAGTCATTCAGCTGACTTTATGCCTAAGGTAGAACTCATGGTCTACTTTCAAGACCTTCTATCCTCTTACCTTAACCACTTCAACAAATTGGATGTGCCTCTGTTCAAAACTCAAGAAAGAAAAACCCCAACTCAATATTTGTAGAGAAAGGTACTTTTACTGAGCATGAACTGATAACAACGAAAGGAAAGCAAGATCTACGACAAAAGGTGAGAAAATTACATATTGAAAATATTCCCAAATCCCTCCCCCCAAGGAGCCTGGCTGAATGTCCAATCTCCAGCTCCCCACGGTGTCATGTGAGGTGCATCTACAGAAGGTTCCATCCATCTGGTATGCCAGAATGGCTGACCTTGACTGGCTATCAACATGTCCATTCAGCTGCACAGAAAATGATGAGAATGTTCCTCCCTTTTGGTCACATCATGAGACATGTCCACCAGCTCGCTTTCCCCACCCAAATACCTATACAATCCCCCCTCCCCCCCTCCGTTACTATGGCAGCCGATAGCAAGCAAGCATCATAGGGGCTGACACTGTCTTTGTTTTATATAGAAGATAGATAAGTAAATTGAACTTTCATGTTTTAACAATTTTATTAGTTTATAATATAGCATACAAAGAAAATACAAAATAAATAGTAGGGAAGTTAGGGAAGGGAGAAGGGAAGAGAATAGTGGGGGAAAGGAAAGGCAAAAATGAAAAAAAGGCATTGACTTCCAACTCTCTTTGATGCAGTAAAATAAGGATTAACATCAAACCTCAACTTTTTACTTTTACATAAAGGTATAAACTAGCCATTTCTATAACAAATTGAAGTTTCAAGTCAATTGATTCAATTCATATATTTGATCAATTATTCAGTTTTTGTACTTGAATCAATTCAGTAATACAAATGGGAACAATCCAATTTTTCAAACAGGTTCAAATCTAAATTTGCATAGGTTTAATACTGTATATCCCTCCATCTCCTATGGAGGGTCTTCAGTTTATAGTCTTATACTCAATTATGAATAGTATAAATCTATGATTCAGCCACAAATTATAAATGGGAGACTTCTAAACTTCCAAAAAAAATTGGAACTGAATGTTCATTATATCTAACCATACCATGCTTAATAGAATTTATGAGAGATGGAGTGTGTGGTCTATTAAGAAAGTGGAAAAGCTATGAAATTTCATCATTTTTCTTTACAAGATTCACCTAAAATTAATTATTGATAAATATCAA
The DNA here is from genome assembly GCA_012654045.1 of Ptyas mucosa. Lineage (NCBI taxonomy): Eukaryota > Metazoa > Chordata > Lepidosauria > Squamata > Colubridae > Ptyas > Ptyas mucosa. Next base: position 5,233,382 of record WNWU01013639.1, read on the forward strand.
TTTACGTTGACATTTCATCCAATTATTCTCTGATGTAAAACTACAAAACATTATTTGATGCTCTTTGGTGGGTACGCTGTAATGAAATCTAAATAAAATAAAAATAAATCTAAACTATCTTAACAAAACTAAATAAAATAGTCTAAGAACAAAGGACATGTGGAAGGGATATGAAAAAAATCATTTTAAAACAGATTAGAAAAGCATTCAAGTATACCAACAAGGTTTTTATTTAGAAAACAACAGTGGAGAACATTACAGAAATAACATTCACAAAATTCCACATAAAAATGAAATCAGTATATGTCATCTAAATATTTGGGAAAAATCTTCAAGGGGAAGCCAGATTAATTTAACAACCATGTTTCAAACTTAATTGTCAGAGTTCCGAGTAACACCCCCAATGAAATCAAACTCTGAGGCTTGAAGTTCCTCAAAGCTAACTTTTATTAGAGATGTCATATTGGCACATCTGGGAAAACCCAAATCTGAGAGCTTCTGGATTTTTCTCACCCAAAAGACAGTTCAAGTCCTTGCCCCTCACCCACATGTCCATCACATAAACAAATCAGATATCCACCAAAACAGAAGATACCTCCTCATTCTTCTCAGCACAACTGCAGGGGACAATGGCCTTGACTTTCTAGAAAGAATTTTATTTTGACTAGATATTCTCTTCACTCTATACAATCCCCCCTCCGAGTTTCCCACAGTAGAATTTGTGAAACCTGAAGTCTCAAACATATAAAGATGGCTTCCAGGTCTGACATTTAATAACTGCAGTGGTTCACTTAACAACTGTGGCAAGAAAGGTAGTAAAATGGGACAAAACTCACTTAACAACTGTCTTGCTTAGCAACAGTAAATTTTGGGCTCACTTGTGGTGATAAGTCAAAGACCACCTGTAAATACTAAGCACAACATCTCACTCTATTATTCAGTACACTACAATAGATTTTTTTTTGAAGGGGGGGAGAAAGTTAGCTTTCTCTTGAGAAAGTTTCTCTAATTGAAGAAAAATCAGTCTACCTCAAAAATTTGGGACAGTAATATATTCCTGCAACTTTGTAGTAGTGTTTAGAGGCACTGTAATAATACAATGCTTATAGTATTCCCTATATTAAGCATCTATAACAGTGGTGGAGAACCTTTTACTTACCGAGTGCCGAACAAGAATGCTCGTGCTGCGCATACTCGCATGCCATCGGCGGTAACCCAAGGCTCCTTCCTACGTGCTGTGTGCGCAACCGCACCATCTGTGCATGTGCACAGCTATCATGCACTAGCATGTGCTCTATGCATAATCTCACCATATGCACATGTGCACAGCTTTTGTGTGCGCAATGCATGTGCACAAACACTGTCTGCATGTGCGCACAATCTCACGCGCATGTGGAAACACGCACACATGTGCAGAAGAGCTCTGAAGACCAGCTGGGTCCCCTGAATTGCACACCAGAGGCCTGTATGCGCACCAGAGGCCTGAACACCAGCTGGAGTGCTCGCACATGCGCAGTTTCAGGTGAGCTTGGCAACAGCTCGCGTGCCTGGAAAAATGGCTCTGCGTACCACTTCCGGCACACATGCCATAGGTTCCTCAACAAGGATCTATAAACTTTTTCTAAAAACTATTTTAGCATAGGTGTTGTCATAAAGCAAGCGTTCTTTATGAAAAAAAAATGACTCTCCTGTAAATAAAAGACTTTTTAAAAGGGGTGGGGGGAATGGTATATTAAATTAACAATTTAATTCTATAGTGATTTGTTCTCTACTATCAAAAATGCTAATACAGGTTCTTAAGCAAGTGCATGCATTTTAACATCCTTGATTTAATTATTATTGGTTTTGTATCTTTCATCTAATCCTGACTTTCCTGCTCACCTTGACGTGCTAATGACCAAATTGCCCAGCAAAATGAGAATATGACAACTAAAATAAAAATCCTCCTTATACAGTATTAAGTCTTGATTTTGCTATTAATATCTTATTTTCAAAATAAAATGAGTTGAGTGCATTTATGTCAAGATGAAATCATTGTATGACTACTGGTAGTTTCCTGAACAAGCAAATGTAAAAATATCTGTTTGTATTATATCTTTATTGGCTTTTTCCATGAATGATATCTGCTCTCAAAATAACCACTACATTTTTACAATTGGCAATTGGCATACCAGACTGAAGCAATTGATAATGCCGCATGCACACTTCATAAACTGGGAAATTCAAAATCATACAGGTGAATTCATAAACCTGCTAAACCCAAACCAAAGAAGTTACATTTTACACAGTTGAGGGCACAGTAGAAGCTGTGGTCTTATATGCAAATCAGTCATATGATGCAGAATGAGATATTTTCAAAATCCATAATTACTGACTTACGTATTTTCTGTAAGAACTGTCTCTGACACTAGAGAGTGAAGAGTACAAAATTAATGCATTGACAGCCTTAATTATATAAACAGATGAATAATAGAATAATGGAGTTGGAAGGGACCTTGGAGGTCATCTAGTAACCCCCTCCCCACCCAAGCAGAACATTTTATTCATGTATTTTATCAATCAGATTTAGGTACATTTCACCCTTAATCAGTATCTTTTATAAGGGAAAGCATCCCCTAACAGAAATCTGTCATAACCCTGAGAATTGTCCTCCTACACAAAAAGTCCTTCTGGAAGGATTTATATTCCTTATCAGCCATCTGGTCCTTAGCACAATGAAGGTCAGGTCATTAGCTCTCAGAGTTGTTAAAGCTTGGCGGTTTATCTGTACTCTCAGGGTCACTGAATCAGACTGCAAATGGGTGTGGAACCTTTTTGGAACTGCTAAAACAGTTCTTTCAGCAGTCTTCCTTTCAGCAGTTCCACACCCATTTGCATTCTGATTCAGGTGTATGTGAGAGTACAGATAAGCCTCCAAGTGGCCTCAGCTCTCTCAAAGAGCTAAGGACCAGATGACTGCTAAGGAATATAAATCTTTCCATTCCCCACCTTTCAGTCAGAACTGAAGAACTTCTTGGATGAGAAGGGAAACATTTTCAAGGAGCAAAAAAAACCCTGAGAAAATCCAGTTGCCTTTTGAAAAGCACTTTTGGGTTAACCATGACCTGGATGATAAAGAATTCTCATTAAATTCTTGAGAATTAAAGTACAGTCCTCGACTTATGACCACAACTGTGCCCAAAATTTCTGTTGTTAAATAAGATAGTTAGATGAGTGTTGCCACTGTTATTGTTGTTTTGCCACAGTTATTAAGTGAATCACTGCAGTTGTTAAGTTAGTAACACAAAGTATCCCCAAAGTCATCCCCATTGACTTTGTCAGAAGGTCACAAAAGGTGATCACATGACCCGGGCAGGGGTGGGTTCTACTTACCTTTACCAGTAAGTTCGCAATGGGAACGTGCACACTTCTGTGCATGCACAGATCATCAATTATGATGTCCGGGCAGGTAGGTAAAGCCTCCCACCGTATTTATTACCAGTTCTAAAGAACCGGACACAACTGGGAGCAACCCACCACTGGACCTGGGGAAACTACAACTGCAGTTGCCAAGTGTCCAAATTTTGATCATGGGACTATGGCAGCGGTTCCCAACCTAGGGGTCGCGACCCCTTTGGGGGTCGAAGGGCCATTTCACGGGAGTCGCCAAAGCCCTCTCTTGTGCCCCCCCACGCTTTCACTCACCCTCACCCTCTGCCTCTGTTGGATCGCCAGTCGCTTACTCCGCCCACTCCCAATCTATTGTTGCCTCCTGAGTCCCAGCTGATGGCTAGAGGGAAAAAAGCTGTTTAAATTCTTGCCGCGGGGCTTCAAAGGGCCGCCCTACAACTGATCAGTGTTAAAAGAAAACAAATGAGAAGATCGGTGCCTGCAAAAATAGAAAAAACAGCCTCTTTCAGCTTCAGCATAGATTAATTACCATAAGATTAATCGCCCCCGACTCTCAGCTGATTTGCTCTTAGCTGTTTTGCGCAGCTCTTGTTTTGCAAGCACTTTGCCTGCTGCAATTTTTGCAGCAATCTTTGCCTGCTGGAGCATTTTTTTTCTCTAGCTAAAAGGAAACTGAAAGTAAAGCAGGGTCTTTGCTGCAACGTGACAAAATGAAGCAGGGAGAGAGATTTCTTTTTCTTTTTCCTCACCAAAAAAGTAGGTGCAAAACTGCAAACAATGGGAAATTTAGGGCAAAAGAGGAGAGTTCAAGATTTTAAAACACAAAAGAAAAAAGCTCTATTTAACTAGGGAACCCTAATAATTGAGATTAATTGTATATTGTGTTGAAAGCAGAAATGGTTAAGTTGTGGTTTGGGGGAATATATGGGGGAAATTATTTGGTTTATTATTATTGGTAAATATAATTAATTGATTTGTAAGAAATTGGATTGCATGGAAATAATTGGAATATTCATGTTCATATTGATTAATATACAAAAAAGATAGTTATATAACTAATTGATTTATATTAAAATGTTGAATTTGTATTAAACAACTGTATTACATAATTACATAAATAACCAATGTGAGGATGGACATAAAAATAGATGACAATGCGAAGGGGTATAATATAAAATAGAAGGGAAAAATTGAATTTGATTAAGATTAGAGATGAGGATGAAGGGTAATATTGGTTTTTTAAAAAAATAGATGAGGAATAAATATGGCAAAAAAGAAATATAGAAATTGTAAATTTAATTGAAATGACAAAACACTGTTTAAATTTGTGAACTGGCCAAATACTCTGTTCAAAGAAAATACATTGAATGTTTGTATGTGTATTTCTAATTATTGCTATTTATTCATATTCATTCTCTTTTATTCTTTAAAGTTTAACAATTCATTCTTTATCTTAATATCTTTATATTTGTTTGGGGTTGGTTTTCTTCCCTTTCTTTTTTATTGTACAGCAATCTTTCTCCTCAAACCTACCACCTCTCTCTTTTCTTTCCTTCTTACTTTCTCTTTCCCCCCCTCTTCTTCTCCTCCCTACTTCCTCTTCCTTTCTCCTTTTCCTCCTCTCTTCCTCCCTCTTACCCTCACTCCTACTCTAATTTCCCTTCCCTTCCTTCATTCCTCTCTATTGCTGTATCCTTTTTTGCATATGGACTACTCAGAGGGCTGAAAAAGTTATTTTTGACTGGTCCTCATACTTTTGACCAGTCCTCAAACTTACAACTGTCCTCACATTTTATGTTTTTGCCCTATCTTGTCACCATGGTGAAGAGAAGCAGTTGTGAAATGAGTGACACAGTTGTTAAGAATGCTACAATGTGCATAAATGATGACCAGTCATAGGTGCGAAGACCGGTCAAAAGTGCGAGGACCTGTCAGAAATCACTTTTTTCAGCCCTCTGGGTAGTCCTTTTGTGCACATGGACTACTCAGAGGGCTGAAAAAGTTATTTTTGACTGGTCCTCACACTTTTGACCAGTCCTCGAACTTACGACTGTCCTCACATTTTACGTTTTTGCCCTATCTTGTCACCATGGTGAAGAGAAGCAGTTGTGAAAGGAGTGACATGGTTGTTAAGAATGCTGCACGGGCATAAATGTGAGGATGTCATAAGTGTGAGGACCAGTCAAAAGTGCGAGGACCTGTCAGAAATGACTTTTTTCAGCCCTCTGAGTAGTCCCTATACACATAGCAATGGCCACCCGGTCACATGCCCAGCTAGCCACGCCCACCCAGTCACATGACCTCCAAGCCACACCCACAAAATAAGCCACGCCCACAGAACCGGTAGTAAAAAAATTTAGAACCCACCCCTGGTTGGGGGTCACCACAACATGAGGAACTGTATTAAAGGGTCGCGGCATTAGGAAGGTTGAGAACCACTGGACTATGGGGATGCTGCATGGAAAATGGTCATAAGTCATTTTTTTTTAGTGACATTGTAACTTCAAACAGTCACTTAATGAACAGTTGTAATCAAGGGCTGCCTATAGGAGCAAAACAAAAGAGGAAACTTACAAAACATTCATGATGAAAGTACAACATAATGCCTTACCATTTTCACCATACAGATTTTTCACCACCTGGTGGAAAACACCTGACGTACATGAAACCTGAAGGGCACAAACTAAAGCGACATTAAGACACCCCAAATCATGTGTTAATATGAGGCATTACTGTCTGAAGTTTGCCTGGTCACATGTATTTTAGTAAATTAAAAATGTCCTTGCAACATTTATATACTAGTACATGTACGTATGTATGTATGTATGTATGTATGTATTTATTTATTTATTTATTATTGTGGTTTATATACTGCCTTTCTCCCGAGAGACTCAAGGCGGCTTACAAAATGACAATTTCCGATACAAATCGCAATAAAATATAATTAAAATCAGCAGCCCAATTAAAACAGTTTAAAATTATAACAGTGTACCCCAAAGGGATCAGTTGAGTTGATGAAAGAGCCACGTCTTCAGCTCGCAACGGAAGGAAAAGAGGTCGGGGGCTGTCCTGAGCTTGGTGGGCAAACCATTCCAGAGGGTCGGGGCTCCCACAGAGAACATTCTCCTCCTGGGGGCCGTCAGCCGACATTATTTGGCCGATGGCACCCTGAGGAGGCCCACTCTGTGAGAGCGCACGAGACGATGGGAGAGCGGCAGGAGATAGTCCTGCAAGTACCCCGGGCCTAAGCCATGAAGGGCTTTATAGGTAAGCACCAGCACCTTGAAATGAATCCAGAACGCCACCAGCAGCCAGTGCAGCTCACGCAGGAGAGGTGTTATATGGGAGTATTGAGAAGCCCCCGTAACGCGGCTGCATTCTGGACTAGCTGGAGCCTCCAGACACATCCCAAGGGCAGCCCCATGTAGAGGGTGTTACAGTAGTCCAATCTAGAGGTAACAAGGGCGTGAATGACCGTGGCGAAGGCATCCCAGCCAGAAAAGGGCACAACTGGCGCACAAGACACACCTATGCGAAGGCCCCCCTGGTTACAGCCGTCAGATGGTCGTCCAAGGACAGCCAAGAATCCAGGAGGGCACCCAAGTTGCGGACCCTATTGGAGGGAGTAAGAGTCTCTCCCCCGATCATTAAAGATGGAACCTCCAGATCCCAGGATGCCGGCATCCACAGCCACTCAGTCTTGGAAGGGTTGAGTCTGAGTCTGTTCTTTCCCATCCAAACCCGCACCGCTTCCAGGCAGTGGGACATCACGGAAAGGGCATCCCTAGGGTGGTCAAGGATGTAAACTATAAAGCTGGGTATCATCAGCATATTGATGATACCTCACCCCAAAACCACGAATGATCTCACCCAGCGGTTTCATGTAGATGTTAAAGAGCAGAGGGGAGAGAACCGATCCCTGAGACACCCCACAAGTGAGGGGCCTCTGGGAGGATCCCTGACCCCCCGCCCAAACAGACTGCAAGTGACCAGAGAGGTAGAAGGAGAACCACTGTAAAACAGTGCCTCCTATCCCTATCCCCCTGAGCCGCTGCAGCAGGATACCATGGTCGATGGTATCGAAAGCCGCTGAGAGGTCAAGAAGGACGAGGATGGAGGAACAACCCCCATCCCTGGTCTGCCAGAGATCATTTACTAGGGCGACCAATGCGGTTTCCATGTTGTGATCACGCCTGAAACCAGATTGGTAAGGATCGAGGTAGTCTGTTTCCTCCAGGAATTGAGGGAATTACTGCACCACCATGGACTCAACAACCTTCGCTAAAAAGCGAAGGTTGGAGACTGGATGATAGTTGTTAAGAATGTCAGGATCCAGGCTTGGCTTCTTAAGGAGGGTTGAACCACCGCCTCTTTGAGTGCAGCGGGGAAGACCCCTTCCTTTAACGAAGCGTTGACAACAGCCTGGATCCAGTCTCCAGTCACCTCTCTGACTGATGAAACTAGCCGGGAGGGACAAGGGTCCAATAAACACGTGGAGGACCCCAGCCTACCCATAATCCTGTCCACGTCATCCAACGGAACAGGCTCAAACTCAACCCAGATGTCCCCATCAAGACTAGCCCTAGTCTCCTCAGCAGACTCTGTCCAGTCAGAGTCCAATATATTATTATGGAATAACTTTAAAATCTGTACAACAAACATAATAGCTCCACCAGTCTTTAAACTCACATCCTAAAAGTTGTTAGTTAACCGAGAATTTATACACTGAAGTATCGCCAAAGGTTTTGCATTTTGGAAACTGATTCAGTCCTGGACATTTTGCAACCTGGGAGAGAGAAGATGCCCATCCCTATCATGATAGAACAGAAACCTTTATCATACTGTACCTAAAAGCCAATAATAATGAACTGGAGTCACAAAATAGTTGACTGTATGTTACAAATTCTTGATTCATCATTACTATATGAAAAATAAATGCTTCTCAGGTCCAAAGAAAAGTTTTGGACCAGTTTTCATTTCCTTTGAACAATGAGATCTAATTTGCTTTATTTCCTGAATCTCCCTTGAACAAGAAGGTTCACATAAGACCTCTCCACACTTGACATTTGGATGGCTTCTGATTGGCTTCTGAATTCTATGATCTCATACTGTTGTTCTTGTCGGACAGCTGAACTGATTTAATTTGGAAAGAATTGCTCTGAAGAGTTTTCAGGTTGAACCCTGGAGTTCAAAGTTTTGAACCTGAAAACAAATGTGAGTTGAGTTGAAATTTTCTCTTAAGATTTGGTGACTCAAATAGTCACCAAATAGTCACCAATTGGAATATAAAAGGAACATAGCCTTAATGCAATGCTTCTCAATTATTTTCTGTCATGCCCCCCTAGGAAGAAGAAAACATTTTTCGCGCCCCCCGCGCTACTGTAAATAGTATCATTATTAGAAAAAGGTCTGTTCTCCTTGAAAGGGAGGAGCATGCGCAGTCACATGTACTGGCTTAATGCTCACTATTGATGCAAATGTCAGCAGCGGTAGCCCGATTTCTTTAGCAAGTTTGATTAATTGGAGCAGTGTTATGTTTCACAGGAGAAGGTCATTGTCAGTCATTTGAGCATCAATTGGGCGCACATCCATTGGGCAACAAAGTAAGTATGGACGGACGTCCCACACTAAAGATGGCTCGTGTCACAAGGGTTTTGGACAGCCAATCAGATGCCGAGGTCAAACACGCCCCCTTTTATGGAGCCTCGCGCCCCCCCTGGGGGGGCGCGCCCCACTATTTAAGAAGCACTGCCTTAATGCCATGAGGTGCTTTTTATTTTCACATGATCTGTCACTAAAGCACTCTCTTGTTCACATACCCTAATAAACTCACATTTGGATTTCTGTATTTTGGACTATCTTGGAATCCAATCAGAGATGTCAGTTGGCACTGAAGAAAGTTATCTGATTTTTGAAGGTTAAAATATACTAAAGGTATTCTGCCAATAGTTTTAAAAAAACCTTTAATCTGTCTACTTCAGAATCTAAGTAAGATAAGGTATTGGTCTAAACTTGGGAGATTGAGATTTATGTCTACCTTCAGCCTTGGAAGTTTAGTGAATTACACTGAGCCGGTCATTCTTTCTTAGTCCTTCCTTCCACAGAATTGTGAAGATAGGAAAATCTCAGAGAGATTCTCAGAGAGAAGCTATATACAATGTGCTGGCTTGAACACCTGAAAGAAAGGTGGGTTACTACCATGCAAACAAGTCATAGCACCATGATTTTTATTTATTAAACACGTCACCCAAACTCTTACATTATCAGTATTACCATAATTCAGCTGAATCAAATTGCAATACTGCCCAAATCAACGAAGTGCCATTAGTACATACTGCATTGTACAATATATACAGTACATAAAATACATAATATGTATGTTATGCCATCTACACTATATATGGATCTGCACATGTACTATTTAAAAATATTTTTAATAATTTTAATAATTTTATTAAAATTATTTTTAATTTAAAAATAATTAATTTAATTTAAATTAAAAAAATTTTAATTTAAAACACATTTTTATTTTAAAAAACCTTCTTGAATTGAAGACCTGGCAAGTTCTTACAGCACATAAATCCCAACCATAATTTGAAAACCATAATTTACAAACCAATTTACAAATCATGATTAACTTCAGGCAATAAACTAAACCAAATCCAAATTACACTGTGGGTTAGTGTGGACTTAGTCTGGATAGATTATAAAATGCTGTTTTAACTAGTGGAGATAAACATCTTATGATATTTTTGGCCACTAACAAAAAGCAGGTTTTAAAATGTCATTGTAAAATGTACTGAGTACATGAAGAATATGAATCTATGCTGTTTGAAATAAGAGATAGGTCAGGCATGCTGACTGTTAGATCAGGCGCAGGAAAGAAGACAAGACCAGCGGGGTCTGTTC
>WNWU01013639.1:5243690-5308314 GCA_012654045.1 Ptyas mucosa
CTCTTAACTAAGTCAGAACAGACGAACGGCTGTGCTGCCGGAGCCCTTTTTATAGCGCTCCGGCAGACCAGCCGTCCAATGACAGCGGTTTAACTTTCCCGCCCGGAGGATTAACCAATCCCCGGCCGGATGTCCTTATAAGGACATAACACTGACACAATTGGGGCACTAAAAACTTGTCTCTTGTTTGACACCTGGATTCAAATCTCTAAACTCTTAAATTTAGTGTTGGATCAGTATCACTTATATAAATTCTTCCCCCAGCAGCAAAAAGATTTGAAACATAAATGCTGTGAAGCTGGATGGGGAAAAACTGTAACCACCTTTTTTTCCTTTACAGAAAACTACCTTAATAACTTTATATCCTAAATATTCTATATGTAGAGTCTGATGATATATGTGGGGGAGGGGAAACAAGGTTTGCGCCCCTAGCAGGCCTCAGCACTGGAACCCAGGATCTGACTCTGTTGAGCCTCAATCCCAGCTCCAGATATTCAACTTTCATTTTTGAAGTGGGACGCTGGGCTTTTTCCTGCAGATATCTTTCTATAGTGTGTGGAAAGAAAGAAAAAACTTAAGAAGTTACTGAGGAATAGGCTCAGACACACCCCCAACTGTTGTGTTCCCCTCCCCTCCGCGCCCACGCTGCCGCCCAGCTCATAAAACTGCTGGCCGCTCGTCGCCGAGAGCAGTTGCTGCCCAACGTGGCCCGGGTCTTAGGCTCCCGCTGCGGAGGCAGGCAGCGACGGCTGGGGTTGCCCAGCTGTTTGAGTGCGGCAATGATCCCTCCTCCCAGCTGCGCCTGCCTCATCTCCCCCCACCCAGCAGCCCGTCCCTCCCCTCCGCCGCTCCCGACGCTGCAGCCGCCACCTCCTACTCTTCTTCCTCCCAACCCCCAGCCTCTCTCGCCCGCTCGATCTCCATCTCCTCTCGCTGGCTCTCCCGTTCCCGCCGGCGGCCCTGGCAGAGTAGGCACCGCAAGGCGGAGGCGGGAGGAATCTCCATGCAACACCATGACAGGCATCGCCGCCGCCTCCTTCTTCTCCAATACCTGCCGCTTCGGGGGCTGCGGACTTCACTTCCCAACCCTGGTGGAGCTCATCGAGCACATCGAAGACAACCATATCGGTAAGCCAGTGCAGCTGGGTGACGCGTGGGCATCGGGAGGGGGGCGGGGGGGGCGACCGGCCCGGGGGTGGTGGCGGCGGTGGCGGAAAGGGACGCCCCCCCCCCAAGCCGCGCTAGGGCGGAGGATTGGGCGGCAGCGGCATGGAGTGCGGAGCGGGAAAGGAGGGGCGTGGGGTCGAGGGAGCGGGCGGGACTGCAGCCGGGATCGAGCGTGGGATGAATGAGGGTAGAGGCTTGACGGGGAAGGGGGTGCCGGGTTTGGATGGCAGTCAAGCAGGCACGAGGGCGGGTGGGTGTGTTGGAGGGTGGGGAGGATGAGGGAAGGCGGCGGCGAGTAGCTGCCGGAGGTACATGGCCGGGTGGCTGCAAGGCGCATGCAACCGCAAAGACGACTGAGTTTGCATTGGCAGCGGTAGAGCGCCGAGACCCGGAGGAGGTGGAGGACGAGTCCAGCACGCCGCCTGCTGCTTCCGCCCCGGCTCTGGCTGTCAGGACTGTGGGGAGGGAGCAGCCGCCGCCGAGGCGGCCATTCCGCTTCCTCCTCCTCCTCCTCCTCCCGCTGTAGCGGCGGCTGCGTCCTGTCAGAGCTGTTGCTAGGTGTGGAGGCTAGGATGGCGCGCTCTAGCTCTCGACCCCTCGCTGCCGATCAGCCCCAGACCGACCTCACCGTGCACCGGAGGGGACTGTTGGAGAAAGCGCCGTGCCGAGCCGAGCCAAGCAGGCCGGACGGACGTCGCTTGGAGGGCGCCGGCGGCGGCAGAAGGCGGGGAGGTTAAGAGGCTGCTGCAGGGGTGGCGACGGTGCGGAAGGAGTTGCCTGTAAAGCTGCCGGCTGGCGCAGTGTCAGCGCGGCCGTGCGGGACACGCGAGGGGGCAAAGGGTGTGGGATGTGCAGGGTCGAAGCTGCGGTTAACTCCGCCTCGCCTGGTTCCTAGTTGTTTCCAGTGGGAGCTGGGCCTCGAAGCCAAGACCTACAGGCTGCAGAATGGGCACGACTAGATCGTCACCTGTAGCATAGTCTCCCCATTTTTTTCCTCTGGAGCCAAGCAAATGCTTCGGGAATTCAAAGTGTCGTCCCCCCCCCCTTCTCTAAAAAGGCCAGCGAACGGCGCCCACTATGAAATTCAGGCGGTCAGAGTGAACTTGCTGATGGGAAATCAGAACGGTGTTCTCTTTTTAGGGCGTTGGCTTTTAGTTTCCTAATCTGCTTTCAAACAGGCATTAATAAAGTTCAGGAGGAAATCCCAGAAAAATAGTTTTCCTTTATCTAAATGCCTACAAGTGAATGAAATGAGAATTTTGGAGGGTAATTCGAAAATAATTTCAGGTTGTAATCCACTAATGCCCTAAAAATAAGAACAACAGGTAATAAAAAATGTGATAACTCCCTTAATTACCTCAGGGAACAGTAGAAATCTTGTGCAGGAGGTTTAGCAATTATTTAGGATATATTCTTGCTTCCTAAACTTACGGCCTGTAAACTATTGGGGGGGCGCATATAGGAATGAAGTTATATAACTGCTGCAAAATAAAGATTTGTCATTTTAAAAGTACTTGTTCTGCTTTGACTTTATATCTCGATCTTGCAAGCTGTACTAATTCAGTAAAAATGTAACCAAGTGCCACATTACACTGGCCTCTAATGGTGGAGTGGACATGCTGTTCTACTTTATGATTCTCAGAAGAGAGGCCTAAACAGAGGGTAGAAAGAGGATAAAGTGAAAAGTCTAAAGTAAATTCCAGACTTGGACTTAAAACTATGCACTCACATTTAAAAACTCAAATTTGTTGTGAAACCAATTAAAGGTGAACAGGCAATTTGCCAGCAAAGCATTCAGGAAATCAGAATGGCAGCTTCAAGGAGTCGTACTGATTTCAGAGTACTTTCTGATGAATAATTAGGAGCTGCATGCCTAGACCGTTCAGGAGTTAGAGCAAATTCCAAAGTTCCCGTATTATTAATATTTATGATACAATATATTTTGTTTCAAAGTTGATGGAATTCAGTCCTGTATCTTACTTGTCAAGATCAAGGTCAACATCCTGGCATAGAGCCCACCACTTACTAGAGCCGGTTCACCATCTAGAGTTGCTATCATTTTGTCATTAATAGCTGATTTTTTCATCCTTACTAATCCAATGCAGTGATGAGAAAGAATTATTCAGTTGCGTCTTACCCTTACTTTCAACCCATCAGTACACAAGCAACAATAATTGCTACACCATCCCCACTGAATCAAGAGAAAGAGTGAGCAAGTGTTCTAAAGGCTGCATTGCATCTTGCTGTGACTATCAATTGGACTGGGGGAGGAGGGAAGATCTGGGTGTAGGGAGCATTGTAGTACCTGGAGTCCATTGAGATTCAACAGGAAGAAGAAAGAATGGCCAGTGACAAGTAAATTCAGTTCTGATGCTGTACCCATTTTCTTCCCATTCACTAATAAGAATTTTGGTTCAATGGGTTTATGTGTTATATATGTATACTTACACATTCTTGACTCTGCTAGAAGAAAAACGTGACACTTTTCCAGATATCCTATCCTTTAATTAGGCCATTATACAAGGTGAGAAAGTTCATACTGAAGAATGCAACACATGGGTAGCTATGGGAATATTACAGTATACCCCTATAGCACCATTGTTTTGTAATGACCCCTACATGCAATTCAATGTGCTGTTTATCATACATAAACTCCAAGTTATTTGCAGGGTTGTTTGTCTCTCATTAGAACTCCCATTCCGCATACTTTTCCACACATACTTTGCTCTAAGATGCTTAGGTGGCCATGCCCCACCTAAGCATCTCAAAAATCCTGATCCCCCTCCCCCCAACATATAATTCTTACTATTCAAAAAGTGAACTCCTACTCACATGGAGGAAGCCTACAAGGCCATTAACTTGGTTTAAACAAGGTTCCAAAGAACATGGCATCCGTGAAAGAAAAAAAGAACGAAAGACAGTAGAAGTACTGAGGAACTTAAAAAATAATAGGATGAAGGGATATGAGAAAACAGCAAATGAAGTTTCAAAATATATAATAGAGTTGAAATGCATAAATATAATTTTAATGAAAGCTTTTTCTGTAATACTTTGATCATGTTAATTATTATACATATTAAAATAAAAGTACCTAACAAATTCAAAATACAATTTGAGCTCACTTCAAGATCATATTTACAATGCAATCCTATGCATGTCTACTCAGAAGTAAGTACCATTGTCTTCCATGGGACTTACTCCCAGGAAAATGTAGGATTGCAGCTTTAGTCTACTTAAGTTAATGAGATCCTTGTGCTTGATGCCTGCTGCAGAAAGATTTTATTAGGCTCCAATTTAGTCACCTTCATTCTCAAGTCTCCTCATTCAATGATATCCAGTCAATTTCTTTTCTTCAGTAGCAAATCATTTACAACACTAAAGCCACATTCAGCTAAATATGAAGATGGGAACGGTAACAGCAGTTTTCTTGGAAAGTAGTTTGAATTTGGGTATTTAGTTTCTGTCTCATTACAAAGCCATGCCAGGCCATAATAATAAGACATAACTATTAAAAGAAGATGGCGCAGAAAGAGGGAAATTTTAAAAATATTCTTAGCTTAATTTATGAATAATAAGATTGTCATGAACGAAAGGGGGGTTGTAACCTATGACCCCCCTACTCGCCCACTTGGTTTGAACCTGCAGCTTAGTGGGAAATGCTTTGGTAGTTCAGTAGGTGGAGGTGAATCACACAGGCCTGGCAAGGCCTATGCATGCATGACCTAGCCCTAGATTGCTCTGAGAGGAAAAGTCTTATAAAACACGGCCTGGGAAAACACAGACTAAAAATAACTGTAAATCTAACAATTTCTTACTTAAACTTGGGTCCTGGTTCTGTATCCTCACTGCTGGGCTTCCCCCAGCAGTCATCTACTCTGTCTCCCCACAGAGCAGCTCTCCCTGCAACCCCCCAGCAGCAAAGCCCACAGAAAAGAGAGAGAGTGAGACTCTGCCAGTCCCATGATCCTTAGTGGGAACACATCTGATTGGCTGGCAGTTGCTCCTTCCTTCCCCCAGCTGGGATATCCTTTTCAGACCAGGTCCTAGGAAATGCACTTTAACAAAGACAACAATAGGTAAATGAAACACAGCTGTTTCATCACAAATATATAAGAACAATTAGCGGGCTTTCAAAAATTCAGTTAATAGCTCATTTTCAAATTGCCCTCATTAAAAATCAAATTGCCCCCCTGTGGGGCATGGGCCCCACATTGGGAACCACTGCTCTAAGCCCTGTCTGTGTACCAATGTAATTTGATTGGATCTGGGACATAGGCTTTTCCATGGTAATATCTGCCCTTTGAAGCAATGATCTCCCCACTGCTCAAGATTTGTTTAGTCCTAATCCTGCTACCCTTTCAGAAGACATTAAAAACAGCTTTTTTTTCATGGGCATATGGGTCAGGAAGTTAGAGGTGTCCATTTCAGAAGATTGTATAGTATATTTAATGCCAGAATGTATAAATTTAAAAACATTTTTAAATCTTTTGATTATTTTTAATATTATGCTAGTCACACTAAATTGATTTTCTATAATCAATAAACTAATATATGTTTTATCTCCTCTCTTAACACAGAGAAGGAGACATCCTAAAAGACATTCACAAAAGCCTTGTGAAACATGGAGTAATGTTCATCTCTAAAAGAGAGAGAAAGAGAGTGAATGGTATTGGTGCAATATTGTATTTATCTGCTTATGTCTGAAACTTGAAAAGACCCAAAGCCAGAGCAGTTTGCAGATCCCAAGCTAAATTTGGGATCTGGTCCCATATCTGAGCTAAGGTCTTACTATGAGTAGAGAAGTAAGTTTCAGAAGGTCATACTTAAAGGATTTTTATTCTTGTATTGGACACTTTCTGGACAAGCAGAAGTGTTAAAAGCACACTAAAATGGACATACTCGGTTGCTACTCATTCTTGTCCAGGACCTCCTAAATAGACCTGGAATCAGTGGTGGGTTCCTCCCGGTTCGGCCGAGCCGGTAGCATTGACGATATGACATCACCGAACCGGTTCTCTTTATTCAGGAACAAAGAGACCCCCCCCGTGTTATTCTTACCTTTTATTTGGCTCCACCCCCAATCTATTGCTGCTTCCTGAGTCCCAGCTGATCGGCTAGAAGGAAAAAAACTGTTTAACTCTTGCCGTGGGGCTTCAAAGGGCCGCCCTACAGCTGATCAGTGTTAAAAGGCAGTGTTGTGGTAGACTGATGCCTCCAAAAATGAATGACTAGACCAGTGCCTCCAAAAACTAATGAGTAGACCAGGGCCTCCAAAAACAAATGAGTAGAGTGGGGCCTCCCAAAACAAATGAGTAGACTGATACAGCTCTGCAAGCAGTTAAAAGCCTGGTAGACCAGTACCTCTGCTAAATCCTAAAGAATTGTCACATGACCATCAAACCACACCCACAAAATAAGCCACGCCCACAGAACTGGTAGTAAAAAAATTTAGAACCCACCCCTGCCTGGAATCTACTATTCTTTGCTACAAATGTGGGTCTGGGAAAGATTAATTTGTTACTATATTCTACACCAGTGCTTCTCAATTATTTTCTGTCACGCCCCCCTAGGAAGAAGAAAACATTTTTCGCGCCCCCCACGCAACTGTAAATAGTATCATTATTAAAAAAATAGTATCATTATTAGAAAAAGGTCTGTTCTCCTTGAAAGGGAGGAGCATGCGCAGTCACATGTACTGGCTTAATGCTCACTATCGATGCAAATGTCAGCAGCGGTAGCCCGATTTCTTTAGCAAGTTTGATTAATAATTAATCATTAATTGGGGCAGCATTATGTTTCACAGGAGAAGGTCATTGTCAGTCATTTGAGCATCAATTGGGCGCACATCCATCGGGCAACAAAGTAAGTGTGGACGGACATCCCACACTAAAGATGGCTCTGACAGGCTCGTGTCACAAGGGTTTTGGACAGCCAATCAGATGCTCCCGTTGTTCTCTGATTAAATACAGAGACATAAACACGGGGCTTAGCTTGTTATGACAGTGTTTGCCGAGGTCAAACGTGCCCCCTTTTACGGAGCCTCGCACCCCCCTGGGGGGCGCGCCCCACTATTTGAGAAGCACTGTTCTACGCGCACACACACAGACAGACACACACACACAGAAAGAGAGGGTGGGGGAGAGAGAGAGAGAGAGAGAGAGAGAGAAGTAATGAGTAATTTCCACATCTGGAATCCTGGTATAAATTACTGCTCCAATTTTTAGGCTGAGTTCACACTGACTAAATTATAAGTGTTAATATTTTAACACTGCAATTTGATATGCAATAACAGGGTAGCCTAAAATAGGCAATCGTTTTATGTTATGGATTTATTTGATATGATAATGTTTATGAATATACACTAGTTGGAAGCAGTATTACTCGTAAGTGCCCATTCAATGTTACCAAAATATTTGCTTGTTATAGTCTCAGACTTTGTCAGCTGTTATTCTCATAAATGTCTGTAACCAGCAATTTTTTTTGTTGTCTTGGGGTGTGCATCTCTTTTTAGTCACCCATGCTTTCATTGCTTCATGGGTGGACTATTGCATGCATTCTACATAGGGCTATACTTGAAGACCACTTGGAAATGCTACAAAATGCAGTGGCAGGAGCAGGCCTCACCATGTAGCATCTTTACACTAGTCACCAACAAGCTAAGTATAATTCAAGTGTTGTTTGTTATCCATAAAACCCTGTGTGACCTAGAGTCTTAGCTCTCTGAGGAACAATACATTTCCTTTAGTAGTTGCTTGTCCTGTGTGATCAGAAAGAGTAAATAGTTTTGGATCCCATCAATCAAGCAGTGCCATCTAATGGTATCCAAAAAGTGGATTTTACCTGTTGCAGCAACTGTCCTCTGGGATAGAGTGCCCCTGGGGAATTATATGCTCCCTCATTCAACCCACTGCTAGGGCTAGTGATAGAATTTTTTTAAAAAAATCTGTTTCATTGGACAACTATTGTATGTTCTTTTCCTATAAGAAGTTGGGGGGTTTTTTCTTTCTTTTTTGCCTTTTATTCTTGTGAAATTTCCCAGAGTAGTTTTCGAGTTGAGTAGCTTATGTATTTGATAGATAAATTACTTACAGATTAACAGAGTTGGAAGGGATCTTGCAGGTCATCTAGTCTAACCCCCCACCCAAGCAGGAGACCCTCCACCATTTCTGACAGATGGTAGTCCAATCTCTTCTTGAAAGTCTCTAGTGATGAAGCTCACACAACTTCCGAAGGGAAGCTGCTCCATTGGTTGATTGTTCTGTCAGAAAATTTCTCATTATTTCTAGGTTGAATCTCTCAGACACTGTATCCTTATGCACGGGCACAAAATCCACCTGCCATTTCTGCATATGTAAAGTGTGTAAAATATATATCCATAATACTCATAATTTATGCATGCAGAAAATGCATAAATTGTGCAAAATGTACATGCATAAAATCCCATTTAGATTCTCTGGAAGTCTGCTTTATCAAATACACACTTTCCTACATCAGTTTGTTAAACTATAGTTTATTCTACTTGTTCTGCAATTGTTTGTTAAAAAACTGCCTTGCTTATCAGAGAAAATAAGTTTTTCTTTTTAATCTACTCCAAAGCTAGTAAATAAGGAGGCCACTACGATCTCACCCATCTGCCTTCCTGAAATTTAGCACTGTAACTTGCTGGGGATAAAGACTGAATAGCTAGTTTTTGTCTATAGGAAAGTACTTTATCTATGCACCAATTAGCAGACTTTTTGCCTTCTTCAGACCAAAGCTCTTTTTAGCAATCTCCAACTAATGACTTGCAGCTGAGTTTCTTCTATCCTGCCCCCTCCCATTAATTAATAGGATTTTCTGGTTCTCTCTTCTGGAGTCCCAAAATCTTTTAAAAAGATTTTTGGCAGCTTTTCCTCTCAATTCAATTTTTCTTCAATCTTAATTTTAATTCTTCATTTTTAATTCTTCTGCTTCAAATTTTTCATCACTGGTTTATTACAGAGCACTTTGAAAGTGTGGGTAGGAAGATTTTGGTTTTGTCTTGGTTGTCCAATGTGGCTGATAGTCATCAAACTATGTTAATAGGATAATTGAAAGCTATTCCCACTTCTTATGGAGCACAAATACAAAGCAGAGAGTGCATCACATAACTCACCAACCACCTTGCTGGTTTGGAGAGCCATAATCCTCTACCATTGATCACAGTGAGCTAATAGGAGTTTGCTATGCCACCATGATCGGCCTTAGATATATAAAAAGTGATTTAGGAAGTTGGCACACAAAGCATGCATTTCAGACCCAAAGATACTTCTTCCAAGAGGCAACTGGACTTTCTTGTTTTTCTTTGAAGACATTTCGCTTCTCACCCAAGAAGCTTCAAGAAAGTCCAATTGCCTCTTGGAAAAAGCACCTTTGGGACAACCATGACCTGGATGACTGAGAATCTCCATAAACATGCATTTCAGACTGTTGCTACAATCATAACCCTTTTGATCAGCTGTAACAGAGACACCTGCCACAGCAACTCAGTGCTGAATTATGAACTGCAAACATCTAAAAACAGTAATTGCCTAGGTACTGAATGCCATTATTAAAAATGGTTCCCCCTCTACGTTCTTCTTATTCCCCATACTGCAGACATAAATGTAGTTCTGCCACATGTTAACTGCCATTTGCTATGGAATTATAATCCAGCCAGTGTACCAGAGTTCATTTAGATTTCCCCAACAGTATTTATAGCTAATGGTTTATTTTTCTTTACCAAATAAGCAATAGAGACTAAAGAAGTTGCTTGGACCTTACTCTCAGCAAACTTTCTACATTGTTATTGTTAAAATATTTTTTATCTGTGTATTTTATCTATTCATCCATTGACTGGTCAATTTTTTTACTTTGTATGGTAGTTGAACTCACTATGTCTCTGGAAGGTTGCAAATAGTTTTTTAAACAGAAAAATTAATACATATCAATTTCAATCAATGCACAATAGAGAGAAACTTATTTAATATGCCAACTCAATGTTGAGGAAGCATCTGATTCTCCAGTCTTACAAAAGAGCATTTCTATCTGATTTTGGTGTGTGTGTGTGAGGGGGGGAGGGAGGGATGGAGAGAGAGAAAGGGAGAGGGAGGGAGGGAGGGATGGTGGGGCTGTTCCAGAGGACAATTTTAATGCCTTTGAGGTCTTTAAAAATACTTTTCATGTGTGAATAGTCTTTTCATTCGAATTTTGAACTCAGTTTTCATTTAGTCCATTTTTCCAACTAGAATTAATCAGCTGCCTGTAATTAAGAAGGCTTAATTACAGACAGTGAAACAAATATACACTTCAATCAGAACTGTGTCACAGGTTATCTTCCAAGTTAATATTACATTAATAGTAATGTGTGTTTTAAACTCTGTCACTCAGTTTCAAACGGCTCAGTGATTTGTTTATTAATCCCACATTTAATAGTGGATTGATACATAGACTGTTTTGACATGTTGTTGAGCTGGAGCTTGAACAAATGTCGTCAGGTATATGCAATATAAATTCTGTACAGCACTGAGTCTTACAATCTGTTTCTCCCGAGTGAAAATAATTATTCAAATTCTGTGTCTTCTGCCATATTACGTATTTTACATTGCAGCTTTGCCTTCTCATACAACTTCTTTTCAGTTATATATATATGTGTGTGCTTATTATGTATAACTGAAATATATATATGAACTGGTTAGATGTACTCTTTGGTTGGGCAGTCATTTTTACTTTAGGGTGCATTGACTGCCCAGAGGTGCTTTAGGAATGTTTAGGAACCACATGTCTGTGGTTGCACACATGTCTTTCCCATACACTTATCTATGATCCCTAACATGCATTGATAATAGCAATAGCTCCTAGACCAGGGGTCTGCAACTTTAAACACTCAAAGAGTCATTTGGACCCATTTCCCCCAGAAAAGAAAACACCAGGAGCCTCAAAACCAGAGAAAGCCGGAGCACCCTCACCAAAGACGGTCATCCGGTAAACCCGCCCTCTCTGCACACCTTCGCTGTGCTTTGGCCAAGCCCAGCCGCTCGCTTGAGGACAGTATTCCTGTTTGTGCATGCCCTCCCAGCCCCACAACAGCCAACCAGGGTGTTGTGTGAGGAGAAGGAGGAGGAGGAGGTAGAATGTCTTTGGCGAAGCCGCTGCCGCGGCTCGTGCTCACTTCTCAGCAACGGACGTGTCCCCCTTTCCATTGTACCCTCCTCCCAGATCCCATTCCCACCCCACCAGCCCTCATGTTAGTGAGGTTACCATTGGCCACGGCCGCATTGGGCCAGTGTCTCGGGGCAGAGAGCAGGTTGCAGAAAGCCACAGGAGAGGGGTCAAAGAGCCACATGCGGCTCAGGAACCGTGGGTTGCCAACACCCGCCTGAGACCTATATACTGCTTTACAGTGCTTTACAGCTCTCTCTAAGCGGTTTACAGAGTCAGCATATTTCCTCCAACAATCTGGGTCCTCATTTTACCAACCTTGGAAGGATGGAAGATTTAGTCAACCTTGAGCTGGTGAGGATCAAACCCCTGGCAGCTGATGAGGATCAAACCCCTGACAATTAGCCTGCAGTCTAACCACTGTGCCACCACAATTCAATAGATCTCCTCATTCTGAGAAGAGTTTCCACAGGGTTTCCCCTTTATTCCTGCTACCAAATTCCTGCTTCTATTTGTACTTTTTCCACTAAAGCTGTGCTGGTTTCATAGCTGAATTTGTTATGTATCACAACAGGAATGGGCAACATTTTGGGGCCATTTGGAATTGAACAAGGCATCCTCACAAAACAGCAGTCCTCAGGTTCTGTTAGGTCCCCATTTATTAAATAATAGGCATCCTACAACCTTCCTCCCACCCCAAAAAATCCCAATTGGAATTTTATGGGTCTCAAGGATTTCGCTACATGTAAATATGAAGCTACATGATGCTGTTTTCTTTGCAGCACATCACTTTCTTTATTAAGTTTTAAATTTTTAGTTTAAAAGCAGTTAGAGCAGAGAACCCCTAAATCAAGGAAAGTGTGTGGGACATACTAGTATTCAACAATATCATATTGCTTGCCAATAAATTAGAAGCATTATTTCACTTTTAATTGGTCTGGTTTTATCTCTGTTTCGAGAAAAACCTATTATACCCTTAGTTGATAGCTGCATGCTATAAGGAGTTCTCAAAGGATGGAATGTGACCTGGGAAGTTGTGAAAAGCTTGGGGGTTACAATTTTCTTTTCTTTTTTCTTTTTGCAAAGTAGGATCAAATTTTGAAAGCGCTCTTGCCTATGTAGGTCTGGCAATTTGGGCATTACTTTCAAAACCTGCTTCCAGTTTGCCCAAGCAAAGTAGAGTACAAGCCAACTTTTGAGATTGTTTCCATGTTGCCTGGGCAAGCATGCAAAGTTGGAGGATTCTTAAAAGCTCTTTCTAGTTTAATTGAAAACAGGCTTATATATAGGCAAAGTTGGGAGCAAAGCCCTAAGTGAACTTGGAGACTTATTTTTATTTATTTACTAAATTTATAAGCTGCTGCAGTAATTATTGACTTAATATCATACAAAACTCAATACCATTACCATAGTTATTCACATTCAATATAAATGACATAATTAAGCAAGCACCATGTTGCAAAAAAGAACAATAGTGCAACTTCCTCATTCTTAGGGGTTTTTGTGGCTTTTTAAAATTCTAATAAGTTTGGGAGGACTTTCCTTCAGAGGAAAGTTATTTCCTAGAAGGTAGCAATTGAAGAGGACTTCCTCTGAGAAAGAAGGAAACACAGCCCAATTTTCTAGATCTCACTGGGCATGTAGATACTGTTAGAAGTAAGTTATTCCAAAGGTATTCTGTTTCTGTGTCATATAGCTATAACCAGTATCTTCAAGGTAATAACCAGTATCTAAAATGGCACCTGGATACTTTTCGCTTCAGGGGGGATTGTAAGTGGTGCACAGAATGAAGCTTTACAAAGGCCATACTAGTTAAAGACTGCCACCTGGTCTTTAAACAGGGACCAATGAGTGAAGGAAGATTTCTGTATTGTGAGCTGTTTCTATGGGGGAGGAATCCAGAATAAGAATCTTCCTGGAATTGGAATACTCCAAATCCAAATGTCACTCTGACATTTTAGGATTAAACCTAAGCATGTTCCTCCCTGTAGGTGTAGGGTTGAATACCTTCTGCATACTGATGTTATCAGATCCTTAGCAGAAGTTTAATAGGTAGGGAAAGAGAGTGTAGTCTTGTAGCACCACACAACATAAAAGCTTTTGGGTTGCTGAGAGAATCATTCATTGAGAAAGGAAGATACCATTTCAGAACCATACCGTTCCTCTTCTTGGAGGCAGGGTCAGAAAATACCTGATAAAGGGTATCAAAGGCTTCTGACCAGCGGTGAAATCCAGCCGGATCTATCCAGCTTGCGTGAACCGGTATTGCTGACGGCGGGAGACTCCGGCCACCCACAGGGACATCATTACGTCCTGTTTTTGACCCTCTGTGCATGCTCGTTTTTGACCCTCTGCGCATGCTTGTGCACGCACTCACACTCTCAAACCGGTAGCAAAGTGCTGCCTCTGACAGGTACCTGGCACTCCCTCTATACTGGTCTAAAAAGAGGAGGTCACAAATATGATCAAAGTTCTCTCAGTACCTGGGGCTGCAACTGGAAACAGATGCAGATGAGCCAATTCTCTGCAGTTGTAGCTTCACTAAGATGCATAAAAAAATCAATTGACTCTACAAAAGTTCTCAATTCAAGACTGAAGACTTCTCCAAAGCGAGGAGCCTATTGGGTATCCTTTCTGACTCTTGTTGCATTGCTCACGTACTTCTCTGTACCTTTGTATACTCTCCCCAGCCGATATCACACTTGTTGCATCCCCCCCCCCCTCACTCTCCAATCCAGGAAGCAATTTATCTGCCTCCAGTCCTGCAACATTTTCACTGATTTTGCTTCTGGGAAACTGGCAAGAAGTTGCCTTGTCTAGTGACTGTGGAGTTCAGTTAATAATGGCAACTGGTACTGCAGGGATTGTTGTCATTAAATGATGCAGTCATGCTTTAGGACTGCGTTACTTAACAATGCTTTCATAAGCAGAGGACTACTTATATATATATACTTATAAACCTTTCACTTTGACATTAAAAGTTTTGCTAGGGTTAGGACTCCAAGAAGGACTCCTCAGAGTCATCCTTCTACCCACACCTTACAAATTGTTCCTTCGTCAAGTTTCCCCTTTCCTCTAGAGCAGGAAACTATAGCTCTTTTATGACTTGTAGACTTCAACTCCCAGAATTCCTTAGCAAGCCATGGCTGGCTCAGGAATTCTGGGAGTTGAAATTCACAAATCATAAAAGGACCATAGTTTCCCACTCCTGCTCTAGAGGATCTGTGCTATCAAAGTCTACTTTTTGTAAAATTAAGAAACTGATGTCAAAGATAGCATGTGTCATTTAGTTCCATATAATGTATCATTTTCTGTTTCCTTAGGGCAGTGAGGCGAACCTTTTAGTCACTGAGTGCTCAAACTGGAACGCGCGCCAGAGCACCGGAAACCAAAGACCAGCTGGCTGGTGCGCATGCACATGCCGGCCACCTGGTCTTTAAGTTTCTGGCCTGCGCATGTCTTTGTGCATGCCAGAACCCCAAAAACACGAAGGCCAGCTGGCCAGTGTGCATGCATACACTGGCATGCCTGCACACACATTCTGGTTTGGGCACTCAATGCCGAAAAGGTTTACCATCACTGCCCTAAGGGAACCAAAAGTGATACATTATATGGAACTAAATTATTCGTCATGTCTTTGACATCAGTTTCTTAATTTTACAAAAAGAAGAATTTGAGGATAATTAAGTAATTGAGGAAAATTAAGTAATTGAGGAAATGGTTGTTTGGATTGCTACATGAATGAGAGGCAATCCAACTCATTCACGTAGCAATCCAAACAACCATTTTCAGAAGATGCAGAGATTTATAATTACTGGAAATTCTGAAGCCATGGAGAAAATCCTTGGTAATTGAAATACATATAGTCTTCTTTTTTATGAGTTCATTTTGCTGTTGTAAATTATGAAATGCATTGTTTATGCCTTTATTACTCATGAAACTATCTTACATTTTATTTTATTGATTTACTACCACAAAGGAAAATAATATATGTGAATGTAAAAAAGCAAAATATATGCTAATTCAGTACTCAAAATATATGTTAACTCAGAATATACTTTCTGTTTGAGAAAACAATACAATTAAGTTTTTAAATAAAAAAGTAATCTTGATTATATTGAATTATATTATCCAAACTTTCTTTCATAGTTTAAAAAAGGTAATTCATAGCTGAGAATGTGTACCTTTCATAAGTCAGTCTTTGGTATCAGGTGTTGGCTGTGGCTAAGATCACACAAACAATCTTTTGAAAAACAAACACCACCAGAATTCTTCAGAATTAATTTCAATATTTTAGAAGTATAATTTAACAATACATTAACATGTTCAAATCTTAAATCACCTCCATCTCCTCCATCTTTTCTTCTTTTTCTTGATCAAGTAAATTCATTTTAAGATTTTAAAAAATCAGTTTTTTTAAAAAATGTGATAACTTCAGAAGTTTATCCAGTGACTCAATCCCTTTAAAAAATAAAATACAATTGTGAAAAGTTGGAGTTTTTTCTTCCCTCACAGAAGAAAGATTGAAAAGCATAAAAAAACTAGATTCATAGACCAGATAGAAGAGAATAGTCCCAAGAAACCTAGCAAAACCGCTTGGTGCTATACCAATATGGCGCTTACCATTTTAAGCCATGCCCTCCCATCCAGCCACATACCATATATTTCCTGCTCACTGCATCTGGAAGCAAACTAAAAGGAAAGGCACTAATTTCAGAACATAGCCCTAAAACCATCTTTAAGCTGCCTCAACTGTGGGTGGACAGGTAGATAAACATGGTGACATATCAGTAGTGGTTTTCATTTACCTTTGCTATCGGTTCAGAATTGGGAGTGTGCACACGGTGCTTCTGCGCATGTGCAGAGCGTCCATGATGATGTCTGGGTGAGCAGAGCCTCCTGCCGCCGACACTACCGGTTCACCCGAATCAGCGAATCACTGGAAACCCACCACTGTGACATATCCCTTGGAAATAGCTAGTGGCTGTCTCTGTGCTAAAACAAAGAGGCTGGGTGAATTTGTCCTTTAAGACGAAAAACCTCCAGAAATCATTTTTTTGTAATAGCCACTAAAGGCTGCTGATTAACTGTATGGAAGATTCAACACTCTGAACCTTTTTGTGTATAGTCAGCCTTGAACCTGTATTATTGCTTGATACAATGTCCCCTCCTTGGTGTCCCCTTCAATTTTTCACAACTGTTTTTGTTTCAAGCATTTGTGTTTTTCTTGATAGACAAATATCATTTTCCTAAGGCCTTTAATTTTCTTCCAAATGGAATCACTTTTTCTTTAAAATGCATCATCAATAATTATGGATAAACAGGAAGCCCTCAACTTACAACCATTCATTTAGTGATCTTTCTAACAGCACTGAAAAAAGTGACTTGCAATAGGTCCTTGCACTTATGATCGTGACAGCATCAAAATTCAGGTGCTTGGCATCCAGCATGCATTTATAATGATTGCAGCGCCCTGAGGTCATATGATTGCCATTTGTGATTTTACAAGCAGTCTTCCAACAAGCACAGGCAAGGGGAACTCAGATTCACTTAATAGTTGCATGATTCAAATGAACAACTGCAGTGATTCACTTAACAGTGCCAAAAGTCATAAAATTGGGTGCATCTCATTTAACAACTGCCTTGCTTAGCAACAGAAAATCTGGTCCCAGTTGTGGTTGTAAGTCCCTGTATGTTATGAACTTTCATGTTACAAATTGCATCATAACAAGTAGCTCAAGACTAGTTACTTTTCTTGGCCCAATCCTTAGCAGTTCAGGAGTTAATATAATTCTCTGTACATCTCTAAAATAATAATCAGATATTCAGCCAAACTGGCAGCATTCTCAGAAATAATTGGATTGGGCAGCTCTTAAGGATTTCCCCCCCCTCTCTGCTAGGGATGATCCCACTGATGATATATGGGGGATGAATCTTTTTCTTGCTCATGAGACAAGTGCCAAACTTAGTAGAAGCTTTAATTAAAGTTTTTGCTTACTATTATATTTACAAGCAGTCAAATTACAGTTTCAGCAGCTCATGGAGGGAGAGAAAAACAAACTGCGGTTCAGTGTTTCTCCACCTTGGTCAGAGGTCTTCATTAAATTATCATACCTACAAATTATCATGCTGCTTCTTCTCAAGATAAACTGTTATGCAGAAAGGGAATGAGAAATAGGAAACAAAATGCAGGAGATGACAATAAATCAGACCTAAATCTAATTTATCCTACTGGCATTCACTATAGCTTTCCAAATTTTTCCTTTCCATTATCCTTGATTTCCTGAGTCCATACAGCAGTTCATATATTGCCTATTTTTTGATTTTTCATCAGTCACTTTAAGACATCATCTCCATTCAAATACAATTTTCTTGAGCTTTCCTCTTTTTTTCATTCACTCTTTATGTATTTGTTTTTAATTCAGTTTTCATTAAAATATATTTTTGATCAAACCACTTTCTAGTTATTTACTTTTGTATTCAGTTCATATAAATTCATTCATTGCTCATTCATCCTTAATCCTTTTCTTCTCTGTTTTCTTTCATGCACTTTTTAAGCAACTTGTCCCATTGCCTTCAAATTTTAACCTTCTCTTGGCATATCCAACTCTTACTTCCATGTAACAAATAAAAAGTACATTCTGACTTTTTTTTCTTTCAACAGATGGTCATTGCTTACAACTGACCTTGTACTAATCACTGTCTTTTAATTAATAATATGTCTCAATTTTCCCAATTTTAGTAAGCATTCTAGTACTTGCTCTATTTTTTCATTATTTCTGTCCAACTTGCAATCCTTCAATCCATTTTCCCTATTAAAGGTAACTATTTTAGACTTTGATGCTTTTGTTTTCAAATGCATACTTCTGCAAACAATTTGGGCTTCCAATGAACAATTCTGCATCACTGATTTAAATAGGGAAACACCCATTTATATCCTGAACCAACACATTTGTAATGTCACCACAAGCATTTCTTCTACATACTGGTATATCCATAAATGGATTATAACACAAAAGGAATATCAGACAGTTTATGTCACTCCTTACTCAATTATTTGAACCATGTGCTAAATAATTTAGATGAAACTTTCTTTCTAAATTAAGATTTACTAAAATGATTTGCATTTTTATTCATTCTAGACTTCCAAGCTGCCTGCTCATGTTTTCTATACAATGTTTTATTTTTATGCATCCAATAGCCGGAGATGGAAGGTGACATCTGGCCAGGGTTCAGCAAGATAGTCTAAAAGGTCCTGGAGCAGAAGAGCAAAAAACTTGATGTGGGTAGACTGGACTTCACTGTCCTCTCACGGCACTGGGACGAATCTCATGCCATTTTGACGTAATCAGAGGGTAGATATCCAAAGCCACCCTCTCATGGTGGCTGGCCTAGATGGAAAAGGCAGTGGAAATTTCGATGGTCTATCCCCTCTAATGGTGAGACGGCAGTGAAAAACCAGTTCCCCCAGCCCCGCAACATCCAGTCATGTCACCTAATAGAATTAGCATTTTTGCACTATTTTTCTCAAAATATCTGATTTTTTAAAATCATAATTCACTAAACATGATATAGAATTATTGCCAATCTATGATTCCCTAAGGATCGGTTTTGTGTAGGGGTTAAGGTATTAGGCAAGAAACCAGGAGTCTATGAGTTTTAGTCCTATCTTAGGGACAAAGCCAACTGGGTGACATTTAGTCAGTCCCTCTTTCTTACCCTTAGGAAGAAGGAAAAAGACAAACCATTTCTGAAAACAACTGCAGGGAAATGTCCAGGCAGTCATCAGCAGTCAAGACTGGCTAGAAAGTGCCAAAAAGAAACAGGAAAAAAAAAATTCTGTTTTTATTTTTATATACACTCCCAGCAATAAAAATCATGCCAATTGATTTTTTTACACACATTTTAACCCTTTCATAATTAAACTTGCCATCTCATTTTCATGTATGTATTAACTCCATTCTAAAGGACATCATATTTTATTCACATAGATTATTATAGTTTTTCTCTTGCTCTTTGTTTCAACAATACTCAAGATTTGTTCTTTTTCCTTTTTCCCCCCCATGATCTTTATTATATATTCAATTGCAATATTCTATACATTGTGGTAATCACCAAATTATCATGGCTTTGGTCAATAAAAGTTTTCACTCAGTGTTGTTTATTAAGACAAAAATAATAAATTACCAGCCTTGTTTAGACTATAGGTAATCCCTAGTAATAGGTCAAAACTGTCAGTTTGGGAATCTTTTGCCTATATGCCACAAACTCAAAGGTTAAGTTTATGCTAAACAGCTTAGGGTCTCAAATAAAGAGTGTCTTGCAATCTGACATATTATTATCTACATCCCATCAATTAGGAGGTAGGTGCGGTGTAGTGACATTTAGGAAATTATATTATCTAGTTGTTAAAGGAAAATGTAATTTAGTCATGCAGTAATTATACTTTAAAATGTTTTAAATTGTTTTAAATGGAGCTATAGCCTACAAAATTCTAAGAAAGGTAGAACCTCTTAATTCTGTCAGTTTGACAAGTTGGGAAAAAATTATGTTGTAGACTGAAGAAATTATCAGCATCATAATAAAGGTAGTTATGGTTGTTGACCATGGCTTCTCTCACATGTTCACATTTCTTAAACTAGGTTTTGATGCCCTTCCGGAAGGTTGGGGGTGATAAAATGTTCCAAAGGGCACAACCACAGAAAGCTGTTTTCCTATACCCTGCCAGCTGAAATAGCTTGACTGACAGGGGGATGGTAGCAAGCCTCTTTGGGTGGAATGAGTGGGCCTGGCCAAACTTAACATAGCATCATGTTATGAGGGAAATCTCGATCGATCCGGAGTTCTGTTATCAGCTGCAGAGGCCTTCAGGAAAGCCTTGAGCAAGGCAGTCGGGGTGTGCGAGGCCTGCTACAAGTGTCCGAAGGTAAGTAGTAGAGCAGCTCCACCCCCACATCCCCATCCTAGCTTAATATAGAATGGCATATTTTGAGGGTAGAGCTTATATTGTGTGCACATGTAAAAAATCAAGCTAGGACTTACTTTCGTAGGTAAGTAGGTAGTATTTTTGGGGAAACAGGTATCTATGTGGTCAATAGGAGTGCAAAAACAAAGGATAGAAATAGAATACTTATTAACATAATATTGGTGTTATCAAGATGCGAAATAGAGGTAGAAATTAGAAAGGGGGACGTACTACAATAAATATTGTTATATAATATGTTAAAATCAGCAGGTAGATGAAAGTGTAAGAAGTTGAAAAATGATTGTATTATGTATAATGTTATTAGAAAGATGTGAGTATAATTAATGCAAGGTGATCAAAATTGTCAATTTTATTATTAATATTTGGTATCACACTATTCATACATTTAATACTAATATACATTTAAAAATAAAAAAAACTTAAATAATTAAAAAAAATTGATGGTACATAACCAGCCATCAGTATGAGCACACAGTTTTACTGAACCTCTTTCTAAAAGAAAATATTTTTCTTTTTCCAAAATTTTATATCTTGTGTAGTCCACACACATATCTCAACACAAGTCTAAAAAACAAAAAAAAAGTCTATTTTAACATATCTAATGAGCAAAAACCCATCATTTTCTGAAAGTCCTATTGACTGTAATTCAAGATACAGGACACGAAATAAAGGTTTTAATTTACAAAGTCATGTTTGAATTTGATCTGAACCCAACTATACAATAATTTCAGTTAGTGGAACAAACTCTCCAGAGGAATAGTTAATCCCCTTCAAGTGGAACGAAGACAATCTTTTATTGTGGGTCCTTTAATTTGCATTTTTATATTGAATAAGTGATTGGTCCTAAATAGTTTCTTCCATCACAGAACTGGATGAAATTATTTAGGCCCAGCTACTTATTCAATACACTTTGTGGTAGTTGAAAAAATCTTCAGGTTCATTTCCCAGGTATCATCCTCTTCTTCCTTTCTTTGGAAGACAATGCTTGCCCTCTTCTGGTTGTCTGGCCGATATCTGGGATTTCTTAAAGATAATACTTATAAGTTCATTCAGACCACAAGTATATCTCTTCTGTGCTGTAAGTTCATCTGGCCCAGAATTTAATTTAATTTAAAGTAAACACCAAGTCAGTGGCAGGAACCAAATTTGATCAAGTTGTATCTGCTCAAATCTGATCTAGATGTAATACTAGAATGAGGCCTATGATTTGCAGCTCACAGCTCCTTTTTAAGAAGCAGGTGACAGCTTTGGTTAAGAAGATTTTCAAAGAAATCTATCATGTGCCAATTGACTCTTGCCTGGACTGGTTCAGTCCCTTCAGACATTCACACTTTGGTCATCTTGTGCACAGATTCCTATAATGTATTCTATATGGGGCTGCCTCCAAGTCACTTTGAAGATACAACTGGCCCAAAATTTTATTTGTTTATTAAATTTTCATACCACCCATTTCACTTGAGTGACTTAGGGCACTCAACTAAAGACTAATAACTAAAGACTAAAAACAAGAAGAATTAAGGTTAAAATGTAAAGGTTAAAAGTGAGATTTTTTTTTTTTAATCAGAAGGCTTAGAAGTTAAGGAGAACAAATTGACTCAATCCTAACTCGATTGAATGGCTGTTTGACTCCCTGGATATTTACCGGTAGGACTTTTTCACCTTTGGTTTTGGATGTTATGGCTGGGGCTGACAAGTGGGTTGATGGATTTCTTCCAGTTTGTTAGCTTTTAAGCCTTCTGATGGCATGTTAACTGTGGCAAATACCAATCTTAATAAAAATCACTAAAGGAGAAGCTAAAGTATCCTCTTACCTGCCAAATCACCTTTTTTTCATAGACAATTTCTTTCTCTCCATTAGACAGTGTAATATGCTATGTATCATGTAAGAAGAGAGAGCAAGCTTTGACCTCTTGTTCTTCCCAGTGATCATCAACTTACTGTTTTGTTTTGTTTTTATGTTGGGAATGAGAAGAAGTAACATCTTCCTCTCCGCTTGGTTTAGTTGCAGGAGATCAATACGGAAAAGTGGGTCCTGGTGATTCACAGAGCAGTTTTGTTCCTTTTGGTCCTTTTTTTCCTGTTCAATAGTGTCCAATTCTTGGAGATTTCCTGAACAGAAAACTGTCCCTGCAGTTTTCTTGGCAAAGATTGCAGAAGTGACTGGTCCAAGATCATCCAGGCGACTTTGTATATAAGGTAGGAATAGAATCCACAGTCTCCCAGGTTCTAGCCTGATGCCTCAACCACTACAGCAGACTGCTCTCATTGGCCGTATATGTATATGTATATGTATATGTATATGTATATGTATATGTATATGTATATGTATATGTATATACCAGCAAGAAGCACTATCCCAATCTTTTTCTGGGTGTTGCATGCACTATGCTGGCATTCATATCGGCCATTAACGGTAACTACAATGGCCTAGTAAGGTAACAACTGAAATGTTGCCAATATACAAAGAACATCTTGTTCATCATCTTTACCTCTATTACCACAAATTCTTTAACTGTTTCTTTCAGTTGCCAGAAGGTTGATCTGGAAGATAAGGGCAATTTTGGTTGATGAGCTTATGAACTTTCTCAACTTTCTTCACTTCTCATTCCTCAGTGAAGTTTTTATGTAAAAGATTACAAATCTTACTGTAAAAATGATTATGATGGTTAAAAGAAGAACAAAGTGTCCATATTCTTCAATAAAAATCTTCACAGTACTTTTTAACCCTGCCAAATTGCTAAAAACATTGCAATGAAGAAAATAAAAACATGATTAGGAAGTAGATAACAATTTTCAGGAAGAAGAATAATTTGTTATATTTAATACTCTAATACATGTAAACAAGTACATATTACTGCTTTTGTCTAATAAACCTGTCTTTATGCTTTGTATGCTGGATAATTACAAAATGTTCACAGAAGTAATTATAATTTGCCACTAAATATATGACAGAATTTTCAATGGCTGAAGTCAGAATTATATTTGGGTTTTTTTAAATTGTATAGATAATATATTTTGAATACTAGTCTCAACAAGAGCAAAGTATACTTTAAGAAGAAATGTACCAGGAAGGTGTTGTAGAGAGAATCTTGTGCTGTTGGCATATTTCTATTGCCTGTTCCAAAACCAGAAAATGACAGCCTGTTAGGACTATGAATATTGCAATAAGATCTAGAAAAAAATTACAGGACGTGAATACCATATAGGTAGTCCTCAATTTAGGACCACAGTTGAGCCCAAAATTTTTGTTAAGCGAGATAGTTGTTAAGTGAGTTTTGCCCTTTCTTGCCACACTTGTTAAGTGAATAACTGCAGTTGATAAGCTAATAACATGATTGTTAAATAAATCTGGCTTCCCATTGACTTTGCTTGTTAGAAGTTCGTTAAAAGTCAAACACATGACTCTAGGATATTGCAACCTTCATAAATATGAGTCAGTTGCTGTGAATTTTGATCACATGATCATGGATATGCTGCAATGCTTATAAGTCTGAAAAAATGGCTATAAGTCATTTTTTTCAGTGCATTTGTAACTTCAAACAGGATTTCCTTGTATTTCTTGGTAATCTGCACAAGGTATCAATCATACACTAGCCTTTTTATTATTGTTTTTTTGAAAAGATTTGATTTCCAAAGTTCTCGGCCCCCACAATCCCTGAAAGCAGCCTATATACTTTAGATGAAGGAAAACGCTATCCTTTTAAAATTTAACTTCACTTCTATCATTTCTGTTGCTATTTTGATTTCACACAGCAGAGGGCAGTGCAACACATACTGGCTCCAAGAGCAGAAAAGCAGAGGTTTCCTAGATATCAATTACTGGATTGTAAACAATTTACAGGGGCAGATCTCCGGCTTTTGGTAACTTAATCTTTTAGAATTTCTATGTTAGACAGACAAAATTAAATTAGAAAAATTCCTGCAAGTTAACTTTCATTCTCTTTTATATTACTGTGGTCCCTCTGATATTTACAAACCAAATTTCTGTCTTACGGTTCATTTGTATGTTATAATATCGTATGCTTGTCTTTCTAGCTTGACAATCTCTTTACCTCTTACAACTTACAGTTACCTCTTACAACTTACAGTTGTAAGATAAGTAAAATGTTATCTCTTTGTTGTGTGAAAGTTGCACTCTTGTAAAGCAGTTTTGTGTCCTGGTCTTTGCTACTAAGGACCACAGAGTTCTCATTCTAATGACAATATTGTCACTTCTTTTAACTTTTTGTAAACCTTGAAATGAAAAATAAAAGTTATTTAATTTACCGTATTTTCTGGCGTATAAGACGACGGAGAGTATAAGACGACCCCCAACATTTCCTGTTAAAATATAGGGTTTGGGCTATACTCGCCGTATAAGACTACCCCTCTTCCAACGCACACCAAATAAAAATTTAAAAACATCAACTGGCTCACCCACAATGTAAAAGCAGCTGTGCTAGACCCAAAATGGCCCCTGCAACAAGCAGGAACCTCACATAGCCACAAAAAGCCCAAAAAAACAACTTTCACACTTTACACACACAAAATTCCACATACAGCGTTGTGAGATTTTGTGTGTTTGTGTAGTTAGAGTGAAACACTATAGAAACACACTAAATCTCAGAAACCTGCACAAATATTATTTCATTTTATTTTATTTTTATTTTTATATGAAAGCTAAATTTAAAACTTTCTAAAGCTCCCAAAGGGGAAAAAAAACTTACCCAATAGAACAGGGGTCTCCAAGCTTGGCAACTTTAAGACTTGTAGACTTCAACTCCCAGAATTCCTCAGCCAGCTTTGCTTTGCTGGCTGAGGAATTCTGGGAGTTGAAGTCCACAACACCCTGCCTGCTTGGGATCGCCAGAGCCATTTCTAAGGGAAAAACTTTTTTCCTTTTACTCTGACGATCCAAGCCGAGTCGCCTGATTAGCAGGCAACTCAGCTGGGATCGCCAGAGCCATTTAAGGCTCGTCAGAGCCTTTCAGGCTGGTCCGCCTGGTTACAGGAGAAGGACACCTGGTGTATAAGACGACCCCCGACTTTTGAGAAGATTTTCATGTGTTAAAAAGTCATCTTATACGCTGGAGAATACGGTATATATCTCCATCGGTATTCAAAATGTCAGATTTATCCTACAAGTGTCTTAATAATATAGGCCACTTTTTTTAAAGCATGGAGACTTCATTTACTGCTTCATGTTCTCAGATTTATATTAGCTTTCCTGATATAAATAATCTTAACACTTGTAGGATTCCTCTGGAAAATACACTTTGGAAAGTGATAACAACCATGAAGGTTGTTGTTTGTCAATTTTGCAATTGAAGTCCAGTTATATGGAAAGTGCCCAGTTTGAGGAAGGCTGATCTAATCTAATATCCCATTTGGGACAGGATATTCCCAATAGGAAACTGTTTAGTTTCTAAACAATTATAGTGAACTCAGCTAATCTAAATAATTATTTCCATAGTTAAATTGCTTTTGGACCCTAAAATTGTGTTTAGGTTCCAAATGTTCAATTAAAATTGCAAAGAAAGTCCTTCTTTCGGGACATTATGTTTTGCCCTCTTCTATTGCCCTCTTCTGTTTTTTTTTAACAAGGCCAGCAATATTGCAGAGAACACACAACTTCTAGGTCCAACAATATAATATTGCTTGATGGAAAGGATCTGGAGCATACCCTGTATGTTAGATCTGGTAGGGCGAACAGAAACAGTGGGAGAAAAGCAGTACCACCAGTAGCTAGGCCCTATGCCACACAGGTCTTTAAAGGTGACAAACGGCACCTTGAATCACACTTGGAAGCCCTGTAAAATAAGACCAACGTCACTGTAGACACATTTACAGAAACACTTATCAAAATAAATAAAAGGTGTTTCATCTAGATAAAGTATAAAATTAACTTTTACACAGATGATACAGTTATATATGGTTTGCTTTCGTCTGGATGTTATTGATCTCTGACAATGTTTTCTAATTACCTATATTTGTCTATGGAGATTCTCCACAGTATTTGATACCGTGAGGATTACTTGGAACCGTTGAGGAAGACTATTTATAAATAGTGGTAAAACATATTATTTGCTTCTGTGTTTATTTCTTCTGTGTGCCGTATCCCACTACTAGGCATTAACTTTCTTGGTCTTTTTCCTGAATCCAGCAGTTTTATAGAATTCAACTTCAGAGATTTGAAAACATTCTTAATTCTAAAAGCTTGATTTTTGATATTGGTTTGTTGGTATCGATGCATCCTTTATAGATCAAATCGGCAGGGATATACACAAGTTTCTTATGTATAACCCTGTCGAAATTTTGTGTGTGTTTCTGAAAAGAAAGGCAGTTTCTCATACCCTCTGCTTAGCCATTGTTGATGTGATATGACAGGTACACGAACAGAAGTTACAGATGAATGGCTACATTTTGCAAATCTTGGCTGGGTTGTTCTTTTCTCAGCACATCATGGTATATCTTTACTGTCAGTATGGTTAATTTAGACCCATCTTCTAAGACTTGGTGCCCTCCAAAATGTGATGCCTGAAATCCCTGGTTAGCATCAAGAGAAATCTAGATTTCATAATCTTGATTAGGAGGATTAAATGCAAAGTTTGAATAAGTATATTAGGATTTCTGCTTTGGAAAACTGATCTGGAAATTACCTTGATGTAGCAATCTAATGTATGTGCTTGAAAGTTTACCAGCTCTTCTTAAATAGTTTTAGATAACTTCTGGCTTCAATTTGAATATTTCAGTAATTCTGTAGTAGCCCCAATCGTGGCATATTTTTGTTTTGTTTATGTTTAGAGTTTAGGGCAGGAATGGGCTGGTGAATGTTTTTGAACTCTAATGCTCATTAGCTCTAGGCATTATAATGATCCTATCAGAAAAACTATAGGAGCTGCAATCTAACAATTCTACACATATTGTAGATCCTGACTTTGAAACATACAAGATTCTGATTTAAAACTTGGGCCAATGGTTTTGGAAAAGGAAAAATTTTATTGGTTTCCCAAACATCTGCAGGCAGGTGAACTCTGCATCCAACTTCTTTCTAACTCTAATTTTTTCATTAAGAAATTCTACACAGAGAATTATTATACCTATGTAAAGATCTGTGTTTTAGATGGTAGAAATGCCTGTAATAGTCCCCTAAATATGAGAAATTATTTCCTTTCCTTATTCATCTCAGAATATTAAGGGCTTCAAGCATTAAATTGCATTTTGAGTTTCACATGGAAACTGATGAAAAGTAGTCCACTAAAAGCAAGCATAATATAATTCCTCTCTACTGACTTTATGTGTTCTGTGTCTGCTGTAATATGTATGAATGTAATTCAAAAACAAGCATATGGAAACCACCTTTCAGTAGTTCCATCTGCTTGCTATCAAATGAGACAAAAATGTTTCAATGATTTTCAGTGGGCATCTGAAACATTTACTGGCTTCACTAAACTAACGCCAGCTGGTTTGATTTCCCAGAATGCCAAGATCCGAATGGCATTTTCAGGAATCTGAAATGGTGACCATTGGAGAATGATTAAGCCTTTCATATTTGAAATTAACATTCTAACCTTTACATATACAAATGAATGAATGAAGATGAAATGTGATTATTTCTTCTTCAGAATAAATTTCCACAAAAGAAGCAGGCCAGAGGTGGGCAGCACATGAATTAACAATCGGTTCACCCAGACCGAAAATGTGAGTGTGTGCAGCTTGCATGCATCCATGCGTCTTAAAAAGCATGGCTAAATAGGACGGCATAACGCCGGGGCAGGGGGCAGGCCCTCCCTGCAGGTCACACCTACCAGTTCACCTGAACTGGTCTGAGCCCACCACTGAAGCAGGCTGATTTACATATTTTGAAATCATGTGCAAAACGGTACTTTTATCATTCTCACGACCATTAATTGCAAAGACTAAAATATGAACCAAAAAGAGATAAGCCTAGAAACTTAACAGTAGGGCTACCAGACCTGAGATGGGAAAAATTGGACTGGAAACACAGAGACAATAAAAATGAACTCTATTCCCTTCTTATGGTTGCCTGAACTTTTGAAGCCTATATCTGCAGCTTTTTAATCTTCTGCACTGCATGCCTGCTAAGAGCAATAAAATTGAAAATCTCTAAAGAGCAATCAATGCCAGTATTTCAAGCAATTTGTTCTTGATTTTGGGAACTCTGAAAATACTCATTCATGCTCGGTGGCACCAGCAATAATATTTTGTCCTATTGGTCCATAGATGACCCAAAATACAGAATACTTACTCTTCAGCTTGAATCTGAATGTCTAAAATACCTTTTATAATATGCTTATTTTCCATATTACTGAATGCTATTGAACTTCAAATTTATTTCTCTTTTGGAGATTAGAAGCTGGTAAACAGTTTTATTAACTGATTTTTCAGTTAAATTGCTACTTCTTATGGAAGTGTAATTTGCTTTTTTAAATAAATATTTTCACTCTTAATTGTGAATAAAATCATTCTATTATATAGTGGATTTTTTTTAAAAAAAACAACCTCTTTCTTCATTTTTTCAAGCCATATTTTGTATTATCAGATCACAAAATTATAGCTGGATTAGACCAAAGGCCTGACCAGTCTAGTTTGTTAATTCTGTGAAAAATAAACAGGTTATGGTCTCCAGCAACTGGCATTGAGAGATATGTTGTCTTTTATACTAGAGATTAAAGAACCATCATGTATTTTGATAAGATTCTATGCAAACAAATACGCTTCTCATTACTACTGAAGTACTTTTCAAACCAAGATTTTATGGTTATTGAGTTATGA
The DNA here is from genome assembly GCA_012654045.1 of Ptyas mucosa. Taxonomy (NCBI): domain Eukaryota; kingdom Metazoa; phylum Chordata; class Lepidosauria; order Squamata; family Colubridae; genus Ptyas; species Ptyas mucosa. The sequence continues at coordinate 5,272,777 of WNWU01013639.1, forward strand.
ATTTCTTTAAAGCTGTGGCATCTGTTTTTACAATGCTTTTCCTATAGTTTCATGGATCTGCAAAATCTGAAAAGATAGGAAAGATGCCAACCCAAGTCTAATGTTGATAGGAATGCTATTGTATCAGTTTGGTAAGCAGTGCATTAAAACTGCTTAAAACTGAATGGCTGGAGTGGCATTCAAGCAGACTAAATAATGTGATACCAATAATAATAATCCCAGATTTTTATCCTAGGTGGATAAAAATGCCTATCCAGTTTAAACATCTGGCTGACTGTGCGATGAGCCATACGAATTTTTATTTTTTTTCCCCCAATCCAACAGGAAATTTGAAAGAAATTATGTAAAGGGGCTATGAACTCTCTGTGTCCATTAGTAAAATAATTTCCAAATACAGAACAGAAGAGGGAAATGTCACTAAAACAAAGATACTTTGAAGAAAGAACAAAAAACTACATCTGCTAATGGGACATACTGCATGGCAGAGTTATATGACCCAAGATCTTAGCTTATTTCAAAGGATTTTAGCTTAAAAAATTGCCAGAGGCCTGCCCTGCATGCTTTGTTTATTAAATATATATTTTTCCAATTTCTTCAATACATTGATTTTTTTATCCTTATTATACTTGCACTGTGAAGTAAAATTTTGACATTTATTTTTATATTGTACATTGCAGGGGCAATATCTTTTTATGTAGGCAAGCATTGGTAATGAACAATGAATGAAGCCTTTAGAACAATTAACTACATCTGCTAATGGATATTTGGAATTATTAATTTAAAAAAAAATCTTTTAGTGGCCTATACTCCATTCAGTGACTAATGTTGGTTATCAGTTTCCATTTGGAAAGTCCTAACAGCTGCTTTTCTATTCAGCCCAGGGTAACTTTTTGCTGACTATATAGGTCATTGGTTCTATACCATCTCTCTTTTCTCTTCTCCAGTGTAATTAGCCCCATCAATTTCATTGATTGATAGAAAAGTGCAAAAAGAATTTTTAACAGTTGGTCGTGTGTTGATTTGAACTTTTTATAAAATTACATAGCTTAGCAGTTTGCAGAATTTATCTGGCAAACATGCTAATTATAGAGAATCAGTCCCATTTTTTAAAAAAACTGAAATGCATTTGAAGTCCATTATTTAGGTGGCTGTATTTAAATGTGATAATTTCCTCAAAACAGTTATATTATAATGAAAGCAAATAGTAGGGTTGTCAAGTAAAAGCACTCAATGGATTTTGCTGGCACCATTTAGTGTTTTGAGCTTCTCTTCTGATATTGGTGTAAATATTTGAAAGAGAGCAACATTTTAAATATGCTTATTGTTGAGTCGTCAAATTAAATAGCCTCATTCGATGTAGGATTCACCTTCCTGTTTTCATCTTCCTTGCCTTTCTATTTGTCTTTTGTGAACAGATCATCTTCTCTGGAAGCACATTAGTATTTGCATTCATGTAGTATTTTTCATATTTAAATTTTCTCAAAGAATGCAAAAATAACTATTCAAGTGAGATTAGCAATCAAATAGTCTTTTCTTTGCAGATTTCTCTTTCTTTTACAGAACAACTATATACTACCCAGCTTTTGCTACATATCCTGACTGTTTTCATTGAGAATAAATGCTCCAATGCAAATTACAGTCTGATATTATACATTATTACAAACATATTGCTATGGTATTCATTTCACAATAAGATTTCTTTTCCTTTCATAAAAGTTATTAATGGTAAATGACATGGAGGTGGAATCATTTAATGAAATGAAAGTTGGGAGATTCAAGATAGAATTTTTAAAAAGACTTTTTCACACACTGCCCTCATTGTTGCAAGATATCTATTTGATACCTGTAATTGGAAATTAGACAAAATTATGAATGATAGGCTTATCAATGGCCAGTTCTATATTGTATTTAGAATCAGATTCAGTTAATCTTGATCACATATTCTTGTGAATTTCCCATAAGCATCCAATTGGCCACCAAGAGAATAAAAAGCCCAATTAACAGTTGGGCCATTGGTGTGATCTAATACAATGATGATGTTCTTATAGATCAAAGAAAGACTTGCAGAATGTCTTTTCCATGAACAGAGGACAGAATAGTAGGCCATACACTTCCAAATTTCTGGAATCTCAGATTATGTCATTGGTTTGTTTTTATTTGTTGCACTGGATCACCTGTTCATATCTTACAACTGTGAAGAAATTAATTCTATTTTTTCATGCTATTGGAACTTTTCTATCAATATTGGAATTCAATTCTGTGTCCTTATTGTTCTTCCTACTTCCATTTTCTTTCTCATGTCTTTTCTCCAAAAGCATTTTGGAAATAAAATGAAAGAAAAACATCTTCTGATTCCTTTTATTGGTTATACTTTTTTGTACATGGAAAATTATTAAGAATAATTTTAAAACATTATCATAATCCCTGGCGAAAAAGTAAAGATGTAAAATTGTAAAAGAAATTACAATTATTAGAATAATAGTATAAAATATAAATATTATAATATTTATAGTATAAATATTATACTATAGTATAGTATACTATAGTATACTATAGTATAGTATAGTATAAAAAATATAAATAGTATAAAAATATAAATAAAAAAATAGTATAAAAATAACAGTATAAAATGTTAATAGAAGTGCCAGTTGATATCATTTTTTTCTACACAGATTGAATAATTGTCATGTTTCGTTATCTGTTTCTGAATAACAGAGAAGCCATAAGCAGAAGTTCCTGCAGATTTTTCTCACTCAGCCTGCAGTGATTGTGAAGGTTTGTAAAAGGAAGCATTCTTCTTATACATGAACCTATACTTTCTTTTTTAATTTAAAGTGAGATTGGGTTTGCCCACTTTCCTATAGATGCAAATAAACTAAATTTCAATAACTGATTTAAAATATTTATTAAATTACATCATTGGATTCTTTTCTCTTGTTCCTGACTGGAAGAGGAAAAAAAATTAGCAGCTAATTCATTCTCACAGTAATCTTTTGACAGCTTGTAAAGCATTTAATAGTAAGTCTAAATAGCTATTTCTTCTATTATTATGTTGCATTATCTGGTCCTTCCATTGTTAGTTTAATGCAAGTCAGGACTTGGAGAGAATCTGTGTGAAGCCATTAGGCAGTGCAGGCTGTGTTTGTTTAGTCTAGTCTATTCATAGCTTAAGCTTTTGTTTGAAAAATGCTTTCTATTTCAAGGGATGCTGTCCACAAATTAAATCCGTACTTAGCTGATTTCATAACTAAATGGTCCAAAGTCTTTCTTTTTTCTATGGTGCTTAAAACAGAGCTTCTATGGACTAACTTAATGAGCCAATTAGTTAAATTGAAATTGTCTTTCATTGCTGTTTGTGATTAAAAAGTGGAGGCATAACTGTAAATTGCAATAAATAAATAAATAAATAAAGCTCACCTTTATCTCAAACTCTAAGATTTTTTTTAAAAATGTAAGTAGTTATTTAAACATTTGATGCTGTGGACTGATTTTTGAGATAGACTCAAAAGCTTTGTAGGAGAAGGCAAATAGAAAAAATCAATAGAATAGAGTAACAGAGTTGAAGGGACCTTGGAGGTCTTCTAGTCCAACCCCCTGCTTAGGCAGGAAACCCTACACCACTTCAGAATGACTGGTTCAGAATGGTTATTCAACAACTTTTTTAAAACTGAAACTTAAAAACAGTGTTGGAGCATTTATAACTTCTGAAGGCAAGTTGTTCCACTGATTAATTGTTCTAACTGTCAAGAAATTTCTCCTTAGTTCTAAATTGCTTCTCTCCTTGATTAGTTTTCACCCATTGCTTCTTGTCCTCTGAATAGTCTACTCTGAAATAGTCTACTCTGCTACAATACATTACAAGATGTCAACTCCAAAGTCAAGTGACAGTGTAAACCTCAGCAACTGTTAGAGCAGTGTTCTTAACCTTGCCAACTTTAAAGTATCTAATGCCAACTCCCGGAAGTCCCCAGCTAGCATTCAATTCTCAGAATTGAAGTCTACATAAAATTTCTAAGATTGAGAAACTTTGAATTAGAGAATAGATCGTGCAGTGCTTTGGATCTAGTTCTGAAAAGGAGCTTTAGATTGTTCTGCATTTGCTTCCAGAACTGTGGAAACTATGCTTCAGCAAACAAGAAGAGCTATTTTAATGAAACTCTTACAGATGTTGCATTTCCATTCTTCGAAACTTTAACGCACCTTTTCAGAATCAAATCCAAAAGATTACACAAATCTGATAGAGAGGTACTTTTCTGCAAAGCCTTGGCCTCTTTGCCCTGAAAAAAAAAACTTTCACCAGTAGTATATTAGGAAAGAGGAAAACAAAGTTATTTTTTCCTGTAAGGGCTGAACATTATATACTTTAAAACACAATGATAGTTCAAAAATAAGTCTGTTTAAATATATTAAGATAAAGATTGAATTAATAAAAAATAAAATTAAGGAGAGTGTATATCATTAAGAATAGAAAAAATAGAATTTGAGGGTGAAAGAAGATACTGTTTAGAAAAATAAGAATATTTTGGCAGTAACTAACTAAGTAAAATATATTTGGATATGATGAATTATATATGATATGATATGGTCAATACTCTATTTCAAAAAATATGTGGGTGCGTTTTGGGGGGGAACCAATTAAACCTGTCCAAAAAAAACCCTACAATGATAGTTCAAAAATAAGTTTGTTTTGCTTGAATAAAACACTACAGCCTAAAATTTGAAAAAAAAATCACATATATACACTGGTAAACATTTTTATGAACTGATGGATACTCTCCAATTGACCTAAATACTGTACACATTCTGGAAATCTTGTCATCTCGAAATATGCACCCTGCTTGTAGGGAATTAAGTAAACCTCAACCCTTGGAGAACGCAATAATTTATTTTCAAAGGTTATATTCTATCAGCACATGAAATTGCTTATCTCCTCATGGAGGCTTTGAAAAGCGTTTTAAAAGGAAAGAGCTCTTTATTAATAAGATGTAAAGCAGAGGGATTTCTTGGAAAGAGAAAAATAACTACTTCCGGTTGGAAATTTTTAGGCCTCTCAAATGTTTGAATTTAAATAAATAAATAAAGAGGAATAGGCAGGAATAGACCTTTTCTTTCTCTTTTTGACATCCTTCCTGCTCTTTCAGTTAAGAAAAACAGATATATAGTTCATACCAGAAATGTGAGTTTATTAATTGCACATGGTTATGATAAGACACATGTTGCTAGCTGTTGCTGTATACTTTCTGAAAAATTCTGTCTGAAGAATTGGCCTTTACATGGAATTGTGAGGAGAAAATAGCACAAGAATTAACCAAACATCCAAAATCAGGGCTAAAATTTTAAAAAGCTTGCAAAAAAGAAAATAAAAATCTTCCCATTCCCTCTTCTCAGATGTAGATTTCTGTCTATGTCAACTGAAACTATATGAGTTTCTTCTAAGGCTTCTATCTTGACCTTAACTTTTCCACCCCCAGCACAATCACTCTGTGTGAGCCGTATTTCCAGGAATAATGACCCATCACACTCTCACCATTTATATCTGATTTAGTAAGAAAATATTTAATCTACAGCTTTATGTAAGATCACTGATGTAGCAGATGACAGGAAAGAACACTGGAATTTCTGTTTAGGCCCCTAACTAGGATATGATTAAAATATTTGAATATATTTTAAAATATTGTAATTTGAAAAGCATTGGGATGATTTTCTACTTAAAAAGCTGAATAATTAATCTAAATTATGGCTGGCTGATATTTTCAGACATTGTCATCATTGTGTGATTTTAGGCATGGCATTGGAATGGTAAAATACCAGAATTTTACCAAGATATCCAAATCACATGCAAACAAGGAAGCCTTTTAGTAGTATAATAAAATTACGTAATCTCAGCCCCAAGAACTACTAAATTGCCTGAGCTGTAAAATCTTACTTGACTTCATTTAAGAATGTCAGCTTGTGGGTTCTTAGAATACCAATATTTCAAAAAAAAAGTTGGTGAGCTTTTGTCTAATTTTTAGATTTTTACAATGTTTCATGTAGGTTCAGTGGAGTATCGTGGCTGTTGACAATGTTGACAATTTTTGAACTATATGCCTTTATTCAAAGCAATAAATCTGATGGCAACTCCAGTTCAGTTTCTTTCTGTTTTAGATCCAAAGCTGGCATAGAAATATAATGAGGCAGCTTTCCTCAGCCAGATACCTTTCAATACTCCCCCAATGTCCATAATGAGGATGATGTGAGATTAGTTGTAAAGGTTAAAAAACTGTTATTCAGATTAGTTTTAAAGGTTAAGCAAACTGTTAATCACATTTCCTAGCATTGCTATTATTATGAGAAAGAGGAGCCTCCAAGGTCAGATTTAATTGAGAAACATATGGCTTTTCTTTGCTGTCTTATGGTTTGGGAAAGAATTTTGAAAGCAAGATAAGCTTGTATTTGTTGGGGAAACATAGAGTTTTCACATTCTGTGTAAGATATTTCCAATTATACTTCTGTAGCTGTGATATGGCAAGGATGTAAAAAGCCATGATTATTTATATAAGAGGTCTTGTTAAACCAGGGCAATAAAATTCATTATGGCATGGATTAGAATATTCCTTTTCAATCTTCCATTGCAAATTAATATTCCCTCTCTACCACCTGTTGATCTTCTACTTCACATTAAGAGTCTTATTCTCCAAATTACTTCCAAAGTATTGAACCTTTCCTAGTAAACATCAACAATCATAGAATCCATGCAACATGATTTAGGCTCACAATCACATTTTCCAATCATCCTACAAATGAAATGGCTTCAGGTTAACAATTCATATAAGTAATTATGACTGGGATGACTTAACCCTTGAGTCTGTAGAATATAAATATCACAAAATACAAGGCTGCACCTTCCCACTTATCATCTCACAATAGGAGCACCCAAATACTTTCCCTGCCAGTATACTGACCTACAATTGACCTGTACTTGGAAAGATGTAACCACAGGGATTATCAATCAATTTTGTAATGTATCAATCTCATTCCTGGAGCTTAGATCTGTAAAATGCCATTTGTACCCAATGTCAAGTCATATTTTGTCTAACTAAGGAACTTTCTCAATACAAATTTGCAGAAAAAAATAATGATTTAGTACTTGACCACAACATTTGATTATATTGCATTGTTATTAATTTATTGGATAGTGCATATCTTTAATTTAATAACTGAAAAGCACCTTCCTTTTCTACAACAGCTCTTATCTCATTGTTGCTATTAAGGAGGATGTATCAATATAGCTTATAATTACCAGTTCCTGAGTGTGCTAATAATTAGAGATTATTATATTCTTTCCCTCATTTCTGAGCCTTTGGAATATTTGTAGGAAGCCTACTTTCCTCTATCTCCCAGAAATTACTAGAGATCTAGTATACTTTCACTTTGAGGACGGAAGGGCATAAATATTTTAAGTGTATTTAGATTCTCTGTATGAAAAGCTTAAATATAGTTATAATACACCTGTAACAAGAGAGACTGAATCTCTATCCCCCCCCCTTTTTTTGCCTTCTGTTGATTGGTAGCATCATAAGTTCATTAGTTTTGTAGCCCACAAAATCACAGCATTACATGAAAAGTAATAACTCATAGATGATAGAAGGTGCTCCAAAGCATTTGGTTATTGGTGGAAACATTTCGGTTTTATTAAGCATCTCGTATATTTATTTATTTATTTACTGATAATCTTTTTACTTAAAATAATTATATATTGCCACTTGTGTAAAGCACCCCTAGGTGGTTTACAATATCAAAAGGTATTCAGTAGAATTTGAAATGAAACATAAATTATTATAAAGCCTATAAATCATTTTTTAAAAAAGCATTTAACTAGTATCTTTCTATATATAAGGTGTTACTGAAGTTAAAGGAGAAGTACTGTTCTATGTTCAGTTTTTGCTATTTGATTATAAAGTACTAATAGAGGAGGGAAGTTTTTTTGTCTGAAAATAGCAAGTTAATTCAGAATTAAATGCTGGATATCAGCTACTAATAAAAATCTAAGAAATCTGAAGAAGCAACTTAAGAATTGGGTTCAAATTGAAAGGATCATCTGCAGCTAACATGATTGCTATCATAATAAGAAATGTTTTTGTTTTGCTCTCATTCACACAGAAATTTCCTACATACATGTGCAGGATGTTTCTTCAAGTCATGCAACCTATTTTGTGTTAATACTAGGATTTTATGATTTGCTTGCAATAGTACATTAAGAGGATTTATGTTGATGGCTGAACTTAGTGAACATAGTTTAATATTAATCTGTCTTCTCATTTTTTCATGTTTTCTATATAAATGAAGTATTATCCCAAATCCTCAGAAACTTTTTTTTAAGTGGATACGATTTCAGGATATTGTTTTTATGTTTTAGATATAATGATGTAAGTATGGACTTAATCCTATTGTATGAATAGCCTTGCTAAGCAACAGGAATACATTTTGTCTTGCTATAGCATAAAGTTGACAAAAGTAACATATAATCCCACTGTGTTTTGGGATCAAATCTTTCATTAGCCAAACTTGGAAATCTTCATGGATCCTGGACTACAACATCTATTAGAGAGTTTCTGATAGCTTTCTTAGATAAAAACATGCTTTCTGGTAAATATACATGAATGTATGTGTACAAATAATGACTAGAAAAATAAATCACAACACCCCCATTCATAGCATAATGCTATTATTATCAATCTGCTATTAAAGCAAACATCATAATATGACAATACAGGAACTTGGCATTATTCTATGCTACTAAATTTCGTTTTTAAAGTGAAGCTTCTTGGCTAAAACTACCTAGGACTGTGCTTCAGAAAACTATTTTTTTCCAGAAATTCTCAGTGCAGAGAAGCTCTTTACAATTTCATCAGCAGAGGGCAATGTAAGTCAATAGACTTTGAAGGTTTCTTCCAACTGCAGATTAACAACTGCAGTTATAAAATAGCACTGTGAGGTTTCATTTGTTTTTGTTCTTTGCTTAAGAAGTTTGTTGTTGGTTTTTGTGTCTTTCTGCATGAATTTCATTTTCTTAAAATTTCAGATAAGTAGATAAGTTACATTTGAGAAGCTAATAAAAAATGAAAACTTTATCCAGAAGAGGATGGGGGGGAAAGTAAGCAGCAGCATAGCGATAAGGGAGGCTTTTGCATAGGTTTGCTGTCATGTGTAGGAATTGTGCCCATTCCTGACTGGGAGTTTTTATGCTTTATCAGTTTCTTATTTAGATTATTAGAACAGGCTCTAAATGGGGGTTCCCTTGAAGAATATTCAAGAAGCCACAGTTGATCTACAATGCAGTAACATCAGAGATGGGCTGCTGCTGGTTCACACTGGTTCAGGTGAATCAGTAGTTAAGATTCTGCACAGATTTGGCGAATCTGCAAATCCACCCTGTCCCTGCTTGTTTTTTGGCCTGTTTTCCGGCTTCTGAAAATGGCCTGTTGTTAAGAACCGGTTGTTAAGTTATTGAAGTCCCACCACTGAGTAACATAGGCAATTTTTTGCACTTTTCAATACAGGTAATTCTCAGTTTAAGACCATTCATTTAATCACCTTCAAAGTTACATCAGCACTGAAAAAAGTGACTTACAACTGGCCTTCCCGCTTATAATTGCCACAGCATGCCTATCCAAATTCAAAAGCTTAGCAACCAACATATATTTATACTGGTCGCGTTGTCCCATGGTCATGTAATCACCATTTGCAACCTGCCCAGCAGGCTTCCAATAAGCAAAGTCAGATTCTCTTAATTACCACATGATTCTCTTAACAATTGCAGTGATTTGCATAAGAACCGTGACAAAAAAGCTGTAAGAAATGGGTCCAGGTCATTTAACCACCACATTCCTTAGCAACAGAGATTCTATTCCTAATTATGTTTGTAAGTCAAGAACTACCTGGTATATAGGTAATCCTTGAGGCACAACACACCATTTAATGAACATCCAAAATTATGACAGACATCCCAAAAGCTACATATGACCCCATTTCAAAATTAAAACAGCTGCAGTGGCCTTGCAATTATTCACTTTTACAATTGACCACTGTTGCTGCAGTGTCCCTTACCTCTCTCCTTCACCTCACCCTGCTAGGACCTCACACCCTGCCTTGGGCCTACTGTCCACATGCCCATCATCCACCACACATACCTTTGGAACAGTGATGGGTTGCCCCCAGTTTGGACCAGTTCGCAAGAACCGGTAGTAAAACCAGTAGGAGGCCCCGCCCACTGATCTGGACATTGTCATAAGTGATCTGTGCATACGCAGAAGAGAGAGTGCACGGGCACGATGCGAACCGATAGTAAAGGTAAGTAGAACCCACCCCTGCTTTGGAAGCTTTTCAGGACTCATGTCAGCACCACAAGGTGCTGAATTTGGCTGCTGTTTTGTTCCACCAATTGGTGGGCAATGGCAAAATTGTAGCTTCATTTTGTTCCCATAAAGATTTTCTGATGCATTGTGCAGACCTTGTAAGGCAGCAGAAGAAAATTATTTCTTCCCGCGCCACTAGGTAGCGACCCAAATGTGGCCACCTTGTGAGCAGGACAAAGTGACAGCCACTTTCAGAACTGTGCTATGCGGCCACCCACACAAGGAAAGAAATCATTCCAGTACTCTGAAAGGCCTGAAGAGCTCTTTAAAAGGTAAGTAAGGACAAAGGTGTTTAGTCTGCTGAAGTTGGAATCATGTCTAAGGCCTGGGAGGACGTAGTGGAAATGGGAAAAGGCCTTAGGGGAAAAAGGCGCGGGAGTAGAGCATCTCAAGGGTGGGAGAAGCCTTGGTAGTGCCAAGGCAGGCGGGTCTCCTACCCAGGGGCACCCCATGCTCTGCTTAAAAATTTGCACATTCATTTAATGTTTCACTGGGCAGAGAAAGGAGGGTTGTTAGGTGACACATTTCACCTAACGACTGCTGTGATGTGCCCATAATGGGCAGGCTTCATTATGATTGTATCTTATATTCATATAACACCGTTGTTCTGTGAGTTGTGCTGATTCCAGTAAGCTTACAGATCGGATTAAAGCTGCTAGTTACTACCTATAATGCCCTACTTAATAAAGGACCAAGCTATTTGTCGGGCTCCTCCCCCTCATTGTTTTTGCTTGTTCCACTAGGACTAACAGAATGTGTACTCTGGGCTCCTTCCATCAAACTATCTTGTTTAATCTAGAGTTATGCTTTCCACCTGCACTATGGTGCAGCATATGTGGAAAACAGCCTTAACCCTATAAATCTTTTGTAATGCACTGAAGACCTGGCTGTTCTCCAGGCATTTGGACTAAGAGGTTAGGTAAGCTCTTCTGGTGATATGGCTTTTGTTGGAGGGAAGGAGGCTGTGAGCTGAAGTTAATGGAGGATAGCAGGATCAAAATAAGTCCAGTATAACGGTAGACTGCCTCATTCAGGGACTATTTGCAATCAAAATGGTGATGAAAGAATTGTTAAGACCAATCCTCACATTTCCAACCTTTGCAGGTCAAAGGAAAGTGAAACAAGATTATAGGCATAGTCACGGTTTCACTTAGCTACTGCTTTGCTTAATGACTGAACTGCTGGTACAATTGTGATTGCTAAGTGAGGACTACCTGTATGCTATGAAGAATAATTATTAGATTCATACCTATCATTTAGAATTTATTTATTTATTATGTAAATTTATATAAACTTTCATACATAAAATCCTGCTTTTATCAGGTGCATAGGCTAAAAAATTGCCTGGTATATGTGTGTTAGGATTTTCTCAAAGTAAAATGAAAACAAAAGCAATAATAACAACCATAGCCTAATAAGTGATATATCTTAAATGCTAAAATGACAGATTGTGTTTTATCTTTAAAAGTTGCATTTCATGTTTCAAAGTTTCAATTTTAGCATTGGTTTTAATACAACAACATTTTACATAAAACTTAACTAGAGACAAGCTTGCTAATCAGTGAGACTTGTTTGGCACAACAAGGTTATTCAACTGATGAAAGCATGGAAACAATTTCTTTTCACAATTTGAACAGATTGGAATGCAGCCCCAAAATCTAAATGGAAATAGTAAAATTTTAAATCTTTTATTGGGATTCAGCCCAGCTGTACCTGGCCTGGCCTAATTGCTTTCAACATGGCCATTACTCAGAAGCATAATATTAAGCCACCAACAGCATTTATTAATGCATAATAGTCATTTGCTTGTAAAAAAAAGAATTATTGGAATGGAGCAACAACACAAAGATTGAGTGCTGACACTTTAGATTGTTTTATAACAATACATTGAGGTATAATTTAGGAGCTATATGAGATTTCGGTAATTAATCATTGCTTGTGGCATTTTAGGGGCAGTTTGATGCAAATGATGCAAATCTTTATAATAATTAACATTAAGACAAGATATTGCAAATAAAAATAAAACGTTGCTTGTTTCTCCCACAAAATTGGCAAAACATGGACATGCAAGTTGCTAATGAATTAATAAATTTATGCAATCCTTGATTATTTCTATAAAGCATTCAACATGCCAAGCCATAAAAATGCTTGAAAATTCTCTGTCTTGGTATAGAATGTGAGCAACTGAGCAAATCAGTTTTGATCATTATCAAACTTGGAATCTGTCAATATTACTGTGGAGATTGATGGTAACAGATCTAACCTATCCCATAAATATAATGTGCTGAGATTACAAAACCACTACTTGGACTACTTATGTTAGTTATATCAGCACTTTCATTGTAAAACGCATTTTTAAGAGTTTTTACCTCAGCCATAAAAATTCACTTTGTAATGAAAAATAGCCTTTCAGACTACAAGCTAATATTTTTAATGGATGTAATAAACAGAATCCAGAAGTGTCAAAAATTCAATTCTATTACTTAAAATATATTTAAGATAAATAATATATTTAAAATATATATTTGTTTTTTCAAATAAGATTCTGCCTGTTGAAATAAAATACTGGTAATTTCAAATTGTAAAACAAAATGCTTTGATTTTACCAAATCAAACAAGGATATAAATTTTTAAGCAAAAAAACCTGCCAACATATTTTATGTACTCATCAACAAATTTTCTGTAGCGCATTTTGGCAATATTACATGCATCGTTGAAAATAATACTTATGGAAGAGAATATTTGTAGCTCAGGGTTAAACTATGAGATCCTGGCTTCTCTCTGAGATTGGTGATTTTCTTTGCAGATTTTCATTACCAAACTATTTAACATGCACTGATGATGTTACTTAGTTTGGTAATAAAGCATAAACCACTTAACTCAGAGAGCACCAAGGACTCCAGAGAAAATAATACTTTTAGGCTGACTACAGGCAACAAGTGTACAGGATGTATAAAGCCCTATGTATAAAGCCATACCACAAAGTTAGACTTTTATTATTATAATTTGCACTGGTTTGAAGAAATTGATAGCTTTTTTAATATAAAGAGAATTTGAAGATCATTTTAGGATCACTGTATATTTGTTGCCATTTATTGTTCAAAATTATATAACCAGTTGTCAGAGCTCGATTCTAAGTAGAAAAAAGAGCCTGGAGGGGACCATCTGTTGAGCTGTTAAGCTGTATATTTTACAGCTGTCAGATTCCTCTCCTAGGTGTGCTTCCTGAGCCTAAGCCTACAACTCAGTATCTTGGAGTAAGACCTGTTGAACCCAATGAGACTTCTTCCTGAATAAAATTACATACTGTTGGAAACTTTAATTCATGTAAAATGGTTATTATATAGCTTTTAAGCTAAATTAGAAAATAATATCAGATACCCTGACATCTTGATAAGCTGATTTATTAATAATTTGAATGTATTATCTTTCTTCCACAAATATATTCCACAAATATAGATAATACCACCAGCCATTCCCATTCTATGCAGAATTAATAAATCATTTCATTTTTTCTGATGATCTGACCTGTTGGATGTATTATAGTCCTAGATCTGCCAAAAAGGCAAAATTAATTGATTCAAATATACTATTCTTATTCTACGCTTAATCCTATTATGTTAATAGCCCAATAATGTTATCATAAAAGTTCAGTTTTAGTTGCTAAGAAGTATTGGTATTCTTTGAAATTGTTTTTTTTAAATGAGACATTGCAAACATATGTGTAAATAGTGTCATAAAAGATCAAAGATAGTAACCTTAATTTATTTTGACAGATTGAAACCTATCTGAATGCTTGATTTCCTTGACAATGCAATTACATTTTATAATACATGCTATTATAAGGCTATAATAATGAACTTGGATTATTTTATTACGATAAACATTTTATTAGAAGTAAATTGAATTTATTCTGTTCTGTTAAAATTATGGTAGTTGGTATATATGGTTTTTGTATCTCAGCCTAAATATATTATTTTATCATTTACCCGCCATTGGTATAATGTAAACAATTCATTTGTTAACAGAACTTAGAATATCTTTGGTGAGTTCATCTCTTCCATGAGTCCTAAAAATTAATAAGTGATTTACACAGATACATAATATAGTCTATTTCATTATTTGCAACACCAGATTTTCAGGATATTTGCTATGTGTGTACAACTTTTGATAAGCATCTACAATTCTGAATCATTCCATTTGTTAAGTTTTCTATACTACATTACTGATAATTTCAATGCTTTACAATAAAACATTTTGCTAACTCTATTAATCCTTTGGTTAAGGAAATAACAATCTTGGCTGAGATATAATATAAAGGTCATCTGATTAAAAGGTCTTGTTATGGTGCTGGTTTAAATTAATAGAGAGTTATTTGATAAAAGGTAACTAAATTTTCTTTGTGATCCACTTCTGAAAAAGAGAAAATCAAGTCTACAGGATGGTTTTTAAAACATGCAGCTATCCTACATAATGTGTCACCTTTGCTAGTAACAGACCTAATGCAAATTTTTCCACATTTCAAGATAAATTTTAAGGTTTCTGTGTTTTAGAACTTTAAAAATTCTTAGTTTGCGAATGTCCTTTGAAAGAACCTTTGATAACCTTTTGAAGAGGCAATATTTCTTGAAATTTCATCCAGTTACATACCAATAAAATAACTTCATTATAAAAGTAGACACTAAAACTCCTGAAGTAGAGCATCTGGTGGTTGTAGTTTCCTTGGCTGATTATGTAGGTTAAAGGCTTAATTTAAAAGTCATCTTAAAATTCTTTCTAATGAGCTCCAAAGTCAGTAGTTGAACATTTAGTCTGATAAGAAGACCTTTGATTCTACATGTGCATAAATTCAGCATAAAATTTTGACTGTTTAATGCAACAGTGATGCTTGGACTTTGTAACTGGGTTTTTGTGCAAAATAGAATTCATTCATTTCTGAAACCAGCAGTAACAGACTATAAAGAAGCTGTTTTTGTCTACTATGTCAGCAGCATAAAGGCTTCTTCATGTCAGATATTTAATAAAAATCTGAGCAACAGAATTCAAATAACGTGATCTATATAAGGGTATTTGAAGTTCTAATAGTTGTATTTTACTAACTCTATGATACGATCAAAGAAATGAACAGCTACAAATGCAGAACTAAGCATAGTTTTCCCGCAAATATAAATGTAAGGAGGAATAGAAATAGGGTAATGGGAGGAGCATAATGAATATTCATCTCCACAGACTACAGGTAGTCCTCAATTTATGACCACAATTGAATTTTCATATCTAAGCAAGACAGTTTTTAAGTGAGTCACACCTGATTTTTTAACGTCTTTTGCCAATGTTTGATGAATCACTAGAGTTAATTGCACAGTTATTACGCAAATCTTCTCATCCTATTGACTTTACTTAGCTGGCTAAGAAGGTCGCAAGTGGCAATTACATGATCTCTGGATGCTGCGCTCATTTTAAATAGCTGCCAGTTACCAAGCACCCCAGGTTTGATCACAACACTGTGGGAATTCTGCAATGGCTATAAGTGCAGAACTGGTCATAAGTCACTTTTTCAGTGACCTTGTAACTGGTTGCATACAGAACTATCAGGATAAAAAAAATAAATTTAATCATACATCTGAATATAGTAATCTGCTTTGAGTAACTGTGTTTGCCCTGATGGTGGATTTTAATCCTCACTGAATTCTTATCCTTTCTTACTGCTTTATTAAATGCACTTTCAAGAACTATTGATATTATATTTTGGCTGAAATTAAGCATCCAATACTGTTTTCAGAAGAATTTTTGTGTACTTGAAAAGGTTTTAGAGGGTACTTACAATTATATTTGCAGTATAATGATTCATCACATAATGAATCACTGCTTTGTAAGATATTGCTTCAATTTTCACATGGTGATTAGCTTCAGAAGTACATTATGTTATTATTGTAATTTAGCACCACCTAGGTCAACCTAACTTTGACAGGTTCTATTATGAGTCTAGAGGACTACCATCTAGAGCACAATTCTTAGGTCTATTAACTGATTTAAGCCAACATCTGAATAAATAGGTAATAGAACTGAGCTAAACTTCAATTTGTCAGTGCATGTTATTTTTTCAGCCTATTATTACTAAGTTGAAAATTGAATGATTAGTCTGTAATTTAATAGAGTTATAAATGTAGAGGGCTTGGAAAAGTTGGTCAAAAGGTAAAATGTAAGCTATACATTCCTGAATCATTTCTGAATATACTTTTGAATTTCATATTACTATCAAAAGAAAACTATTGCTGAGATTTTGAATTTTGATAACACACCAAAAAACCAGTATATTGAATTTTGGTTACACATAAAAAACCAGTATTAATATTCTCTCTTTTTCTCTAATTTCATCTAAAAACTTCAATTACAAATGTGTCTGATGGTGGTGTTCTCAGCAATAACTTGAAAATCAAAGTTTCTCTTTGGTTTATATATGAAAAAGACTAGAGCAGTAATTATCAATTTTCTTAATTTGCTGGCTAGGGAATTCTGGGACTTGAAGTCCACACATCTTTAAGTCACCAAGGTTGAGAAACACTGACCTAGGCAGACTGAATCAGTTGGGTCTACTGAAATAGTAAACTTCCTGAAGCATGCTTCGATTGACACTTTATGTTCTGGGGAAAAAATTACTTGCATATGCCTGATAGATTAACCTGATATACTTGATCTCTCACTATACATGAAACTATGGTTCAATATTTGCATTTCAAAAAACAAAATACAATTTTCTTTCAGGATTTCACATGAACCTAAAAGTGCAGCTCAGAACCTTATGTTATTTTGACTTTAATCAAAGCAAAAAATTGAGCAAAACCTTGGAATGCCCAAAAATTCCTCTCTGCATTTTAGAAGGAACTATTTTTCCAAAGTATATGTGGTGCAGTTTCATTAATTTAAAAAAAAAATCATCATTGTTAAGAAAACTGAAAGGACACTAATAATCCTGATTTCATATTGGCAAGTATTAAGACATGGATGATATGTGGGTGGCCATGTATAATCTATCTAATTTATCATTTTCTTATATCTATAATATAGGGATTCATGGAGAAAAATCGATGTAATTGCTAAGGATCATCACTGACTTGATGACACATAATAAACCAGAAATATAGAAATAAAATATTAAAGCAAAAGTTGTGAAAGCTATTCAGTCAACATGATAATGATATAAAATGTAATGCAATGGATGTAGACAAAGTAGTATCTTTGACAGGGTGATAAAAAATTTAGGTTGATGTTGTCTCCTTTTGGAAGAATATAAAAGCTTGCTAGCAAAGGGGTACCTTTATTTATGTAGCTCCTTAAACATTAATGTGTCATGGCTACATTTAGGCAAAATGGTTAGAATTTCAGGTACTTAATTATTTGCCCAAATAATGTCAAAGCTATCCTAGGATTACAGAGACAGAGAGTTTATGGTCACTACTGTTATAGTAGAAAAGTATCAGATCTATTTATGAACAGGATTGGGGCAAAAGGAGAGCACTAAGGTATATAGCCATGATGGCAAACCTATGGCACATGTGCCGGAAGTGGCATGCAGAGAAATCTCTCCGGGCACGCAAGCCGTCACCAGTTGCTCTTCTTGGTTCCAGCGCGCACAGGCCAGCTGGTCTTCATGTGCGCATGCACACCAGAAACCGGAAGACCAGGTGACCAACGAGCATCCGCACACCTGAAACCAGAAGGTCAGCTTCCTGTCGCACATATGCGCACCAGGGAACTGCTCTTCTGTTTCTGATACTCCCCGTGCATGTACGTGCGCTCCCGTTCAGCACTCGGTGCCATAAAGGTTCGCCAACAATGGTATAATGTGTGTCCCCTCCCCCCTCCCTTCCATAATCTCCACTGATAGTAACATGAATACTAGAAGGGTATGTGTCATCCCCTTCATCAATTGGTCTCCATCAATTTCAAATTGGAGATTCAAGATTTGATCTGGAAAAAGCTTCAACTTTGAGCTATTATGAGAAAGTATTTAACTCTTTGTAGCTGCTTCATTTCTGATATACAACAGAGAGAGCAGGAATATACAATAGCCTCCAAATTGCTCAAAAAAAGCATTTCCCTGTAGAGAAATAATGTTTAGTGCGGTATCATACTTCAACTCAGAAATAAAAATTGTTTGAAAAGTTAGCACTTAAGTTTGCCATTTGTTTCCTGATCTGGCAGGCTGGCTGGCATAGTTCATTGTTAAGGATAGTTTCTCTTAGAACCAAACCTGTGATCATTTGCATTTCAAAAGTGACAGATTTGTCATGATTAATTGGCAAGTTTAACTTCTTTGAGAAATAATACTAAAAAATACAGTAGTAGATGTAAACGTCTTGAATGAGGTATCTTTGTGAGCTCTACACACTTAGAAGTATGTCAATACGGCTGCTACTCATATAACACATATAGTCTGCATATTATAGCAAAAGTAATCATAACATCAAGCACGTTGTCTGAAATTTATTTATGCAAGACACTCGATGGATAGCAAAACAGAGACAGAAGTAATAGGAAAAAATGAAAGATTAAAAAAAATCCCTAAATATTGAATGGACAGGGTTTGTACCAGTACCAAAACTCAATAGCTTCTCTTGGCATAATCAGAGCCCATCTTTCCCATATATGGAAGACTTTCAGTGTTGTTTAAGTCTCTGCCAAATCAAGCTATGCTGTATTAGAAAGTCTATCGAATGGTCAGAATGATTCATATCTCTTCACAATCATTCCAATGGCCTAATTGATTGATGTGTTGAACTAACAAGCAATATTTGATTCAAAGAGGTGATTTGATTGATCCCCTTTATATTGAATTTCTGATCTAATCTTTCCACAGACCTAGTAGCTATTAATGCTTTTACAAATAGCCAAACATTTAGTATCTTTTTAGAAATTGCCAGTGGTGTGCATATTTTTTATTTTATGTATTACTTTTGTAAAATCAACACTACACTAGAATCTAACTGAATGGAATTAAAGAAATGGTCTGATGACAGAATTTTAGTCTTCAGTCCCATATATACAATACTTGGCAGCACAGTACAGAATAGATATTTGATGGATGACTTTAGTAGACTTTTATTATCCTTGGTTGTAATGTTAAATTTGATTCATAGCAAGTAAATTATCCCACCATTTAACAACTGAATAAATATATAGCTATATACTTACTCTGTTGATGAGATAAGCTGGCTATTTTATGGTTCTTATATATGCCTGCTCTCTAGAATATCACACCCCCTGAAAGCCAAGAGGTTTGACTGCTAGCATTTCATAAATCCTTGAAGACTTGGTTATTCCCTTGGGGCCGGGGGCCTAGAAGTAAATTGATCCCATTACTATGAATTTTTGCTTTTTATAATTGGAGTCAGGTCTTATTTCATTAAGGGTTTTTTTCTTTTTTTAAATTTTGCTTGGTTTTCAGCACATGGGCTGGATGAGGGGTTTTTGCATGTTTTCTTAGTGTAGGGAAGTAAGGAAGATGACCTTGACTGAGATAGACAATACCTATTACCAATGCAAGAGAAGAAAGATTTCCAAAGGAAGCTGAAAACATGTGAAAACAGATCAGATAACGTTCTTTATCCACATGACTATAAAAAGAGGAAGTGGTACAACACAACCAGCCCAGCAAGTTCTGTTGTTAGAGCCACTATCAATACAAGTAGTTTTAGCCTTCTGGAGTTCAATCCTAATCTAATGTCAAGGGTCTATCTGGTGGGACTGCCAGTTGGTGGGATGAAATGTGTAAATGACATTATGCTTAGCATAGCTAATGCCTCAGCTTTCATTTGTTTCCCTACTAATTATGTCACCAGTTTTTAACAGCTCTCTCGGGTCAGAAAAAGGTTTCTGGAGATTGTATATGGCCCTTGGGTTTCAAGATACACACACACACACACACACACACACCATTAACACATCTTCTCCAACTTGGTATTCTTTCAAAGTGTTAGAATTGCAAATAACATTATTATCAGGGAATTGTAGAATGTTAAATTATTATAGATTGCTCGGTTGGGTAAGGCTGTTTCCGATAGCTTGTTCTTTTTCTATCCATTCCAGGCCTTGGAGCCTAGGGAAAGTATACCTTAACATTTTGAATATGCCCTATTTTTCTTTATTATATTATTAGAGTCAAACACACCAGCCATTTTTACCAAGATTACAATTTGAGAAATGCCAAAAGGGTAGGGAACTTTCTTAGCCTTTCCATTTGGCAGTATTTTGCTCTTTAAAAGATACTTTATGACCTGCAGCTTTAGCTCAATTAGCACTACCTGACAGATGCTACTTCAGCATTTTTACTCTAAGCCAGAATAAATGTCAAGGGTTTTATGTTACTAGTTCAAGGTGCTTTATGTGTGGATAAAATAAAAAGTTGGAGATTTACCTTTTCTTTAGGGTGGCAGCAAATAAGAGATGCAGGTAAGTTTCTTTGCAAGTGGCTAGTTTTTTTGGAAAGGGAATATATTGTGAACATTTTTACAGCCATCTTAATATAGCACTACTTTTAAATAATTTCTGAACGCAATTGAAATGATTCCTATCTATACTTTTATCTTTTTAAAAAAAGGGAAACTGTAATAATACCTTTAGACACTAAAACCAGTATTATGTCTGCCTGCCAAATATTCCTGCTTGAATAAAGGGTATTATAATCCAACTACCTCAAACTGCTAAAAATCCATGAGAAAATGGTATATATAAATGCAATGTTGTGACTAATCCTTGCAGGCAGGATATTATTGTGAGTACCTATATTTTCCAATCGGTCGGCTCAGTAATTCTGCTGCTGCTGAGTATGAGAATAACTAGAAAACAATGGTTCTTTGAGCATGTGTTGGGCATTCTTTGTGTCATTTATCAACCCATATAAAAGAGTAGACATGTTTCCTCAGAATAAAAAAAGAGGTAAGGGAGGGGGGCTGTAGTAGAGCTTTTTTTTTTAACGTAGATATGAGGTATTTGAAATTCTGGCTCGTAATATAATGTGACTGTATTACAACTTTCAAAAAAGTATTTTTTATTTTTGAGGATATTACATGAGTTATAATGTAAATTACATTGTGCATTGTTATATTCTGCAAGCTAATATTTTCTGCATTCTAAAAGGGAATCAAAAAATTCTGTTCTGCATAAGTATTCATAAAAATTTTAATGAATACTGATAAATCCTTAATAAAACTGCACTGCAGGCCTGATGCAGTATTTTAATCTTTCTTTATATAAATCTACTCACATATATTTTTCTGTAAACATATGTTTCACCAGTTATAGTCAATTATATATTCCTGAATATAGTTTGAACAAATCACGTACTTAGATTCCACAACATGCTAAAAATACGGGAGTCGTCTTTTTTTAGGGGCCAAGGAAAATTGATCCCATTTGATGCCATATATTACAACATTCACATGTGTCCTGTCTCAAATGGTGGAAAACTTTGTTGACAATTTTCAACAATTTACTAAGTTAAATGTGGCTACAAAGTACATTCCAAAGACTGCCATAGTTCTGTTCACATAGTACACTATTGGCAAAATTAAACCACATTATAATGTAGCAGTTTGTAAATCTAAGTCACTAACTGGGAGATTTACTAGGTTTCCTTTAATCTTGATGTAGTTAACCAAAAATCTATTACTGTAAGAATGGATAATGCAGAACATGTTTGATGCTTTGAAATTTTAAATAATCAGGGACATACTCTTAAGGTATCAAAACAATTTCTGAGTTTCAAGATGTTGATATTTCGGTAGCTTCCTTTTCTTTCTTCCTTTCTATTTCATTTTTTTCTTCAAACAATTGACATGCACAATCGTTTTCTTCAATTGACATTCAATTGACATTCATTATCTTTTGAAAAGTTCTTTGGTTTCAAAACAAGTTTATCAAATGCAACAGGACTTACTTAAGAATAAGTGTTCTAGAGTTCATCTGCACTCAGTTCTGTCTGTGTGGTGTATTATTGCACACTAAGTATTTGCTTAAAAGATTTCGATACTTTGTTGATGGCTTGTCTTTCCTTTTTTTTTTTCCATTTCTTTGCCCCTGCACTTACCCTTAAGATTCTGGGTGGTGTATCCTTCATGTTTGATATATTAATGTTAAATTTTATTGTCACCATTCCTATACATCGCCTTTCAAACCTTTCATTTGTTTGTTTCTTAAGCTTCAAGATCTTGTAAAGCTGTCACCATTGTGGCTGAACATTAAGCACTTCCCATTTTGCTCTGGGCTGTTGAAATAAATTTAGACCAGGTGCTGTCCTGTAACAGAAGCCCTTGATGCACTGTGCTAGCAAGCTGGAAAACAGGAATTGGAGAATACAATTAGAACCATTTTTTATGTTAAGGGTTTCCATTAAATCCAAATTGCTGGACTTGTGCCATGTTAAAAATCTTTAAGGTATCATCTAAGATGGCATGAAACATGTTATTTAAGTCCCAGATAGGCATGTTTAAGAACATGTCAATTCTGTCTTACTAAGTGAATACATTATAGTGTAAAAATGGCTGTCCATTAAGGCAGTAAAGTGGTTTGAAGAAGGTGCTTTACAAAATGTAGGAATAAGAACAAAGCATTCCACTGGCTGAATGGTTAAAGCAGCTGCTTTGACCTTTTGATGAGCCACATGTGTATATTGTCAATTGCTTTGCTTTTGTTTCTAAAAATGTTTTCTGCGCATATATAGGCTGCTAGGACAGCCTTGAAGCAGCTGTGAAGAACACAGAAAAACAGAGATGGGTTTTGAAAAGGATATATTACTCATGCTAGAATGTTTATGAAGTACTTTTCTAAGATTTAATTGTTTGCAGGACTATAACATCCTTTTTTTCCCCTTCATATTTCCTGAACATATTATATTTAACATCCAGGTGTGTTAGGTTTGATGGATAAAGAACTTCGAAAAATGGAATTTTGTTATACATGTTGACAGTAGCAAGAATATGCTATATTTGCTTCTTCTACATTTTTACCTTATAATGAAACTTTAAGAAAAACATGCAGGTATGAACTGCTCAAGCTTCCATGTTTGTGGTATCCTTCCCTATATGTATGGTTTCAATATTATTATTTAACAGTGTGTTGGTAAGACTCTTCTATCAAGCTAGTTTTCATTCTTTTGATGCAACATGTGTTTTCATTTAGAAGCAAATCTCTTTGAATTCGGTGTGACTGGTAACTTCAAAGTAAATGTACATATGATAACAGGCAAAAAAAAATAGGATAGAGAAAACAAAAAGCATCACAAACTTTATTTACCTCCCCTATGCAAAAGGTAGAGAAGAAGGAGAAATGAGTAGGTGGACATTGATAAATAAAATGGAAAGCATCCACCTGCAGACGATAATGGAGGAGGAAAATGTCCTGGAGTTTTGTCTCATTCATAAGATTTTTCTTCTCTTAAAGAAATGTCCAAGGATATTTTATTTTAGCAGTTTAGGCCATTAACAGGTGTCATAAAATTCAAAATCTATGTTAAAGGAATTTTTTTTTATTAGGCCTATTAAAATTCATGAAATAGCAAAAAGCAGCTTTATGCAAATGCATAAAGTAGCATGCTACTTTATAAAATGCATGCTGCTTGATAAAACTTAAAACAGTAAGAAAGAAATCAAAGAAGAAAGAGGAGAAAATACAGGTCATATATTGATCTGTAATGCATATTCCTGTAATATTATATGATAAATTATTAACACATAAATCTGTTTACTTCACTATATAAAAAGTAGAAGATATAATGGATTAAGATTTCTTGTTGCAGTGGTGGGTTGCTCCCGGTTCTGTCCGGTTCTATAGAACCGGTAGTAAAATTGGCGGGAGGCTCCGCCCACCCGCCTGGACGTCATAAATTATGATCTGTGCATGCGTGTTGCGAACTGGTAGTAAAGGTAAGTAGAACCCACTCCTATCTTGTTGACTTATCTATTACACTAGCAACTATGTTACTGTGTCTTCCCAAGTACATAGTTCTTTTAAGCGGATTAGATAGCATCTAAGACAACTTGCAGTATATAATTATGTATTTTAATCTTTGGAAAACAATGCCTCATGGAAAAAATTTAAGACTATATTCATATACTGTGCCATACCTTGATGAATATGGTTTGTTAAACAAAGCTACAACTGGTCTTGATTCCTACAACATGCAAAGAGCAAATCAAGGAAACTGTATTGTTTTAGTACAATGTAAGAAAATAATTCTAGTCTATATTTAGATAATATACTATAGACTTCTTATGTCATAATGATTTTTTAAATCAATTTTTAATTTAGTAAAAAATTGCAAATGTTTCATTTTAAGATTAACTGGATTAATAATATTTTTCTGCATATTGACCCTAGTATTAGCTTATAATTAATAAACAGCCTATTATTTCCCAAATATTTTGAATTTCTGTACTGATTATTAACTGTACAGGTTGTGGTTAATAATGTTTTAATTAGATCTGGAACACTGTAGTCTGTTCTGTTCCAAATGCAATTCCTATTTATCTGAATATATGTAATTAAAACTTTTCTAGGCATAATATGTGTGCAAAAAGAAAATAGCTTTGAATTGTAAGCAACCATCTCAAAAAAATAGGGATTATAGACAAAAATAGAGATTATAGACAAAAAGATAACAAATTCTGGTTTCTCATTTTGTCAGCATAAAATTAAATCCAACTGAAACCTGTTCTGGATATTTCCTTTCTTTTGTCATGTTACTAGTAGTTTACTACTAGTTTACTTGCTGTAGTAATTTCTTTGTCAAATATGTATGAATATTTGCAAAAAGCCACAAAAAGGTCAGAGGAGAACAAACAAAGAATAATTTGATTAATTATTAAAATTAGTTATCTGAAAAATAATGCACAACGTTTATAAAATCAGTTTATCTTCTCTTTATATATACCATTTTGTTTCTCACAGAAGAAATACACTCTCTTTCCCATCCTTCCAACAAAAATAAAAAATAAATTGGATAGGATTATATTAGGGAAAGGAATAAGAAGTAAGGCTAAATGCAGAAATAGAACAAAACTAGATGCTGGTGAGTAACTAGACAGAGAAAAAAGAAAACAAGGCTTAGGCATTACAACAAAAGTTAGAATTAATCTAGTAAACATCCCTTCTCCATCATCAGCTGGTCTAGAAAGGTATAAAAAGTATTAAAAGGGTGATGCTTTATGCAGTTGGGGCTATAATCTTAACTTTTTTTTTTATACAACCACACTTCCACTGATGGACCCAAACAAAACCGAACAAGAAGGGAACACTGTTATAATTGAATATAACAATTATAAGAACTGTTATAATTGTATATAACAGTGATGGCTAACCTTTTTGCCATTGTGTGCCAAAAGGGGGGGGAGTGCAGGGAGGTCGTGCACATGCGTGCCCACACCCATAATTCTATGCGCCCCCCGCATATGCACGGGCAACCCCACATGATGGCACGATGGGCCTGGAAGCCCATTTTGCTCTCCTCATGCTCCAGAGCCTTTCTAAGAGCTTGGGGACGGCAAAAATGGCCTTCCCCACCCCCTACAACCTGTTTCCTGACTTCCAGTGGGCCCAAAAAGCCCAAAAATCAGCTGGCCAGCACATGCTGGAGCTGAGCTTGCACATCCACCAATATGGCTCCGAGTGCCACCTGTGGCACGCGTGCCATAGGTTCACCATCACGGGTATATAACTATACTATGAATTATATTAAAAAGTAAATCAAAACTGTATAAAATTGTAACTTGTTATGACTCCAGGTTATATGGAAGATCATGTGTAATGATGTGTAATTACCAACTGCCCTGCAATCATATGATTGCCAATTGAATTGAGTTGAACTGAACTGAAGTGAATTTTATTTGGCCAAGTGTGATTTGACATACAAGAAATTTGTCTCTAGTACAGAAACACCCAGTGTATATGCAAAGCAACAGAATCATCATCATCATCACCACCACCACCACCATATCAATAAGAGAGAGTAAAGAAAATAAAGATAAATAATAATACTACAACCATACTGCATTGATAAGTATACATAGATATTAGATAGTAATGTAAGAATTCAGCAGAGTGATGGCACAGCGGAAAAAAATGCCCCTTGTTGTTTTGGCATGCAATGCCCTTTAGTGCCATCCCAAAGGGAGGAGTTGACAAAAGTTTACGTCCAGGATGTAAGAGTCTTTTCAGATATCTTCTCAGCCCTCATTCTGACCCACACAATATACAGATATTTGCAATATTCTTTGTCAGCTTTCCGCAATCCCAGAGAAGATTGCATGCTTCTTGGAGTACATTCTTGCTAGTCTAAATTCTCAAGTGGCACATTTAATAAAATTATTTATAATATCTACATTAGACTTAACTTTATTATACTACAAATCATTTCCTTCCAGTTCTAATAACTTGTTATTTCTCAAGTCACGCAGTCTTTCATCCATACTAAACAACATGCTGTGAAATGTAGTTTCTAATCTGATAGCCCATCCTTTCTTTAGCATTTACCATCGATTTATATTTAAGTTTCAATTTCTTGCCTTGACAGACAAATTTGGAGGTATCTTGTCATTATATAAATAGTACATCAGTCAACAGTATAAGTATATCTGAAATAGAAATAACATTCTAGATAAACCATTCATTAGAATGGAATGAAGTTAAATGAATTTTAAAAAATACTTAGATGGAAAAAATGTAATTGTCATTGTTGGGAAGAATTTCTGTCATCTTAATTACATTTTTTCCATCTTCGTATATTTTTTTAACTTTAACCCATACTTGTCCTTGTCCTTACAAGTCTCATAAAATCCCCGTGGTCATGTGTTGGCGATTGGGACTCTTTGCAACCAGTGGACACTTAGGATTGTTGCTGCATCCCAGAGTTACATGATCTGTATGCTTCACAGCCAGCTTTTAACAAGCAAAGTCAATAGAAAACCTGACAGTAAAACCTACAATCACATGACTTTGTGCTTAACAACCCCAGGTGATTTGTTTAATATCTGCAGAGGAAGTGAGCTAGTAGGTATGTCCTGGTGCTTAGCAACAGAATTGCAAATCCCAATTGAGATTGTTAAGTGAGAATTGCCTATACCAATTTCTTTTACATAATAATATTTTAATAGTATTATTAAATAATAGTATCCCCATTCCCATTCAATGCTTAAACAGACAAGAAAACATGCAAAATATATAGAACAAAACTAAATAATATACAATAATACTTGATTGTAAGCATACAACTATTTTATTTATTTGCCTTCAGTCTTCATTAGATATAAGAAAGCAATTAAAATTGCATTTTAAAATGTGTATAACAAAATTATATAATTAATATTAAATAATAAGCTATTGTGTAAACACAGAGACACACACACAGCATCTAATTTAATCTTTCCTAGTAAATGAAGTTAGTTTAGCTTCTGTGTACCATTTTTAAGGAAATTTATGAAATAATATCAATGGAGATTTTTATTTCAATAACTGGAAGTTATTTCAACATATAGCACTTTTAAATTACTTCACATCAGTCTCATCTTCTAACAGACACATTTAGGCTTTTTGCTTCTCAGTAGGAAATAATGATTCTCTGTATGGTATTACGATTTCCTGTTTTGGGAATTCCTGTTCTAGAGATGCTCATCCGGCTCTAGTTTTCCCTATTCTCTCTCTCTCTCTGATGCCAGGTATCTAAGCAAGTTTGTACCATATTTTAATATATCTTACAAGAAATAATTGTGTTTGTGAGTTGAATTTGTAAATTATTAAATTGAATTAATAGATGAAGTATAGCATTGTTGTTAATGGTTTGTAATATTCTTTTTTTGTTTTTATTAATTACTATATTAAACTGTTAGTACTGTTAGCTACTTGAGAATTTCTATACATGTATATTTAGAAGTAAGTGCTTTGGCATTTTAAAAGCACCAGGCTAATGTTAGCCTGGTGCTTTTAGATTGGATTGGCTTTACAGTTGAAAAACATCATAGAATCATTTGTATCAGTTACTAACCAGCTGTTGTTGTTGTTATTTTAATTTTTGCATTTTTTATTTTTGTAAGAAAAGAAAATTCATGTTTGCTGTAGAAAATTAGATGATGTTACTTAAACCCATTTCAAAAATTATAAAAGTCACACCTGGATTATTGCAATGCGCTTATACATGGGGCTTCCCTTGAAGAGCATTCAGAAGCTACAACTTCTAGACTGTGGTGGTGTGGGCAGTCTTTGAAGCTCCTATGGTGGCTCATATTACACCACTGTTCCATGAACTGCAGTGGCTGCCAGTTTGCTTTCTGGTGCAATTCAAGGAGTTGGTTATTGGCTTTAAAGCCCTGCATGGCATGGGGTCCAGATTACTTGAAAAACTGTCTCACCTCAGTGGGACAGACCTACTCCACTCTTGCCAGCAGAGGAGGCATGCTGTGTAGCCTATTGATCAAGGATTTCTGGCTGGCAGGGTCCAGGAAAAGAGTTTTGTCTGCTGTAGCTCCAATCCTTTGGAACATCTTGCTCCTCAGGGTAAGATTTGTTCTCAGCCTTCTGTAAAGGCCTGGATACCTGGCTCTGCCAATTGTCTTGGGATCCGAATCCATCAATAGCAGATCCCAGTTCCCCCCTGCACATCCTCTCCCATCTTTTAATTATAATTTGCATTTGTGTGTGTGTGTGTGTGTGTGTGCGTGAGAGAGAGAGAGAGAGAGAGAGAGAGAGAGAGAGGGAGGGAGAGAGGGAGAGAGAGAGAATAGTTTTACTCCTTTAACATTGTAAGACAGCTAGAATTCTATTGTGATGAAATGGGAGCGGGACAAAATCAATCAATATCAATCAATCAATCATCAACAATTACTGGTGCTAACACAAACACGGTTGTTTTTCCTTGTATAAGCACTGCATATGGAGATATCTGAAAATTGTTCTGTCTCAGGACATTTATAATTCCCTGTATAGATACAGTGGCATCAAAACAGGACTTTATGGCCTTAGTTCGGGGAGCTGCTTTCTCAGGGTACTTATGTGTCTGACGAAAGGGTGGATGATTGACACTGGCATCTTCTGAGTGGAAGGATGACAGGCTTAAAATTACTTACCGTGATTTAAAGTTCTATGAAAAAATAGCACAGATATAAGATTAAATGATGTTGTTCATATCTGACATTCCATAAGCCTTTAATGTGCTGCTCTCTCATTGTAATTGCAGGAGAAGGTAGCAAAGTAACATTACTGTCTGCAAAGCTATCAGAAATACAATATTATCCGTGATTCATTTCACAACTATGTAACATGGGGTGGGGGGAGGAGGGAATTCAAGATAACAGGTATCTTGGAATATCAGAAAGTAATTTATTTGAATTATACTCAGAATACATTTAACTCGGAATTTCAGGCATGTCGGCATATAAAGTGTTATTTCCATCGTGTCTCTAAAGCTCTTCATATACAGTTGAAGATGTACAGTTATTTCTAGGTGCTTTGGGATACTTTTTAGAACAACTTTTCCTTATCTTGATGATATTCATCCATTGGCATTATTTCCAGGATTCCTAAATTGGATGGGAATTCTGGAGCTGCAGTCTCAATGTATTTGGAGACCAGCAGGCTACAGAAGGCTGGGGTCAGAATATCTGAACCTAGTGGATCAAACTTGTCTAACTTGTCCTCATAGTGATTAAGTAAGGGGATTCTGTAGATAAGGAATACAAATGTGAACATCTTGCATCATTGTAGTGTTACTGTTATTATTAAATGCTAAACCAAATAGCAAAAAAAGTAGAAATAAAGGTAGTAGCATCCATATATATATATATATATATATATATATATATATATATATATGCAAAAAATTAAAATCTCGGGTGTTTTCCTGCATCATAGTAAATAAGTTAGTTAAAAATGTTTAAAATTCTGGTTAAAATCTCAGCTTAAAATTTTAACTCAGTTTAGAATTTATCTCATCTTAGAATTTTAAACATTTTTAACTAACTTATTTACTATGATGCGGGAAAACACCCGAGATTTTAATTTTTTGCACATACACACCCACGAAAACTTGAGAAGACACACACACACACACACACACACAAAAAGCAGTAACAATGTAGCATAACTTTAAAGAGATCCATTTTGGTGTAGTGATTAAGGCACAAAGCCACCTGGGTATTAGTTGCCCTCTTTGAACCCTAGAGCAAGCAACTTCTGAAACTTTGCCAAGAAAACTGCAGGGAATTGTCCAAGCAAGTTGCCAGGAATCAACAGTGATTCAGGGAGCAGAAATAGATAACAACTTCAAAACTAATCATGAGGTTTAGAAAAATTATAGGAAAGTTATATTGAAAAAATTGAAAAAACTGCTTCAAATTTGACAATATTTCTTGAAAGTCTTCATTGCTTCTCTGTCAACATTTGAATTAATTTAGCTTTGTAGTGGGATAGAATGTGCAGTTCCATTGTTCCAAAAGTTAACTTCTATTTAGAAGAGAAAAAAGTATTACTGCCTTAGAAGCACTAGTTAATTTGTGCAACACTTCCAGCCTCTGAAACACTGGAAGCAGCAATAGATCTGGGAATGAAAAGACAAAAAAGCCAATATTAAAGTTGAATAAACTGCCAAAAGTCTAAGATAAATCAAAGTTGGTAAATGCAGATTTAAACAATTATTATTCCTTGTCATCTGATTTTTTATGAAATGCTTTTATTTAAAGTAGTAATTATGAAATAGTTTTCAATAACCTATGCATACATGTGCACTGATGTTTCAGCATATTAAAATTACTTTGATGTATTTGATAACTCCATAATCCCACCATTATTAACCACCAACACAAATCAGTGAAAAATGCAAAAACCAGATGCCCTGCAGTTTTGCTTATTTTGTGTTATTAAGACATAACATTTTCTTAAAGCACTGCTTGAGCATTTTCATTGTTATAATAATGACTATACTTGAAATTCAATTGTAAGCTAATAAAGGCTGCTGCCATATTATAGCACTATTTTTATATAATAGTCGGGAGACTGTCCTCAGACAGATTCTCATTTTGGAGTGTCTGTCACACATAAACATTCTGTGAATACCTATAAAAAACTTGAAGTACAACAGTGTAACATACCATGTTAAGAGAAAACCCAATGCTCCAAGTACATTTTGTATCAAGCAAAATGAAATGTGACTGTGATGGAAAGATGCAGAAGTCAGATCAGTTTGACAACATTATGACATCAGTTATGATGGTCAAGTGTAGGAGGTTAACTCTTACCTTGTTAGTTTTTATCAGTGAGTCCTGCTCTTTTGAAAACACTGTGGCTTGACCTATTCAAACCCCATTGCTGTTGGGGGCCTAAAATATATCCAGATGTTTCTCAGTATATGCCTACTAGGTAAACTTCAATTTAGTAGTGACCTCAGCTAAAGTCATAACATAGGCAGATCGTTACAGATATTAGAAAAAAAAATGTGCTATATTTTTAATTTATTTATTTCATTAGGTAATGCATTATTGAAGCAAAGCTCCATACCAGTGTATGAATATTATATCTGCAAATAAAGATTCTTGGGTTCTATGAATAATATAGTGTCATGGTCACATATAAGCAGAACTAAACCACATTAATGTGGCATAAAATTATAAGTGTGATTGAATGCTAATGCTTGATACAGAATCATCTTTCTTAATTATTCAATCATTGCACCAACTGACATCATTTTATCTTTTTTCAGTTTTTCTACAGTCATTCTTTTTAGAGTTTTTCCAAAGAGACTTGAGGCCACATATTCAAGTTGTATATTCTCAATCTATATGTTTTGGCAGGTTTCAATTCCATTTATGAAAAAATGTCAAAATGTATTCACAATGGAAGACCTGGTTTTTCTACTTGACAATATGTTGACATTGGACACAAATATATATGTAACCATATTTGCAAGTGGTATCATACCACCCTTTTCACTGTTTGCTCTTACAACATCTGGCTGCATAGAAGTCTGCCAATAATAAAAAAAAATCCATTGTTTATCAGGATGCAAATGTGAAGGGTTGGGGTTAGCAGTAACATCATCATATCTACATTATCATTTTACTGTCATGACTAATGGCAGATAACCTACATTTATGGATCCATTAGTTGAGATTTCTCTTTTTATTCTTAACTGAATTTTGTATAATGCTGCTTATCCTGAAATGGAAGCATGTTATATGTATGTATGTATGCATGCATGCATACATATAAACAAGCTTCAGCCTGACTTCTTCACTGAATCTAATGCAAGAAAATTGAGTTCATATATTTGGCTAGCCCATGATATCATTTGTTTGGTTTGGGCGTAGCATATTATGTGGTTTGTTCACCTTGATTTATGGTTTATTATATGGTCTGATGCTAAAGAATAAATAAAAACATGCAGTCTAATGAGTAAGAGAACACTTCTGGAAAAATGGTTAGCTTAGGTAGCTTTTAAACTTCATATTTAGCTTAAAAATAGAGATAGATATACTTTTAAATTAAAGCTGGAAGAAATGGCTGCTTTCTTTTAACAACACAAAGTTATTGGAAAGTTATTTTAAGATGTTTTAAGATTTAAGATGTTAGGCAGTGAATGCATGACAAAACAAAAGTCCAAAATGTATTATATTTTTGGTTTATTGCAAAACATGTGCCATGTCATGTGCCATGACAGCTGAAAGCAATAACACTCATTACTTAGGTATATTCATAACAAACAATACATACCTTATTATTTTATTCTAGAGATGATTAACATGAGTGCACACTGCTTTTTCTCATCACAGCACCCTACATCTCTTTTGTTTTCAGAAAGTCTGTAATTGGAAGTGGTTTGGCATAACTTTTTAAACTGCTGTCTTGGCAGTTTATGCTGCAAATTGATTTCAGTTGTATAATTTTTTTATGTCTCATTTTAGGATTAGTTTGTAATCTTTAAAATATTATAGGCCTTAACACTAACCCAGTGATGATTTCAACCAGGAGCTTAACAATTATACAATTGTAATGGTAGTTCTTAGAACGTTAAAAGAAAATGTAATTTTTAATCATCTTGATGATACTGTGCTATCAGGCAAACAAATATGTCCCTACGTAAGTGTATTTGTATTATTAATCAAAAGACCACAATGAAGATATTTTAAGTTATTCAATATCAATGTTACATAGTTATTTGTAATGTAATTTAGTTCACAAACTGTAACAAAATATACTGTGAATGTACATAATATATTAGTAGATGTAGATGTGCTTTTGTTACCTTTTGAGATATAAGTTGGACTCCCATCATCCAAAGGCTGTTAATTGCCGTGCATAACTCATGGATATTTAGCTGCATTTGAGAACATACCCTTTTTAAGCCTAAATGCCCCAAAAAATCCAGTGGAAACCACTTTCAAACAATATAAGTGCAATGTTTTGTGAAATCTTAAACTGTAAAACAGCTCTTTTGAACAGCAATGTTCAAACATTTAACAACAATGTTAAAATATTGGCTTTCTTGTGGAAAACAAAAGCATCTGATGACAATATGATGCTTCAAATAAATGAAAAGACTAGCAACTGGTCTTCCAGCAAAGCAGGTTCCATTCAGCTAGTTTTTTTATTCACATAAGTAAATCTAGGATTCACTATTACAGAGTACTTCTAAACACTTCCCAGGATTCCTGCACCTTCTGATTATTAGGTTTTTGATAAAAACACACCCAACAATAGTATTCATAACGCTATCTGTATTGTTTCTTTTTATTTTTCTCACTAAAGAAATTGTTATCATATATATTTTTTCTGCAAGACAATTCAATTTTGAATGCATGTGATGAAGGCAACTATGCTCCAAGAAAATTTAAGATAATTTTGTTACTCAATGTAACCTAATTAAATTTAGTGGGATTTAATCCTACCATGAATTTATATTGAACTGAAACATTAGAAAAGTTGTAGAAGAAATGACAATAAACGCAACTGCCAATATATACTTTAATGCTGAAATAATGATAGATTGCTATTACAAATCTCTATTGCAAAACATAATTTCAGGAAAAATTGCCATGTGAGTAAATGGTATATTTTTGTGTGAATAAGAAATAGTATTTCTATTTTCTATGTTGTAGAATTGCTGACCACAAGATGTCAGCATAGGACCAGCACCAGTTAAATTAATGCTGGCTTGAAAAAGACGTAGCTTTGATTTAGTCTATCATATATATGTATATGTATTTATAAATATAAGTATTTACTATTGCTTGTTCGTCACCAAATGCAATTGCTTTTTCCTGTATTTAATGAAGAGCAGAAAAAAAATAATAAATAGAAAAACAGGGAGATAAACTTCTGTAATGACGCAGAGGCTGTCTTTTGTCAGAACTCATGTTTAAGAGAATCACATTTTAAAATTGTATTACTGTATATACTCGAGTATAAGCCGACCCGAATATAAGCCGACCCCCCCAATTTCACCCCCAAAACTGGGAAAACTCATTGACTCGAGTATAAGCCGGGGGTGGGAAATGCAACGGCTACTGGTAAATTTCAAAATAAAAAAAGACTGGTCAAAAGTGCGAGGACCTGTCAGAAATCACTTTTTTCAGCCCTCTGGGTAGTCCTTTTGTGCATATGGACTACTCAGAGGGCTGAAAAAGTAATTTTTGACTGGTCCTCGCACTTGTGACCAGTCCTCGAACTTAAGACTGTCCTCACATTTTACGTTTTTGCCCTATCTTGTCACCATGGTGAAGAGAAGCAGTTGTGAAATGAGTGACATGGTTTTAAGAATGCTGCATGGGCATAAATGTGAGGATGGACATAAGTGTGAGGACCAGTCATAAGTGTGAGGACCTGTCAGAAATGACTTTTTTCAGCCCTCTGAGTAGTCCCTAGACACATATATCACATGACCAGCTAGCCATGCCCACCCAGTCACTGGCTTGATCTAATTTCAGGAAGTTGAAGCCTCTGTTAAGAGATACCAGGGCTGGGCAAATGTGGCCCTTTTACAACCTGTGGACTTCAACTCCCAGAATTCCTGAGACAGCCAACTGGGAGAACCCACTAGCTAGCAGCCAATTACAAGAAGGCTAGCTAGCAGCCAATTACAAGAAGGCTAGCTAGCAGCCAATTACAA
>WNWU01013639.1:5308324-5326930 GCA_012654045.1 Ptyas mucosa
CTAGCTAGCAGCCAATTACAAGAAGGCTAGCTAGCAGCCAATTACAATCAGCTCGCAACTCAAGCTCAGTGCACATGGAATCTCCGGTGAGGATTTCTTTATTTTCCTGAGCGCTGCTCCCACAATCCATAGCTGGGATGTTTCCTCATTTGCTCTGACTTGACTGGGTGATATTTTTTTTATTCTTCCTCCTTCGTGCTGTGGCCACGCCCACCATTCCCATAGTGCACCAGTCTTTCACTCAGTCTCTGTGAGGACTGGTGTATTGGTTTCTCCTTCGTGCCTTCTTATTAGGTTATTTAGGTCGTGTAGGTATTTGATTTATTTTTCTACCTTTTTTCTTCGGTGAGAGCCTTGGGATTGCCTGCTGCGGGGCGTGTGTGACGTGTCGGGGGCTCCTGGCCGTCCCACGCCCGTTCCCTTTGAACAGCAGCTGGGGGAGACACCGACCCTTTGGGGCAGTTCTCCTTTTCAGGCAGTTAGCCGCCGGTGTGTATGTGTTGGGTGCCCAGCCCGCTGGCATACCCACCCGCACCTTTTTTTGACTCTCTTTGCCTTTTTTTCTTTTTTGGCTGGCTCTCGCTAGCGGCGGCTCCGGAGTGCTCTGTAAGGTTCGCCCTGCAGCCTCTGACGTTTGTTTCCATTGTCGGGCGCAGCGGTTTGGCGGGGGCTCCCGCCGCTGCCTTTGTTCCTATCAGCTGAGCTTTGGCTGGGCTGGATGTTGTTGACGCCGGGAGGACCGAGTAGCTGCGAACTTCCCCGCCTGGGTATCTGCTGCCCGATCTCGTCAGTGGTAAGGGGAAGGCTTCGCAACTTGTCAGCGGCCATCATTTTCTTTGTCGTCTTGCCCGCCCATTTTTAGCAGCAGTTTTCCCGCCCTTAAACCTCCCGGCCGCCATTTTGGATTTGTCTCCCCTTCCCGCCACATCTCCTGACCACCATTTGATCGCCCTGGCCTAGTGCGGGCGTTTTTTTGAACGGGGCATCAGCTGGCTCGTAGACTCGAGCACCGGACCCCTCAACTCCTTATACTTGCGGTGATTTATTTCCTGTTTGCTGGCCTGTGTCAGGGACGCATTAGACTGATATACAGCTATACCGCTGCAGTTTTGGGACTATTTTTGGAGGAGCCTTCAGCTATCTTGGACTCTATTTGTCCCTAGGCAGCTGTTTCGCCTTCAGGGACCACTGTTGTTTTGCCTGACCCTCTCTGCCATTGAATTTTCACTGGCCAAATAGGATCCCACAGGGTCCAGCCGGTGGAGGCTCTACGAATCAAGCAAGACTTTCCCTGCCTTGTATATAGTTCCAGTTAGATAGATAGATAGCTATTTATATCTTTTTTTTAAAAAAAGAATTTTTTATCTTTGGATTTTCGAAAATGGCAGATTCTCCGCTATCTTCGGACCTCCGCTATCTTCGGTCACATGTTAAGACTAAGGCATTACCTCGCTTACGCTCGAGGTCTTCGCATGCTTCCTTCCAGCCCAAGTCATCAGTGGCTGCGGAAAAAGATGCTCTCTGTCGTCACAGGGCGCTGGAGCGTCAATACAACAAGGCAAAGCAAACTGCATAGCTTCTTCAGCTCCTGTGGTTCAGGGCCATGCGATGCTTCCTGGAGATCATCCACCTGCTTCACCGGCAGGGGGTTTGCAGTCTACTTTGGGAGGCCTACGAGACCGTCCCTTGGGCCTTTCCAGGAAGGCTTCACTGTCCTTACCGGATGTGTCAACTGTGGGCCTTGCAGCACCTTCTCCACCTCGTGCCCACAGGCCGGAGGCTACCTTTACCCCAACTGCTGCGGGGCTCCGCGCACCTGAGGTTCACCTACCACCATCACAAGTCGACCTTCAGGCATTTCTGTCTACGGCCTTGTCATCCTTGCTAGCAGCGGGCCTTCAACAACAACCACCACAAATGGCTTTCACTCAGCCGGTTAATGTGGCTGCTGGCCATCTTCGGTCCAGGTCACCTACCCGAATGGATGTGGCCTATTCAGAGGACTCCGATCATGCGGAGCCGCTGCCAGAGGATATCGAGTTCTCTGAAGACGAGGATCTGCCTCCAGATACCCCGGCCTTCTCCGGTTTGTTTAGGCCATCACTGTTTAAGTCCCTACTGCATAAAGCGCGTCAAATGACTAACGTCGGCTCTTCTGTAGGGTTACCCTCCGAACCCGCTTCTTCCTCGTCATCGGGACCCCATGATGTCCTTTTTTCATCTGCCAAACCAGACAAGGATTTTATTCCTTGCCCCCAACTTTTCTCAGACGTACTGCAATCCCCTTGGGCCCAACCAGGCTCCTTGACTGTGCCAAGCAGTCTGGATAGGAAGTTGTACTGTGCAGCTCCGGAGTTGGACAGTCTTTTGGCAGTGCCATCAGTAGATCCTCCGGTGACGAGTCTCTCGTCGTCCTCTCTGCTCTCCACAGACTCTCTCGATGTGCTTAAGTCTGATGAGAGAAAGACTGAGCTGGCCTTTCGCAAAACATACCAGACCATAGCATGGGCTATAAAGACAGCTACGGCGACGTCTTTCTTCACCCGAGCGTCGCTGATCTGGTTGCGTCAGCTCCAGGAGAGGCTGCCACCGGAGGAGACCCGTCTTCACCAGGATATAAATAAAATTGTGGCGGCCACCGAGTACTCGGCGGATGCGTCACTCAACTCGGTGAAATTTGCATCCCGGGCCCTGGCTTCCTCCGTGACTTCACGTTGCTTGTTTTGGCTGAAGAATTGGAGGGCGGATTCCAAGGCCAAATGGAAACTTGCGGTAGCCCCATACAAGGCCCCGAATTTGTTTGGCTCCGCCCTCGACCCGCTGTTAGTGGAGGATAAAGATAAGAGGAAAGTCCTCCCGACCTCTTTCCGCCGCCCTGAACGGCGCTATACTCCATATTCTCAACGTCAGCCCTTTCGGGCCTTTTCGGGTTCGGGGGGACCCTATACCCAACGCCCTTTCTTCCAGCCATATGACCGGTCCGCCGACCGACAGCGTTTTCGTGACAGGGGCAGGGGCTCTTCCTCCGCCAAACGGCCCTTCCGTGGAGCGGGATAGAGACCCTTTCGCAGGGGAAAGTGACTGCGGGCCACCAGGCCCCATTGGAGGCCGCTTACAACAATTTCGCCACCAATGGGAGCTCTCGACCACGGACGCTTGGGTTCGCCGTACCATCACAACTGGACTCACCATCGAGTTCATCAACCATCCCCCGTCTCGCCTCGTTCGTTGCCCGGTTCCCATTTCTCTCAACAAGGACCTTCAGATGAGGGAGGAGATTCGCCATCTATTACACATCAAGGCGATAGAGCTGGTTCCATTGGACCAGTGGGGCTCAGGCTTCTATTCCGTTCTGTTTTTGGTGCCCAAGAATTCCGGGGGATGGAGAGCCATTCTGAACCTGAAGCATCTGAATCGGTCGGTGTGTTACCGCAGGTTCAAGATGCATTCTCTCTGTTCCATTCTCGGGTGCATGAGACGGGGGGACTTTCTCCAATCAGTCGACCTCAGGGAGGCGTACCTGCATGTCCCAGTGGACCCGACTCACCGTCGATACCTGCGGTTCCAGTACAGGGAGGACCACTATCAGTATTGTGCCATGCCCTTTGGGCTGTCTTCAGCCCCAAGGACGTTCACCAAGCTGGTGGCTATCGTAGCTTCCACTCTCCGGAAGGTGCCGGTCAGGGTCTTATGCTACCTGGACGATATCCTGATCCTATCGTCGTCCAGGGAATTAGCCAACCGGGATTTGGAACTTGTGCTCGAAATGTTCCAAAAGCACGGGTTCTCGATAAACTTTCCAAAGAGTCACCTGTTCCCGTCTACCAGACTTCAACACCTCGGGGCGGTAATCGACTTGGGACAAGGACTGGTCTTTCTGTCCCCAGACCGCACCCAGAGTATCCTGGAACTTATACATCAGGTTCTGGCACATCGTTCCGTCCCCCTTCTCCATCTATCTCAATTGTTGGGCAAGATGGTCTCATGCTTCTCGATCGTCCCTTGGGCCAGACGCCACTCGAGGCCACTTCAGTGGTTCCTCCTCCCCTTTCAACGGGCGGGCCGCAGCAATTCGCTTCTCAAGGTGACTCTGCCCCCCCAGATACACCTCTCACTTCGGTGGTGGACGGGACCAGCCTTGACCCGGGGCTCCTTCTTGGAACCAGTCCGTCAAACTCTAACGTCAGATGCCAGTTTACTGGGGTGGGGAGCTCACCTTCACAACCTCATTGTACAAGGTCATTGGTCCCCGTCAGAGCAACAACTTCCTATCAATCTTTTGGAGCTAAGGGCGATCCGTCTTGCACTCCGACACTTCCAGGCTCATCTAAAGGATCAACATGTCCTTGTCCTCACGGACAACGTCTCAGCCAAGGCCCAGATAAACAAGGAAGGGGGCACAAGGTCCAGCTCCTTGATGCTGGAGACGGAACATCTACTGACCTGGGCAGAAAGGCATGTTCTCTCCCTGTCAGCGGACCATATCTCCGGGGTCGAAAATGTTCAAGCAGACTGGCTCAGCCGGGAGACGATCGACCCGGCGGAATGGCAGCTTCACCCCAGGCTGTTCAGGGAGGCCACCCTTCGGTTCGGAATGCCTCTAGTCGATCTCTTCGCCTCTCACCGGAATGCTCAGCTGCCTCGTTACGTGACCAGGTATCCTTGTCCGACGGCAGAGAATCACAACGCTCTCCATTGCCACTGGCCTCCAGGGCTGTTGTATGCATTTCCCCCAATCCCGCTACTTCCGCGGGTCATCCGGAAGCATTTAGAAGAAGAGGCCGAGATTCTGTTGGTGGCACCGGACTGGCCTCGTTGGCCATGGTACGCCGACCTGGTG
Source organism: Ptyas mucosa (assembly GCA_012654045.1). NCBI lineage: Eukaryota > Metazoa > Chordata > Lepidosauria > Squamata > Colubridae > Ptyas > Ptyas mucosa. The sequence goes on from WNWU01013639.1 coordinate 5,313,165, forward strand.
GCATTGTCGGTCGCGCCCCCGTGGGTGATTCCTTCTCAGCGAGTAGCCTTGTGCCAGGGGGCCATCAGCCACCCAGAGCCTCAATGGCTCAAATTAGCCGTCTGGCATTTGAAAGGATCACCCTAAAGAAGGACCGCCTTCCCAACGACGTTATTGATACGATCCAGGCTTCCCGTCGTCCGTCTACATCTCGGATATATGAGACCACTTGGAAGGCTTTTTGCAATTGGTGCTCGGGCAAACATATTGACCCTACGACAGCGCAGGTTCCTGATATCCTTACCTTTCTTCAAGCGGGTCTATCTAAGGGATTGTCTACTTCCACCTTATGTCGACAGACCCCAGCGCTCTCCACGGTCATTCGCTGCCCTCCTTATTCATCGCTTTCACATCACCCTTTGATCAAAGGTTTTCTTCATGGAGCCATGAACTTGTGTCCTCCCACGGTACATAGCTTCCCAACCTGGGACTTATCTCTTGTATTGCAGGCACTTATGTGTCCTCCGTTCGAACCCCTCGGCTCTGTTCCACTGAAATACTTGTCGTACAAGGTTGCCTTTCTTCTGGCGATCACCTCCGCCAGGAGGATTTCTGAACTCTCTGCTTTATCCTCAAGAAAGGACCTCTGCATTTTCCATGCAAACACTGTTGTCCTCCGACTCGACCCTTCTTTTCTCCCGAAGGTGAACTCCTGGTTCCATCGGGCACAGGAGCTCATCTTACCAGATTTTTGCCCCTCTCCCCGTCATCAACGTGAGAAGGACTGGCATACCTTAGATGTCCGCAGGGCCCTCCGCCGTTATCTTCGTCGTACAGCATCCTTTTGAAGAACGGAAGCCCTGTTGGTTTCGTTCCATCCGACGTCCCTGGGGCAGAAGATATCCCCTTCTACCGTAGGCAGGTGGATCAAGGCATGTATTGCAACTGCTTATGAACAGTCAGCGAAGCCGTTACCAGGCAGGATTCTTCCCCATTCGACACGCAGTGCCGCCACTTCGGCCGCCTGGGCCTCCCAGGCTTTGGTGCCGTACATTTGTCGGGCGGCCACTTGGTCGTCAGTCACGCCTTTCGTTAGGCATTATCGGATTGACACTTACGCCTCCGCGGAGGCCTCCTTCGGTCGACGTGTGCTCCAGAGTGTCCTCGTTGACCGGTCTTCAGGGAGCAGTCAGCAACCCTCCCTGAATATTTAAGCTTGGGTATATCCCAGCTATGGATTGTGGGAGCAGCGCTCAGGAAAACGGACGTTGTCTTACCTGAACGTCCCTTTTCTGGGCGCTGCGAACACAATCCATTCCCTCCCCGTTTATTCTTTGTTTTGGAGACTTCTGTCACCTGCTTACCTGTGCTTCCTGCTCCGGTGGTATCTGTTGTTTGGTGCCTTTTTTTCTTGTTGTCGTTTATTGTTACATCTACAGGTGGTCGCGCCTTCGTGAAAGACTGGTGCACTATGGGAATGGTGGGCGTGGCCACAGCACGAAGGAGGAAGAATAAAAAAAATATCACCCAGTCAAGTCAGAGCAAATGAGGAAACATCCCAGCTATGGATTGTGTTCGCAGCGCCCAGAAAAGGGACGTTCAGGTAAGACAACGTCCGTTTCTTTCTCCCTTTAAGCCCCCCCCAGCCCGTTTTTGCTTCCAGGGGGCTGCAGAGAGTCTTGTTAGGCACCCCTAGCAAGACCCCTTGCTAGGCATTTTTTTTCGTGACCCGAATATAAGCCAAGGGGGCGTTTTTCAGCCTGAAAAACGGGCTGAAAAACTTGGCTTATATTCGAGTATATATGGTATATGTGGAGGTCTGCTACAAGTAGAATAGAAAATTGTTAAAATACAATCACTTCATCCTAATTTAAAGGTTTTTAATAGCAATACAATTTTGATTAATATTGTGCTGAAATTTACTTTGAAAAATTGTTTTGTTTTCATATTTTACTTTCAAAGGTTGAGAATTTCTTTTGCATTTCTTTGTTTCTAGATGTCATAGAACATGGATGTCAAACTCGCAGCATCACGTTGCCATCTCATGACTTTTTTCCCCTTTGCAGAGCTGGGGTGGGCATAGCCTGCATGTGACACATCCTGCCTGTAGGCCGCCAGTTTGACACCCTGTCATAGAAGCTACTACAGCTGTGGTATTCTCATACTTACCTATTTGAATACTTCTCTGACTGTCCATATTTCTTGTAGAAAAAAAAATCCCTTTCAATATCTGACTTTGGGATTTAATTTCAGGGCAGCTGCTACTGTTGGAGAAACAGTTGTATAGTGAAAGATAGGACAGTATTTATATTAATAAATGCAACAACATGATCCTCTAACCATGAGAATTTCATAGAAAATATGCTGTATGTGAGGCTGCCCTTTAAAAGCAATTTGCTTTGGCAGCCTGCATAATTTTGTGTAAGTCTAGATTCACACACACATCATCTCTCATATGGAAGCTGCGTTGGTTGCCAATTTGCTTCTGGATTCAATGCAAGATCCTGATCAATAATAATAATAATAAACAGGATAATTGTAATATTCCTGAATTTCTGAATAGGACAAAATACTGTGCTGCAAAGAAAATTACATTTCTTTTCTAGCACTTGTTAAATATAATGAAAGAAACCTTGCCTTTTCAAAGTCTTCCTAAGATGATCTTCTCCTTCTGTTACTCTCTCCGTCATTCCTTCTTTCTTTCTCTCTCTCATATGGCCAACCAACCTTTAAAGCCTTCTAGTATATGACTTGGGACCAAGTTATTTGAAGGACCATCTTTTCCTAGTCACCTCTACCCAACCCACCACAGTGGGAAACCACGGTATCTTATAGATCCCCTCTCTTAAGAAGGTCCATCTAGACCTTCAAGAAGAAAGCCTTCCCTGTTGTTGCTCTTTCCCAGTGGGACAACATCCCCATGGAAATAAGATTGGCCTTTATCTTCATGTTGTTGTTTTTTAAAAGGCTGTGAAGACATGGTTTTGCCAATAGATATGGGGACCTCAGAGTGATATGAAACTCATCAAGTGATTTGTTTGATTGTTGTTGTCTGAGGGATAGGAATTTATGGGGTTTTGTATTTGGAGTTTTATTTGTGCATGACTTACCATTTGTGAGTTGGTTGGCCATGTGAGAGAGAGAAAGAGAGAAGGAGGGAGAGAGAGGGAGAGAATAAGAAGATTATCCTAGGAAGACGTTGCAATGGCAAGTTTTCTTTCTTTATATTTCACAAGTGCTAGAAGGGAAATGTAATTTTTTTGCCACACAGTATTTTGTCCTTTTCCAAAATTCCCAAAATTTAGGTATATTTGTGACATTATCATAATCATTATTCTCTTTATTATAATTGATCATCGCACAGTCAGCCAGGTGTTCAGATTGGATTTAGCATTTTTGTCTAACTATTGAATCCTTACCAAGGACCTGGGATAGGCAAATCTGGATGTTTGACAGTGTTACAGATATCATTGCAGGATGGAAGCTGTTCCAAGTAAAACCACCTTCTACAATTGACTGATGGCAAATTTGTCAATGCCTATGGTGTTTCAGTGGTGCTCCAGTTTTTTTGGGATTGCTCCCAAGGCACCTGTTACTATTGGTACTACCCTTGCTTGCCTTTGCCATAGTCATTCTATTTCTATTTGTAGATCTTTGTATTTTGTTATCTTCTCCAGTTCTTCCTCTTTTATTCTGCTGTCCCCAGGCACTGCCACATCCTCTATCCAGCCTTTTTCTTTCTTATCAACAACTGTTAAGTCTGAGGTGTTGTTGTTGTTATTAATTTGATTTGCAAGGCTGCCTATCTCACTGACTCTGGGTGATTCAAAATAGGTAAAAAGATCAATAGAAATAAGTTAACCCCAATATGCAAACATGTAAATACAATCCATAATTGATTGTCATGGTCAGCTGCAGAATCTATCCTTATATTAATACATCATTGTAAATGTTCTGCCTTTAGATTTAGAAATAACTCAGGAGGCAGCTAAAACCACACTAAAAAGATGTCATTTTCCTGTAATAGGCACCAGGCAAGTTTTCTGAGAAAGCTGCATGATTTATCAAGAAGTTTAAATATGTGGCCTCAGATTGTTCAGCAGTGCAGCTGACACAACTCTTCTAAGTACATAAAATAAAGCTGGAGAGCTGAGTAAGCAGAACCATGAAGGTGAATTGAAGACTGGGTGGTAAAGAAATTTGCATTGCCCCCAGTTTGCCAGAAGATAGGTGACTTCAGTGTCATGTGATCAGTAGTGGAGAAGAATGCAGGCAGTTTATAGAGAGGAACTTGTTAAACTTCCTACATTGCACTCACCAAAACAGGAGAAATATTCCTTGAAAAAAAGTTAATTAAACCATTTACATTTCTTTTTATTATTTGTCAATGGATTGATTAAATTTATTTGCTGCCCACCTAGAGGTACAGGTGACTGAATCTTACAATGTGGTTCAGGTTGTCTTGCAACACAAGAACATAAACATTTAATAATTATAAAAAATGATTACAATTACAAAAAAATTAAATGGAGGAGAAACATGGGGGTGCCTTCTCTGGTAGCGTACCAACTACCTCCAGCTCACATTTAGAAGCAAAATGGTCATGCAATTAGTTTTTTTGGAAAAACCTCAGATTTTAAAACAGATTATGAAGAAAACTTAATTAATCAAATCAAATCAATCTTATTCAAATTCTGTAAATAAATCAGTAGTTTAAATTATTATATTTCAAAGGTGAACATTTTAAAATACCCAGTGGGAGACTAACGTACAGCTCTCTTAGTTGGTTTTGTGTATGGTTAAAGATCTATTTTTGCTGCTTTAATACTTGGTCAGCATTGAAACTTTTGTTAGATTAACAGTAAAGGGTAGTGTACAAGTTCTTAAAATTGCAGTGAAAATAATAAAATAATGAGCTATTAACACTAACGCAGGAAGCAAGTGGTTTAAGGTTGTCAACGACTGACCTAATTAGAATAAATGAGAGCTGTGGCTGTTTTCACATGCATTGATTTGTGGATGCTAATTTAAAAGTATGGCTTTTCCCAAATACAGATCTTCAGATCAACAGAGTTGGAAAGTATCTTGATTTGTGACTGATGTTGAGAAAACATTTTTCATCTGCAGATATATTTAAGACACCCAAAGTACAAGCAATCCTCAACTTACAACCGTTCATTTACTGAGCATTCAAAGTTACAACGGCACTGAAAAAAGTGACTTATGGCTGTTTTTCAAACTTACAACTATTGCAGCATCCCCATGGTCGTGTAATCAAAATTCAGATGCTTGGCAAATGATTCGTGACAGTTGCAGTGTCTCGGAATCATGGTTACCTTTGTAACCTGACAATCAAAGTCAATGGAGAAGTCACATTTAACAACAGTGTTACTAATTTAACAGTGAGTCACTTAACAACTGTGGCAAGAAAGGTCATAAAATGGGGCAAACTCATTTAATAACTGCCTCACTTATGCTAAATTGAGGGCTACCTGTATCTCATATGAATGTGTTTAGGCTACTCTAAGTTAATTATACTACCATGTTTCCCTGAGAATAAGACCCTGTCTTATATTTTTTTGAACCCTGAAATAAGCACTTGGCCTTATTGCCATGTGCTCAAAAGCCCGATTGGGCTTATTATCAGGTGATGTCTTATCTTGGGGGAAACAGGGTACCTAATTAAGAAAATCTGAAAGCCTGGATTTAGCATTTTATATATCTATTTTAGGCTATTTATTAAGCCAGTTTGTATCTTGTATGAAAGTTTTTTCAGTAATTGACTTCTTTCTTCTACTACTACTCCTGCTTCTATATGATAACATACTGCAAGTTGGAGAAGCAGAGACCAGACTTGGCATTCAACAGATATCTGGTAGTTATTGTGAAAACTTAGTGCAAAGAATATGGTAGAGGATCCAGAGAAAGAGGCATGTATGAATAAGTATAAAAGGATAAACACAGGAAGAATGGGTGGTAACATAGTCCACAACAGAGAAAATCTAGTAATGAGAGAAATAGGAGCAGAGATACGTACTTGGCATTCTGATCAGCCATCTGTTATGGAGGAGGAGGGGCAGGATATAAACAAAGATGTCAACAAGAGAGAAGGCAGGAAATCCCTGGGAAGCTCCTAATGTGGCCATTGCTGGAATTTCCCATAGACAGTCATTTGCTGGTAATTTTTCCAGACCTTATACCAATGCCATTAAAAATTTTAGGTAGGCAGTCTTTTTTGTGCTGGAAGATTAAAAGGTGTATGCATTCATATGCTAGATTTAGGAAGGTGGGTTTTTTAATATATATTTGTTGTTGTTGTTGATGATGATGATGATGATGTTCGTTCGTTCATGTGCTCTTTTTGTTTTGCTCATCAAATTCCAGACACTCAAGTTTGGGAACTAAATGCTTTAGATATTTTCATATATTTCTAATCCATTTACTCAAAGAGCAAAAAAAATGCTAAATAATTTTATTAATAATCAGTTTTGTCTTTTTCACCTAATCTTTAGTTGGACCCAATGGTGACCATAACCTTTATATTTTTAAAGAAGCAGTCACTACAGTTTTAATATAAAGTCCATGCCTGCATTGTATCTGGACTCAAATAGTATGGCAATTATATAATGACCACAAAAATGTGGGGTAGCAATTTTCATTTAGTTTATAGATCTAATGATGTAATTCTCCTTTTGGACCTTTTGGAATTCTCCTTTTGGAAGAAAAATTACTCAAACAAATTAATAATTTACTGCCAAATTTTGGCAATATGACCTTGGAGGCACATTAACTGCATGCTGATTTTTCTTCTTTTTGTTTACAGTTGTATATGTTAAAACTATCCTACAAACCCTTGAAATTTATTATCTGGTTAAAAAAATAGATGGGGGTGATATAGTCTTTCTTTTTCTCTGTAGTATTTGTCTCTGTAAGGTGCTTTTGATTTAATTACATTTGAATATAACAGAAAGAATACCAGAATTTGAGTCTTTGAAAAATATTTGAGAGTTTGTTGCAATCTGGTATTTGCCAAAATATAGAATAGTCAAAACTATAATTGATGAAAGAAGTTTAGTAAAAATCCTACTTATACAATCATAAATTTATAAAATTTCTCATTTTGTCAACTAATAATGGACTGTCTTTCATTGGAATAGAACAGTTTTAGAGCAGAGATTATCAACTTCATGCTCAGATATTTTGGCTTATAAAAGTCAATTGTCCTTTACTACTAGCCTACAGTATTCACTTGGACAATGAAAACAGAAATAAAGAATATCTGGAGAGGACTTCAAGCTTCAAAGTATTTGTGTGCAATTTCTTAGCCCTGTAACTCTGTGGAGAATTTCTAATGTGACCAATGAAAATCCCTAATACAGCTCACACAGTTCATGTTGAGGTCCAACAGCAGGATGACATACTTTCTCAAAACCAGTTTGCTGAAACAGACATCCCTTTTCATTTAAATCATTTCATATCATTACCAATAAGTTTGTAATTTTGATGACCCATTGTTTGTCAATTAAGATTATATGTATATAATGGTCCAATTCAGTACAAATCACATTAATGGCTTCAAATACTCTGCTTTGCATTTGTGTTGCAAAATAATAAGACAAGCAAAACAAAATAATAAGAAAAGCAAGACAAGTTTTGCTTTTATTACAATAGTTGTTCTTTTAGACTGGAAAATCAATTTTGGAGATAAATGGTTTTACTCTTTGTTTTCCCTTTTCAAATGGGAATGTGCCATTGGACCACATTAATTTTACACTTTAATTTTAAGTTTTAGATAGTAATCTATCGATAATCTTTTGGAGCTGAAAAGAATTTTAAAAATAATAATGCAAGTAAAGTGGCATTTCTTTCTTGGAAGAAGTTTTAAATTAGACTATTCGGTCTCATTAGCTGAAGCAGATTTTTTTAGTTAAAAATATAATCACTTTGTTCATTAGTGGAACTGATAATGCAATTTCATCTGTATTCCAATAAAAACTCTGAAGACTCTTACTTTCATTGAACAAAGAGTTTTTCAAGTATTCCTAAGAAATCACACCATTCTATGGATAACCAAACTAAAAATTCTTTAGTGGAATCAGATGTACAATTTTTCAATAATATAGAAATGCATTTTATAATATATTGAAACAGTATGGTGCAGCTATTCTCTTTTTGGCTTGTTTGTTTTGGCCGTATAACTATTTTTAGGAATCCTGTATGTGCTGATGATAGTGTGCTTTTTTTGTTCATTATTAAAAATTATATGGATTTTTCTGCAGCTTGCAAACTTTTGAAAGTGTCATGGAATTTTCATCTAAAGAAAGGAGCTCACTATTGAGGAGAAATGACCAAACTTTATTCAATGATCATTGGGTGCCTGCTTTGCAAGATAAGGGCTCTATATAATAGAAAAGCAGAAATCTTTATAAAGTTTGGGCTTGAAGGGCAGGAAATCTGAAGTAGATGATTCATGGAAACATTTTGAGCAAGTTAGATAAGTGTTTAAACCAGTGGTTCTCAATCTTCCTAATGCCGCGACACAGTTCCTTGTGTTGTGGTAACCCCCAACCATAAAATTATTTTCGTTGCTACTTCATAACTGTAATTTTTTACTACCGGTTCTGTGGGCGTGGCTTATTTTGTGGGCATGGCTTGGAGGTCATGTGACGGGTGGGCATGGCTAGCTGGTCATGTGACCGGGTGGCCATGGCTATGTGTATAGGGACTACTCAGAGGGCTGAAAAAAGTCATTTCTGACAGGTCCTTGAACTTTTGACTGGTCCTCACACTTATGACCATCCTCACATTTATGCCGGTGCAGCATTCTTAACAACCATGTCACTCATTTCACAACTGTTTCTTTTCACCATGGTGATAAGATAGGGCAAAAACGTAAAATGTGAGGACAGTCGTAAATTCGAGGACTGGTCAAAAGTGCGAGGACCAGTCAAAAATAACTTTTTCAGCCCTCTGAGTAGTCCATGTGCATAAAAGGATACAGCAATAGAGAGGGATGAAGGAAGGGAAGGGAAATTAGAGTAGGAGTGAGGCGAAGAGAGGGAGGAAGAGAGGAGGAGAAGGAGAAAGGAAGAGGAAGTAGGGAGGAGAAGAGTGGGGGAAGAGAAAGTAAGAAGGAAAGAAAAGAGAGAGGTGGTAGGTTTGAGGAGAAGGATTGCTGTACAATAAAAAAGATGAAAGGGAAGAAAACCAACCCCAAACAAATATAAAGATATTAAGATAAAGAATGAATTGTTAAACTTCAAAGAATAAAAGAGAACAAATATGAATAAATAACAATAATTAGAAACACACATACAAACATACAATGTATTTTCTTTGAACAGATTATTTGGCCGGTTCACAAATTTAAACAATGTTTAGTCATTTCAATTAAATTTACAATTTCTATATTTCCTTTTTGCCATATTTATTCCTCATCTATTTTTTAAAAAACCAATATTACCCTTCATCCTCATCTCTAAACCAATTTCAATTTTTCCCTTCTATATTATACCCCTTCCCATTGTCATCTATTTTTATATGCATCTTCACATTGGTTAATTATGTAATTATGTAATACAGTTGTTTAATACAAATTCAGCATTTTAATATAAATCAATTAGTTATATAACTATCTTTTTTGTATATTAATCAATATGAACATGAATATTCCAATTATTTCCATGCAATCCAATTTCTTACAAATCAATTAATTATATTTACCAATAATAATAAACCAAATAATTTCCCCTATATATTCCACCAAACCACAACTTAACCATTTCTGCTTTCAACACAATATACAATTAATAGTATTTCAATTATTACAATTCCCTAGTTAAATAGAGCTTTTTTTCTTTTGTGTTTTAAAATCTTGAACCTCCTCTTTTGCCCTAAATTTCCCATTGTTTGCAGTTTTCCACCTACCATTTTTGGTGAGGAAAAAGAAAAAGAAATATCTCTCTGCCTCATTTTGTCATGTTGCAGCAAAGACCCTGCTTTACTTTCAGTTTCAGTTTTCAGCATGGCTTGAGGGAAAAAAATCTGCATCTCTTTGCAGCTTGCAAAACAGCTGAGAGCAAATCAGCTGAGAGTCCGGAGGCCAATTTAATCAACTTATGGTAATTAACCTATGCTGGAACTGAAAGGGGCTGTTTTTTCTATTTTTGCAGGCACAGGTCTACTCATTTGTTTTCTCTTAACACTGATCAGCTATAGGGCGGCCCTTTGAAGTCCCGCGGCAAGAATTTAAACAGTTTTTTTCCCTCTAGCCATCAGCTGGGACTCAGGAGGCAGCAATAGATTGGGAGTGGGCGGGGTAAGCGACCGGCGATCCAACAGAGGCAGAGAGTGATGGTGAGTGAAGGCGTGGGGGGGGGCAAGAGAGGGCTTTGGCAACCCCTGTGAAATGCCCGTTTGACCCCCAAAGGGGTCGCGACCCCCAGGTTTAAACCAAAGAAAAATGTATTTGTAAAGTAAAGCTGCTAAGAATTCCATAGTTAAGAGGATAAATGTTAAGCTGAGCACACATACTTGATTGGGATGGAACAGATGTGGTTTCTCAGCTCCCGCTTCCTAGATTATAAAATCAAAAGGCTATTTTGGCAGCAGAAACATAAACGTGTTTGAGCTATGCATTAGCCTGGAATTGGTCTAGTTTACATATGCAAATGGGGGGGGGGAACAAGGATAGCAGAAGGAAATGGGGAATTTGCAACCGGAGAGGAGCGGAGACAAAAGAAAGAAGAAAATAAAGAGTGGGGGAAGTTTGGAAAATAATGTGTGGCTTAATTTATTATTATTATTATTTACCATCACATAATTATTACAGTTTATGTTGTATGTTTATAATAAAGAATCTTATTATTACTTTAAATTTTCCCTTAGAAGTAATGCACTATTGCAAATTCTGAACACCATCAGAAGCAATAATGCCAAATTAATAATAGATTATTATTAGATAATCGATAATTACATTTTGTTTGATGTAAATTGTAATAAGCAAATCTATTTCAGTAACATCTGCTAATACAAAAAATAATCAAATAGTTTTGCATTCTTGACTTTTTTTGCACACACTCTCTTTCATTGCTAATGAAGGTTATCAAAGTATGTGAGATACCTCCCGTAGATGCGAAATACATTTGTGTCTTTGTCCACACTGATGTTAGTTGAGAAAAAAGGTTTCAAGTGTGCTTAATCTGCATGATGTAAGTCAACAAAATCTGTTTGTATACTTTGAATTCCAGATACAGACCCACGTGTGTTAGAAAAACAAGAATTACAACAACCCACATACGTTGCTCTCAGTTACATTAATAGGTAAGCTGTTCTGTGTATAAATTAAAATATATGTACATTTTTACAATGTCTGCTTGTTAAAGAACTTGTTGCAATAAATTTCAAATGGAATAGGAATATAAATAATTTTGCTAAGGTCTAAAATACTGAAACTGCATAAATGTAGCTTGTTCCAAACATACACCAGCATAGTTACTTCCAAATTTGGAGGGGATTTTATTGGATTTTTTAAAAACTGAAATAGGTCTGCTGAATTTATTAGAATACATTGATTTCAGGGGGGGAAATGTAGTATTTTGGCAAGGAATTCTGACAAAAGGATCAGAAATGGCCTTCATGGCCTACAAATAAGGATCTATTGATTCTATGATTTTTTTTGTTTGTTTGTTTATAGCTTTTTTGTGTTAACCACAAATTCATATTTGTCCTGGAAGAAGGGGATCAAAAAAGTCCATATGGTCACTACAACATTAAAATAGAAAGATAGGGGGTTTTGATTGCATGTTGGTGGTGGTCCCTCTCTCTTGACAGTTTTTGACACACACATCCATGAACACCCTTGATAGTAGTCCATTTAGAATATCCTGTTTTGACCTAAACTTTCTGTTCATTGGTACAATATTTGTAATATTCTGAAAGATATTCAGTAATGCCTTGGTTTCAAGTTTTTAAAAAGACAAAAAACTGCTTACCACAGAACAAAATTCTGTGGCTTTGATTCAGAAAAATAAAAGGGGAAAAATGTTTTGGTATCATTATTCCATTGCAGAAATGCTAGAAGACTTTTTGCATTTGAAGCATTGAAAGACTATTTTAGGAAATTAAGGTCTGTTTGATCAGATGCTATAATGCATCTATATTCAAATAAATATAAACGAAAAGGATGGAATTAAATCGTAATGAAATGTTAAAATAGTAGCCTGCCTACTCATTTAAGGCATACAGTGAAGCATGTAAAACAAATTCTGGGACCTTTCCCAGTAATATAATGTGATTGGGAATATTTTTAATCATACCTATACACTGTAAAGCATGTCATTCACAGTATTATAATTGGATATTCTTGTTTACAAAGTTCATTTCATATCTCTATTTGCATCTTACTGTCTTTCCTATTATTAGAACTTAGTATGTTCCCACTTCTTAAATAAATAAAATCAATATGATTTCCTTTCTACACATACTTCATTTAAAGGCTGATTATTTATTGTTTCAGAAGGAATAACAGGTCACTTGTGGTTTTCTATACAAAAATAAAATTAGATCTATTAGATTAGACCTGTGTATATATATATATATATGCCTGAATGTATGATAGTGACCAACTAACAATGTTATGTTTTTATCTACCTAATCATATCTTCGCTTCCTATCGCAAAATTATTCTAGAGAAAGGACAAGAGTTGTTAGAATTTATTGTGGAAGAATCAAATACAGAATTCAAAATTTCAACATTTCTCCCAAATGTTCTTATATATGTTTTATGCTGATCTTTTTTTTTTTCGAACATGGTTGGCATTTTTTGGCTTTTTAAGGCCAATGCTTGAAATATAAGCCCACTCTTCATGTATAAGATTAACCCATATTTTTCTTTTTATGAAGAATGCTGCCATTCTGAAGGCAGGTAAGTTTACATGTAACATATCTGAGTCATTTTGTGGCATTTGCCTCCTATGTAAAAGTTATTTGATGAGCAGGCCTGAGGAATAGCACGTTTAAACAGAAGTAAAATATTTTCAGTTGTGGTATTGTTGCCAACATGTTTTTATGTGTAGACACCTAATTTCAATAGATGAAATAATGCAATGTATATTCCTTATCAGAAAGAAAAACTTGCTGTGAAATAACTTCCAATAGAAGGCCTTGGTTTTTTTGCAAAATAGCCAGTGGTTTAGTAAATCAAAGTACTATTTCTACGTTATATGTATATTGTTTCATATTTTTCCAGATTTATTTAAAATAGCCATTGGAATTAAAATCTGTTCAGAATTAAATTGATTATCTTTGGCATTGATATAATTAAAGTTTTGGACTTGTTGATTCAACAAAACTGGTGTACATTATAATTATTGCTCTGAGCTTATAGTTCTTACAAATGAGGCTAAAATAAGGTCTTATGCACTTCAAAAATAATAATCTGAGTAAACACCACATAAATCCTCCATCTTAGAGAAATAGAAAGTACCGGTGAATTCTTAATTTCTTTTCATTTTCAATAAGTGTGCATAGTTACAATTTTTGTAGGTTTAAAATCTTTTTTTAAAATTACAATTATGCCAGTTGACATAGTTTTCACTGCATAGAGTCACTGTGAATGAGATGGGTAGTCTCCAAATTAGGTAGGTCAGGCAGGCAGGCAGGGAGTAGATTAGATAGATGGTAGGTAGGTCGGTGGGTGGGTGGGTGGATCGAGAGAAAGAGAGAGATGATAGATAGATAGATAGATAGATAGATAGATAGATAGATAGATAGATAGATAGATAGAT
>WNWU01013639.1:5334084-5408355 GCA_012654045.1 Ptyas mucosa
ACTTTGGAGATCGTGGAAGGCAGGAAAACGCTAGGATTCCATGGGGGGAGGAACTTTAGAGATCGTGGAAGGCAGGAAAATGCTAGGATTCCATGGGGAGAGGAACTTTGGAGATCATGGAAGGCAGGAGGCAGCTCTTTAGCACAGCTGAAGCACAGCTCTTTAGCCAGATCTCTCCCCCCTACAAGCGCGGCTCTTTTAAACAGGGAAAGAAGAACGAACACGTTTAGCAGGAAACTTTGGAATTGCCTGATCACTAGCCAAGCCATTTTGGCAGCGCCATGCACCAGGCGGGGAACAGCTGTCTCACCAGGGAACGGCCAGTACCTAGTTGTCCTCGGGTAAGAGGTATGCCGGTCCACTTGGAAAAAGTGGGGGGGCGCATTGGGGGGGCATGCATGCACAGTGTGGGCGCATGTGTAGAGGGAGCGTGGGAGTTGTCATGCACACATGCGTAAATTTATTATTTATTTATTTATTAATAAATAATGGGGGTGCGCATTGCATTATGGGTTCCGGCACGCGGGAGAGCAACAGCACACGTGTGCTTAGACTTTTGGCATGCAATGCCAAAAAAGTTCGCCATCACTGCTGTAGGATAATGATTTTCAAACTTTGCAACTTTAAGATGTGTGATTTCCCATCCAGGATTCTGAAAATTGAAGTCAACTCATTTTAAAATGGCCAAGTTTGAAAAACACTGCCCTAGGCCCCACACAGAAACAGCCAGAAAGTTTCTTTCAACAGGAAGCAGTTTATAAATGTTTTAATATATAATTTGCATTAAAATGACCAAATACCTGCACTGTGTTTAAGTAATATGTCAAAGCTGATTAGCTCCTTCGCAATTTTATTCAAAATATATTTCTTGTTTTTTTACAGCAATATAATTACTATATTGCTGTATAATATATAATATATAGTATATCATATAATAATAATAATATAATATTTATAATATATGTATAATATATATATATATTATATAATATATATAATATAATATAATAATATAATAAGCAATAAGGCCCAACCCATATAGAAATCCAGATTAAATTATCCTCAAAAGCTGCTTTTCGTATCTTCTGCTTGAATTTTCCAACAAAGAACAGCCTACCATCTCCCTTAGTAATTCGTTCCATAGTTGATTTGCTCATATCATTCAGGACTTTCATTATATATAATCAGAATTTGCCTTATAATTTAAGATTGCTGTTCTGTGTCCCATTCAGTTTGTTTGTTTGTTCGATATATTTCAATACTTTCTTATAAGTTCTTTCACTTTCACAATTAAAAATATAAATATTGTATAAAAACAATAGACTAGAACAAAAACGTATTAAATAAAATGATGAACAGAAACAAACTCAACCACTTATTTTGTATATTCCTAGAAGAAAAGATAGGTTTTGGTCAGGCACCTAAAAGATATTATGCTAGGCTCCACACAGACAATATTCAAGAGGTCAAATGTCACCAAAAATAAACTTGCCTGTGACTAACTCTGCCAAACTTGGCTTCCACAAGAAGACCTCCATTTATTACTTTGGGCAGTCAGCCAGATCTGCAATGGTGAAGGTAATCTGTCAAATATCTTCTTCAAGTTATTCAGAACCACATGTGCCAACAGCAAGCCTTTCATTTCATTCAATGTAATTGAGTCAAGGGCTTCTGCAGAAATTTCCTACTGAGATGGAAAGGCGTCTGGACATTTCTTTATTTCTTTTTAGCCTTGACCTCTTGGAAGAAAGATGTACTATAAAGGAAACAACTTATAAATAAGGCGAATGAATAAAAATAGCTTAGATCTAACTAAAATGTTTCAGTGGCTAATTGGTTCCTTGTTAGGAGCTTGGAAATGGCTATCCCAATTTTGATTTATCTATGATCCATTGTAGTAAGGAAATGAAATAGTATTTTCCTATTCCATGTAGCAAATCGATTTAAAATTTTACCCTGGTCTGCGTACCTTGGCTTTTGGTCCACTAGGGAAAAAGAACAAAGTTTGATTACTCTATCAGGAAAATCCTTGCTGATATTTCAGAGCCAGACAGTTTATCGCAGATGGGGAAAACAGTAATTGAGAATTATATACTACAATCCTAATATACTATAAAGATACAATTTAAGATACAAGCTTTGAAACAGAGACAATGGTTGATTTGTTTTTCATGTGGAAAAGCTTAGCCCTGTAGCTTTCTGTAATGCTACCTGCAGGTTCGTGCCAAATGATTATATCTAAAACAGTAAACTCTTGAGTTAGACAGTTTGTCTTATAGCAACTATGAGAGCAATCCTAATATCTGGAGTCAACCAGATTTCCTACTCAGATTTAAAGATCAATTGTCTGTTTTTTTAAGTTTCTATTCGTTTTCATTTACTGTGCTTGCTTTTGTTATGTGTTTAACTGTCCTTATTCTTCTCTGATGTTTTAAAATAAAGAGTAATTCCACCGACATTCTATTTCTGTTCTGTCTGCTTGGAACATGATGTCAGGGGCACAATTATGTCAGTGAGAACAATGACAGAATAATATAATTCTCTGCCTCATATTTTAATATATGAAGTGAGCTTTCTGTGTAAATGTTTATACTTATATTTCTTTAGAGCTGTTAGTGATTATATCATAAGTAATAGTCTACAATAAGATTGTAAAAATACTTATAAATATTAGATGTTATGTTGTTTCAACTGCAGCCCTTTTCTGAACTTTCTTGACAGTCTTCTGAATTTTTAGGAATGCTTTGGAGACTAGAAGAAACTGCAGTTCAGCCGAAATAGAGATTTCTTATTGCTTAGATATTGCATTGGATGTAAGCCATTTAATATTGTTTTAGATTCCAATGATTTGCTACAATAGAAATGTAACTTTGAATACATCATTCTAAGATCTGTTAATTATGCTAATTTTATTTGGTAGTGTGTAGACGTGGTATTTTTAAAATGCAGAATTGACCAGGAACCAGAAGCTGTAAAGAACAAATGCTAATAGTTTTAAAATCTCACAACATTTCTAACGAGAACACCAAAATCCTGAAAGATTTAGTAATCATACAAGATATTGACCATTTACGTATAATAGTTCTTTCTTAATTTTTGCTATCACTGAAAGTGCTGCAGATATCATGCCACTGAGTGGTATCATATGACCAATTCCTTTGTTAAACTATAACAGCAAAGACATGAAAATGATTTATCAGTAAATAATTTTTTATTTATAGAAAAATAGATATTCATAATGAAGGATGTATGAGATAAGATAAAGTCTAACATGAATGAAAAGTTAGGTCACGTAGAACTTACAAAGCATTTGATTTCCACACTAAACTAAAATGATATTGGCTCAAATTTTAAAAATCACATTCAGTTTAATAATAATAATAATAATAATAATAATAATTATTATTATTATTGATAATAGAATATATATATTCCATTAAAGAATAGTTATCTATTCATGGTCCTGAAATATTGGATGTGACAAGTCTCCTGAGTTCAGAATTTGAACTAAATACTTCATTTTTATTTTATGAAGCTGTCATTTTCAGCCAAAGATCCTTTTCCTCTCTATATGGTTCATTTTATAGAGTATGTATTATATTCCAGGAGATTCTGAAATTCTGAACCAATTTTATTAAGGTCAATTCTTTTATTTTCCCTAACTCCATAAATTTAATCAATATAGATAGGCTGTGATTACAGATACTAATTCTCCACAAGTGGTATTAAAAATTTTATGAATATTTTAACTAGCAAGATGAATGGAGTAGAATTTTAGTTTCCATAAAACTATTTTTTTGTTTTGAAAAGTTTTAGAATAGCAATTAGATAAAGAGAACATAAAATTAAGTTCTGGATCATTGTCTACTTATGTATAGAAAAAGAAACGCTGATTTAGTGTCACTTAAAATGCTCCACCAGAAAGTATGTTATTATCTTTTACAGAGAAATTTATCTATGGGGGCCTGGCCTTATATTTCAACCTTGGTAAAATAGCCTCTTTTTCTACATGCATTACTCATAACATTCTGTACTTGTCAAAGTCAGCCTTATCGGTGAAATTCCTATACCGATAAATTTTTTTTGCATAATTCAGGTTGGTATTTCAAAAAAAAAATGTATAGACAGAATTAAATAAAAACATGTTGACTCCTAGAAGACGGGATGAGGATGTCTGGAACAAGCACAATAAACAATGTTCTTCATCCTTTTAGTTATTTTCTTGCTTTATTCAAGTTACAGTCTAACCGTGATTTCTGACATAGTGTGAAAACATTTATTAATTTCCATAATTATTGAAACTAGTCAAACTAACTAAACAGCAAGTGCTACATAAAGCAATGTTATAATATTAGTAGATTTTTTGTAAATTTAGATTGCCAAATGGTGCAGGTTTTTTCCTTAGTCATGTTCAGAAAAACATGACTGAGAATTATGAAAATTCTGACAGTCAGATACTAAATATTAGTTTCCATGATGATAGAAAAAAGTGGATAATTGAATAACTGGCCTTGGAGTCTAAACTGTGGAGTATTTTTTCCTCTTTAGAAAATGTATTTCCTATTTCTAAAATGCAAAATATTCGCAAATAATCACAAAATACAACTTCCATTGCTTTCAGAAAGAAGAAAGTTCCTCCCTAACATGCTAATAAGACTACATCCATGACCTTGACTTACCTATAAATGAATAAAGATGAGATAAAATCTAATAAATATATTCAGGTATTAAACTTAATGAGTGAAATTTGGACAGTCAGTTTTCCAGACCTAATCTGTTCCTGAAGATCGTTATGAGAATGAAGTGGAAAGGATCACCTGTTAGAAATATCAAACCTATAATACGACAAACCCAATTAAAATGTAATACTTACATTTTAAATGGTTATGCCTGCAGTAGTTTTTCATCTTTTTTCCTCATACATTTTTCATTCAGAAAGCATTTAGAAATATTATTTTGCCATTTTGTTTAATTTGACATTATCATCTCTTGGCTACATATTAACTAATGTATGTTCTATATCCATACTTGTGGCCCCTTTTGCTTTCTACTGGCATATCTGCTCTATAATGAAGTTTCTTTATTGAACTGTTAATTTCTCTTTGTTCATTAGTACCATTTCAAGTTGACTATAGGCTCCTTTTTTATTATATGTGAAAATTGTTAAGATTAACATTGAAAAACAAAGGGCTGCAAAGAGTGATAGTATGTATGCTGTAGTTCTACAACCTAGGCTACTCTATTAAGCTTTATCACTGTCCTTGCAAATACAGTGGAATTGTTTCTTCTATCAATGAAAAAAGTACAGCAGTCGATCTCTATTCAATTTCCACAAATTATTAAATATATATGAGATGGGGTGCTTGTCACTGAAAGCAAAGGTTCCTGTAAAGACTAGCAGTAAACGGCATCACAAGTGACTCTACATTGTTGATCTCCCACGGGCAGCAAATCCAGTCCATAATTGTCTAGTGGCAGGAGCTGAGCTTCATCATTTTGTCAGTTCACTAATAAGGAGGTCACTGCAGATACAGAATCCTAGATTTACATGTGGCAGATGACAAAGCATGATGGGAAATTTGCCTTTAAGGACAGGCTTGTGTGGTGCAGTTTACAACTAGCACCCATTCTCTGGTTCCATAATTGACAAGAAATGCTATTATTAAGCGGGTCTGGTGAGATAATTAGCATTCAGGGTAGCATTTTTAATCAGACTTGAGTCAGATAATTTATCACAGTGGTAGCAAGCTGTCAGGGTCATACTATAAATACTCATTAAAGATGAATAAAGATTAAGTGCAGCCTGAAACAGAATTCAGCAAAGTAGTACTTATGATTCGTTTCACTTCAATATTTGCTGTTAATAATTTGATGTGCTATTGGCAAAGAGATCAGGTCTCTGCACTGAGCTCATTTTGGTAAGGGGTGATAATATTGTGCAGCTGAGATGTCTGTTCAGCATCTATTTTAGACTAAAACCTTTTTCATAATTGATCAATTGAAAAAAAATATTCATTCTGAAATGCTTATTTAGTATGACTCTGCCCGCATTGTTGCTATTGTTCCGTGGTAATAAATTGACAGATTAAAGAGAGTATTTCATCTCGAAAGCAGAACTAATTTGTTAACATTAGTATGCTATTGCACTTTGAATTCAGTGTAACTCTTTTATCTTCAATAAATTCACACATGAACAGCTTATAGCAATTTAAAATGGTTTCCAGTTAATTAAAAAAAAACAGCATTCAAATATTCCTAGCATTAGCACAATGCTTCATTTTTAAAGGCATATAAGAGTAAAGAATACGCATTATTAAAAATGCATTCTGCATTTTAAAAAGCAGAGGTATGATATTTATTCTTCATTTTCTAATATTATCCCTCACTTTCATGCTAAATAAATTTATTTTGGACTTTTTTAAAAGAAAAAAATATGTTGGAATTCTCTTAAGTGAGTATAAACATCTTGCATTTATTCTGGGTACAACCCACAACTCAATGTAGCTTAAATTTCCCCAGTGATCTACACCTCTCAGCTTTCTGAAACTTCAGTGTCATTGGGGAGAATATAAAAATAAATGCCAACTATCGGGCATTGGGGACCATCAGATATGGGCAATGAGAGAGACTATAACGAGGTAAAGATATTTTTTTAAAAAAAACAGCCCTTACATCCTGCTCTGCCATATTATGAATCCCCTCTTTGAAAATGATGACTAAAAAGGGAAGGCTTGTTTTAGATAGAGTACCTTACTGGACAGATCTGGGCAAACTATTTTATTGACTTGCGTAGAGAACAAGACATTGTGACTGAATAATCCATAATGTTAGTTTGTATTTTCAGTGGCTGTTTACTTTAGCAATTTGATTTCTTGTATCTTTTGACAAAATTTGTAATTTTGGCTAGTAATGGGCCAAAAAATTAGTAATTTCTACAAAACTGAAGAGACGGGGTGGGTCAGTGGCTAAGATACTGAGCCTGTCGATCGAAAGGTCGGCAGTTCAGTGGTTCGAATCCCTAGTGCCACATAACAGGGTGAGCTCCCGTTACTTGTCCCAGCTTCTGCCAACCTACCAGTTCGAAAGCACGTAAAAAATGCAAGTAGAAAAATAGGGACCACCTTTGGTGGGAAGGTAACAGCGTTCCGTGCGCCTTTGGCATTTAGTCATGCTGGCCACATGACAATGGAGACGTCTTTGGATAGCGCTGGCTCTTCGGCTTTGAAACTGAGATGAGCACCACCCCCTAGAGTTGGGAACATCTAGCACATATGTGCGAGGGGAACCTTTACCTTTACAAAACTGATCCAGAAAAATCACAGACAAAAACAGCAGCATGGTTCAGTTTAATTATATAAAAATCACTTTCCAACAAATGGATACCACAAAATGAGTAAACACCTTCAACATCATGATCTTTCTAGCAATGTTCTATGAATGCAAAGTGTGGAATTTATGAAAGTCAGATGCAGAAGTTTTGGATCACAGAGTTTGTGTTGGAATGATGGATGTTAAAGAATTTACTCAGGGAATAAATCACAAATGAGAAATTTTGACTATTATGTTCATGACTACTCAAAGTTGTCATGAACATAACATTAAAACAGAACTATAAATGTACAGAAAACAGTCCATTTACTAAATAGATGGGCACAAAAAGTGACATTTCATACAAATTTGGATAACCTAAAGGTGGACAGATGGACTATGAAAAATCTCAGTGCTAGTTGAACAGAGCAAAAAATTAAATTAAATGCATGTTTTTGAAGTTAGCACTTCAAATATCAACATTATATAGATGAGAACAACAAGCTATAAAGTGAGTGATAAACTGGTACCACAAAGTATTGGGGTTTTTTCCATTTTTCTTCATAACTGTCCATTTGAAGATTTTATTTACCTTATTTGGACGATGATAATTTATGTGTTACATTGATTGATTAAAAATAATGCTTGAATGAAAAAATAGTAAATTAAGTATGAAAATAATTCTTTAATATGGGACTATCAAAACATTTTCATTTCAAAAAGTATTAACTCCTGTGGACATATATGTGACCTTGATGTTGTCCACAGCATTTCCTAGGCTTGCTGAATGAAAGCATTCAGGAAGTCTGATTTTAACTGACAGAAACATAGATTATTAAAACATGAATGATGATATGACAAGAAAATTAATGTTAATCAAAATAAATGGCAAATCCAGAATTAATGTAAATGTGATAGAGGTGGCAGGGAGAGTAATCCCTAGTTTGGAATATTCTAAGTATTTGTGATTTACTATATGTAAAAATCATCCAGACCACAAAATATCCTCAACAATGCTGATAATGTTCTCTGGCAGCTCAGTGTTAGAACAAGCATTTCACTGACAGGATGAAGTGCAATAATAAAATATAAGAATATAGTTTCATATTTCCATGCTTCTTAAAGGCAATTATTCACAAAATGTGAGTACATGATATGTGGATTTGTCCTTGCATGCATCATTTCTGGAGAGAGATTAATAATGTGATGGAGGAAATAAAAGATTGCCTACGTCGTACTGCATTTATTTTATGTGATCAGCTTCATGGCAGCTATAATTAGAGTTACAGTGTCCTCTAATTAGTCTACTTGGTGCACCATGTTTATAGTGCAGAATTAAATATCATAACATCAGCTGTTATCCAGTAGAACAAGGAATATTTTAATCTGTATAAATTGACCACATCCATTGGATGCCAAAGTGGCCATAACAAAGTTGCATCAAAATAAACTTTAGTAGTTTTTGATACTGAATGTCACATTTTTATTTTTATTTTTATTTGATTTGATTTATATGCCGCCCTTGTCTGGAGACTCAGGGCGGCTTACAATACATTAAGCAATAGCCTTCATACTTTTGTATATATTCATACAAAGTCAGCTTATTGCCCCCACAATCTGGGTCATCATTTTATTTATTAATTTAATTTTCATAATACTCTATTATGAGTAAACTATTTTTATTATCCTGGTTTTCAGTTATACTTAACAAGCTTTAAAGTAAAATTAGTTTTATGTGAAAAAAATAAAAATAATATAATAATTGGCATAATAATCCAGGCTGAATAAATAATTTAACTTGCAATTAAACAACATTACACAAGTTGCTTGACCAAGCTCAACAATATTGCTACAGCCTTGTGAGTCAGAAATTTATTTTTAATATTATACCTATCTGAAATATGTGAATGTTTTATCATAGACTGAGCTATCCTATACCATAGATGGGATTTCATTTATATTACCTGAACCTATATATTCTGCAACTCCATATCTTTTTGTAATTTATGGGATTGAGTAGAGTCTTTATTTTTTTAATTGTTCTCTTATTAGATATTGCAAAGATAAAAAGAACAATATATCTCAATATCATTAAGAAAATATTCAGGATGCTTTTAAAAATTGTAACTGTAATTAGCCTGAAATCATTTATAGAATTTTTGTTCAGTCACTTTGAAAACATTGATAGCTTGTAATTATCTTTAATATTCAGTGGGATGAATTTTGTAGAGTGATTGTGATCAGTTTCCATTCCATAGCCCAATGTGATATGGTTGGTTTAGTTTGTAAGTTTCTGTCTTTCATTAACTTTTCTCCCCATCTTTGCTAAAAGAGTTCTGAGAAATCTACCACTTACGTATCTGTTTTATTAACTACTAAACAAAACTAATGTAACATTTTATGATTTTGCTATTTGTGGCCACTTGCATTTATATGAAATCATGTGGACACTTGATTTAATTTTTCATTCCATTACAGAATATATGCAAACTTAATTTTGTTCTAATTCTCATTATCTTTTTCTCAACATGGTGAGCATGTACATTGTTTGAGTTTTGTTCTTATGCCATTGCAGTCTGAGTTCCTGTTCCAAAGGAAGGATGTGAGATAGAGAGGATAGGGAGTAACTTTAAATATTACTATGGTATTCATGCATATATTCTGTGTCCATTTGACATTGTGATATATACTGGTTTCCTTTCAGTGAACATCAACAGAAAAACTATTTACACATTTGGATCCTGTTTTTCTTGGAGATATGGATTTCCCCCAATTCCCTAATTTATTATTTGATATTTTGACTCCAAGGGTATTATTATCTGATATTTTTAATGTATGTTATAATGTATGATTATTTCATATTCACTGATGGCTAATATCTGTTATATAATTTTGCTTCATTTTTATTTATCTTCTTGTTTTTTAGACAGGTTTTCTGTTAAGCATGATTACTATTCTTTATGATTTGAATGCTTAAGTAGACCTTTGCTGCTTTTTGGAAGTGATCTAAAACTGGCTCAGCAGTTTGTGAGAGAATTGTGTTTCCAGTGATTGTGTAAGAAGGAAGAGATCACTATCTAAATGTAAAATATACTTCACTGAAGATTTCTCATAAATAGTTCTATAGAGATGTTTTTTAAAAAATAGAAGCACATTTATTGGAAACACTCTACAAGTTGTTTTTAAGATTTATTTTGTACTTTTTGATATACACTATTGCTGATCAATAATGGGAGGTATATTGTTAATTTTGCATACATAATCCATACATACACATGGCACTCTGGGGCAATCTGATATTTACAGTAAATAATCTGTGGCAATCTATTATAATCAAAGAATGATAACCTTTATATATATTGAATATATCAGTTTGAATTAAACCCTCAGATTTAATTACATATTTCTAATACAAATGGAATTCTATGACATTTTAATCTGACCTGCAGCATGTTATACCGTAAATATGTGGGGTATTTTTAAAAGCAATATTATATAAGAAAACATTTTTCCTGAATGTTTTGTGAATATTTCTTTCAAATAACTTGGCTTTCCTCATCCAAAATTCTCTGGCAGTAATTATAATACATGTTTTATTGTTAACACAATAAATAATATCAGGGGAACCATTTTAATATGCATCCGATGAAAGTAACATTTGTGGATAAAAAAATTTCTTTGGCATGCAGGAACAATGCTATTTTATCCCTTGTTGCTATAAGAGACTTTGGAACATACATATCATTTTGAATAAAACACAAGTTCAGTGAAGCAAAGCCCCGGTGGCAACCTGTAGAGGGCTCTGCAATACCATCTTTTGCATCAGAAGTAGCTTGAAGGAAGGGGGAAGGGAGCAAAGAACAAGTCTGGGTTTTGTTTGGTAAACAGGCAAGGAATTGTGGGCAAAGTCCTTTATCTTGCATGGGATTAGATGACGCAGTCCAAACTCATTATTTTAATAGCCTACAGCTAGTTCACGTAGCAAGAGGAGGCCACGCCCTCCCTGAAAGAAGCAATTTAATTGCTTTAAGTTCAGACTGGTACATTTTAATTGTAACAAAAATATTCAAATACATGGGGTGTTTGTAAAAGAAGGCAGAACACAAGTTGCAGATATTTCAGTAACAAGTACATATAACATAGTTTCACGGTTTTGTAACAAGCATGATTTTATTTAACAAATTCATAGAGGCTTCAAAGCAGTTGAGTTATTAGGAAATTAATTAAATACCAGTTGTATGCATTTTTCCCACTTATTTCTAACAGACTTTCCTATGTTGCCTCAATTTTTTTTTCTTTCTATCATTTTTAGGTATGGTGATTGTTTTAAACTTTTAGCAAATGGTATGTTGAATTTCTTCTCCTGGTTTGTTTTTTCAGTTATAATTTGTTTGATTTACTAGTAATGAATTATTAATTTTTATTTTTATTTTTACAACAGTGCTGATACAACAAATTGAGGGGAAAAACAGTTTTCTTCTCTATTCAAGAGAAAGTGCATTCTGATTCAGAAGGGATGTGCTTTCCTATCTGCAGTCTCTTATTGCCTTGAGTGACTGAGGAGGAAGTAGAAAAGAGAAGAATTTACCTCTTCAAGAGCACCAACAGATCTCTTTATAAAATGATTTTAACACTTGCAGTTGATGCTGTTTCTTATTTTTATTGTTCTATATTCTCAGCAACCCACAGGGCCGGTGTATGAAAAATCTCATTATTTTCTTTTCAAATCATTGTTCAAATGTTATTGTTAAATAGATATTTATGTATATGCATTTCTACATGTAAGTATAATTCAACTCTAGCACTAGGGTCAAAGAGAGTCAAATTCTGATCCACTCTCACCAGTGGAAAGTCAATGGAAAGCCCTCTTTTTCAGCCCAACCCATCTCACAAACTCTTGTTGTGGAGAAAAATTAGAAGAAGCATTGTGCATGCTGTCTTGAGTCTTTGAATGACTTGGATGAAAAGAGATTCAATAACAACAACAACATGAACTTCCATTATGTAATAATTTCATCTCATACCATACATTTTCATAATACCATAGATTTTCAACAAACTTCTAAGTAAATATTAATTTATAAGTATGGCTTAATATATTGTAATAATTTCAAAGACCAAAGAGTAGGACAGTAGTCTTTAGTTTTTAAGAAAACATACTATTCTCTAATCCCTAACAATCCCTAATCCCTTAATGCCTGGCCATATTGGGTCTAAAAGAAGAAAATTGTCAGAAGTGTGGAAGATAATATTGCAGTAGATTGTCCTTATTCTTTGTGAGATTTATTTATTTATTTATTCATTTCCTCTCTCCTGAAGATTATTGGTGTATTGCCACATCAAAATTCAAACAATCAACTCATCTTTCATTTCTTACTCCATTAACTGGAAATCCACTAGTTTCTTTTAGCTCTTGAGAGGTCTCCTAACTGGTCTTCTTTTCGCATGGATTGTAAATAAATCTGATCATCTATTAGAATAATGTAAAGACGTCACCTTTGTAATAGCTTTCCATCCTAAAAATTGGCGTTTTCTCAATGCTAGAAATAAAAGAATAAAAATTACAATATTTGTTTTTAGTGATGCACTAATTGAATCTTAGATATCATGTCACTTAATAAGAGCTGTGTAGTTTGGATTAAATTAAACAATTAACGATGTATTTAAAAATATGTTTCAAATATAATTGTATTTTGTTGAAGAAATATTACACCATCCAACCTACTCACCTGGAGTAGGTTATACATTCTGAAGATTTTTCTTTTATTGCTGTATAGTGTAGAAAGGTATCTGAACCATTTTAAAATGGGTTATGAAATGATCCCATAAAACTATTTTCTATGATTTAGCAGTAACCCATCAACTATGTATTGTTAGCAGCAAGTGGTGACTAGTTTGTTAATTAATGACCCAAAGCAAAAACAAAGCTGATGAATGCCTTAACAAAATCTAGCTGTTAAATGCTTTGAAAATGAATTCTGAGATGATAATTGGGACATTAAATTGTACTCAGTGGCTTTTATGCCTTTATTAAGCTTTTGAAAAATTAGCCAAGGCAAGCTTTTCCATTACAGAACATAAGACATTTATTTGGGTCCATGCAGTAAACCATATGAACTTGAAACTTGTCAGGAATTGCTGACAAGTGTGGTAATTAACTGTTAAAAACTAAACAAATGGTAGTTGTCACTGAAAAAGGACATGCTTGAAAATATTGTTCTAGTTAAATTTAAAAAGAGAAAATTAGTAGTAAAGGAGAGAATTCAAAATTATATTTCATACTTCTTAATCATCCATGTCCCTCAGAAAGCAGCTTTGAGTATATCGATTTAATCAATAAAATTAAGCATTAAAAACAACTTTTTATCCACCTTCATTATTTTTTTATAAATAACTCAATGTGGCAAACATACATAATTTTCCTTCTTCCTATTTCCCCACAACACCTTTTTGAGGTGAGCTAAGAGAAAGTGACTAGCCCCACTTTCAGCCAACAGTGTCAGGCTTGGGCATGAGCTGGTCAGTTAATTCCTATCACAATCAATGGATCAACACTAAATTAATTTTTAAAAAGCAAATCTTGCACTTGTGGGAAAACACTATTAAAAAAAAAAATCCCTTCTATGCATTATTTGACAATATTTGGAACAAGGGGAGGTAAGAAATGAATAGCATAAGGAATATTCCCATGTACTTGCACCAAATGTTTACAGTTGCCAATCCATAGTAATTTTTCCCGTAATATTGGTATCACTGCTTTTATAGGTTTATGACTGATGCTGCTCGTCGTGAGCAGGAATCTCTCAAGAAGAAAATCCAACCTAAACTCTCCTTGACATTATCAAGCTCAGTGTCCCGTGGGAATGTATCTACTCCTCCACGTCACAGCAGTGGAAGCCTTACTCCACCTGTCACACCTCCGATCACCCCTTCCTCCTCATTTCGTAGTAGCACACCAACAGGTAAGATAAAATGGATTTGCTGTTTGTGGTATAAACTTAAAAAAAAAACAGCAGCAAAAAATAGCAAACAAATCATAGTAAAGTTAGACTGCAAAAAGAATCAGCAATATTTAAGTTAAATTTAATTATTTCTTAAGAAATAAATCTCATATGTATTATGGATGGGCTTTCTTTTCTGACCCAAAGTTGGTTTTTTACAGGCATGACCTCTTTTTCAGACCATGTCATTTTGTTCATTTATTCAGTTATTGCAGATGAAGGGGAAACAAGGACAAGTGTTGTTTCCAGAAAAAAAATTAAGAAATTGAACAGGGAGAAATAATAATAATAATAATAATAATAATAATAATAATAATAATAATAGCAGCAGCAACAACAATAACAGAGTTGGAAGGGACCTTGGAGGTCATCTATTCCAATCCTCTGCTCACGCAGGGCACCTATACTAGGGATTAGCCACTGGGCCACCTAGCCAGGCTCAGGTATCATAACCCTGTAGCAACAAAAGTAACGCTTGAAATAGGGAGTGAATATTTGTGACTGTGTGAAAAGAGAAGGATATTTTCACTATAATGAGAGTAAGATGTTTTGTAAACTTTTTGTGAAATTAAGCAAAAATGATCCTATATCACTTCTCCCTGTTTCAGAACCAGTTATTCAACTAATATAGAGAAGGCCTTTGTCAAAAGAAATGTTTTAAACAGGCAAATCAAGTTTAATATTCCAAAAACGTCAGAAAGCTTCACAACATGAATGCTACTCAATGCTCAATGCTACATGAGATCACAAGATGGCATGCACTAAAGTACTATGGCAAAATCCCTATCAAGTATGTAGTACTTTCATACAACCCCTAGTACCACCATCCCTAATTATTTTTTTAAGCATCACATATATGAGATAAACACACAATATGTATTTATCTCATATTGATAGCCTAGCACAATCTCAAACAGATTTTTGAATGCTCACAACATGAGAAACAATAATAACAATAAACAGTCAAAATTCACATATATATTCTAGATGCCTGAAGTCAGACACTGAACACCCACTACAATACTCTTTAACTGTGTACACAAATTTTATAGATTGGTAGTAATTTAGGAGCTTCAGTAGTTGAACCAGACTATTCATCTAAATATGTTTTAATTGGATATATTGCCATTTCTCAATCTCCCCTTGTCAAGCATGAAACATTCCAGTTGACTATTTTACTCATTCTACCTATAATACAACAATGTCCCTGGACTCTCACTCTCTCTTGGAATAAATACATGGAATTTAGGAGAGGTCCGTCCTAGTTCACTCATACCTGCACAACTACTAAGGCTTACTCCCCACTTGATCCCCACTCCAGGTGTTATGCCCTACAAAGCATCTCGATGATTAGAGAATTCCTCTCCATTCCCCCAGAAAAGTGAAGCTCAGGCGTAGCCTGGTGTGTTGTGCTCCCCTATTCCCCTATATAGCACATTTTGTCTCCATCAGCAATTGGTTTTCATCCCTATCTGCAGACCTTTTGTAAGACAATTTAAGTTGGTTTGATGGCTCCCTTAAAAGAGTTTGAGCAGCAAGTTGCTCCTGTAGAAAATCTACCATTCCTGGGATAAACTTTTTTGTGATGCTGCCAGCAAATTCTTTGGGTGCTTAATATGTAAGTCTATGAAAACAATCATAGCAATGTATGTATGGATTGAATTATTCTAGGAAAATTGTGCAAGTGTAGGAATGAGGAAGTAGGTATACTAACATCTTAAATATTGATGCAGCATCTGCTTAGTTTTCTAAGTCTCACCATTTGTAGCAGGATGATAGGCTGGTGTTAGGCTGATCTGGACTCTCAAAAGCTGAACAGCACCCTCCAAAACCTGGAAGTAAATTGACTTTTACCATCAAAAATTAGCCTAGGAACCATTCCACCATAGCAAAAGACATGATCCAAAAAGAGCTGAATTGTCTCCCTCTTTCTAGGCAAACCTTTACAAGGAATGAAATGTACCAACTTGTTGAAAAGATATACCGCTTTCAATAATGGAATTATAGTCTTGGACTTGTGATAAGTCCAGTGACATTGTATACTAGGGCTGAGATGGTGTTTCCAAGGGACACAACAGCCCTGCAGGCTTCTGATACTGAGGTTTCGCCTTCCTGAATTTATGGCAACACCCTTGATGTCTGTTGCCACTATAGGCCACCAAAAGTCTGTCAATGTCCTGTGTAGCACCTTGAATACACCCAACGCCCTGTTGTCTCTCTATCATGGCAAAGCTGTAGAACCTCCTCTCTCAAAGACACTGGAACTATGATTCTGCCTTTATGTCATGAAGGCCTTTTTCTGTTAAAAATTGGGATACATTACTTGGCAGGGTCCCCTGAAGGTCATCCATTCAGGCCTACAAGTTATGAGTCAAATTGCTGCTGCACTTTAATTCTGAAAAATAGATCGTAGATTATGTGTCCTGCCCCCAATAACTCAATAGATGTTTGTGGGGGAAGCCAACAAAAATTGGAAAGTTGCAAACTCCTTGCAGGGTTGGTACTTGTTGCATTTGGAGGTGCCCTGACTTTCTGGACAGTGCATCTGACAATAAATTCTTCAAGCTAGTGATATATGTAATACAACAATTGAAGTTAAAAAAAATGAATCCATCTCAGGAAAAGTGGCTGAATTTTCTACAACATTTCCAGATTTTTAGGGTCATTGCAGACTTTGATACCAATTCCAGTCATTGCTCAAGTAGACAAAGCTGTTTTCACTGCTAAGAGGTCCTTGTTAAAAATGTTGTAATTCCTTTCTGTACACATTAAATCTCTGGAGTAATGAAGCTTGGCCCTCTCCTCCCCCCTCCTATAGCACCAGGACTATATATGTGGCATCTGTGGGAACATTAAATTTCTTTAATAGCTCAGGATATTGGAGAAGACACTGCTTAGCAAAGAATTGTTTTAATTCTTCAGTGCAGATTCTCTTTCCAATGAAGCAAACTTCACTTTATTTTTTAGCAATTGAGTAAGAAGATTAACATGTGCAAAGATTGGAATGAACTTCCTATAAAATTCACAAAACCAAAGAAAAACTGAGCATCTTTCATATTTTGGGGACAGGTGCCATGAGAGCGTTGTCTGCATCTTTTGGGGGGTCCCTTTGGATTCCATCCGTAGAAATCTGGTAACTGAGAAACTGTTGTTTTAGGCCAAAGGAATATTTTTCTAGTTTGGCAAATAAGTTATTTCCCCCTAGCCTGCGCAAATATCTTTTCTACAAGGTGTTCATTAACTTCTTCATATCCTAAACAAGATACAAATCAAGATACTGTCCAGATACATCACCAAAAATGTATCAGTTTTATTGGAAACAATTGGATCATAAGACTGGACAATACAGCTCCACAACTGATCAAACCAAAGGCATTACTTTCAATGCTGGTATCGAATGCCATTTTAAAAAAATCATGGGTTTTTTTTTTACTCTAATGAGTTTATATGTATTTTGGAGATCCAGTGTGGTAAATATGCCTGAATTCTGCAATTTATCTAGCAAGCCCAAAATGATGGGTAATGGTCCCTTACTGTGCTATTGTTAAAGTCTTTGTAATTGTGGACATCCGGACCTCATTACTTGGTTTCAGAAAATCCACCTCTTGCTACTTAAGAACAGAAACGGTAAGTACTGAAGTTGGTGACTTAGAAGGCCCAATGAATCCTTTCTTCAAACTGGAATCCAAATATTGTTTTAAGAACAACAATTCCTTTGCTGACATCAGAGATGAAAGGCAAATAAATTCAATAAATAACTAAAACTCAGTTATTGCCTCATAGTTAGAATTTTGGCCCCTGTATTGCCACAACCACAATTTTTTAAAAAATTTGATTTATATGCCACCCTTCTCCGAAGACTCAGGGCGGCTTACAATGTGTTAAGCAATAGCCTTCATACTTTTGTATATTTATACAAAGTCAGCTTATTGCCCCCACAATCTGGGTCCTCGTTTTACCTACCTTAGAAAGGATGAAAGGCTAAGTCAACCCTGAGCCTGGTGGGATTTGAACTTGCAGTAATTGCAGGCAGCTGGAAACTTAAGTGCTACTTTTAACAGCACTTAGTCCACTGCGTCACCAGGCTCTTAGGTGGAAGAGTGACTAAAGCCTTCTCTTCCACCAAAACTTCTGCAAAGTTCATATATTTGGCAGGCAACTATTCCCTCTTCCTTGAGAGGTTTTGGCTACCTGCTGCAAAAGAGTTGCCACTTGCACCTGGTGGTGCTGTCAAGTGGGAGTAGAGAAACATAAAATCCTGTCTCCCAGTCTATTGCAAGGTCATGAAGCCTCAACCTTGCAAACCCCAAGGTGATTGGGATTTGAAAATGTTGTGCCATGCAGAAGGAGAATAAGTTTGGTATGCTCTCCAGCTATAGTGGTAGACTGGTGATGGGGTTGTGGCCCTGTAGACTGCATGATGGGTCTTTAGGGATGACTATCATCTTCATAGGAACAATAAGGTCCACTCTAGC
Source organism: Ptyas mucosa (assembly GCA_012654045.1). NCBI lineage: Eukaryota > Metazoa > Chordata > Lepidosauria > Squamata > Colubridae > Ptyas > Ptyas mucosa. The sequence goes on from WNWU01013639.1 coordinate 5,352,869, forward strand.
TTCTCGCAATTCTTTACTACTGCCAAGTTTATAAAATAGTAGTGCTCTAGAATCATTTAAAGCTTCCTGCTTTTTCTTACATCCGGAGTTAAAAGACAAAATAGCTGAACTTTTATGAGCATACGTTGAACTGCATGTCCCCCCCCCCCCCGCCATACGTTCTTGAGAGAGAGACCGCTGTTGTTTCCCTGGATCTGTGCTTAGCAGGGGAGTTGATGCTCTTTTGGGTGGTTAATCTGCATTCTCTCTACAGGGTTTTGGCTGGGTAAATTCTGTTGATATGTCTCAGTTCTTCGTATGAAATGAAGTGTGAAACTTCATCTATGCTTTCCCTCAGCAGCTGCTTCCCAGTTGCATGAGGGGATAGAAGGGGTACCTGGCTCAATAGTAGTAACCTCAGGAGGGATCTTGGAGTCCTAATGGACAATCACTTAAATATGAGTCAGCAGTGTGCTGCAGCTGCCAAAAAAGCCAACAGAGTTCTAGGCTGTATTGACAGATAGAGAGAATCAAAATCATGTGAAATGTTGATACCACTTTATAATGTCCTGGTAAGACAACACTTGGACTGTTGCATCCAGTTTTGGTTGCCACAATATAAAAAAGATATGAGACTCTAGAAAGAGTGCAGAGAAGAGCAGTCTTTTTGAGTGCTCTTCTCTGCACTCTCTTTTAAGAAGATTATTAGAGTACTGGAAGCTAAAACATATGAAAAACAAATTTCAGGAATTGGATTTGCCTAGTTTAATGAAAAGAAGGACCAGGGTTGACATGAAAGCAGTGTTCCAATATCTCAGGGGCTGCCACAAAGAAGAGAGGATCAACCTATTCTCCAGAGCACCTGAAGGCAGGACAAGAGGCAATGGATGGGAACTAATCAAGTAGAGAAGCAATCTAGAACAAAACAGAAATGTTCTGACAGCTATAACAATTAATCATTGGAATGACTTGACTCCAGAAGTTGTGAGTGCTCCAACACTGAAGGTTTTTAAGAAGAGACTGGACAACAATTTGTCTGAAATGGTATAGGGTCTCATGCCTAAGCAGGGCTTTGACTAGAAAATATCCAATGTCCCTTCCAAGTCTTATTCTGCATGGGTTTTCCTTCTCTTGTATGACCCATGGGCAGTATGAGGGGGGAAAGCTCATGCAGTGTGAACTGGGCTCATTGGATTGTACTAGTTCTGCCTACATTTTCTCCTAATGAGGCCTGTGAGTGCACAAACTTGATACAATTGTTCTAGATTCTGTGGAACTCCTTTTCAACTCCTACCTGAACTAGTCTATTGGGCTGGTTTGTTCCAATCCACATCTGCTGGCAAGAACTTGAAATTGGTAATGTAAAGCCTTGCCCTTCAGTAGCCTTGTTTGAACTGCCAAATCTCATGGCTGGCTGTTATGACTTGTTTCAGGTCTCCAAAACACCCCCTGAATCTGTCCATAAAGTTCTGGTAATTGTCCATGACTGGGTTATTTTCTTCTATGATTACAGTACCCACTTAGCCACTGATTCCTTTAACAAGCTTAGCATGAAGTACAATCTGTAGGAATTCTATAGCTTGGGTTCCAATATACAACTCATACTGATCAATGGAGGTTCTCATCTTGCCCATTTCTCTCCCAAATCTCTCTGGCAAACCTCCATGGCAACACAGGAAAAACTGGCTGCACAGCTGGAACTGTTCAGGGTTTTGAGGCAATCAGCACTTATGGCAGTGGGAAATTCTGAACCTTCTCCTGAACAAATGAAGCATCATGGCCACCAACTTCCTCACTAGCAGTAAGAAATAGGAGTCTGGTAAATTAATGTCAGATGCAAGCAAACAGATCCACACATGAAAGGTTCAGATTTATTACCTTATTATATACTATCTATAATACAAGAATCTCCACAGACTACCCTCTCTTGAAAACTGGTAATAATTTAGATGGGGTGTGTGTATGAATCCAAGGTCTCTTCAGTTGTGCAACCAGTCAAGGCTAAATCAGCTTGATTCTTTCTTATTGCTTGGTTGATAGTTTCCCAATATTCCTGTTTCAATGAGAAAATTATTATTAATTTCAGTTTTTCTGAATGTATATCTAACACATTAATTAGTGATGTAACATCTGAGGTTTGTCATTATTTTTATGAAAGAAGATTGCGCAGAATAGGTAAAGGTCATATTGTCAGTTTATATGCCAGGATTAGTGTTAAAATTTAGACATTAGCATTTACCAGGTAAAATCAGAAACAAATTAATCAACAGAATCTCAACAGTGCTCAAAATCACAGGTTTATAAATTTAATTAAAGGAAGTTGGAAAAAATATTCAAAAGATATCCTCATATAACTCAACAGTATAGCAACAAAAATTTATTTTTACAGGTTTAATAATATACATATAGACAATTAGACAATCACTTTAGTCATTTTGCTTTATGGAATTAAATGACATGGGCATAGAAATAATAAATTTTCAATGTAGCAGACATTAAAAAATTTGTAGCACTAGAGTACATTGTTCTGTATATATACTCAAATGTTCCTTAATTTTATTTTTTCATTTTTAATTTAATTCTTCTGCGATACTAAAAAAAAGAGCAAATCTAAATATTTTAGCTGTGAAGAATTTATAGATAAATTATATATCCACCAAATTGCCCTTATATCAGTATTTTGTATTTTCCATGTAATAAAACTGAATTTAGCTAGAATATATTGTAACCCAAGGTAACATATGGATGCAAGGATGATCTAGTTGCAATATCTGTCACCTCATTGATCGCCATGGTTGATTCTATTGATCTGGCTGGCCAGGTGGGTGTCCCCTTCCTTCCTCCCTAACCTCTCCCTGTGAGTCCTTCCCGAATTTGCACACTTGGTGAAGAAGACAATCATCTCAGATAAAAGGAGTATACAGATCTTTGGTCAACTGCCCTGGTAAAACCTCAAAACAAGCTACATCCTAATGAAGGATTCAACATTTGACTAAAATATCCAGCCATAATTATCCAGTCTATACATAAAGTAAAAAGGCATTCAAATTTCAGTAAGTTTAATAAGCTTATTTTAAGTTTAATATTGAAAAGATAATATAAAGCCTTCTACATTTCATGAAACACATAAAGAGAACAAATGAAAACTGCATACAAAAATTTTAGTATTTTCATAATTCAAGAGAAAATACTATAAGTATAGTATTGTCTCATCTTAAGCTGACATGACTTCATAGACACTTCCATATAATTCCCTTTGCAACGACACAAAATGATTTACTGTTGTTTTTTCCCAGGATGCTTTTTTAATGCATTTATTTTAGGAAATCTGATTCTAGAAATGTAATTGTCTTGATCTTTATTTCAGCAAAGTTGCACAGCTTTTAGAGAAATAAGGACAGCTTTTAGGGAGAAATTGGATTGAGTTTGAGATCCTGTACAAAAATCCTTAACCAAAAGTTTAATGTTAGCTTCTGTATTCTGAATTTCTATATTTTTCATAACACACTTTTCAATGTTTATTTTAAAAAATGTTCCTTTTGCTGTTGTTGTTGTTTTAATAGTATTGGGTCTCTTTCTCCCATTTACTCTATTTCATATGGTGTGCATAACTTTGGTGCTTTCAGAAATCAATGCATTTTAACAACTTGTGCTTCTTGTATTTTTTTTAAAAAGATTCCAAAGCACCCTTACCATGTTTCACAATATATGTAGATCTTTGTTTTTAAAGCCACCTTGCCTTCTTGTGTGGTAAGGTGTAAATGACAGAAGCCCACCCTGGTAGCAGAAATGGACTATCATGTCTGGCCAGACAAATCTAAAACAACTCATGAATCATTTAACTTGAAAGGGAGTTGCTGAGTCACATTTCTGAGATGACTCCCTTTTAAATGGTACAGACCTTTGCAGTGCAGTTTCTGACCTAGGAAGTATTAAATGACTTGAATTCCACATAAAAGTAGCTGATTTAAGCATGTACCCATCAGAGATCATTTTTAAAGAAATAAACAAACATGGATTGGTTGACTCCATGGCTATTCCACACATATCTGATCAATATGCCATCCTAGCTGTCAATAGGAATACTTTCAAAGCAGTTTATAGAATGAAATCACAGTACCTGGAAGATGGGTTTTTTTAATAAAATAACCTGAAAGTTAAAGCACAAATAAAAGAACAGCAATGATACATGAAAAGAAGCCCTGAAACATTTTTGGAGGGAAATTAGTGTATTAAAAAATGAAATTGGTTAAGAGCAAAGTGAGCATCATTTCTCAACAGAACATTTTAATCATATCTCAATCTCTGATATTTTAGATGACAAATAGTAGGTATTGTTTTTTAAAAAGGTTAAATAGTTCTTTAAAGATAAAAGATAACCCAATGCCAGTAATTTGGCCTTGTACTGTTTAGGGGATGGCTCCTCATATACTACCTCTCAGGTCTCAAAATTCTTTTTAAGAGCCGTAACCATTAGAGGAGAGTGCTGTGGTTCCTCTCGGCCGGGGCTTCTGGAGGCCGGCTGTTCGTGATGATGCTTTTCCTATGCTTTTTTTTGTAGTTATGCTTGCATTTTGGTCTGTGACCGTAAATAAAGTATTATTATTATTATTCTTTAAAGATAAGCAATGGAATCTGACTTTTTAGTCACGTTCATTTTTAGTTATCTGGAAAAATTGCAGAAACTGTGAAGATGGAATCTCTGCTTGATATCTGAGAACATTTTGGTCTTTAACATCAAAAATTTCAATTTGTTGTTCCAACTTTTATTTATTTTCTCTTCTTCATATTGTTTCCCTCATTTCAGTTGTAATAATGTATTCAAAATATAACAAGAATATACTTTATTTACAGAACCAGTGCGTTAAAATTCAGAAACCTCCTGGATTTTCAGAACATTATTTAAACTGCTCTTGAAAATAAATACTTATGTTAATTTAGCTCACCAAATTGGATATTCTTCAGAACAATCTATATCAACAGTAAGAAAGTAGTAGAATGAGTTCCCATTAAGTAGTTATTTAAAATCACATGTTTGCCTGGAGGTAGGATAGTGCCGCTTGCATAGATGAAATGGTTGAAATGATGAAGTTTGAATTAAGAGTTGACTTTCATGAAGCTGTCCTCCTTAACTACATTAGTAGACAGTCTTGCTTGCCATTATTTACCCATTGTATACACTCTATTTATTGTATATATTCATTAAAGGGAATGTTTTTCAAAATGAACATGTAATTAATCAGTGAATGAAACATACACAATACATTTAGTTTCAAATGTAAAACAGAGAATACATCTTGTAGATCAAAGAACATTCTTTTCCCCGATTCATGCTGAACGTATAGATGGGTTGAATGAGGTATTCTTTATTTATGATGAATAAATAAATATTTATGAGATATTATATATGATATAGAAAGGAAATTATCTAAAGCAAATACTGTGGTCAAGTATTTTGACTCATACACTATTATATTCAATATTTTGATTTACACTGTTTATTCATTACTTATAGTTTTCAGTTCGCAAGCTACTTACAAGTTCAAGGGAAAGACAGAAATGCTTCTGTCAGATGCTGTTCAAAATTAGTCTCTAAGCATGCTCAGAAAGGTATTTGACATAATTATTAGGAGAAAGTATGAGAGGTGTCAGGGAACAAAATTTAGGAAGTACAGTAAATTTTTATGCCAGATGAGGGAAGAACAGAACATATGTTTGCTTTCCGCAGATCTTGAGAAATGTGTGAATTTGAGAAAGAACTATTTTTTTTTAATTCTTATTTATATGCTGCCCTTCTCCAGAGACTCAGGGCGGCTTACAATGTGTTAAGCAATAGCCTTCATACTTTTGTATATTTTATACAAAGTCAGCTTATTGTCCCCACAAACTGGGTCCTCATTTTACCCACCTTAGAAAGGATGGAAGGCTGAGTCAGCCTTGAGCCAGTCAGGATTGAATCGCTGGCAGTCAGCAGAATTATTTATTTATTTATTTATTAAATTTGTATACCGCCCTTCTCCTGCTGAACTCAGGGCGGTGCACAGCCAAGTAAAAACATACAATACAAAATTTAAAAGAAATATAAAAGAATTATATATTATGGCCAAAGATTTTAAAATCTACCAATTAAAACCCGTTTTATAATTAAAATCTAATATCTCAGAAAAGGGAGAGGGGTTACGCCAGCCCTGCTTGCTGAAAAAGAAGAGTTTTTAGGGCACGGCAGAAAACCCGGAGATCTGATATCCTCCAAATCTCTGGGGGCAAATCGTTCCAAAGGGCAGGTGCTGCCACAGAGAAGGCCCTCCCCCTGGGAGTCGCCAGCCAACATTGCCTGGCTGACGGCACCCTGAGGAGTCCCTCTCTGTGGGAGCGCACTGGCTGGTGGGAGACTATTGGTGGCAGAAGGCAGTCCCGCAAATACCCAGGTCCGATGCCATGGAGCGCTTTAAAGGTGGTAACCAACAGCTTGAAGCGCACCCGGAAGTCCACCAGGAGCCAATGCAGCTCACGCAGGAGAGGTGTCACATGGGAGCGCCCCGTCGCTCCCAAAATCCCCCACGCAGCTGCATTCTGCACCAGTTGGAACCTCCGGGTGCACCTCAAGGGGAGCCCCATGTAGAGAGTGTTGCAGTAGTCCAGGCGAGAAGTGACGAGTGCCTGAGTGACTGTGCGTAAGGAGTCCCAATCCAGAAAGGGACACAACTGGTGAATCAGGCGGATCTGATAAAAAGCCCCCCTAGCCATGGCCGTCATATGCTCTTCTAAAGACAGCTGTGCATCCAGGAGGATGCCCAAGTTGCGAGCCCTCTCCATGGGGGCCAATAACTCGTCCCCAATAGCCAGCGATGGCACCAGCTGGCTATGTCGGGACGCCAGAAGCCACAGCCACTTGGTCTTGGAAGGGTTGAGTCGGAGCCTGTTATTCCCCATCCACATCCGCACGGCCTCCAAGCACCAGGACATCACTTCAAGGGCATTGTTGGGATAGCCTGGGGTGGAAATGTACAGCTGAGTGTCATCAGAGTACTGATGGAATTCCACCCCAAAGCCATGGATGATCTCGCCCAGCGGTTTCACATAAATGTTGAACAGAAGGGGCGAGAGGACCGATCCCTGCAGCACCCCACATACAAGTCACATCGGGGTCGACCTCTGCCCCCCTGTCAACACCGACTGCGTCCGGTCGGAGAGATAGGAGGAGAACCACCATAAAACAGTGCCGCCCACTCCCAGCCCCTCCAACCGGTGCAGCATGATACCATGGTCGATGGTATCAAAAGCCGCTGAGAGATCTAATAGGACCAGGATAGAGGAACAACCCCTATCCCGACCCCTCCAGAGATCATCCACCAACGCGACCAATGCCGTTTCCGTGCTGTGCCCAAGCCGGAATCCGGACTGGCGTGGATCCAGATAGACAGCTTCATCCAGGTACCCAGGAAGCTGTCACGCCACCACACTCTCAACAACCTTTGCCATGAAGGGAAGGTTGGAGACCGGATGATAGTTAGCCAAAACAGCCAGATCCAGGGCAGGCTTCTTGAGGAGGGGCCTCACCACCGCCTCTTTCAAGGCGAGTGGCAAGACACCCTCACCCAAGGAAGCATTGATAATCCCCTGGAGCCAGCCTCGCATAACCTCCCAGGAGGCCTGTACCAGCCAGGAGGGACACGGGTCCAATAAACATGTGATCACGTTCAGCCGCCCGAGTATCCTGTCCATGTCCTCAGGAGCAACAGGATCGAACTCCTCCCAAATGACATTCTCAAGACCAGCCTCCAACATCCCGTCTGTACCTACCCAGTCAGACCAGGCCTTCCCGAATCTGAGTGATTTTTATCGTGCAGATATTGCACAAAATCCTCAGCACAACCCTGCAAGGAATCCTCCCGCAGTCCTGGATGGAGGAGGGAGTGGGTCACCCTAAACAGAGCGGCTGGGCGATTATCTGCCAATGCGATAAGAGCGGAAAAATAGTTAAATTTTGCCGCTTTTATCGCCACTAGGTAAGTCTTAATATGAGCTCTTACCTGTGTTCGGTCGGATTCAGAATGGCTCGACCTCCAACTGCTCTCTAGGCGTCTTTTCCGGCGCTTCATCTCCCTCAGCTCCTCAGAGAACCAAGGGGCTAAGTGGACTCAGCGACACTCAGAGGCCGCAAAGGCACGACTCGGTCCAAAGCGCCAGCAGCCGCCCTATCCCAGGCGGCCACCAGCTCCTCGGCCGAGACATGAGTCAGAGCCTCAGGAAATGGCCCAAGCTCCATCTGGAACCTATCAGGATCCATCAGGCGCCTGGGGCGGAACCATCTGGTCTGTTCCGCCTCCCTGCGATAGGGTGTGGCGGTTAGAAGGTCAAGCCTAAGAAAGGAATGAGCTGACCATGACAAGGGCTCAATAGCTACCGCCCCAATCTCAAGATCATTCATCCACTGCCCAGAGACAAAAATCAAGTCCAGAGTGTGTCCTCCCGTGTGAGTGGGTTCATGAATTAGCTGGGTCAGGTCCATGGCCGTCATGGAAGCCATGAACTCCCGAGCTGCCTCCGACGTTTTTTTTTAAAATTTGATTTATATGCCGCCCTTCTCCGGAGACTCAGGGCGGCTTACAATGCGCTAAGCAATAGCCTTCATACATTTGTATATTTATACAAAGTCAGCTTATTGCCCCCACAAACTGGGTCCTCAATTTACCTACCTTAGAAAGGATGGAAGGCTGAGTCAACCTTGAGCCTTGGTGAGATTCGAACCTGCAATAATTGCAGGCAGCTGATGTTAATAACAGGGTGCTTTAGACCTCTGTACTATCCAAGGCTCTTCTTTCACCGACAGATGGCAGGTTGAAGTCCCCCATGACCATAAGCCTGGGGGTCTCCACAGCCCCCTCGGCAATCATGCTGAGTAGCTCAGGCAGGGTAGCTGATACGTGGCAGGGAGCCAGGTACGTAATCAGCAAGCCCATCTGCCTCCCATGTCCCCAGTTCACCAGGAGAGACTCACATCCGGCTATCTGAGGTACAGTGGCCTCCCTAGGAGCAAGAGCTTCCTTTACAAGAACTGCCACCCCCCCCCCCCCACCCCTCCCCTGGGCCCTCGGCTGATGGAATGCATGGAAACCCGGTGGGCACATCTCAACGAGGGGACCCCCCTTCTGGCCCAACCAGGTCTCTGTAATACCTACCAGGTCCGCACCCCCCTCCTGAACCAAATTGCAGATGAGGGGGGGCTTTATTTACCACGGACCTGGCATTGCACAACATCAACCGGAGGCCCTGGACCTGAGGATCTGAACAACCTGGGGAGCGAGAAGAGCATTGGGGGCCGGAGCACGCAATCGCTCACAAGTAGCAAGTGCGCCCTCCCCTAACATGATATGGCCCCCTGCTCCCGTCATATCTGCCCATCCCACTTTCAGTACCGATGGAAACACCGTCCCCTCTGTAGGAACTAGCCCCCCTGGGCCCTCTCGACACCTGTGGGTTGCCTCCCAAACCCACCCCGGTCGTACATTAGCCTGTAATACTGAATTCTGGTTTATGAAATCATAATTGTTCATATAGAAAGAAACTTAATGATACTTTTCTCTTGCCAAAAAGGAACAGAAATAGATAAATATATGCAAATACCATGAGTATTTAGTCTCCCCCAGCAGAATGACGTTAGGTATTTTCTGAATTTTTAACATGCCAATCCTAAAAGGTTTGCTCTTGATGATATAAAGCATTGTCCTGAGATAACTTTCTTTAAGATTGTTGCAATAAACGTTCATACAATGATATTTCTAAAGTCATATGTATCTTGTGATCTGCCAGACATTGATAGATAATATGTTTATACAACATAGGCTATGCAGCTCTGATTTTGACTTCCTTCTGTCTGATACAGTAACTGGGCTCTCCACTGGCTGAATAACAGTGGAGTTATTTGCTTTGTAGAAAGAGAACTGGAAGAAGCCCAGCAACATCAAACAGTTATGAATGCATGAATACAATTTTATCTGTCCCTGAGGCTGGTTATTTTTTAATTTAATCTGTCCCTTTTGATGATTCCTTATTGCCTTCCCCCTCAGTCTGTGCTGTGCCACTGAAATAAAATCTGGCAATCAAGACAAACATTTCAGATTTCCAGGAGCTGTTTCTTAAAACAAAAAGCTTTTATATCATTGCAAGCCTCACTGACTTGATAATTAGTTGCATGGGTATTTTCAAAGTAACCTCTACAAGGAGCACTGTTGCTAAAGAGTAACAATGTTCTTATCTAAATTGCATTCATAAATGCCGCTTTTCATCTTACAGTGTGTTTCAAACATCTCTGGAGCTTCATGGATTAGAGGAACTAACCTGAACCATCTTGTGAAAATTCCTGCATGTTGCCAAAATGCCTCCAGTGTTGAATGTGATTTTGCTGACTGTCATTACTGTACTGTAGAATTATTATACTTATACATCTGTCTGTTTTATTTATTCTTGTTTTTCTTTTTCTTTTCATGTAATAGCACTTTTGATCTCTTTTCAATAAATGATTTATCTCACTCAAGTCAAGCAACAAGATGTGGATGTAGTTTGTGCAACAGGAGCATTTAATCACTGAGTGGTTTAGTACTCACATCTGCAGAACCCTAACATCAATATAGTACTTCTAGTTCTTTATGTTTTGTCTAATTTGTCAGTGCAATGACATGCCTGGACATATTTTTTTCTCCATTTTAGGACAAAAATAAGTATTAACATTTTAATACATTTCTCAATAAAAAGGTTTAGTGTTTAAAATATCATGGTGAAAAAGATTACCATGTATGGATTAAGATCTGGAAGGATGCAATATAGGCCATTTATTTATATTATTTATAATATGTTATAATAAATTTATTATTTATTTATATTATAATATAATGTAGTGTCTATGGAGGGTAAAAATGTCCAACTGTCTGTGATACTCATGTGATCAAAGCCCTGCTCCCACCCCTTTTTAATATACATCAGGATGCTCATAAAAGAGCAAGTCTTCATTCTCCAGATTGTGTCTGCCATATTTATTTATTTTTATACCTTCTCCTGTGGAACACCCCAATATTGCCATTGTTATAGTCTCTCAAGGGGGCTTATGTAGGGATCTCCTTTTGTTTTATCTTTCTGACATTAGGTCTATAAGCAACAACATCTGTAAGTACTTACCATTTTTGTTAGAAAATTGTGTCATACATAAGCTTTTCCCATTTTGGTATGGGCATGATGTAAGCAAGAAGAGGGCAAAGCTTGGATGTGGATGCTGTTTTTCTTGCACTTTCCCCTTTTTTCCAGCAGAAAATGCTTCCATGAAGTCAGTTGGCCTGAAAAGAGGGGTTGACTTTGAAACTCACTCTTCCCAGTCTTAGTTCAGTACCTTAACACTGAGAGATTTGACAATAACTTTACAACAGCTGTAAAGCCAAAACATTAAACCTAAACACTGAATGTAATTGTACATATATAAATTGTCAGGTGTGTGTACACGCACACACGTACTGTGTATGTGTATATATATATTTTATATGAATGAAATGCAAGTGGTTCTCACTTAATGGAGACACATTCACTGATTGTTTGAACTTGCAGTGGTGCTAAATGAATGGCACTTATGACTGATCCTCAAAGTTCTGGCCATCCCAAGGCCCTCACAGTAATGGGTTTGTGATTCAGGCACTTGGCAATTGGCCCAGATTTCCAACTATTAATAATGTGTTGCAGTCACATGATCACAATTTGCAACATTCCCTCCTGCATTCCATCAAGCAACGTCAATGGGGAAGTCAGCAAGAAATTGAAAATTGCAATCATATGAGATTCTCAATAATCAGTGGTGATTGTTTAATGTTGGTAATCAGAAACTGCCCAAACTGCTGTTGCTAAGCAGCACAGTCACATAATGTCACACTTTACAACCATATCATTTAGCAACAGAAATTTTGGTCCCAATTACTGTTAAGCCAGGGCTGCCTTTATAGAATATAAATACACAAGTATAAGAGTAAAATAATAATAATTAATAGCTGTGAGGTGCTTGGTTACGACTTGAACTGTTAAGCTTTTACCAGTCCCAGACTGGTGAATCAAATTGAAGATTAAATCAATAATAATAACAACAACAGCAATAATAACAAGAACTGAAGAAAATCAAGAAATCATCAAATGTTGCTACCAGACAGAACCAATGGCCAAGGGATTTCAAAAAAGAATGATGCAACTGTGGAAGGAAAAACACCCAGAAAGAGACGTAATTGAACAACGATTAATGGATCAAAGACATTTCATCATCCATAATAAAGTTTTCATAGATGTGGAAATGCAACATCTAGAAACATTGGCTAAAAAGAAAACAACAAATAATGATGAACAGGCTGAAGAAATTGTTCCAACAGCTGAACAAACTGACCAACCAGTGGAAGAAACCAACATACAGGATAAAGATCCTCCTGTGCAAAAGTGTAGAGCTAAGTGATCTAGCAAAAATGCTGAAAGAAAAGATTGAAAACCACATCAAAGAAAACACAGAAATAAAATGCCTGCCATTCATGAAGTACATAACAAACGAAAGATCTACTAAATGCCATGAAATTTTAACTTTCATCCCATCTAGCACTCTATGTGAAACAAACGAACTAATGTACAGCACAGCCATCATTATAACTGCAGAATTGTGATATAAAATGCCAAAAGAACATCAAAGTGGAAGCTTCGACTTGAAATAAAATAAAAAATCTACAAGATGTCAGCAATTTGAAATACTTGAAAGAAGGAAAACTAAAAATGAAAAGCTAAAGAATAGTTTACACAAAAAATACAACCTGAGGGAAAAAACAATAACAGAAATCATGGAAGATATAAAACAGTGTGTAGTAACAACAGCAAAAAAAATAGAAAGATACAAAAGACAAATAAAACATATCTTGAAAATGCCCAGCTCAGAAGAAATCAACACCTCTTCTACCGGTCACTTGATGAAAGTTGAGCCCAAACTAATATTTATGCATGTAAAGAAAAAACGTTGAACTTTTGGAAATAACTGTGGGAAAATCCAGTGGAACACGACAAAACTTTTCCTGGATCAAAGATATTCAAAAACAAGCAATACGAAGCAAAAGGAAGACTATTGTAGTAACAACTGATATAGTTGCAAAACAAGTAAAGAAAATCAAGAACTGGAGTGCATCTGGCCTGGACGAACTGCATGGATACTTGCTAAAACACCTGACCAGTCTCCACCCCATGGCCACTCAATTTTATGAAATGCTTCAAAATGCAACAAGCTATGAATGGTTAACGGATGGTCAAACATACTTGATAATGAAAAATCCAGAAAAGAGCACAGAACCAAGCAACTACCACCCAATCAATTGTTTGCCAAGAACATTTAAACTTTTTACAAGAATACTGGCAAATTCAGTATTCAATCATCTGATGGAAAACAGTTTGTATCTGGTGGAAGAAAAAGGAAATTATAAAAAATCAAGAGGAACAAAAGATCAGTTGTTCATTGACAAAATGGTACTAAAAATGCAAAACAAAGATGAATGAATTTATATATGGTGTGGATAGATTAGAAGAAGGCATTTGACTCATTACCTCACAGCTGGATTAATGCCTGTCTGGAAAACTTTGGAATCGGCAAAAATATTTGTACTTTTTTTTAAAGCAAATATGCAAAAATGGAAAACAGTTCTAACAGCAAATGGGGATACATTGGTGAAGTCAATATCAGACAAGCAATCTTCCAAGGGGATTCACTTTTGCCACTATTGTTCAACATCACATTAATTCCACTGACAATAATCCTACAAAACACAAAACTGGGATACCAAATCTCAAGTCAACATGGCAAGATAAACTGTACCTGGATGACTTAAAACTGTATGCAAAAATCCCCACTGAACTTGAATCAATACTCAACACAGTTCAGCTGTTCAGCAACGAAATATTTAAAAATTCCTGAAGACTTCCATGAAGCTCTGAAAACTAAGTTGATGGCCTGTTGGAGAAGAACTTGGTAAAGTTGAAATTAAACAGGAATCTTTCAAGGTGACTCATTGTCACCTCTGTTATTTGTATTTCCGATAGCGCTACCCACAAGCATTTTGAACAAGACAAACTTTGGCTATGAATTGGCAAAAAAAGAGTTGAAAATTTCCCATTTGCTTTATATCGGGTGTCACACGCTGCCCACACCCGGTTTAGTGAAGGGGGAAAACTGACGATGCTGTGATGATGCGAGTTTGACATCCCAGCTCTACATGGATGATTTAAAAGCTGAACTGAGTTCACCATTAAAAAGCACTGAGGAGTTTAGCAGGGATATTGGAATGCAATTTGGCATGTGTGCAACAATTGCTGTTAAGGCAGGAAAAATTGTTGAAGATGATGGATATGAACATGATAATGAAGAGTTGATAAAAAAAATAGTTCAGTATTTTTTCAGTTTCACATAGTTTCATATGATTTTTCTGCAATTAAATTAACTTAACAATTAATTGTCTAGTATTTTTTTTTAATTGATTGAGATTGCTACTATAATACAAGGCAAAAGTCCCTGCTTGGGAATCTGTAGAGAAAGCACATTGTAAGACCGGGAGCAATTTGTCATTGTTAAACTGTATAAAATATCAATCACATTGACTAGTATGTTAGAGAATGTTGGGTTTGACTTGATAGTTTGGTGTTAATTTTGCTTCTTATATTATCTTCAACTATTGTAAAGAAAGCAAAACAAAAGGCCAAATATAAATTTTGGCAAAAAACATTCTCTTAAGGCATGGCAGAAACATGCATTTTTCCTTTGGCAAGTAAAATCAACCAACTGATTTTAACAAGCCTAATAACAGCAACTTTTTGCCTGCCATTGCTGAAAATGTCTGCAATGTATTAAATCAAAACATTTCACCAAGGAAAAAAAGAGCTTTATGCAGCCTGGAAATCTGTCAACAGATCTCAGCCACAGATCAACAGCTCTCAGCCACAGAGCAGATGAATATGTAGCTCAGCTTTCCCCAACTTTGTTCTCCAGCCCTTTAGATATTGGGGCTCATAGAATTCCTAGTCAAGTCAGGAAGACTCTTGGTTAACATTTTTCCTAACTTTTGTAAACATTAATCTTGAGTTGGAGAAGTGTTTTAGTTTTAGTTACCTTGCTTTATTTCTGTTCAGATGGAATATTTATGCTGGTCTATAATAAATAAAGATTTGATAAAGTTTAGGTGGGTTATGTAAAGAAAAAAAATCATTGCTTAAATGAAAGGATATTGTGAATAATATATGGCTAACAAACTAAACTTTCCATGCTTGTGTAAACAAGAAGGAAACTTATAATTCCTTGATGCTTTTATGTACACCAATCCTAGAGATATGATTCATTTAACAGCTAAATCCTTTCAAATATTAATAGCTTCAAATATTTTTAAAACTTAATGAACATCTTGGGATATACTGTATCCGATAAGATTCTAAATAATGAGCATTACAAAATATTCCAGAAAGAAATTCTGACAAACAGAATTTTGCTAGTGATGGCATGCCTTCCTTTTCATTATCTTTTGTAACTTGGTCCTAAATATATTCCTAGGATGCATCTCAAAATATAATTTGTTGGCTGATAAAGTCGTCACTGGCAAAACCATGCACAGAAGAAACAGTATTGAAATACTAATTGAGATTTACATTTTAAGTCTTCAATGTCCAGCTTTAGAGTAACACTGAAGTCATTAGGGTTCACCAAAGAAAACCAAGTTCACATTTCACCTTGACCACAATCTTCATACTATTGGATTACAAGGATCATATTATATATACAAGGGTCACTTCACAGGATTGTTGCTAAAAGAGATCTCAATGTAAATTGTTACTATCCAAACAGGTAATAACTCCATGGTCTTCCAGTGAAATTCAGAATTTGAATTCTTGGTTGGCAGATTTGCCAGCCATAGTTATTACAGATAGACATAATCAAGGTCTGCATGTGTGATTAGTTTCTGGAGGTCATTGCATTTGGCAACATTTGTAACACACCCAGTTTGACTTAGAGTAACCCTGTGGAAATACCAGTTACAAGAAACGTACATGAAACAGTACCGTTTTTAGGCTGTTTATAACTAATATTGACAAGAAAAGATAGAATCATTTTGCAGAAAGATGACAAATGGGTTTTTAAGCCTGATGTTTAAATTAATGGTTTTATAGAAACAGTGTTCTGCTTCTATTTCATTAGCACTTTTTGTCTGCTTTGTATGTTTATTGAGTAAATAGCTTGCTGTTAGTCATACAGGGTAGAACAGAAGCAATCAATGTCATCTAGATGAGGACTACTTTTATTGCAACATCTGAGTAACAGAATCTTGCAAATACGAATGTGCTTCCCCATCACAATTATGGAAGGGCTTGTCTGAGAAATTTGGCCCAGGTTCAGGCCCAATCTATCTGTTGTCCCTTGCATTCTTCAAGACCATTCCTTATGTCTTCTATCCTGGTTTAAGATTAATGTTGGCTATGATTGAAAGATTTGAAGGCTTGGTAAATACATGGTTTATGGGAAAGAAAAATCCTGCAGTAATATTAGTGTTTGACAACTTAACAAACATTAAAAACCATTATTTTTCCTCATGGCACAGAAATTAATTTAAACCTGTTGCTACCTACATTGTTGTGGCTACTGAAAGTCTGCTTTCTCAGTGCTCTTCATTCTTCTCTTGAATGATTATCCCATACAGACAAATATTCATATTTATGATAACTTTAAATATAAAATTTTAAAACTTGGAAAAGTACATTCTGCAGATTGCTGCACTTGAACAACATACTGTTGAATTAGAGCTGTGCACAATGCAATTTATTTTCACATCTGGACAAATTGCTGCCATGTAATTCTTATTAGTGTTACATTATAATTTCTATTAATTCCACAGGACACCAATGCATTAAGGCTTGTCAACATATTATTTTAGACTGTTTATGATCTAGAAAAGTATGCCTTTCAGATGTTTTCCTGGTAAAAGAAAACCTTTACAAATCTCCTTTGGTTTTAATGCATTGGAAAAGAAGAAAAATATTCAGTCTTACTGTCTCCTTTTCCCTAATAAAACTCTTCTGGACATCAATATTCAGAGTGAAGCTAAAAGGTGGTTTGGCAATATGTGGCAGCAATTATTTAACCAATGAAGCATTTTGTGTCCTGACTGTAATAAGAAACATTGTAATTAAGACTAATCTATTAGTCATATAGGTAGGGAAATAAAGCAGAGAAAAAAATAGCTACCAGTAAGATGAAATTAGATTTTTTTATCGTTTGATTGATTATGTTCCATCAAGTCAGTGTTGACTCTTAGAAAATGCATATAAATGAATTTTCTCCATTTATCCTGTTTTTAGGTCTTCCAATGTTGCATTCAAAGACCCTAGAACTGAATATATCCACTTTGGTTCATTGTTCTCTTTTTCTGTTTCCTTCCTCCATTTTTCCCAGCATTGGAACCTAGCCAGAGAGCTAAATCTTCACATAATGTGTCCCAAGTGTGATGATTTGAGCCTACTCATTTGTGTCTTGAATGAGAACTTGGGTTGATTTGTTTGATCATCCATTTGAAAATTTTAAAAATGTCAATACTTTTTCTATCCAGCATCTACAAAGTCCAACTTTCACTTTAAGAGAATGCCATTGCTTGCACTGTTCTGATCTTCTTAGATAGAGGCACATCACAGCATTTCCAAAGCCTAATGCGCTACCAAAGGCTAGTCTACAGTATATTTTTGATTGTTTCTTTACTTTTGCTAGTGGATCCTAAAAGACAGAAACCATTTACATCTTCATTATCAAATCTAAGGTTGGTTGTTGTACCTATTGTTTTAGTTTGGTTATCTTATTTAATTTTAGTCCCATTTTCACTGTTCTCCTTGACATTTATTATTTGAGCTTTTGCCTTTTCAGTTACCAGAGTATGTTTTAGTTTATCTGTATTTAATTCTTGCTTTATGTCTTCTTAGGTAGTGAATATGATGAAGAAGAAGTAGACTATGAAGATTCAGATAGTGATGAGTCCTGGACCACAGAAAGTGCTATCAGTTCTGAAGCTATCCTAAGTTCTATGTGTATGAATGGAGGAGATGAGAAACCTTTTGCTTGCCCTGTTCCTGGGTGTAAAAAGCGATATAAGGTAAGTGTGTTATTTATGATACGGTAAAATTTATTTATGATACTGTTCTTTGCAAAGCAGATGCTTTGTGATTTTATAGTTTTTTCATAATATATATTTTTTAGAAATGTATAAGATTACTCAACTCTTCAATAATTGTGGAGACCATACGTACAGTAAAAAGAATAACTGAATACCTTTGAAAAAAGCAACAATTAAACAGCAATGGTTTAAACAGAATAGAATAGAATAGAATAGAATAGAATAGAATAGAATAGAATAGAATAGAATAGAATAGAATAGAATAGAATAGAATTCTTTATTGACCATTCCCTTTCAGTGTACATAGAAGGGGAAAAAAAGAAAAAAGAGAGGAAAATAAAATACATTAATCAATAATCATAAGATACAACACTTATTGATAGTCATAGGTTACTAATAAGCAATCAAATCATACTAGGAAACAACAGAACAATATAAATCATAAAAATACAAGCAACATGGTTATAGTAATAAGTGGGAGGAGATAGGTAATAGGAAGGATGAGAAGAATAATAGTAATACAGTCTTAGTAAATAGTTTAACAGTGTTGTGGGAATTAGTTGTTTAGCAGAATGATAGCATTTGGGAAAAAACTGCCCTTGTGTCTAGTTGTTCTGGTGTGCAGTGTCCTATAGTGTCGTTTTGAGGGTAGAAGTTGAAACAATTTATGTCCAGGATGTGAGGGGTCTAGATATTTTCACAGCCCTCTTTTTGACTCGTGCAGTATACAGGACCTCAGTGGAAGGCAGGTTGGTAGCAATTGTTTTTTCTACAGTTCTAATTATCCGTTGAAGTCTGTGTCTGTCTTGTGCAGATGACAGACTCAATAATTCCTCTGTAGAATTGAATCAGCAGCTCTTTGGGCAGTTTGAGCTTTCTGAGTTGGCGCAGAAAAATCATTCTTTGTTGTGCTTTTTTGATGACGTTTTTGACATTTTAAGTCTTGAGATATGATAGAACCTAGAAATTTGAAGGTCTCGACTGTTGATACTGTGCTGTCTAGTATTTTAAGAGATGGTAGTATAGGAGGGTTTCTCCTAAAATCTACCACCATTTCTACAGTTTTGAGTGTGTTTAGTTTAAGATTGTTCCGGTTGTACCACAAGGCTAGTTGTTCAACCTCCCATCTGTATGCAGATTCATCGTTGTCTCAAATGAGACCAATCACTGTTGTATCATCTGCAAACTTCAGTACTTTAACAGAGGGATCTTTTGAGATGCAGTCATTGGTGTATAGAGAGAAGAGAAGTGGAGAGAGCACACAGCCCTGCTAATTGTACAGGTATCTGATGCAGTGGTGAAATCCAAATTTTTTTACTACCGGTTCTGTGGGCGTGGCTTGGTGGGTGTGGTATGGTGTGGCTTGGAGGGGTGGCTTGGGGGGGCGTGGCAGGGGAAGGATACTGCAAAATCTCCATTCCCACCCCACTCCAGGGGAAGGATACTACAAAATCCCCATTCCCTCCCCACTCCTGGGGGAAGGATATTGCAAAATCTCTATTCCCACCCTACTCTGGGGCCAGCCAGAGGTGGTATTTGCCCGTTCTCCAAACTACTCAAAATTTCTGCTACCGGTTCTCTGAACTGCTCAAAATTTCCGCTACCGATTCTCCAGAACTTGTCAGAACCTGCTGGATTTCACCCCGATCTGATGTGATTTTGCTTAGCTTCACTTGTTGCTTCCTGTCTGTTAGGAAGCTTATGATACATTTACAAGTGTGGTCAGGTATAGCTAGCTGATTTAGTTTGGTTAGAAGAATACCTGGAATGATGGTATTGAATGCTGAGCTGACGTCTACATAGGACTTGCCTAACCTAAGATCTGAGAGCAAAATCAGGTTTGGGGGCCTTTTAAAACATGGCCAAAGTGGGGAACCAAACATATCTCAGGAAGAATAAGTTCTAGAAGTCAGGCATCATGAGGAAAAAGGCACACTTTGTAAGTCCCCATGAATTTGTGGACAAAACCTGAAGCCTGCCTAGTCTGCTGATTGTACAGTCTGGACAGAAAGTATGGAACAGCAATGTTCTTACCTATATGTGATCAGGTCCTATGCTATGAATATATTCTGTATAAAAGTCCTTTGTTCTACCATCTAACATTTTTCAGATTTGTCAGACATAATTTTTAACTAGTATGGCACCCATTCCTATTGGAGATGGTAGAAGTTGTAATCCAGGTACAATTGAAATATGCCATGTTTTAAATTATGAAGTATTCGTCTTGTGACAATGATGCTTAGTGCCTGGTGCGTAATAACAGTTGATAGTTTATGCACTAAACATAAAGCATTCACTAACATTCCTTCAGCACATCTTAAAATATATGCATTTTATCTGACATATATTATAATTATAGTTGGAAATAAGCAGCATGACAGGCAATAAAGAAATTGATAAATGCCAAGAGAATTATCTATGAAAAGCACTTTTAGTGACATACAAACTCAGTTGAATATAAACTCTCCACAGAACCCTTTGACCTTAATGTAAGTATAATTGTGTTAATAGTTAACTGCTCCTAATATGGGAGGGGGAGACAGTTCATTTGAATATTCTAACAAAACTATAAAAGATATTAAACTGGTTCGTTTATGATTAGAGGAGTAACCAAAGAGTAAAGTGTAGCTAAATGACCCTCTGATTGTTCTCCAGCCTCCTTATCCACACAAAAACAATTACAAGAATTCATATATTTTGTGAGATTTATCCTAGTATTATACCCCCCAGAAATGCAGTATTCAATTATTATTATATAATAATCAATCAAATGTTTCTGAAAGACATTTTACTATTTTAAAATATTAAAACAAATGTTACAATAAATGAAAATATTATCTGGAATTGATGGTCAATTGCAATTCTTTAACAAACTTTAAAAGACTTGTTCGTCTTAAAAACCACAAACTCATAACAGCTCACAAAATGATTTTGGCAAGATAAGCACTTTAAAACTAAAATACAGTTAAGTCACATTTAATTGCTATAAAGACCATTTCTATAGGTAGAAACTATAGCTGAAATGTTTAAAAAACTATCCTAAAAAGGAACTTTTAAAGGAAAATATTGTCTTTTCTACGTATTTCATCCTTGTGCTGTGACAATTCCAAGAAGTTAGAAACATATCCATGATATTATGTTACAATGGCTCTAGAAAACTGCATGAAAGTGAATTGCTTTGTAAGTGTTATTCAAAACGATACAAGACTGAAGCAATCAAGAAAGCAATCACTCATGGTTCTTTTATTTTTCTTGTCTATAAAATAGATAAGATTGAAATATAAGTTCTCATTAAATCCTTAAATCTCAAGTCCTACTTTCCTATTTTCTATATTTTAATTCTACATTAGAAATCTGCAACCATGTTTCTTTGTTTGATTGAACACAATAGCATACATTAGTCATACTAATTAAACTTGGCTTAAATTAACTTCTTCACCATGTAAAATTTAATGTCATTAAATAGGTTTGAGTAACCAGAGGCCTGGAAACAAGTAGGAATAAACTATCTAGCTTTGCATGATTATTTGAACAAATAAATTACTGTACCACTTTTAAAAATTTTAAAAATTACTCTTACTCAAAAATGGCAAAATATGTGTGGTACAAGTCATTGTGCTATTTGACTTCGTCTACTAATAAGTATTACTACATTTTGGAATCTGGAATTTTTTAAAAATAGATAGTTGTGAATCATTTTGTGTCTTAGAAACAATTTGTTTGGCAACCCATGTGAAGTTTTTTTTTTCCTTTTAAAGTATTTCCATTTTGTGTCTTTCTAATCCATGCAACATTTGTGCCTCCAATTGATTTTACTGTTTCCTCAATAAGAATGTTCATATCTCGAAAATGTAAGAATGTTGCAGGATATGGAGCAAGATAAAGTTCCGTACTTTTCGGAGAATGACGCACTTCCCCCCCCGAAAAGTTGGTGAAAATTGCGGTGCGTCTTATATACTGAATGTTGCCAAAGCCCCGTCCACCTACCGGCCCCCACCCTTTGGCCATTTTCAGCCTCCATGCATCGCATTTTCGGCCTATGCACACCCCATTTTAGACCCGTTCCAGGCAACGGGGATCACCAGAGCACATCACCACCAATCACCACCTCCACGCATAATGTTTTTGTCCTCCATATGTTGCATTTTCAGCCTCCACATGCCTCGTTTTTCGCCTTCGTGTGTTGCATTTTCGGCCGGTTCCAGGCCGCCGCTGCTGATCCCCAGTGCCTGGAACCCGTCAAAATTGTGACGCACAGAGGCCAAAAATGGGCATGCGGAGACCAAAAACGCAATGTTTAGGTGGCATAAATGGGATGTGCGGAGGCGGCGATTGGCAGCGTGTGTGCCAATCCCGGTAGCCTGGAATGGGTCTAAAATGGAGCATGTGAAGACCAAAAATACAATGCGCGGAGGCCAAAAATGTGATACACGGAGGCAGCAATGGGCTCTGGCAATCTCTGCAGCCTGGAGCAGCTGATTGATGGTATTCCGGGAGGCCGATCCAACCACCAACCAGCTGTTCATGCTAAAGCAGGCTGCAATAATGTGCTGAAGCTTACCAGGCTGTATGCTGTTTGCTGCAAGGACACTAGCCAGATGAATACCAATGGATGCTGTTAGACAGAGGCAGATTTTTTTTCTCGTTTTCCTCCCCAAAAACTAATGTGTGTCTTATACTCTGGAGCATCTTATACTCCGAAAATAAGGTATTCCAATTTGAGCAAAAAAGGAAGTTAACATAAAGGAAGAGATAGAACTGGGATAATAGAAATGTGGAAATCTAAACTTGAATTGAGTTTATTGTTATAGCGTTTTCTTTTCTCTTCCTGCTAATAAATTTTATTTTAATACCAGTATTTTATTGCAAGATGACTTGCAAATGGCTGAATTTTTTGAAAAGTGATTTCAAGTTATACACAAAGTGCTGAATGGCTGTTAGAACAAGGGAAAGGATTTGCGATCTGGATCTTATAAAGATTGATGCAGTTTCTGCATATTACATGGGTAGACTACTGTACCTTCTGCTATCAGATAGCTGTCATTCTGGTCTTCCCAAGAGATAGGATAAAAAGTTTACAATGGAACTATCAGGATTACAAGAAAAGTGAACATTTAAAGTCCCAGCTGAGACATCATGTTTCAAGCTGTCCTGTGATTAGATTTGTAACTATTCATTGGCAATCTTCAGTCTCAAAAGACTATGGTATCGTGTTCTGGAAAGAGGTCCTAAAACAGCATCTGGTGTGACTAAAAAGGCCAATTCGAGAGTGGCGATCCCTTCTGCACTGAGGGAATTTGTAGTTAAATCCCTGGTAAAATATATTCTTAAATATATTCTTAAAATATATTCTTTAAAAGGCTTCTTAAGATACACTTTGATTTGAAAATTAAACAGCCTGGCAATATTTCTAGCGTTCCTACTAAAGTCTTTGTGTTCAATCCTCTGTCACAGAATGTGAATGGTATAAAGTATCATGCCAAGAATGGCCACAGGACACAGATCCGGGTGCGGAAACCCTTCAAATGCCGCTGTGGAAAGAGTTACAAGACAGCTCAGGGTCTGCGGCACCACACAATCAACTTCCACCCACCAGTGTCTGCTGAGATTATCAGGAAGATGCAGCAATAAGATGCTGGTCACAAATGTGCCAAGGAATACTCACCAGCAGTTGCTGATTTCGAAGACAGCCACCTTCTCCTGGGAAGCATTGAGCAACCCTTTGAAGAAATTAAATGCATGCTTTACATTTTTTTCCCCTGTAATTTTGGAATGACGTATCTTTGTAGAGTTAATGATTTTGTACATTTGCACATGTAATCATCATGCCCATATACATTACTTTAATATAAAGGTGCTAAAAGCTACAGATTTTTAAAAAGTATTTTTCCGTCCCCCCCCCCCCCCACCCAAAGGTGAATTAGGGAACGTTGTATATTTACCGTAGCTGTTCCACAGTATTAAACAAGGACGGGGGAGGAAAACTTGGCACTAGGATAACTTCTGAGATTGTAATGTGTTTGAAGGAATTCAATACATCAGTTCCTATGTGCTTGCAAAAACCAAAAGAATTCCCTTTTATCCACCTGGTTAATATGCCTTATGTAACAGAGATATCTGTAGGATAGCAAGGTTATAGGTATTGGAATTATAAATAAGAGAATGTTTAACATATTCGAAGAATATTTTCATACTCAAATAACATACATAAAAGGTGTGCTTGCTGTATTTTATATTATCTTGCAAATTCTTTTAGTCTTTTGAAATGCTGAAAATTTTGCAGTGAATTAGTAGATCACTCTACCATTAAAATTCCTACTTCTATCTGTACAGAACTTATGTTATTTAATGTTAACAATCCACTCAAATTTCTGAGGACTATCTTTTCCTGGTCCTGCTATTGGTCTCTGCTATCTATTATTAGCAGAAACTTGGAAATGAAGTGCAAATTTTCTGAGAGAAATTAATCTTCATCTTAGATGGAGCCCTTAAAGCACTTTCTAGTTCTTCATTGCCAACAAATTTAAATGTTTTATGTTGCCAATTCTTGCAACTATCATTGTTGCAAATAAAAAAGAGGCATAGTGTTAAGAGGTACAGTATTTATGTTAAGAGAGGTTGTCGTTGTACCTTTGGATTTTGAATGTGTGTGTGTACAGATAGACCTCGACTTACAACCACAAATGAGCCCAAAGGTTTTGTTGCAAAGCAAGAGTTGTTAAGCGAGTTTTGCCCTATTTTTATGATCTGCCTTATCAGAACTAAGTGAATCATTGCAGTTATTAAATTAGTAACATGCTTGTTAAGTGAACCTGGCTTCCCCATTGACTTTGCTTGTCAGGAGGTTACACGAAGTTATCACATGAACTTAGCACATTGCAGCCATCACAAAGACATACCAATTGCCAAGCATTCAACTTTGGATCATTTAACCATAGAAATGCTGAAATGGTTGTGTGGAAAACAGTCAAAAGTTACTTTTTTCAGTGTCATTAAAAACTTTGGTCGCTAAATGAATGGTCGCAAGTCAAGGACTACTTGTAATATATATGCAATATTATGTATATGTAGATATGTGTGTATATGTGTGTAAACACACACACACATAAACGTATATACATACACATGATGTGTGTGCATGTACACACACACAAAACAAACTTATTGTATGTGATGTATTCTACAGGTTAGCATTACATTTCTTTATGAACTGTGAGACATCATGAGCCTTACTGAAATGAAGCACTTTTTGAAGCAGGTAATTCCAAGGTAGACTTCTAACACAGAGTTCCTTAGGTCTAAAACCACACCTGAATGCTTCATTTATTTGATGCTCTCCTGCCTTCAGCATTCTCTTGTTTAAAGTAATAGTTAACAGTTTTAGTATGCAAAAGCTAAGTTAATACTAACTTGGGAGTTTGTCTCCCGCATGAGACTATTTTAAGTTTTTCAGATAATCCTTTTCTGTGTATTTTGTATTTATATATAAATGACATGGAAAATACAAGTCTCTTTTCTTTTAGATTAGAACATGTATAAACACTGAGTGGGCAAAGATTCTTCACTAAGAAAGATTTTTTCCAACTAAGATCTCTCATAATGAGGGTTTAAGAAGATAAGCTTCTTTTAGACAAGTTACCCTGCACCCACCTTCAGAAAAGTCTATGTACTAGCATCAGTAATAGTTTGATGTAACAGTATATAATATAACAATCTATTGCTATACTTAAAGCTTTATATCCATCTTCTAATATTTTGACTTCATTTAATTGTGCTCTCAGTAAAATGTACTGAGTATCCTAACCGTTAAATAATGTTGCATGTCAGTTCTTTCCACTATTACAATCCATTACTATCTACATAGTCATTGTGGCAGTATTAAACAGACGGAAATGGGACTATTTTGTTATACTGTGTATAGTGAATGTATTGTACTGTGTCTGTGAAAATGTGCTTTAAATTATATTTTCTTATATTTTGCTGGGGACAAGGTTCATTAAGTTTGGAAGTCACACAAAGTTTGTTTTAGAACTGAGCACCATAAAATGTATTGAAATTTCTTTCTATAAAAGCTGCTTACAAATGTTAATCAAATCACATTTAATAAATTGCTCTGACCCAAAAGTAAATTGAATGTTGTTTCATTATGTTTGATTGCTTTGCACTGTAAAGATGCTATACATTACCAAGGCACACAATAAAATAAAACTCAGCCTGGTGGCTCAGCAGACTAAAAGCATTATGATTAACACCAGCTGTCTGCAATTACTGTAAGTTTGAATCTCACCAGGCTCAAGGTTGACTCAGCCTTCCATCCTTTCTAATGGAAGGTAAAATGAGGACCCAGTTTGTGGGGGCAATAAGCTGACTTTGTATAAATATACAAAAGTATGAAGGCTATTGCTTAACGCATTGTAAACCGCCCTGAATCTCCGGAGAAGGGCAGCATATAAATCAAATTAAAAAAAAAAAGTTCTCAATTTACTTAATACTCAGAAAATGGTGAGAGTAGGAAATAAATAGAATATAGCACATGTGAATTTTTACAATAATATACTATGAAAATAGGGAGTTTATCATTTATAAATATAACAGGATTCCTTTGGATTGAGATCCAATACATCTCTCACCAATAGAATAGTTTATTCTCAACTGAAGATAATTTTTTCGGAAAACGTGGAAAAAAAAGTTTCAAGGGAATATTTTAAGAGATTATATATACAGTATGTTCATGATTATTAGATAGCAAAGTGTATTTTAAAACCTTTAAAAGGCAATGGATTTCCTTGCCACTAAAACCAGAGTGATCTTTTTTTTTTCTTTTTTTCCTTCTTTTTTCTTTCTTTCTCTGTTGATCTTGTTTCCAAATGACTCAGTTTACAGCATTAAAAGCATTAAAATCATAAAAGATAAACATTTCTAATAAAATCAAAATTACAATGAAAAATAGGACTATAGTTAAACAGATCTGCAGGAAGGGAGGTGGGATTGCCTCTTAATTCATTAACCATCACCAGTGTGTTGGTCCCTCATTGGGTGTCAAGCCATCTGGCAGGTCTTCTGGCCTTTACAGAAGGTTGGAAGAATGAGAGCCAATCTTAATGAAGAGCAAATTGTTCTAAACAGCAGAAGCCACAGCAGAGAATGTGCTTCTTCTGGACACCGCCAGCCATAATTACTTGAATGACAGCATCTGCAGCATGCTTTCTCTGCTGATACAGGTGGAAGGGCCAATCCCAGTGGGGTGAGATGGTTCCTCGAATAACTTGGACCCATACCATGCAGAGATTTAAAGGTAATAACACTTTGAGTTGCAACTGGACACAAACTGGCAACCAGTGCAGCTCATGGAGCAATAGTGTAACATGGACTGCCTCAGGTCCAGATAGAAGATAACCTGGGCTTGAATGACTGAGCACAGAGACTCCCAGTTCAGGAAAGACCACAACTCGGGTACAACCTGAAGTGCAAAGGCTTGCCTAGTCATGACTTCCAGCTGCTCTTTGAGCAAGAGTCATGACTCCAGGAAAACCCTCAACTTGCTGATTGGATCTAGAGTAGAGTAGTGCAACTCTGTCCAGAACTAAGTTAAAATCCCATATCGAACCTCCATGCACTCAAAGCCATTTGGTCTTGTCAGGGTTCAGCCAAAGCCTATTTCCCCCATCCAGGTTCCCACAGCCTCACGGCATTGCAAGTGGGCCAGCAATAGCATCACTTGGATCACTCTGGAAATATAAAGACAACTATCATCAACATGATCCTAAACCCTTGGTGGCAAATGATCTCAACCAGCAGGTTCAAGTAGATGTTAAAGAAGTGGGGAGAACACCAAGCTATGTGGCATGCATGAAGAAGTGGCCGTGGGTTGGACCTCTTTGTCAACATCAATTGGGACCAGTCTTGGAGTGAAGAGCCAAACCAGTGCAAAACTGTGTCACCTAGTCCCAAACACTGCAGCTGGCCCAAAAAGATACCATGATTGATTATACCAAAGTCTGCTATGAAATTGAGAATGAAGATGGTTGCATTATCTTTACCCTATTCTTGCCAGAGATCATCAAGTGCAACCAATGACATTTCTGTCCCGTAACGGCCTGAATCCAGACAGGAAGGGGTCCAGATGATGTTTCATCCAAGACCATATGAAGCTGCCAAGCAACTTACCTTTTCTACTACCTTCTCTAATAAGGGAAGTTAGGCACTGGACAAAAGTTGTCCAGATGGGATCAAGTGATGGTTTTTTAAGGAGGGAACAAATCAGGGCCTCCTTAAAAGGAGGTAATACGGTAATATCTGGTAATATCCCTTCCTGCAGTGAGGAATTTATCACTGCTTGAATCCATGTGCTAGTCCTGAAGGTTTTTACCAACCAGGCCGGACAAGGATCTAATTGAAACTGACAGTTTAAAGGAATCTGTTCACTTCATCAGGTCCAACAAGATCAAACTGTTCCTAGATTACCAGGAAAGATCTTTCCCCAGCATCTCAAACAGACCTGCACCCTTCACGTGTTTCAAGGGGAAACAAATCCTAGTGACTTTTTTTGTTACATGTTGAACAAATTCCTCTCTGTAGTCCTGAAGATATTCAACTGAGCTCCCGTCCTACAAAGTACCTGTTGACCCGGATCAGGGTTGTGGGGTGACATTCTGTGGACTCAGTAAAGGCAGAGAAATTGGGCTGTTTCATCATTCTTATCACGAGATAGGCCTTAACAGCAGCTCTGAGTCATGTGTGATCAGTGTCATCCTTCATTTTCCTCCAATGGTGCTGCAGGAGTCTCTTAATCCTTTTCAGTACCCACAACTCCTCCATAAACCACAGGGAGTTAAAATGATGGTTCAAGAGTGTGATCCTGTCCATAGTCATGGCCACCCTTTGATTCCAGGTGGTTACCAAGGCTTTGGCAGGCCATGAAACAAAACTTTCAGGATGTATTCCAGTTTTCTCTGAAACCCTATCAGTTCCATCTGTCACTGGGAATGGACCATACCTCCTTGCAGAGAGAGTGGCATAAGACAAGCTCATGGACACCAGGGATGATTTTCCCACCAGATCATGTTGCCATTGTTCCGACAAGAAAATCCCATCTGGTGAATGACCATTGTCTCAAGTTAGGCCCAAGATTATTTAGGATAGGCTTATGGCTGCCATAGAGGCCATGAACTCCTGGACCACTTCTGCGATCACATTCAGGGATTGCAAATTGAAGTCCTCCAGAACCATGAGTCTGGGGAACATTGCGCCAGTCCCGAGATGGTCTCTAGCATCTCAGGCAGACAAGCTGATGCAGTAGCAACATTCCCAATTGATCTCAGCTTCAGAAAGAAGCTCTCATAACCAGAGACTTGGAAAGCAAGCGCCATGAAGGCTATACCATCCCCCCATCTTCTATACTGGGGTCTTAGCTGATGTCAAATCTTAAATATGGCTGAGCACATTTCCAATAATAACCAATTAGAGCAAGAGCAGGCAACAAATATGAATATTCTCATTATTATCTGCACTTAATCCCCTAAATAGGACACAGGAAAAAGATGGCAGCCCATAACTCATAACTGTTATGGAAAATAATGCAAAAAAGAAAGAAAGAAAACCCTTTCAGAAAAACTATTTGTAGGGTAGGAATGTATCAGTAAGAATAACCTGAAATCTATGACATTGGCTTGGTTTTAAAAAATGACTATGAAAGGATGTCCAAGTATGATTAAGTAAAAGATAATTTTATTCTATTAAAGAGTGATTGTGGCATTTTTTTCATCTGCAATAGTTACAAAACATTTCCTAGAAGACTCAAGCAAAATTTAATACAGGTTTGAAAAATATAAGGAGATTAAATGAAATCACACACGGTTTACTTTTTCCTTTAATTTGCTATCATAAAACATGAAAAGTTAATGTTTTTATCCAAAAAGATCAAATTATTTAAGATTTTTGCAACTCTTAAAAATATAGTGGTTTAGATATATACAAACATTCAACAAATTTAAGGGGGAAATGTGCTAAACATAAAATACTAAACATATTGATTGTATGACCACAGCTTTGAATGTCTATTGAAGGATTTTAAACATTGAAAATTTACTAAGTAACAAAAAGGTCATACTTTTATTACACATTTATTAATAGCTCTAAATGCAGTAATTTTCATAGTTGTAGTAGTATATTGGACATTTTAGAATTGGGATAATAATGATAAAGGTGAATACTATTGTAAGGCTTTTATGCAAAACATTTAATCACAACACAACTATATTTTTGCAACAGATGAAAAACCCAGGTTGCAGAAAGATATACCTAAATTATTAAAAAACATCATTTTATTAAGAAATAAACTTTAATATGTTAGAATAAGCAAAAGGAAAACTGTCATCCCACCACAAATTGAACTCTGGAGACAAATCTGCAAATTTTCTATGTGTTTATGAATTGTTAGCCAAGGAATAAATATTGACAGATACAACATATTTGTCTATATGCTAGATTGAGGAAAAGGCCAAAGATTTATTCTAATCAACTGCAATGCTGGTCACTAATTTTCTAAGCTTACATCATTCTTGGAGCATTCCCTTGTCTGAGATAACAACCTTCACCTGTTATAATGCATAATGATACCCCAACCTAATCAAAATTTAAACCATGATCAAAGTGTGTTTGAACATGGTTTTCAAAGGTTTGCTGGTCATAATCAGGAGGAAACTGTTCACGGCACATTGGACACACCTTCCAGTGACTTTCAACATGTTCTTCAAACTTGCTTTGATCATAGTTAGGAGGAAACATCACTTCACAGAGTGGACATTTCTTGATGTGCACAAAACTTGGAATAAAAAGAGAAAGAATTGAGGATAACAGTGAAATTGAGACCAGTATTTAATCTCCAACAGTATTATCTTTGTCATTGCTATTATCTAAATGAATGGACATAACCAGCAATAGCAATAGTTTTAAGAGTTACTGTACTTTTCGGCATCTGTGCATCTTATACAGTGAACGTTGTCGAAGCCCTGCTCACCTGCCAGCCCCCGTTCTTCGGCCTCTGCCTCCCAGCAAATTACTTCCTTGCAGCAAACAGCATGGTCAGTTTCAGCACAGCTTGATTTACCATGAGCAGATTGATGACTGGATTGGCCTCCTGGAATTCCGCTATCAGCTGTTCCAGGCTGCAGGGATTGCCACTTCATCACAGCAGTTGCCATCAACCGCTGCCTCCGCGTGCCCCATTTTCAGCCTCCAGGTGTCCCATTTTCAGCCCTTTCACCTGGAACAGTTGATAGGTGGTATTCTGGGAGGCAGTTCCAACCACCAATCAGCTGTTTGTGATAAATCAGGCTGTGCTGAAGCTGACCACGCTGTTTGCTGCAAGGAGGCAAATTGCTGGAAGGCAGAGGCAGATTTTTTTCATTTTCCTCCCCAAAAGCTAGATACGTCTTATACTTTGGAGCATTTTATAGTCTGAAAAATACAGTATATGTACTCCACAATGCTTTACAACAATCTCCGAGTAGTTTACAAATGTCAGCATATTGCCCTTAACAATCTGGGTCCTCATTTTACTGACCTCAGAAAAATGAAAGGCTGAAGTAACATTGAGCTGATCAGGACTGAATTCCTGCTGTGGGCAGAATCAGCCTGCAATACTGCACTGTTACCACTTCACCACCAAGACTGATTAGTGGTTCCATGCCATTGGACATAAAAGGGTTTCTATTTAATCGAGGTACCTGTTCCTAATATTTAACCATTGTGTAGCATAATTTTTCCTCAGGACCCTTCAAGATAGACTTCAACTTCCATATTTCCTCAAAGAAGGGCGGATATTACTAAGAATTTGGGAAATCATAGCTGGAAAAGTACCCAAGTTGGGGAAAGCTAGTAAATGTTGTCATGCACCAATATCCTTTAAGTATTCCTATACCCCAGCTATCCTAATCAACAATCATAAGGTATAGATGTTGTAATCTAAAAGCTGTTCAGGGTACCATGCCTACACCTTGGTCTAATTATACTATTCCTTTACCTACCATGCAGAAAGTCTAGGGAGTCTAAATAAAATTTAATTCATTGATAATTTCAACTGATGAGAATTCTGTATCAAAATAGAAAGCTGCAAACTTTCACTCAGTGCATTCAACATCTTTAAAGTATATAGTTTTCAATCACTGATTAGAATGAAGCCTTTGTATAATAAGATATACTTCAAATTCTTGAAAACACTGGCATTATTCAGGCCACTTACATTTATGAGCATGATAAAAGAATGAGGAAATAAAAGTGATAGATGAAGCATGAAATGAAAATAGAGGGATACTAAAGTGAAATTTATTTTATATAAAGAATTATAAAACAGATATTACTTTTAAGAATAGGGAGCTGCAGAAACAGCAGCATATATTCAAAGGAAGGAAGTGATGGCTCAGAAGTTAAAGATGCTGAGCTTGTCAGCTGGAAAGCCCAGTCCAGTCCAGTCCAGTTTCAATATCCAAACTGTCAGGTTTCGATATCATCTCAAACAAATTGCATTTCAAACAAATAGTCTTTGACTATTTGTTTCATTTATTAATTATTTTATTAAATCTTTCATTTATTAAGCACAACAATCGATCTCCGACTCCGTTGCAGTCAACACTGACTTCCTGGCTGAAACCCCCCCTTTCCTTTCCCCACTGCTCTGCGTCTCATTGGCCATCTTCCAAGTTACTCTGCCCGTAATCTACTGCTTCAGCTCAAAGGAATTTCCCCCCTCCCATCCCATCTCCTAGGGAATAGCATCTCCAGGGAAAATAAGTAGGTGAAAATCATGTGTCCTCTTTCCAGATGCCCCATCTTCTCCTCCTTATGTCAGCACTGGAGTAGATGCAGCTTGAAGTGCTGACATCCGGCCCCTTCCCCCTTCATTTTTCCCTGGTGGCCTGTTGCAAGACAACTAACAAGTTAAGTACCGTTACCCCGTCCGAGGGTGTGTCCGGACCCTCCCGCCTTGTTCGGGTGATCTGCATGGAATTTGGCTATAAGGCGGTCAGTTTGGATGTTTGTGCTCTTCACCCAAGAAGCCTCTGACAAAGGGTAACCCTTCCACTTAATTAAGTATTGAAGGCGTCCCCGGTGCCACCTCGAATCGAGAATTCGCAGTACCTCATAGTGAGTGTGGCCCCCAATGACCAGAGGCTCTGAGGGGTTACGTGGCGCCGGCCTTAAGGTTGACCCCATCACAGGCTTCAGGAGGCTGCTATGGAAAACGGGGTGTATCTTCCCTAGTAATCGGGGCAACTGCAGTTGTACTGCAACCGGGTTGATTACTTTTACTATATAGAATGGTCCTATGAATTTCGGGCCCAATTTCCTGCTCGGGAGTCTGAGTCTCAAATACTTGATGGAGAGATAGACCTTCTCTCCCACTCAAAATGGTCTTTGGGGAATTCGGTGCTTGTCTGCTTGTTTCTTATAGGATTGTGCCGCCTTGGTTAACGCCTTCTTGACGTTCTCCCAGGTTTCTTTCAACATTGCCAGCCAATCGGTCAAGCTGACTGAGGAAGGGGGCTCTCTTGGGTACTCTGGCATAGGGACGAAATCCATACCACTCACTATCTTAAACGGGGTTAGTCCCATGCTACTGTGGACAGCATTATTATATGCGACCTCCGCAAAAGATAGGAGGTCTGCCCAATTGGACTGTTGGTAGTCGCCGTAGCATCTTAGGTATTGCTCTATCATGGCATTCAGCCTCTCCGCCCCCCCCCCCCATTGGTGCTCGGATGAAACGCTGAGCTGAGGCCTTGGGATGACCCTATGGATCGTAGGAATTCCCTCCAGAATTTTGCTGTTAACTGGACCCCTCGGTCAGAGATGATTCTTCTGGGTACTCCATGCAGGTGGTAGATGTGTTTCAGAAACAGTTTGGACAACTGGCGGGCTGAGGGTAGCCCGCTGCAGGGTATAAAATGTGCCTGTTTGAAGAATAAGTCTATTACAGTCCAGATCACTGTTTCCACCACTCCTTGGCAGTTCTACTATGAAATCCATTGCAATCTCCTCCCATGGTCTTGTTGGTTCAGCTACTGGCTACAGCAGTCCGGGAGGTTTTCCTGGTCATTTTTTCATCGTAGCACAGATGGTACAACTTTTTACATAACAGTCTACGTCTTTTCTCATGTGGGGCCACCAGAACTGTCTTCGTACTAAGTGCAGAGTTTTTAGGAAGCTGAAATCCCCCGCTGGTTTAACGTCGTGGCTCCTCTTGAGGATCAGGGTGCATAGAGTCTCTGGGACGTAGAGTTTTGTCCCCTTCCATGCTAGGTCATCCCTTTTTGTCAAGAGGTGTTGATCTGCCAATGTTTCAGTTTTGAGTCTTGTCGTTAAGTCACTTGCAGGTTGGCCATGCTGGTCGCGACGTTGCCGTCTGGTGACTACTTGACCCACTACTTGGGTAGAGGGGATGATGGCATTCACCACCTGCTCCCGCTCACTGTTGTATTGGGGCATCTGGGAGAGAGCATCGGCCAGAAAGTTCTTCCCCCCTGGGATGTGCTTCAGCTCGAAGTTGAAATGATTGAAGTATTGAGCCCACTGGACTTGGTTGGGTGACAACTTCCGTGGGGTTCTGAGGGCCTCCAGATTCTTATGATCAGTCCAAACTTCGAATGGTCTCTGGCCTCCTAGCAGGTGTCGCCAGGTCAACAGCGCCCATCTCACTGCGAACGCTTCCTTTTCCCACACCGCCCATCGTCTCTCTGTGTCTGTGAGCTTGCGGGAGGTGTAGGCACAAGGTTGTAGATTCCCTTGGCTGTTCTTTTGGAGTAGCACAGCCCCCATTGCCACCTCGCTGGCATCTGCTTGGGTGACAAAGGGCTGTTCAGGGTCAGGATGCTTTAAGACCGGTTCTTTTGCAAACATTTCTTTTAGTGTTTCGAATGCCCGTTGGCAGGTCAAGTCCCACTGCAGGGGTTGTCCTGGATGGGGTTTTGTTGCCGGACTCCCTGTCTTTAGGAGGTCCATCAGAGGTTTGGCAATTCTTGCAAAAGAGGGGATGAATTGTCTGCAGAAGTTCGCAAACCCCAGGAAGCTTTGCAGTTGTCTGCGGGTGCGAGGGGGTTGCCATTTTAGAACTGATTGTACTTTGGCTGGGTCCATCTCTATCCTCTTGTTTGACACTTGATAGCCTAAGTATCTGGAGGGCTCGAGATACGGGTTCTTCCTCTATCCTGGTCCTGTTAGATCTCTCAGTGGCTTTTGATACCATCGACCATGGTATCATGTTGCACCGGTTGAGGGGGCTAGGGGTGGGGGGCACCGTTCTGCAGTGGTTCTCCTCCTACCTCTCTGACTGGTCGCAATCTGTGTTGGCAGGGGGGCAGCGGTCAACCCCGAGGCGTCTTGTTTGCGGGGTGCTGCAAGGGTCAGTCCTCTCGCCCCTTCTGTTCAACATTTATGTAAAGCCACTGGATGAGATCATCCGTGGCTTTGGGATGGAGTTCCATCAGTACGCTGATGACACTCAGCTGTAATCTCCACCCCAGGCCACCCAAACGATGCCCTTGAAGTAATGCCCCGGTGCCTGGAGGCCGGGTGCGCCTGGATGGGGAGAAGCAGGCTCTGACTCAACGCTTCCAAGACCAAGTGGCTGTGGTTTCCAGCATCCCGATATAGCCAGCTGGTGCCATCACTGGTTATTGGGGGTGAATCACTGGCCCCCACGGAGAGGGCTCGCAACTTGGGCATCCTCCTGGACGTACGGCTGTCTTTAGAAGAACATATGACAACCGTGGCCAGGGGGGCTTTCTATCAAGGTCACCTGATATGCCAGTTGTGTCCCTTTCTGGATTGGGACTCCCTACACACCATCACTGAAGCTCTCGTCACTTCCCGCCTGGACTACTGCAACGCTCTCTACATGGGGCTCCCCTTGGGGTACACCCAGAGACTCCAGTTAGTCCAGAATGCGGCCGCATGGGGGATTATGGGAGCAACTGGACACTCCCATGTGATACCTCTCCTGCGCGATCTGCACTGGCTTCCAATGGTCTTCCGAGTGCGCTTCAAGGTGTTGGTGACCATCTTTAAAGCGCTCCATGGCTTAGGGCCGGGGTATCTACGAGACTGCCGCCAATAACCTCCCACCGGCCAGTTCGCTCACACAGAGAGGGCCTCTTCAGGGTGCCATCGGCCAGACAATGTTGGCTGGTGACCTCCAGGGAGAGAACCTTCTCTGTGGCAGCACCTGCCCTCTGGAACGACCTACCCCCAGAAATACGCATGATATCGGACCTCCAGACTTTTCGTCGGGCCCTTAAAACCCACTTGTTTCATCTAGCATCTTGATCCCATCCATCGGTTTTTAATTTTTTAATTTGAAATTTTAACTGGGTTGTTTTTAAATTGTGGGCCAAAAATATCTAATATCTTTTAAACTGTTTTAATTTTTGTATATTGTGTTTTACTTTGGCTGTTCACCGCCCTGAGTCCTGCTGGAGAAGGGCAGTATAAAAATCAAAATAAATAAGTAAGTAAGTAAGTAAGTAAGTAAGTAAGTAGTCTAGCCGTGATTGGTGGAACTCGCATTTTGACAGTTTGACATACAGGTTGACCCTCAGTAGTTTTTCCAGCACTTGGCGGACGAGAGGTATGTGTTCGTCTATGGTTTCCATGTAAATGAGAATATCGTCCAGGTAGACGAGAACCCCCTTATAGAAGTGCTCATATAGAACCTCATTTATCAACTGCATGAACACCGCTGGGGCTCCCTGCAGTCCAAATGGCATCACCTTAAAATGGGGGCAGTTGAATGCTGTTTTCCACTCATCTCTGTCCCTGATGCGTATTAGATAGTAGACTTCTCGGAGGTCTAGTTTGGTGAAAACTTTTCCTTTGGCCAGGTGGGCTAGCATGTCCTTCATGAGGGGAAGGGGATATAAGTTGTGTACACAAACGGCGTTGATACCCCTAAAATCAACAATTAAGCACAGAGAGCCGTCTGTCTTCTCTTTGAAGAGGACCGGTGCCGCGACCCATGGTTTGGCTGGCTCAATGAAACCCCTTTGTAGGTTCTTGTCTATGTAGTTCCGTATTTCTTGCATTTCACGGGGCGTCATGGCATACAATTTAGGTTTAGGTAGTTTCACCCCAGGGATGATCTTAATGGCACAATCGGCCTCGCGGTGGGGGGGTAGAACGTCACACTCGGCCTCGCTAAACACCTCTGCAAGGTCTTGGTACTCCTCTTGGATCTGTTCTGTCTCATGGGAGCTGTCGGATGCGGCCGCCAGTTGTTCACTGTACCCTTAGGGAGGGACCCTTGTGTCGGTGGCATCTTCCTTTGCTGAGGTAGGAGGTATTGGGGCCCCTATGTGGGGGGAGTCTCCGTTGGTTGGAGCGGCAGGGGTTGGGGGCACTTTGCTATCCTCAGCCTGCAGGTTCCCTCTTGCCACCAGATGACTGGCCCCATTTGTCTAGCCAAGAGAGTCCCAGTATGACTGGATCTGTCATTTTGGGGGCTATTATGAACCGAATCGTTTCCCAGTGATCTGCTAGCTCCAGCTTCACTGGCTCGGTCAAGTGTCTGGCGTAAGTTCCCCCCACTAGAGATCCATCAACTTGTTCAAATCGGATTGGGTGGTTGAGCTTTTTAGCTCGGATCCCCAATTTTAGGACTGTGGGCAGGTTAATCAGGCACCTCGTGCAGCCCGAATCTATTAGGGCTTTGAAAGTCCCTTGGGTCCCTGTTTTTGGAGAAAAGGGTGGATGGGTCCACTCACCATTGGGTTGTCTTCACCATCATCCTCGCTGTCATACGATTCGAGGGATTGATTTCCATCATCTGGGATCCCCCTTGTTTCGGTCAGGTGGGCGAAGAACTCTGGACTCTGGGGGACTTTCCATGGCATGTTGGTGGCGCTCTTGGGCCCTCGTTCCGGTCGTGCCTTGGGCGGTGGGTCTGGCCTCGGCGTTCCACACGCTGCTGCCAGGTGACCAATCCCCCCACATCTGTAGCACCTCAGTGGGCTCTGTAGGACGACTGGCCTCTGGGTAGGCTGTGGTGCTGTGGTTCCTAGTCTACTGGGTGGTCGCTGGTCCGGTTGGCCTCTCTCCTTGCCATCTGGTTGCTTCGACATGTCGTTGGCACGCAGCCCTCTGTCGACTTTTATCACTACCCGGAACCATTCGGAGAGTCAGTTTGGGATGTCCCGATAAGTGGTCACTTGGGCGATTCGCTTATCTAGGCTTGTTCTAAAGAAATACACCAGTAGTCGCTCTGGTAAGGGAGGTAAGGTCCCAATGACTCTCCTGAATTCACGGATATGCTCTCTGATGGGCCTCCCCTTCTGCATTAGATTCCTGAGCTCGTCCTCCACATAGGGGTCCTCCTCTGTCTCCTCGAACTGGGCTCGTAGTAGTTGTAAGAACCCATCTGCGTCTTGCAGTTGGGGGGGCCTGTTCTTGTAGAGGGCTGCTGACCACCTCCTTGCTTCTCCCTCCAACCCTTCTGAAATGGCACTAACTAGGGTTCTGGAAAATGGGTAGAGGTGTCCATAGCGCTCGATGTAGATCTCAGCTGTGTCGAGGAATTGCGCTAGCTGGTCTGGATCACCACTGAACTTCCCTCTGAATCGGGGCGGGTCCTCCCTCGCTGCTCTCTCCTCCCACTGCGGGACTCTGTAAGCCTGACCTCGGTGCCGCCGGTCCTCTTCCTCATCTCTCATTCGAAGGTAGGGAGGTGATGTCCTGTCTAGGCTGCTCTGCTTGCTGTGTAAGGGGGGAACCCATGGATGCATCTGTGGGCTTCCTCTCCTTCTGCTATGGGGGGGGAGGAGGGCTGTGCTTCAGTCTATGGCCTCTCAGTTCAGCAGGCCCAGCTGGCTCCCCCTTCTCCTTGGACCTATATGATGGCCCCTCCTCCCCAATGATGGCACCGTCAAATTTCTCCTTCAATTCGTCTATGGGGCTCTCGAGTGGCTTCCCTGAAGCTTTTTGGCGCCTGGCCTGCTGCCAGTCCCATAGCCAGTCTGCCCTCCCCAATTCACTTAGGGATTTCCCCTTCCCCTGAACGTTCGGGAAGGGAAACTCAGCCTCTGCGGATTTTGGCAAAGCCCACCAATACTCATTTCTCGTCTTCTTGGTTTGTGGCATGATCGTCTGACTTTGGCCATCTTGCAGCTTCACTGGAGGAGGAAGGGGTTGAGGCTCCGTAGCATCCAAACTGCCTGGGATCAAGACTAGCTCTTTTCCAGTTGCCTGAATTAAACTCTCTTCGGACAGCTTGCTTTCCGCCATGACGTCCGGACTGCTTCTCCATTCACTCCATACATCTGGAAGCGAGCTGGAGAATTGGAGGTCAGCCAGCTTGGCTTGGAAAGGAGTGGCTGTCTGTCAGGTTTCGATATCGTCTCAAACAAATTGCATTTCAAACAAATAGTCTTTGATAAAAATCTTTCATTTATTAAGCACAACAATCGATCTCCGACTCCGTTGCAGCCAACACTGACTTCCTAGCTGAAACCCTCCCTTTCCTTTCCCCACTCCTCTGCGTCTCATTGGCCATCTTCCAAGTCACTCTGCCCATAATCTACTGCTTCAGCTCAAAGGAATTTCCCCCCTCCCATCCTATCTCCTAGGGGATAGCATCTCCAGGGAAAATAAGTAGGTGAAAAGTCAAGCGTCTTCTTGCCAGATGCCCCATCTTCTCCTCCTTATGTCAGCACTGGAGTGAATGCAGCTTGAACTGCTGACATAAACATTGCTTAATGGGGTGGGGGAGCTCCTATTACCTGTCACTGTTCCTACCCACCTAGCAGTTTGAAAGCATGCAAATGTGAATAATATAAATAGGAACCACTTTTGTGGGAAGGTAAAAGTGTCCCAGCATATAGTCATGTCACACAACTATGGAAAATGTCTTCAAACAAAGCTGACTCTCTCAACTAAGAAAGGGAGACACGCACCGCTCCTAAAGCTGGACAAGGGAAACCTTTATTTTTATATTCAAAGGACCCAGTATTTTTATTATAATTCCAATTATAATAAATGAGTAGAAAATGAGTGGAAAATCACTTATTTTTCCAACTGTAAAAATTGAAATTCAAGTCTTCTTAGAGTTCAAGACCTGGGACTTAAGCTACTCCAGTGAAATTTCACTCATTTTTGTCCACAGTAAATGATCACACATTCACATAAAGTATAACAGTAAAAGCTGGCAAGAAATCTCTGGTGTTAATTTGAAAACACAATTTTGGCATTAGTACCTTACCTGGAATCAAAACAAAAGCCTGTCCCACGTTCATGTGAGTGCAGATCTGATGGATCTGGAGCTGAAGGTGCACTCGTTTCATCAACCTGCAAAGGAAGTGTTTGATTTTATTGAATGTATTTTTCTCACAGAATTGTTGTCATTTTTATTATTACTATGACTATTTACATTCACAAACCAATATACTTGTGTGAAATGGCATTTATCTTACAATTCATATTGTTGAGACTATAT
The DNA here is from genome assembly GCA_012654045.1 of Ptyas mucosa. Classification (NCBI taxonomy): domain Eukaryota; kingdom Metazoa; phylum Chordata; class Lepidosauria; order Squamata; family Colubridae; genus Ptyas; species Ptyas mucosa. The sequence continues at coordinate 5,393,519 of WNWU01013639.1, forward strand.
CATTTTCTTTGTTGAAGCAAAGAGCAACCAAATGTTGTCTTGAAGCTTTTCCTTGTCTCATCCCTGTTGCTTGCAAATGCAGAAGAGCAAAAGTCTTTTTTTTTTCATGTTTTATTAATTTTATTTATATTCAATCTGGTTTTCATCAAACAGCGTTTGGTCTGGGTACAGTAACGTTTCATCAGTTATAATATTCATTTTTGTTACAGCATTCATCACAATAACAATAGTAGTACAATAACAAGTAATATAATAACAATGATACTTAACATCCTCTTCTTTAACACTTCTCCTCATTAGGGTTCTCTCTTTTAATTTCTCTTCCTTTCTAACTTCTGTCTTTCTTACCTAACCATCAGAACCCTACAGAATCAAGTTTATTCCATTTCAAAGAACAACAAAAAGTATAAGAAAAAAGAAAACTAAGTAAATAAAAAGACGAGGGGGGAATGGGAGAGAAAAACCACTCAAAGTTATACCAGGAAAAGGGAAATCGTCCCTTCATCATTTCTTGCCTGCTTCAGCCTTATTGTTGCTATGCTTTAAAAAAAAAAGAGAGGGGAGGAAGGCAAAACCAAACAATGCTAAAGAATAGAAAAAGAGCGTCTAAACATTGTCTATTGCCTGCCTCAGTGTTTTATTTCCTATGCTTTTTTTTTTTTGGCCTGCCTCCCATATTCCTCCCTTACATCTCTATTTATATCTATTTCCTGAATATTTGATTTAACTATTCCTCCCCTCTCCACACACTTCAACTGCCTGGATTCAAAGCTTCCTGTCCCTGCCCCTTTCTTCCTTTCCACGATATCATCCAACCCTCTCAATATATTTCCCCCAAGTTTACTTCATCCATCACTATCATTTTTGTTATTATCTCTCTTTTTCTGCAAATGAAGAAGAGCAAAAGTCTCTTAAAGGCCCTGCTGAGGTCCTTTAAGCTATACGTTTTCTTGCAATACCATTAAAACTTGGCAAATGCTGCTGAGGAAGCTATGATGGGAACCACTTGCAAACCTACCCTTCTCTTTTAGAAATGAAGAGAACACCCTGCATTGCCAAACACCATTTCAATAAAAAGACTAAAAATTGATTAGCAATTTTAACACAAATGTTTCGGGATTACATTCCTGCATAGCCCCTCAAAATAAAATGCAGTTTATCATGATACAAAGCAAGCTTCTATTTTATGAACAGCTATATTAAATAAGGAATATGCTAGAGCAACATATGAAATAAATACAAAAGATATGGACAAGTTACTGATATGTAAAGTTTCTTTACAAATTTGAGAGTATCACTACTGTAAACAGATGCAATATGCAATGATACAATTTATCATCATCCTATAGTAAGAGCTATCACCCAAACTATTTAATTTTAATAATTCCCCTCTTCATTTTTGTCGCTGGTAATCATGCTAACAGCATTAAAGACACACAAGCAGCCAGAAGTAGAATTGATTAGCATGGTTAGTACAACAGTGACTATTGGGGATTACAGTATATTCCAAATAATTTCATATTTCAGAAATTTATCCTGAGTGTAAATGTATCCAGCAACATCAAATGGGCACACATATACAAACTGCATTCCAATTGTCAGTGATTAGCCACTTTCAAACAGGTATCATTCTGAAATATTTTATATGATATGATTTTCAAATAATGAAGATGATTGAATGCATTCATGAACTAATAAATCAAAACTCCCTGTAGCTCCAATTAGGATTACCAAAGGTGATGAATATTGGAAGTTACAATTCAACAACATCTGGAAAGATATTGTTTACAAACATTCATTTAACAACAAAATGATTTACAGTATTACAGTAGTAACAAAAAGAATGAGAAAAATATACACAAGACAGCAAATTTATACATGCTCTCAACTATTCATCTATTACAACAGGAACATGCATACAACATGTATTCATTAGTCCAAAGTTCCTTAAGTTTTATTTAAAAGATTATAATTGTAGCCATATTTAACTCCATGTAAGAAAGGTATATAGATGCACTTAATTTATTTATCTCGGAAATAAACTCTGCTTGAAAAGGCCCTTCAAACTACTAAGCAGTTGGCAGCACAGGGTCAAAGCATATCACATAAAAATTCAATTAGGACTAGGAATAAAATTATTTCATGGCTAACATAACAGAAGTCAGTATTACACTAAAGCATTCCTTTTTTTTATTAAGGAAAATAATGAACAGCTTTATTGATATTTTTAATAAATATCTTTTACCATGTGTCATACACATAAAAAGGCTTTTTTGCTTATTTTAAAGGAATATTACTTAATCAGCTGTGTTATATTGGTGCTTGTCAGATTCCTATATACCAGTACAAAATAGTTAGCATCCTATTTTTTCTGCTAAATATCTTTGCCTAGCCCAGTGGTTCCCAAAGTGTGCGCCGCGGCTCCCTGGGGAGCCGCGCTATCGTCATAAGGGCGCCGCGAAATATTCCGCCCGCTGGGTCTAACGCTGATGCGCCATTTCTGAAACGTCTAGTGCGCATGCGCAGTTGCAAGTCGGATTGCTATGGGAGCCGCGAACCGAAAAAGATTGGGAACCTCTGGCCTAGCCAGTTAATTCCTTTTTCTATTGACAAGTTAAAAAGCCATATTATGTTAAAACTTCTATTTGATGTAAGAACCATTTCTGAGAACAGACATACACTTGCCCAAAGTTAGCTCTCATTTGAGCACATTAGGATCCTTCTGCCTCATTACAAAAACTAAGCTATGTCAGCAAATGAGCACAAGACTTAAACTCTGTTCCTCTTGGGTTTGCAAAAGGGTAAAGCACATAGATTAGAAAGAATACTCTCCTAATTAAACTGCAGCAGACATTTAGAGAGAAGAAAAATCTGTCACCATATAATAGTGTCTATGCCAAGAATAGTCACATTAAATATGCAAAATGTGAAATAAAGGCAGGCAGGTACACTACGCTCACATTCAAGATGTTAAATAGGCCAAAAAAGTTCTGAGAGTTTCCATAATTATTCCCAGTAATGGACTCAGAGGGCAAGAAGAGGAGATAAAGTTTTCTTCATTAATAGTACTAAGGCTAAAATTGTGCTGTCTGAACACTGATCAGTTTCTCAAAAGGTTAATAGCAATTAAATGCGGCAAACTGGGCTAACAGGTCATGATATCACAATATTTGCCACAGTAAAGGACTTCTTAAAAAATAATTCTTATTCAAGGAATTCTAAAAGACCACAATAGTTATCTATTTTACAGCATCATCACATTTTATTTGAGCTAGCAACTGTCTTCATGTGAAATAGGCATTTATAGAAATTAATATGCTTATGTTACTGGTAATTTTCTTTATTCAGAAATACGGAAATAAAATGTTACTCTGTCAGAAACACTTCTCTTGATTTACAAACACCATTACATTCTTTTGAATTCAAAATATAGATTTCTGTACAATATTCCAATTAAGGTAATTCTTAACATAATCCCCAAGGCCAGCTAGAGTTTAAATATTTCCAGTTTTGGAACTGTGTGTGGAAATTAGTGCTTTGGGCATGTTTCTGATCACTTTAGCCATTAACAGCACTGACTAGCAAAGATAAAACCAATTTTGATATCTTTGAATAAATGCTACAACTGACTTACACAATGATAAATGGATGCCACTGACTTTAATGAATTATTAATGAAGCAAGATATTATGTTCACCTCATTTAAACTAGAAACTTTCAGAGAAATATTCAGATATACTTGGGTGGGAATGGAGACATAACTTAAATATAATAAACATAAATGTTATTTTAACTTCAAACTTACGTTATTATCCTCAAGATCTTCTAAACCCTCGGGGCGACTGAAATTACGAGCAGGCTGACTGCATACCACATTATCTTCAAGGTCCCAAGATGCTGTTCTCATGGGTGGCCTTTGGATGTCATCAGGATAAAAAGCATCATCTGCTCCATCTGAAATCATAAATTAGGGGATGAACACCAGATTATATACAATGAAGCCTTTTCTGAAAGGCCATATTCCAAAAGACCTTTATCTTTAGTTAAAAATGCTTGAAAGTAATAGCCACTTTTATTAACAACTACAAATTAAGTTGCTTTGAGAACCTGTGATATGCTTCCAAAGGAATTTTTCCTAGTGCAACTAATTGACAAAAACTGAATCCTCAAACCTCTAGTTTCCTGGCTTGAGTAGGGATTTCCATAGTGCAGAAGTGGTACACTAGGTAATGTAGCAGGAATCTGCCCATTATCTTCAGAATTAAGATCTGGATTGAGAAAATGTAGTGCCTGCTGAGAAATCTGTCCTTCCTTGATCCTTTCTGTTTGATTTTCTGGTCTCCTTCCAGGTTTCTAAAGAATGGTTGAAAAATAATGCTATGATACAAGGAACAAAACAGTCTTTTAAGGCTGCTTTATTTAGCTTTCTCTTTTCCCATTATCTATAAACATATTTTTAAAATCTTCATATTTGCAGTACTATAAATGTCTAGCTTGATATTGTCTCTTGTTTCTTCTTTAAGTAACCTGAATTATGTTATACTGAAGAGTATAACAACTAAAAACTAATAAAAAAATTATGTAAAATTTCTGACGCAGTTGTTTAATATTGACTGTTTTAAGTCTTAAAACTTTCTGAATTAAAACTTAAACTAATACCTTTGTTTTATCTAAATATTTACCTAAACAATTTCTAAATTTGATAAACTAAAATCTTTTCTAAAACTAACATGGCTGTTATATTATAATATAATATATCTTATATCTTAATTCTCACACCCTGAAAAAATGCAAATGTATTTCCAGAAATGATATACCCACATGTCTTGAGGCTGGGGGAAAGAGCTGCTTAATGGTTGGTATGATAATAACATGGCAGGGAACTGTGCAAATTATTTCCTTTTTTTTTTTTTTGTACAGAAACAATCTGTTGCCACCCTAAAATCATCATCATCACTATCATCAAGGCTGGGATACTCTAGTTTAACATACACATTTCTGAATTTCTCTGCTTATTATACAAACCTACTGCCCTATGTTCTTGTAAGCTTTACAAACAAGGTATCTAACAGTTTAAAGCTTCCATGATACAGTGGTACCTTGGTACTCGTTAATTGGTTCCAGAAGGTGCAATGAGTACTAAAAGTGATGAGTGCCACATGACTTACCACATGACCCTTTTTCCAGCCAGGTAGGACTTAGTGTCTGTCCCTTTTCCTACGTCAGATACCTTCCCAACATGGCTGACTTCCTGTCCTTTCTCCGTGGCCATCCCCCTTTTCCTATCGCACCGTGTCAAGTATCAAACAAGCAACAAATACCAGGGCATTTTCACATCAAAATGCATTGAATATCAAATTTTATGAGTTCTGAAGAAGTTGAGTACCAAGGCTCTGCTGCACTATGTTACAAACTCACATTTAATTATATCCCAAGATAATTTTTTTTCTTTTTACTACTACAGTATTCATATTCTGGTTCTTACGCAGCTGTCAACTGCCACATGACAGATATATATTATTAGTAATTCACTGATATTAAATCAGTACCTTTTCATTATTGAGGGCTCCCAGATGAGATGTCAATTCATCTATCTGTCTGTCTTTTTCAGCCAACTGCATCTATTTAAAACACAAATTAAAATAATATTAGTGACTAAAAGACAGTTCTCCAGATATATTTTCAGGGTCAGATACTTACTGTCATAATTTATAAGATATGCTCTCCATGTGGTTGTTGGAAATATCACATCATTATTTATTTGTTCTACCTAGTTTCTTATACTGACTGTACTTGGTTTTTGTACTTATGTTTTGTTGAATTTTTAAGGGTTCTGCTGGTTTTCAAAACTTTCTTAAGTATTAAGGCAAGGCAAAAAAAAATGCAATCCATAAATGAGAAATCAGACTCCACACTGTAACCTTTTTAGGTGGACTCTGCTTTAATTTGTCATAAATAAAAAGTATTTCGCTGATATGTATGTTTTATAAAGTAGGATGTAATACTAATCTTTGAAGTGCCCCAATGTGGGGTAAGGACATGAAGAACATGAAGCAATGGGATGCGGCTAAAACAAAAAATTCCCAGTGAATTAAAATGTTTAATTTACTGAATTAAGTTGCTAACATAACTATTCCCTATTTATATATATATATATATTTTAGTATAACAAAATAGAAACTTAGAAACATAATTTTAGGGCTGTAGTAAAGACTGTTCTTTCCTACAATACTTACTTTTCTTTCATTACAAAATAAGAGCTTCTTCAGTCACTTATAGTGTGGAAAACAATTAGCACTTTTCAAGTTAGGCTACATATGGACAAAAACAATGGTCTTCCTAGTGTAATAAATAACATGCTGAAACTCATGTTCAGAAGAGCTGGCTCTCTGTCATAATAGTCCCAAAGCCAGGCAAATAAATCATTCTGTATCACTGAAGGCAGTACAGAAACAAAGAGGTGACATGTTCAGTGATAATAGTTCTATCGTAAAAATTTGGCTTCAATGATTCTATAAAGTGAGTACAGGTAGTCCTTGATTTACAACCACAATAGGAACTGGAACTTCCATTGCCAAGCGACACAGTTGTTAAGAGAATCATGTGGTTAAGTGAATCCGGCTCACCCATTGATTCTGCTTGCTGGAAGTCCCCTGGGAAAGTTGCAAATGGCAATCATATGATTTGCAACTGTCATAAATACATGTTGACTACCACTACCGAAATTTTGATCACGTGATCATGGAATGTTCATAAGTTCACATCATAAATAACTTTTTTTCAGCACCACTGTGACTTAGAGCAGTCATTAAACAAATGGTTGTACCTATAAACACTCCTGTTAATCACCAACTCTAATTTCCCTTGCAAAGTGACTATTTTAATTAGAAGATTGTATAACCATATTAAATAATTGTTCAAATAAGGGTTAGGCTTACTAGATACTGGTCTTTAACCACAGCTAGTTGTTGCTTCACACTCTCACTAATTTTCACTTGCTCCTTCCATTTCAGTTCCAATTTGGCCAGTTCATCAGCATACATCGTAGATTTCAATTTTTCATCCTAAGGAAAAATTATAAATCATCAAGGTTTGAGAAACTGACAGATTTATTTTGGCCAGGGTTTTCTTAACTGATAATCCAAAAACTGAGTTGTTTATTAATTGCCTGTAATCATACATTATTTGACATTTTATCTAAAGAACAAAACAATAAACACTCTTCAAAGTATTTAGTAGTCTTCTACACAAATGCACAATTCTTTTTCTGCCAAGTAGGATAACTGCAAACATTTTTACTACATAAAATTTTACAACGATCGCACGCAAAGCACGTGCACGAAGAGAACCAGTAGTAACACTGGTTGGAACCCACCATGGATTGGCAGGCAGTCTGGAAGAGAATGATGTGGAAGATCCAGTACTGAGCTCTGAATTGACTGCTATACCATCTATTGCAGTCAGTGGAGGGAACCCCCCCCCCCCATCTTGCTAGATTGTGTCCTGTCTGGTGCCCAAAAGAGCAGAGAGGGACTCAATCATGGCTGAAAGAGAATACCTGGCATTTTACCAGGTATAACTGAGTCAGACTCCCTAAGATGACAGAAATAGCCCATCACAAACTATTTCACGTCATGATCCTCCCAAACTCCTTAGATTTGGTTTTATAGTAGCACAGATAAAAAGAACTGAGCTGTCATCATTTCCCAAATATAGCAAATGACTGGTACTCTTCTAAAAAAAGGAACCAGAGAAAAAGGTCACAAGGGGAGCTTAGACAAAGACTTGCAAACCATAGCTAAGTGCAATTTGAAACTGGGAAGTGATTGCCTCCTTGTAAGTGAGGATATAAGTTCTGATCCTGCCTATCAGAAAAAGGAAGAGGAGCATACACACACACACACACACACACAAACAGAATAAGTACTCTCCTCATCTTCTGGAATCAATAGAAAGAGTTGCTACACAGATAAAGTTTTTCCATTTAAACTAAAACAAAACATTTTGCATTCTGACTAAAACAAAACATTTAATTCCTAAGCTGTTTCATGATGAAGACAGCCTTACATGCATTTGACAAAGCTATTTCCATGCTTTAAAAAAGGCTTGTAATTAATTCTTTTAGATTTGCATTCTATGCCAATATTAGCCCCGAGAACCCACTAATTTTAAGTTTTCCAAGAGTTACCAGTGGAAGAGAAATACACGCTATAAATGGTTTGGGTGATTTTTAGATTTCAGCTTTATTTTTCTAAGGGAGCACAGTAGGAGCTGATACCTGGATATGTAGGCAATGTTTTATCACCAGCTTCAACTGTAGAAGTTTCATTTTTTGAGCCATCTGTTAAATTCGGTTGATCCCCTAAAGTTTTCTTTATGAAAAAGATTTTATTTAAAATATCTCTTTCATTAAAAGGATTCTATGGCAAGTTCTTACAAATATAATAGAAATAATCCTTCAGATACAAAACCAATTAAGCAAAATCATAACTTTGTCTTAAAAATCTGTATCTAAATATCTCAGCAAAAAGGAAATACATGTTCTGACCTAGGCTTCCTTAGAAATTAAACAGCACAAACATAGTCCCAGCAAACCTCTTTAATTCATATGGCTGTAAATTACTTTCATTTACAGTCCGCAAGACTTGCTAAACAGTCTTTCAGAGGAAGGTTATCAACACCCACCTATCTCACATGGAACACTGCCTAAGACCTAAGAGCTCTGGTGGCTCAGTAGACTAAGGCAGTTATTAACATCCACTTACATCTGCTGCCTGCAATTACTGCAAGTTCATTGTACGCCACCCTGACTCTCCGGAGAAGGGCAGCATATAAATCAAATTTTTTTTTAAAAAAGACCTAATTTCCAGTTTGGCAAGGCCAAACTTGGCACAGAGTCACAAATAGAATTTTCAAATCTTGAATCAGCCAGATGAATTAATTGCTTCCTGCAAAAGCTCATGTTCTGTTCATTTATCTTATGGGAGTGGCCAATCATCTCCAAGCCTTACTCCCAAATCAATCCTGTTTCCTTAATTGTTTCTGTCCCGACAGCTCTACACACACGCACACTGGGAACAGGCTCACGCTGTTCTTCTGTCTCACTGATGTCAGACTCCGGAGACACTGGGGACAGCAAAGAACTACCATTGGCCCTCTCTCTGCCTCCGACTCAGAGCTATCGTCTGAGCATTCCCCAGATTCCAGGACTGGCCCACATTCCTTCCCAACCTCCTCACTGTCCGAATCTGCTGCCAGCTCTCCAGTAGTGACACAGAAAGTACAGCTTCCGGTGGAGTCACAGAATCAGGAGGCTTCTATAAAAGAACTAAAAGATTTCATAAAAGAAGCCATGATTAATCAAACTGCAGCCATGAATGACCAAACAGTAATTATGGAAGGGAAGCTTAAAGAATTTGCTGAAGACATAAAAGCAATTAAAGATGTGGAAGTTAAACATAATGAGATAAGAGATGACATTGTTCTAGCAGTTTCAGGACTGGCAAAACATCTTGTTAAGTTGGGAGAGAGAGTAGAGGAAATCAATGAGTCTAATCTGAATTTGGAAGATAAAGTAGGAGAAATTTTAACCAAAACAGAAAAGGTGGATGATGAGATGGTTATGCTACAATACAGATCCATGGAATTTGCTTTGAGAGGGCTAAAAGAAAATAGCCATGAAAATTTAAGAGGTATCTGTGCTGGAGCTATGGCAGTGATTATTAATGACAGGTCAGAAGATGTAGCAATTCAAATGGATAAAATCTACAGAGTCAATTCTTGGGTGGCAAGACAAAGGCAGTTATCAAGAGATGTGGCGATTTATTTTACAACCAGGAGAATTAGAAATGATATTTTGCAAGCATCTTACAAGAATAAAATTCAAGTGGATGGACAAGAATTAATGATCCTGAAAGAGATCCCTGCTAAAATGTTAAGGGGAAGAAAGGAATTTGGATTCCTGGTAAATGAATTGAGAAATCAACAAATCCAGTATAGATGGGATGTTCCAACTGGCCTAACAGTAAATTATGGTGGAAAAAGACATCGCTTAAACACAGTTTGGAAAGCAAAAGAATTATATGTTAATGTTCTGAAAGCTGGACACCCACCTTCACCAGGGGGGGAATAGAAAAGAAAAGAAAAAGGAGATGATACAGCAAGAGAAAGATGAAAAGCAAATACAAATCTATGCTGAAGTTGCAGCTGGAGTAACTATCTTGCAAGAAGAGTTACTGCAAATTGGGGGCCCACCCACAATCTCTGAATTACCTAGGAGGCCAGAGAAACCAGGAGAACAACGAGTGACACAAGCAACTTATAAACGCAAAGTACAACAACTTAAAGATCAACCTCAAGTTTTATCTCAAGAAGTTCGTAAAACAGAAGCTGTGGGAGGGGCAAGGCTGAAGATTACAATGGAAGAAGATATTCAGCATATGCTCATGAAGCTTCGAGGGGCCAAAGATGGCAACTAAATTTCTTTCTTGGAATGTTAATGGTTTGAATTCACCACAAAAAAGAAGGAAAGTATTTCATTATTTGAAACAATTCAAGAATGATGTTATTTGTTTGCAAGAAACACATATTAGACTATCAGACCAAAAATACTTGATAAATTCCAGATTGAGCACACATTTTGTGGCATAAACCTCAGAAAAGAAAAATGGTTTAGTAATATATGTAAAGAAGGGACTATCAGCTAACTTAATCAAGGCAGATGTTAAAGGAAGATATATTGCAATTGAATTATTGACTCAACATGGAAAAATGCTTTTAATTGGAGTATATGCACCTAATCAACAAGATAAATTTTATAAATTTTTGCATACCAAAATAATACAATGGGATTATAAATCTTTTATGCTAATGGGAGACTGGAATGGAGTAATATCTGACATATCATTAAAGGATAAAAAAAGTTTGTCTAAGACCTCAGCACGTGTGAAATTACCCAAGTCATTTTTTGATTTGATGGAAGATATAGAATTAAGAGATATTTGGAGAGTTCGGAACATTGAGGAAAGGGATTTTACCTTCTTCTCTGACAGACATCAATCCTTCTCCAGGACTGATTTTATACTAATTACAAATGATTTTTTTCCAGGGTGAAGAAGGTGAAGAATATGGCCAAGAATATTATCTGATCATAGTCCAGTATGGGTGGAAATGGAACAGGAAAGGGGAGAAAGGAGGTCTTGGAGGTTAAATGAAAATTTATTTAGATAGGAAGAAAATATTAAGGAACTTAAAAAACGAAAGTTTTTTTTGTTAATAATATGTATAGGGGTACTCCTATGGAAATGATATGGGATGCAAGTAAGGCTTATATGAGGGGAACTTTAATATATTTGAATAATAAACACAGATTAAAGCAACAAAAGCAGCGGAAAGAAATTGAGGAGGAAATTTTAAAAAAGAACAGTTACTTATAATTAATCCAGGAGACAAGAAAGTAAAAGAAACAATAAATATATTATGTGGGCAATTTAATATGCTTATGGCAGACCAAGTGGCAACTAGTCTACAATATGCTAAACACAATACATTTTGTAACGCTAATAAACCAGGTAGATGGTTGGCCTATCAGTTAAGAAAAAAACAAAAATCACGAATTATTGATAAGATAGAATTTAGAGGTAAGGAAGTTTGTCAACAGGGTGTGATTAAAAAAGCTTTTCTAGAGTTTTATACAAAGTTGTATAGTGGTGATCCAATTGAAGGTATAGAGATAGATAGATATTTAAAAGAAGAGAGGTTACCTGAATTAACTCTAGAACAGAGGGAGGGGTTAAATTGGCCAATAACTTCCGAAGAGATTATTGAAGCAATTAAACAGCTAAAAACAGGTAAATCTCCGGGAACAGATGGACTAACAGCTATTTATTACAAGAATTTACAGTCTGAAATGGTAGAACCGCTTAAACTTTTATTTTGTAAAATTCAAGTAGGGGGAAGAGTTCCACCGTCTTGGAGAACAGCTTTTGTATCACTGATTCCAAAGGAAGATCAAAATTGTACTAAACCTGAAAATTTTAGGCCAATATCACTTTTGAATACTGATTATAAAATTTTTGCCAAAATATTAGCGAATAGATTAATGCCAATTATACAACAAACAGTTCAAAAGGATCAATCAGGGTTTATAAAAGGGAGACAAATGAAATATGTCAGACAAGTGGTAAACTTATTGGAGTATTTGGGGGAAAAAAACAAATTCCTGCAGCGTTTGTCTTCTTGGATGCAGAGAAGGCATTTGATCGATTGAATTGGCAATTTTTGTTTAAGGTAATAGAAAAAATGCATTTTGGAGAACAGTTTATACAATCAATTAGAGCAATATATCAAGAACAAACAGGAGACTTCCGGTGTTGCCGCGGACCATCGCTGACGGTCCTTTGAAGACCGCCAGCCCAGCTGCCTGTAAAGAGCCGTTTCAGAGACTAGAAACGGCTCAAAAAACTCCGAGCCAAGAGGACGTCGTGAGGAGAGCCGGTGGCAGAAGGTAGAGTCCCCTGTGAGACCCCCAGAGCGTTTTTTTTCCCGTTTCTGCGGAGTTAACAGGGTGGGACTCCCTATTCAAGTCGCTGAAGCTCCGGACGGCTGGGAAACTCTGCAAACCGCAGAGCAAGATAGCGCGGCAACATTATTACCATCAAACAATAAAAGAGAAAGTTTTGGACTTCCTGTCAAATTGCAAGTATTTAAAGTTTTTTTGAAATATTTGGAGGACTAAAGTAACTTGGAACTGAAAAGGGCAAGGAAAGGGAAAAAAATGGCGCTTGCTTTTAGCGGAGAGCAGCTGAAAGCGAAAGTAATCTGAACTGTGTATTTGGCTACATTTTAACAGTAACAAATCCGGCTGGAAGAAAAAGAAAAGTAGCAAAAAAATAAAATAAAATAGAAAAAAAAAGCAGCAATTGATTGTTTTAGACCTGATTGAATCTGGAGAACCTTTTGGGAAAAGTTGCTAGAATTTGTGGAAAAGGAAGATCTGTAAGAGGCAAAATGGCAACAAAGCAAGCAGGGGGGGATTCCCCCACTCATAAGCAGAAGCAGCCTCAAATAGCGCAGCTGCAAACTCAGACAAAGGAAGAAAGCCATTATGACCTTATTATTAAAGAAATTCAAAGATCAGAGCAGGAGGTCAAAGGAATTGTTCAAGAGAAATATGAAGCAGTTAAACAAGATATTCGGCTTCCAGTGGGACAGCGACATCGCCAGACGCTTCTTTTTGAAGCGCCAGCCCAGGGCTCCGTAGAACCGCAAAGAACAGCGACTATCAGCTGTCTTGCGGTTTGAAAACTTTCCCCCTGGTATGAGGGGGGAAAGTGAGTAGACGGGTGGGGTAGAGCTCCCTGAAAGTGCCGGATTTCACACATAATCTGGCGCTTGAAGATGAGAGCTCCCCGTTAAGCCTGTCAGTACTCCGGACCCTGGATGCCTCTGCTTTGCAGAGCTAGATGTCGTTAACCATTCCCGCACCAACTTTAAACAGATATTTTTTGAATCGAGCTGGCGGAGCACAAGCAGTATGAATTAAACAGCAAGTATTTTTTTTTCCTTTTAACTCCAAAGATTTACTTTCTTTAAAAGATTCTTCCTAAGCTGAAAGTGAAAGCAAGATGGCGTTTGAGTTTTAACGGGGCGTGAAGAAGTGAAAGCTAAAAGTAATTATTGACAAGCCCCTGTTTGAAACGTAAAACTCCTTTTTGAAAAGTGGATGTAATAAGAAAGGAATAATAATAATTGAAGCAGCAATACAAATTGCAAATTGTAAAGGATTCCCTTTTTTTTTTCTTCTTGAAACTCTTTTTCTCTTTTCTCTTCCCCCTTTTTTTTTCTGTCCTTCTGGGAAGGAAGAAGGGGGGCAAGATGGCTGGGCTTTTTGAAAGTAAAGGAGGGTTATTTAACCCTCAATGGTCTGAATTTGAGGAAGCTTTGAGTTCAATTACCTCTGCTTTATTGAAAAGAATTGATACTATATTTCAAGTTTCTCAAGCTGGAAATAATGAAATACATGGAAATACTGAGTTGCAATCTAGCAGTGGGGGATTGAATGAAGAGTTGGAAGATGCAAAAAAACTACAACAGATTATAGCAGATTTTACTGAAGAGAGAAAGATGAATGTTGTGCAAAATAAGGAGCAAGATAAAACTCAATCTGCACTTAAAGAGTTGTTTCCAGAAGAAGCTACATTTCTACAAAAATTTTATAATATGCAATCCCAAAAACCGCAAAATTTTACTGGAGCTAAAAAAGGCAGAGGGATCAAAGTTAAGAAGAAAGTTCGTAAAAAGGAAAAGAAGAAAGACTGGAGAAATGGAAAATAACCCTGCTTGACGAGATGATGGTCCTTAAAAAGTACTGTTTAACTGTTTAAAGATTTTGAATTTTTTGGAAAAAGAAAAAAAAACAGACAGCAGTTTAATGCCAGTTAACTAAGCAATGAGCGACGATGAGGAGGCAACTTACAGCTGTATTGGAATATTTGAGAAGAATAAACAGATCACAGCAATGCTGGTGTATTGGGTTGTGAAATATACCCTGATTTGAATGATTTGGATTATTTTATTAAGGACTGCAACAAATTTGGACTTAATTGCAATCGCAGAAGTTCTACTGAATATAGCAAATTGAAGTTTCTTGCTTGATGGTAATGAATACAAGGCAAAAGGACTATGGACCTAGGGCAATTGCAGTTGATCTGGTGGTTTCCCTAATATGTTTGATGAATTTATTAATCTAATTTTTGACTGGATTTGATGGATATCATTTCAAATATAATTACAATTACAAAGTCACTCGGGGGGCTTTTTTTTATATACAGAAGCAA